>JAQNBH010000001.1:20711332-21368832 GCA_028752905.1 Cladorhizidae sp. MBARI D1340-BT2
TGAAGATTTTGATGGATATGATGAAGAAGGTTATAGTGGTAGTGACGATGATGCTATTGGTGCTGTGGATGGTGGTGTTGATAGTGGTGGTGTTGGTGGAGGGTGGTGTTGGTTGTGTTAGGGTTTGTAGTGCCGCTAGCAGTATCTCTTCCAGTTCCAGCAGTGCAACTGTCAGCCAGACCTCTTCCAGCTCCAGCAGTCTAATCAGACTATATCTTCATCACTATAATGATATCCACAAAGTATACAATGAAGTAATAATGATAGGTTAGTTCATGAGCTAAACTATGATCTGGCATTTTCCTATATAGCTCCTGCTGGTATTTAGCAGTGCTAGAGCACAAAATATCAGTAGGAGATAAGAAAATGCCAGCGCTTAGTGTTTCTCTCTACGTAAATCAGACCAGAGGAGCTAACATACAGCCAGCCCTTAGTGTATCTAGCTTAGCGTAGCTATCTACACTACACAGCAGCTGTAGCTAGGAACCCTTTGTTTATCTCAGAGATAGCGCTAATATTCCATAGCTAGCTAGCTAGATGCCAGAAACCTATAGACAAGCTAGTGTTTCTATCTCTGTACAACAGTTCTAAATACTAGAAGGAGCTAACATATGGCCAGCGCTTATTGTGTCTAGCTTAGCTATCTACACTACACAGCATCTGTAACTAGGAACCTTTAGTTCATCCCAGAGATAGCGCTAATTCTCCATTGCTAGCTAGCTAGTTGGCAGAAGCCTATACACAAGCTAAACTGACCCAATAACTAATATCAAAGTACTCAACTTACTTTGGAGAAGCTTTACTTCTTTAGGGCTTCGAGTTCTGTAAATGGTAATGATCGACTTGCATCCTGCCTAGATCTGGTGATAAATCAGCCGACCGACAAAAAAAGGCGTTGATTAAAAATCTGTGGTTTTTTGATTAATTAAAAAAATGGCGTTATTGGGGAGGAAACAGCCACGGCGTCTGGGGTATTTTTAACAATAACAGCTAAAGCGGTCTAAGGGTTAAGTAACTATCAAATCATAGAGCAAAGACAGAGCTATAAAATGATACATAATTAAGTAGGTACACACAAATTTTTCTTAGACGAGTGAGCCCTAGGCTATTCAATGACATTTTCCAGTAGGCGTTAAAATTTTAGTACGTGGTCAAGCGCGTGGGTGGAAAATTGAGGGCATTGATTTTCAACGTAATCAATTTTCCATCCCCGCTTGACCACGTACTTACATTTTCACGCCTAATGAAAAAGGTCATTGAATAGACTCTAGTCACTGGTACCAATTTCAAATCTTTAGCACTTAGCAATCTGGAGTTATTTTGGATGATGAGGTTTTTGGGATGCAGGTTTTTGAGGTCCCTCCACTTTAAGGTCTAATAACTTATACCTATGAAACATTTTATATCAAAAGAGAGCCTACAGAGAGACCTATCTTTTGAGCTATATATCAAGTCCATACCATAAAGTTTGCAGAATCTACGGAGCTCTAAAGTTGTAACCACAAGTGAAAATTAATTATTTTTTTAAAATGCAATTTTTCAGTTGAATGAAGTATAGGCCTGGATAAAATCCACCATAACTTGAGACTTGTGCTTCCAAATGTTTTCAAATTCGAAAGATAATTTGTACAGATGTTTAGAAATGATAAAAGCACACACACAAAAAAGGTCAAATATTGGGGGGAAATGGGCCATACTGGCCTTAAACTCTAACCCTGGCAAACTCTAACCAGGGGAAAGTTTCTTCCCACTTTTTGTTGTATCTCCTGATTCCAGATCCTGACTTGGAAGGTGGTTTAGAAGTAGAACTTGAACAATGCTTCTTGGGCTGTACATCAATCTCAGACTCATTACCATCCTCAGAATCACTAGAGCTAGAAACTACCGAAGACTTGGATGCTCTCTTGAAATACAAACAAATATCCATTTTTATGTTTTGTTACTCTCTGTGCTTCAATTTATATACCACTCAATAATATGACGATAGTGTCTAGTATTGTTCCCTTCTATAATAGATTACATGGACAGCATTTCTACACACCAGTTTACCTTTCTACAACCTTTGTGTCAACTTCCACATTATAGTACTCAAGTATATCCAGGAAGAAGCCACCTCAGCCAACCAAAAAAAATCCCCCCCCAAAATAGGGGAGTCCACACACACACCAAGGTTTCATCATTTAGAGGGAGGGGAGGGGGAAGCCCTGGGATCTCCCCAAAGACCAGTTCCCCCCTCCCCCCCCCCCCCAAAAAAGTTTGTTTTCCTTAACAAACACATTCTATATTAAAGTGCATTAATAAAGGAATATTGTGCATACAAAGTAGTAAGAAATCCCCCCCCCCCCCCCCCCCCCCACCTTCACAACCCAAATAAAACTTGTGTAGACTTCCCTTTTAGAACCGACTACTAGTACCCCAGAATGCCTCAGAATCAATCTCAGAGCATTGATTAAATAAAAAATTCTGGGGGAGGGAACTCCCCTAGTTGTTTTGTGCTATACACCCCCCCTCCACGTCAACACCAAACTTTGGAGTTCCCCTCCCTCCCCAAACTCAAAATCCTATAAATATGAAATTCTGCACACACACATTCAAGCATACCACGGCCCCCCAGATGGCGTTTGTGAAACTTTGTCACATCTTTAACCATCATTTCCCCCCCCCCCCCTCCCCCCCCCCCCCAATATTAAAATCGAGATTCCTCCAGTTGCCCCCCCTTGGACAATTTTCTAAATGAAACCCTGACAGTACGCACAGCTAGGCAGCTAATGAGAATGCGGGTATTCTAATCGAGGTAATTTTGTTTTCACATAATGGAAAACTTTGTGGATGCCCAAAAGCTGGACAAATCTTCGGAATAGTACCACACCGTTGTTTTTGAACTGCAATTTTTTAAGGTTTTCTTTTGGATAACTGACCTCCAGCTCTCACCGCCTTGCAACTGGTCAGTCAGTTTGACACAAGCGGATCCACCTGCAGTGCTCCTGTCCGCTGGCTGGATCTTTTGGAAGATTTGTGACGAGGGCATCCAGTCTACTATGTCCTTCATTATCCTTGATTCCTCATCGGCTGTTTCAAGACCCCAGCTAAGTGAGTGGCTTGAAGTATTTTATTTCTCTCTAAGAACCACAGGTTTTTTGTTAGGTGGTTTAGTTCTGGAGACACAGTGCCTCCCAAGTTGTGTTGTCCATCATTAGATGGACTCTGTTTGCCTTTGCAAAACATTTTACAGCTACTAATGCCACTGGTAATTCTAGACAGTTTATGTGAATTGTTCAATCTTTGACCCGGGGTCTTCAGTCTCAATGCCCTGGCAGGTGGCCCCCTAGTCTTAGAGGCATAGTCCTGATGCCCAGCAGGTAGTGGCTAAGCCTATCATTGGCGTCTGCTAGGTTGGGTTTCTGGGTTAATAAGCACCTCCCACTTCACCAGATTTAGTTGTTTCCTACCATTGTTCCTACCATTGCAGTCCCTCCTTCACATCTGATGTTAGGTGCAAGGGGGTGGTGGAGTAGCCGAGCGACTGTTACCCAACACCGTTTGAAAGCAGTTCTGCAGGTCCTTGTAGAACAAGGAGGCTAGTGGAATGCCTAGTTGTCTGGACAAGTGTATGGACTGAAAAAGGGCTGGAGTGAGTGTGGCTTCCATTCTTGAGGGATTTATCCCCATTCCTGTATTCTTTATTTTCTCTCAAGTATAATTTGGTGACCAAATTATCCAGAGTATACCCTTGGGGTGGTTAATTTTGAAATGCAGATTCACAAGCAGAAAGATTTAATCCTGCTATTTGTTCTTTCGCTAGAGACTTCTTCTCAGCCATTACTAGGATGTTGTGTATGTAAATGATCTCATCCTCAGACAGGCCACTAGTGGTCTTGTTATCTTTGGTAAAGACTAAAGGTGAGAACAACAATCCGAAGGGGAGGAAGTTGAACTGGTAAGTTCGAACATGCCGTTTGAATTGCAGCAGTCATTTTTGGTGCCTTACTATCGGAATCATGAAGTATGCTTTGTTTAGGCCGACTTTCATCATCAAGCTTGCTTCAGGGCGTCTTTTAGCAAGTGAATGCCCTCCACTTTGAAGTGCACCGTTATCATGAATGGCTTTTCAGGTTCATGATCGGTCTCGCTTCCCCTCTTTTCTTTGGAATGCTGAAGAGCTGTGATAGAAAGCCATTTTTTCCCTGCTCCTCTGCAACGAGTTACCGCCAGCACCTTCACCATTTCTACCTCTAGTGAGAGAGCTTCTCTTTCCTCCCGTGGGACCTGTTTGAAGCCAGGTGTTAGAGGTCAATTCTATTGTGTACCCCTGTACACAACTCTTTATGCCCAGCCGTTTCAGATTCACTATCTGAGACTGCATAAGGTTTGGCAAATGATAAAGGACAGAGGTTACTATAGGTAGGTGTGTTACCTAAAATGTCCGTGGTCTGTGCCACATACCAGTTCTCCTCTGGTCATCTCCTTCTTTGTTCCAACCTCTGTAAGGGTAAGGTTTCTGACCTCTTCTCCCTTGGTATTAGCTCTGGCAGTTCTCTTGATTCTTTAGGAGCAGCCCCCTCGTAAAAAAGGAATGCTCTTTGAGCTGGGGAAGGTAAGTTGAAAAGGCCTAAAGAGGCCTGGCTGAGACATTCAACTGCTCGTCCTGCTCTTTCACTTTCTTGGTCAAGTTTTCACCAAACAGGGTTGGGGCAGCATCTTCCACAGCCATGTCATTGGCAGTTCATGTTGGCAATGACATTTTTCCTTATCTGAGGAAGCATGCCAAGGAGCTTCAGTACAGTCTGTGCTGCTTCTATTGGCACTGTTCTGGTCAGCTGGCCTTTGGCCCCATCACGAATAAAGCAGTATTCCTGTGTAGTTCACTGTACAATCATATAATGTTTTAACTGGCCAGTTTAACATCTACCTAACCAATAGTTTAGGCTGATAATACTAACCTGGATTCCCCTTGTTGGCATTTTGTGTTCTCATGCTAAGCGCCCACCACTGAGCAAGTGCCACCATGCCACACAGTTGCAAGCTAGAATAGCATTGGCTAGGGAGACCAGAGCCAGAGCTTTTTTTATGCAAAACACACAGTTGAATCAGCTCCACTGAGGTAAACAGACAAAAGCAACATCTAAGCAAGGAAATCCTTCAAGGAGCACCCCCTTTCTCATAGGCAAAGGATTCAGAGTGTTTCCTGGTAGCCATAGATGCCTATGCAGCCTTCCTCAGCTCTTAGAAAAAGTAGGATTAGTCCCTAAAAGGCAGCAGTTGCGATTGTTGGCCATTATAACTTTTTTAAACCAGAACTCATGTACCGTAAAGTACGAAGCGCCCACAGGCGCTTACCTTTCAACCCCCAAATCGTAGGTGTGGGCGCTTGCTACATGTAGTGGGCGCTTGCCTCGTGATATTGGTGAAACAATTCTTAATAACGCACATTGGGCTGTTTTGAAACAAATAAAGTCGAAGAGTTCAAGCCAAAAAATATCTATCTCTAGTCTAGGGTAAAATGTTATTTTGTTCTGGACACTAACATTTAGCTAGTGCTATTCCTCAGGTTCACTGAAAGACGCCAGTCGTTCACATCTTCATCCAAATCAGCGAACGGATCTTCGTCGCTATCTCTCTCCTCTCTGTCTCACTCAGCGTCGGAATAAAATCTCTAATTAGACTATCCTCAGAGCCATCAACGCTGTTGGAGATGCCACAAGAGAGAAAGGAACTATCAAATTTCCTGGAATTGACTCCCAGGCAGCAGAGACCCAATCAATGGCTTGTTGTCTTGAGGGCTGCTTGAGATTGCCATGGGATGTTCTACTGTTGCAAGTCCTACGCCATTCCATCCACAACTCTTTTTCATTTTCTCTTTAAAGGGCTTATTTATGGACATATCCATAGGCAGAAACAGTAAAGCTTCTTATTTTTTGTCCTGCATGTTACAGGTAACAGTTCTGCCAAGGTGGCACTATCAAAAATTAAAAATAAGATTTTTTTTCTGAACAGACGACAGCGGAAATTGTGCGTATTATTGCAGACGCGGTGCGGTTGAATAAATCTATTTCGAAAGCGAGGCATGCCTGCATTAACTTTGTCTATTTTATATTCTCTTTAACTTTGTTACCTCAGTCATTGTGTTGTTGTCTATAAAAATTAAAAATTAAATTGAATAGAAAAAGAAAGGAAAAAAAGAAAAAGAAATTGGCGCCGCTTATATTACGATCAATTTCTATATAGTGGGCGCTTGCTACATGAACACTACAAAATCCTAGATCGCTGAAAACAGCCTAGTGGGAGCTTGCTACGTGGAGGGTGCCTGCTGCATACTTTACGGTAATAGTAACCACCTTCCAAAAGTAATCGCAGATAGATTAGACTGAAATAATTGGTGACCGCAGTTCCTATTAGAGAAGATACAGGCATATGCTATACAAAACAAACAGTAACAGGATCTCTTTGAACCATCTCTTGGTACTCAAATTATGATAAAAACCATGCTAAACAGAGGCTGCGGTCTCCAAGTTGAAGACATCTGTTTTGGGAAGTTGCTAAGTGGAAGAGTTGTGCAGAAGTCCTACAGCAAACAAACAAACAGCAACTATACCGGATGTTCCTGGCATTGGCTACTTGTAACGGGTTCTACTACAATCTTGGTATCAAAGTATATAGCAATAGTATGAAAATGGAGGAACACAATACTCGTACAATGACCAACCCCTAAAAGTACCAGGGATGTGTAGCAGGGAGGGGGTGGTGGTGCCACTGGCAATAGTATAGTATAACCACGGCAGTGTAGCATGACTTGTAAAGGAACATGCTCCTAGACCAAGCACATGCTTAGCTTAGCCCCTCCCTCTCCCAAGTATGAAAGCTGTCCACCGCTAAGCAGGATAATCTCTCGTCGTTATGTAAATCCAGTGATGGTGTCGTCTTCAATACGGTAGGAAGTCAGTTATACGAACTTCAGTTATCTGAACATGTCGGCAGAGTGAACGCTACAAGAAACACGGCCTGGGCAAAGCCAGCTGCTTTATTCTTTTAATTTGAGGGGAAAACTCCTTTGAAGTGTGCAACAAATACCGTATTTCCTTGAATGTATTCGACCCATTACGAGGTCCGAATAAAATGGTATTCGAACCACCATTACGAAGTCCGAATAAAATGGTATTCGACCCATTACGAGGTCCAAATAAAATGGTATTCGACCCATTACGAGGTCCGAATAAAATGGTATTCGACCCATTACGAGGTCCGAATAAAATGGTATTCGACCCATTACGAGGTCCGAATAAAATGGTATTCGACCCATTGTGAGGTCCGAATAAAATGGTATTCGACCCATTGCGAGGTCCGAAAAAAATGGTATTCGACCTATTGCGAGGTCCGAATAAAATGGTATTCGACCCATTCGAATAAAATGGTATTCGACCCATTATGAGGTCTGAATAAAATGGTATTCGACCCATTATGAGGTCCGAATAAAATGGTATTCGACCCATTGCGAGGTCTGAATAAAATGGTATTCGACCCATTACGAGGTCCGAATAAAATGGTATTCGACCCATTACGAGGTCTGATTAAAATGGTATTCGACCCATTATGAGGTCCAAATAAAATGGTATTCGACCCATTACGAGGTCCGAATAAAATGGTATTCGACCCATTATGAGGTCTGAATAAAATGGTATTCGACCCATTACCAGGTCTGAATAAAATGGTATTCGACCCATTACGAGGTCCGAATAAAATGGTATTCGACCCATTGCGAGGTCCGAATAAAATGGTATTCGACCTATTGCGGTCTGAATAAAATGGTATTCGACCCATTGCGAGGTCCGAATAAAATGGTATTCGACCCATTATGAGGTACGAATAAAATAGTGCTCGCCTTCGAATTGTACTCTCAATGTGCGCTCGTCTTGGTGCATGTGCAGATAAATCTTAAAAATTCCTCGCTGAAAAGTCAAGAGGATGGCATCAAGGATGGAGAAATTCACCACTTAAAGCAGAGAGAGAGAGAGAGGTAATACCTGATGGTGGACCACAAATTGCTGAGCTCACTTCCAAGCTGGAAAGTATAAAATGTCAGGATTCTAGCTACCCTTTGTCAGCCCTTGGCAATAACAACGAAGAACTGCAAATTAAGGAAATACTAGTTGATGGCCGAGGACTGGCAACTTTGTTTCCAACTTTGTTTTGGCCCTAGCCTCTATTTTCTCTCGTGCACTCAAGGCTAGCATTCGTTAGCTCATGCTCAACAGATTGGGAAGAGCCACTGAGCGAGGCTAAACGAGCTTTTACAAGCCTAGTCGAGGCTAGCCTGGGTTCGGAATAAATGGAGTATTGTATTTGCCCTATTTTAGTGTTCGCTCAGTTAGGTCGTTTGAACTCACAGCAATCATTCGAGAAATACAGTACATACCGTTCTCCCAATGTGGAAGCCCTGCCAGCAGTTTCTTTCGATCCTTCTCACTCTTGTCAAAGCAGAGCATGACAATTTTACAGGTTGCTCCTAGTAGTCAGAGAAAGAATCACGGGAGGGACCCCCTGTGGAATAGTCTTCCTAATGTTTCTGCTCCTACTAGTTCTGTTTGGTGTCACACCTATATCACTTTTTTCTCTCTTATATTTATTATATTAGTAAAAAAAATTTTTTTTTACTGCCTTGCTTACTTTGGTTTCTTCTCTCTGTCGTCCTGAGATGGCATTGAGCTGCTATTACATAGCCCGCCCTGTCCTGTGTATTCAACATATGTGTATAGAGTAGAAAGGAGAAGGAAGATGTGTGTATGATCTATCTCTTTCTTCTCTGCCAACAGCAGGTCGAGTAATATAATTTACCACATGAAATGAGGCTCTAGTAGCAATTCAGCGACTCGGGATAAAGATTTAACCCTGATATGAGCACTGATATCTCCAGCCTAGAATGATATTGCTCTAGCATAGATCGTAAATATGTCATCAATAAAATAGCTGCGTTCACTAGCTGAATTATTATTTATATAGCTGGTAATAGCTAGCTAGTTACCTGGATAGCCACTTCATTTCAGGTATTTCATTTCTCCCCGAGGTCTTTTATAGCATTTGGTTGAGACTTGCCAGAGGCTGGGAATGCTCCTCACAATCCAGAGGCATCATTGAAAGAGTATAAAGTTCAACACATGATTTATTCTGATTGGTCCGACGCAAGAGTTGAATCAAATCCTACTATTGTGTTGCATATCCGTTCCGATCCATTGCATTACCGGTTCACAATATCAGCGCAACGGATGGATGGAACGAACGCCACAACGGATTGTCTTGTGTTATATTGTGAACCGGCAGTTGACAAATTGCTGCCTATTTGAAGAAGACTTATCTAGCGTCCAGTGTCAAGGCTTTGGCAGGACAATGAGGAAGAACCCAATACAATTCAAGACACTATAAAAGAGCAATTACATTCTAACACTTGCCGGTACTTTGCGTGTACTACTTTAGATTCCCGTGACCAGTGGCAGCAGTTGAGCAAAGTGATCCATCATCAAGTCACCTCTGCACTCAACAATGGTGAAGAAAGACCAATGCTTTGATAATCTTGTACGTTCACGAAGGTGTAGCCAAAAGCTATTGATGTCTGCTAACAGGAGTCCAAGATGTGTTACTTAGTAATCCATTAAATGATAACTTTTTCTAGTCAAAATGATGACTATCTCAAAATTTTGCTTTCTTATGTTATATTTTTTGCTTTCATGTGATTTGCATGTACACCCTCCCTGATGCAAGGTGATTTGTCTCTCCAAAATTAATGCCTGCCCCCCAATTCAATATGACTGGATCCACACCAAGCGATGATCTGACGACTACACTACAATAGCCTGCGCTATATCTGCAAAGTAACGTAAACTTTGATTGTTTAGTGCCCTGCTTCTAAACCCAACCTGCAAAAACAAACAAAACACGGGCGCTTAACTGAGAATAAACGCTTATTACTAAACACTATTTCTAAATAATGCACCCAGAGAAAATTAAACGAATAAATTCAATACTTTTAGATGGAAAACTGAGGACCAAATCTCACGAGCCAGTCGAAGAAAAAGCAAATTTCTCGAACCAGACTAAGAAAGACACAGTTTCCTAAGGCAGGTTACAAAGGAGCAAGTCTTTAATGCGAGAACTAGCAATGGCCTTTCAAAGGTTTGACTTGATTCCTTGGAAACAGGTTCAGTACAGAACTATTTGGACATCCTACATGGCAAAAAAGCTCCTTTTAGCCTATGATGAGAACAATTCTTGCAACAGGCACACTATTGGCATCCTTAAATAAGTGGGGGATGATACTATTAAAAAAAAAGTGTTACTTGTTGTGGTGGTTCCAAATTTAGAGCTCCATAGATTCTACACACTTTACTCTATGAACTTTATATATAGCTAAAAAAGATAGTCTCTCTGTGTGCTCCCTTTTGACACTAAAAACTGTGGCATAGGTATAATCATGCCCCACTAAAGGCCTGTCCACACTGCACACTGAATGCGCATTAGATCTCAACGAATGCGCGTTCGTTGCGTCCACACTGAATGCGAATTAGATTTCTTGGACCTAACGCGCACTAGGTCCAGTCCACCTCGATAGGTGGTTTGAGTCGAGCCAGAGCAACAAATCCAAGCGTAAAATTAATTACGCGGGTGCGCGTTAAGGGGGTAGTTCACCCAAAACTGGAAAAAAAATGTCTGTTGACTTTGAATGCCCATAACTTTTTTTTAATAATTGGTTTGTGTAGATAATGTTATGCTCAAATTGTTGCTTGTTCTATGTGCTTTCCAATGATATATAAAATATCTCTAGAGGCATGTTTTGTCAGAAGATGCATGCAGAAATGCATGCATCTTCAGAAACAGGGACCCTCCTTCTCTTGGCAGACCCCCACTACTCATTTTTAAAAATCAAAAGCTGTAAATTGGTTTGTGGCTTGTCAAAGCTAACAGCTGTGATATGGATGGTTTTATATTGCAATAACTAAAGTGGTTGTTGAATGGCAACGTGCCGTATTTGATTACGCGCTAAAATTTTATTTTTAGCGCGTAATCAAATACGGCACGTTGCCATTCAACAACCACTTTAGTTATTGCAAACACATCCTAGGTATCAGAAAGACTAACTTATCGGATAAGGGACAAAAGTGGCGAGCGAAGTGCCTTGTAATATATTCCTCAGCAAATGTGGAAGCTATAATTCTCAATGGAACCGCTGACTTTCAAATCTAAAACGGAAGAATTACTCTCCACAGAGAATCCTAACTCTATTTCATGCGCACCCCCGAGTTCAGGAACTACTGGCAGCTCTACTGGTAGTTCACCTCTGCAGCAGAGGTGTTTGGCTGATTTTTTGTCTACTGCACACACTCTAGCTTCAGCCTCAGCGGACTGTCATGCAGCTTTGAAGTGCCCACCGCAAAGTGCAGTGTTGGAGAAGGAAATACCTTTAGTGGCTTCCATCAGATCAGTTCTAGATCTCTGTGGCAAATGTGGTGAACAGGGCAAACGGAACTGGATTTTGTGTGATTTGTGTAGTGTTTGGTATCACCAGACATGTGTAAAATTGACAAAGAGACAAGCTGATGTTCTGAATGAATGGATCTGCCCCCGTTGTCGCCCTGCCCCCCATACTCATCCCCAAGCTTCTGATATTCAACATGCTGTAAATGCTGCTACTGCAAATGCTAGTCAAAATAATGTTGTTGCTGGTGAAGGTGCCCCTACACAGACTCCTGCGCCTACCATTTTCAGATTTTCACGTGTTGGGACTGTACTTAGAAGGGTTCCAAAAGCCTCAAGGTTCCAAGCCGCTAAGTTGTTGACAGATATCCTCAATAGGGTCGTGCTAGAAAACAGTATACCTGCATGGGAAAACCTCCTCAACTTCGCCAGAATATGCTTCTTGAACCCTAACAGAGTTCGCTGCGGAAAGAAATCAAAATCTCTAGCAACTCTTATCAACCATCAAATAAAAGATTTCTCCGAAAACCTTCACTTACAAACTCCTGCTGACTTGCCTGCCAAAAATCCTAAAAAATCATCAAAATCACTGTCCTCACTAGTTTCTGTCAAGCTCGCTGCGGGGGATGTCCGGGGAGCTGTGAGAATTCTTTCTTCTGATTGTTCCTTACTAGAAAGCACACCTGAAATTATTGAGCAACTCAAACAAAAACACCCCGAACCACATGTCCATTCTGATTTGCCAGAACCTCCTACTGTTGAAGATTGTTCTGATTCGATGATTCTCTCAATGGATGATGTGAAGAAAAGTTTAAGCTCTTTCAAAAATGGAAT
This sequence comes from Cladorhizidae sp. MBARI D1340-BT2, assembly GCA_028752905.1. Classification (NCBI taxonomy): domain Eukaryota; kingdom Metazoa; phylum Porifera; class Demospongiae; order Poecilosclerida; family Cladorhizidae; species Cladorhizidae sp. MBARI D1340-BT2. The sequence goes on from JAQNBH010000001.1 coordinate 20,723,627, forward strand.
AGGAGGAGGGCCAGATGGGTTGCTCCCACAACATTTAAAAGACCTTACCTCCGATGCTCTGGGAGATGTGTCAAAGAAACTGCTTGAAGCTTTACTAAAGTTCCTGAATGGTATTGTGCTCTGTGGAAAAGTACCTGTTTCTGTTTGTCCTATATTCTATGGGGCTACTCTGGTTGCCCTCTCAAAGAAGGATGGAGGCGTGAGGCCGATTGCGATGGGTAATACTTTGAGACGCCTCGCTGGGAAGGCCACCATGAGAAAACTCAATGATTCATGCTCTTCATCTTTCAGACCTCATCAAATGGGAGTAGGGATGCCTTCAGGCGCTGAAGTAGCGACACATGCCTGCAGACGATTCCTCACTAATGAAGACTCCAAAAGGAAAGTTCTACTCAAGATTGATTTCAAAAATGCTTTCAATTCTGTGCGGAGAGACGTTGTGCTACAGAAAGTCCTGGACAAAAACAAGTCCGTTTATCCTTTTGTTTGGCAATCCTATTTTAAACCTTCAAATCTTTACTTTGGGAGCGAGACTTTGTTGTCAAAAGAGGGCGTGCAGCAAGGAGACCCATTAGGCCCATTCTTATTCTCACTTGCAATCCAGGATATTGTTGAAGACTGCCAAAGTGAGCTGAATATTTGGTACTTGGATGACGGCACTCTGAGTGGAGAGGCTGACACTGTTCTCTCGGATTTTAAAAAGATCATTGAGGCTGGAGACTCACATGGAGTCATTGTGAACCCTGCAAAGTGCGAACTGGTGATCATCGGTGGCGAAGACGTCGCACTGACTGCGCGCAAATTCCAAGAGTTGGCGCCTCAGATTAAGATCGTGGACGAACAAGACCTCACTCTCCTTGGAGCCCCAATATTGTCTTCAGCAACAGATCATGTACTCCAACACAAACTAGATGACCTCAACAGAATGCTCTCTAGGCTAGTGGAGATTGATGCCCATGATGCACTATTCTTGTTGAAAAACTGTTTTGCGATCCCGAAATTGACTTACTTCCTGAGATCTTCACCCTGCTTTGAGTCATCTATTTTGAAACTATACGATGAAAACATCAAATCCTCACTCGAAAATATTCTCAACATTCTGATTACACCTCAGATTTGGAACCAATGTTCGCTCCCTGCTGGCTTGGGCGGGATGGGAATCAGATCTGCTGTTGACTTATCCCTGCCAGCCTTTATTTCCTCAGTCTATGCCTCTCAACCTCGAGTTCTTGATGCTCTTCCTGACTCCTTCCGAAGAGGAGAGTACCCTGAACTAGACACTGCCATCTCTCGGTGGAAGGAGTTGATGAACACCGCAGAGCCCCCATTGCAATTACCTGTCCAGTCTGCCTGGGACACTCCCTTATGTCAACTGAAACTAAAAAAATCTACTTGAGGATGCACAATCAGACATGGAAAAAGCAAGGATCCTGGCCGTCTCTTCTCCTCACGCGTCTGATTGGTTGAATGCGATTCCTATTCCGTCACTTGGTTTGAAAATGGACCAGAATCAGCTCAGGATCACTAGCGCTCTTCGTCTTGGTTCACCCCTGTGCCATCCTCATGATTGTATATGCGGCACTAAGGTGGAGTCAAATGGAACACATGGTTTGAGTTGCAAGAAGAGCGCAGGGAGATTTGCCAGACACGCTCAAATCAACGACCTCATCAAGCGAGCTCTGTCAACTGCTCACATTCCTTCAGTCCTTGAGCCCAGTGGTGTTAGTCGAACCGATGGGAAGAGACCAGACGGCATGACGATTTTTCCTTGGAAAAATGGACGGATCATGATTTGGGACTACACTTGCTCTGACACCCTGGCGCCTAGTCATATTGCTACCTCATCAATTGCCCCCTGTAAAGTCGCTGAAAATGCAGAGAAGGCCAAGTTGATGAAGTACGCCAACCTTCAGCGAGACTACATCCTCGAACCAGTCTGCGTGGAGACCCTTGGACCATGGGGACCGGGAGGACTGAAGTTAGTCCAGGAAATTGGCCGAAGGATCGCTGCGGAAACCGGAGAGCAGAGAGGGACCCAGTACTTGCTCCAGTCGATAAGTGTTGCTGTGCAACGAGGCAATGCTGCAAGCGTGATGGGAACTGTAGCTAATACCAGAAATCTGGAGGAGATTGATTATTTAATGTGATTTTACATGTTTTTGGTTTTATAGTTATGAACAATAATAGATTATGTATATATATATATGTGTTGGCAGTTGTTAGTTAAAAAATAAATAAATTAGTAATGTAAAAATTAAAAAAAAAAGAAAAGTTATTGCAATATAAAACCATCCATATCACAGCTGTTAGCTTTGACAAGCCACAAACCAATTTACAGCTTTTGATTTAAAAAAATGAGTAGTGGGGGTCTGCCAAGAGAAGGAGGGTCCCTGTTTCTGAAGATGCATGCATTTCTGCATGCATCTTCTGACAAAACATGCCTCTAGAGATATTTTATATATCATTGGAAAGCACATAGAACAAGCAACAATTTGAGCATAACATTATCTACACAAACCAATTATTAAAAAAAGTTATGGGCATTCAAAGTCAACAGACGTTTTTTCCCAGTTTTGGGTGAACTACCCCCTTAAAAGATAAACAGAATCATTTATGAAGTTGTGGCTGATTCCCACCAGTGCTTACTTCGTGGCTTGCACCAAACCTGGCGCACAGATGGATGCTGGTAGTCAGCCATCATTGCCACAATCAAAGGACCTATAGCAGGCAAAGATCAAGCTAAATACTATTATAGCTAAAATAAATTTTACCGCCGCAGCCTTCTTTTATGGAGTTCATGGAGCGCCATCCGTCTACTTTATTGCCTTTTTCTATTTATAAATCCTTCTTCTCCTCTGCAGCATATGCTTCCTTCGCGTCTGTAGGTATCTCGTCCATAGAACAAGTAACACCGTATCCATTGTGCATTGTGACGTGGGTGCAGTTGGAGGGTGTGTGGTTTTTATGCGGGTTTGGTTTATTGTCATGTCAGTGTGGACGCGACGCCCGTGACTGGACGCGCATTGAGACTCTCTGGTAGCTAGTGTGTCTCAATGCACATCCAGTTATTGTGCAGTGTGGACAGGCCTTTACAAGCAGTCAAAGTTGGGGACCTCAAAACCTTCATGCTGGAATTTTCCACCATTCAAGCTCCTAATTACCAGTGGCTAGAGGAAGACCTACTCTATACAATTAGTGTTTTCATTAGGCACTAAAACTTTAGTACGTGCTTAGTATGGTCTAGCCCTCTATGCGTGACTGCCAACATATACTCACTGTTTTTACACATAATGAAAACACTAATTATCCAACATACCAAAACACCATCCACATTTTAATTTTCTTGTTCATGTGAGTTTGACGTCACAATTACCTAGTTAGTTAGGCAGTATATTTTAAATACAGCTCAAGCAGAGCACTGGGCATGCTCAGATATCTTTAGCATAAGCATAGCCAAAAAAATGTCATCGTGGTCATGTAAAAACAAACGCGTAATATGGCACCTATAACAGTGAAGCGGTTAATGCATGTAGTAGACCTTTATACCCCAAACAAAACAAAAATAATCACAAGAAACATTCTTCACTTCCTTTAAAAGTGCTTGGCCACTGATGCAAGAGAAGAGCATCCAAATGCTGTCCACAGCTCTGGAATGCTCAATAATTGGGAAAAACAAACAATAAACTAACTCCCTGAACAATTCTTTCCAAAATATTTTGCACAAACATTCAACCCACAAAAGCTATCGTGTGTATATTCCACAATGAATAGGTTACTTTGTGAAGAGTGGAGCTACCACTTTCAGATGCACTCTTCCTTTGATGGTAAAGTTATACAGATGGGATAGTTCACGAGTCTTGAGGTCGAGAGTTAAAAGCGGTGCATTTAAAAGCATTAAGCCACTGGTTTATAGCTATGGATTCCCTTCTGTACGACTGCTGAGCATTGTAAAAGAAGAATAAATGGGGGGGGGGGGGAATTTCTGAGTAAATCCACCAGTCAATTTTTAGAGTGCTAAATCCCTCTTGCTATATATATTGCTTGTTCCCATTCATGCATTCTAGAGCCTTTAGTGTCCTCTATCTGCTGGAGCTAGCAGAACAGTGAAATGAAGTTCAGAGTGGGCTAGGTTGCCGCCACCCATAGCAATGCTCACATGGCCAAGCACCTTTTTAATCACAATTTTCCTACTTGTGCTCATATGCATCTCATACACAAAAATGCCTAATATATACCCAACTTATCTCATACCAACCGTATAAGCTAACAAAAAAAAAGTGCAAGGAAAAATTCAACCGTATACAGCAAGTCTAATAAGGTTGTTGTACAGTAGCTTGTAAGGCTCCACAATCTCCACACATGTACAGCTGCTACTGTCTGCTCATCTATTGCACTGCAGGATATTTTGGACTATCCCAAGATGCCCTTAGTGAGGGTGACTGAGTATACATCATAGATTACTGAAAACGCAGGTCAATGCCAGGGTGCTCCTAGTAAGGGTGACTGGTTAAATAAACTGAACACTTTGTGTCCCAGGACGCTCGCGGCTATCTCAGGATGTTCCTAGTAAGGGTGACTGGCTAAATATATTTTCCATCTCAGTCCACTCGGGACTATGCCAGCTAGTAAGGGTGAATGATACAACTATATCCCAGTACACTTGGGACTATTCCAGGATGTCCCTAGCCCTTTTGACCTTTAAACCTAGAACCTATTATGTCCAAAATTTCTTCAAAGAGAACAGCACTCATTTTTGGTCCTTCCAAAAAATTTGATGTTTTTTAAATATAAATAAAATCCCTATGTTAAGCCCTACACTAGGGATAGTGCAAAATACCAGTCTACTTTACAATGGCTAATACAACACAAAATCTCACCTGAAGTTGTTCAGCCACTTGAGGGGTGAGGTACTGTTGCAGGTGCTCGATGGAAAACTCTGGCAACAAGTCCATCCTCCCATGATGCAAATAGCAGTTAATGACTATACGTCTTAGGGCGTCTGTCCACTGCAAAGCTCGCTTCTGTTCAGGCGTGCGGATATCACTTCTCACGTTGGCCCATGGGACCTGATCAGGCCACCAGGGGGGCTTAACATCATCCTTGCCCCAGCCTGGCTTCCCTCGTCCTGTGGAAAACCTTAACATGCTTGGGATGAATGTTCGTAGCTGCGCCTGTGTCATTTTGTGGACCGGAGTGGGAATTCCATCAAAGTCAAGGGGTGGTAGTTCGTGTAAGGGACTACCATGAGTCAAGGGTTCAGGTATGGTTGGCATATGTTGGTGCAATGCTGCCTCCATTTCATTTACTATTGATTCTTGCTGGTTCCTGACAATATTAACGAGAGGAGCAGCCCCAAAGACTTTAAAGGTGGGTTCAGACTTCCCGTTTCCCTTTCCAGGTCGATATGTGACCACGACAGCCTGAAGACCTACACGAGAAGACAGCTCTTCGATAGTCTCCTTCAGTCTTTTGGTAAGCTTGGAACTCTGACGCTTTCTGAAGGAAGGGTTTGTCTCAAACATGTGTTGCCTCTTCCGTTTTCTGCTGCCGGACATAATAGCCGCCGCAGCTGCCATACCAATGGGACCAGCCTGAGCCAGACGCTGTGTTACTTCATCTTGGTGAGAGAGAGGGTTACTGAGGAGTTCGCTGCTGTCAAAGTTGCTCTCAGGGCTGGATGGAGAGTCTGGTTCATTGAGGATGCTACTGGCTTCGATGGTGGTGGTGTTAGCACCCACACTCAAGTCTAGGTCGGTGTAATTGATGCTAGAGGAAGTCAGTAGCTCTCTCCCACGAGCAGCCTGTACCATAAGTGAGGTAACGCTAGGAGTTGAGGTGTATGAAGTCATCTGTGGGATGGGGTAACCTCCACTATTTCTTCCACTTCCAGCAACGCTGCTGCTGACATCCAGACCAACACCATGAGCAGACAGAGACGCCATGTCTTCAGACGATATCTCCAAACCTTGAGACCCAGACAGTTGGTCCATCACAGACTGAGCTAATTGTGAGGAGTGTGTAGTGGTGAGCATACTCTGGGCAGGATTTGTCAAGCTAGAAGGAAAACCGGAAGGGAGAATATTTTGAGACTGAACTACTGAGGCAGATGTAGAAGTTTCCGTACTTAGGTCCATGAGTTGGGTTTGTGAAACAGTAGGAGTTTCACCAACACAGTCTGGAGTACATAAGACACCAGCACTGTCAATGCCAGATATTTTCAGCTCACTGCCAGTGGCTACCGCTGACGTCGAGCAGATAGAACCAATGGGAAGTTCCACAGCGTCTGGAACAGCCGAGAGTCGGGTACTGTCAAAAGTCTGCCCTTCAGCCTCCACACTGATATCCATGGCATCCTCGGCTGCCGAAATATTTTGGGCGCCATTTTCACTTGAAAGGACAGACTCGACCTGGTTTTCCGCCTCGACTATTTCTACTGGAACTCCCGCGCTCACCTGGGCCGAGAAAGCGCTCGCTAGCTCCAGTTGACTACCAAGAGACCCTCCTCTATCCATGAGGTTTGGTGTGTGCGCAGTAGCTGGTTTCTCGGTTCAAAAGCTGAGGTGAGGGTTCCACTTTTTCCGCTTCAAAGATGGACTTATTGAAACGCCCCTGGGCATGTGCAGATCTCGAGACCAGTATGACATCACGAAGACCTAGGAAGCGCAGGCGCGTTACGTTATAATTATAATAACTTGAGTTCCGAGCTTCGGATCGCACACAGGGTAGTCGCTGCAATGTCTTCTGAAGCCTATGTTGACTTGATTTTGGACGATGCTTCTGAAAGTTGTGACTCTTCAGCGGTGGGAGGAAAGGCTCATAATCTCTGGGAGTTGAAGAACCTGCTGAATCACCAGCAGTGTCTAGTTCCTCCGTGGTTTTGTGTCACCACAAGTGCCTTTCAACAGTTCATTAAGGTCTGTAAATACCTAATCTGAAGTTCATTCATGGTATGCATGCGAACGTGAGCATGAGTGAATCCTTTGTCATGTCAATATATTTCCCGAAAAGAAAGAAGGAAAAAAATCACAATTTTAATTGTCAATGTGGCCATGGCTTTGGTGTGATTTGAAGAGGTAAAGTTTGTGAATGCAAGGTGTATAGATGTGGGATACAACCTTTGGACCCAAACAAAGTCTGCCCCATAGGTTGGTGTCACTATAAATGTCCACAATTGAGAGGGGGAAAAAAGTGTTTTTCAGCCATTACTCAAAATAATCCAACACGAATTTAGTCTGCATGGCCTGGGTCATGATTATATGCAACCATGTTTTTAGCTGACAAAGTGAGTCCTTCAACCACCTCTCTCCAGTTGATAAAAAGTTGATTTGCATAGCATTGTGCAAGCATGAAGCAGGGCGAGGTGTTGTGTAGACAGATGTATATGCTTGTCCAGACTAAAGGAGTTTGAAATTTCTACTCATTCTGCCACACTGTAAAAGAGCAAAACAAAAGAAGCTTCTGTTTTGTGGCTGTTTACAATAGTTGAAAAGTCATTTAGCCCTCTTAATCAAGCAGGTTAGATCTGTGAAACCAGTTTGCTCAACTTAATGATGTTATACAGACATTCAGAGTCAGTTACTTTGATCATGATAGCATACTGAGCCCAACAACCAGATGGTAGGCTGGCATAGCACGGATTGCACAAGTTCTATGAACGTGTTTTGGTTTGCATCACTTCTGTACTTCTCTAATTATCGTTGTATTTCTCTAATTAATTCTGTACATCTCTAATTAACAGTTTCATCAGAGGAAACCAAGTCTTGTAAATATTTTTGATTGCCAATTTGAGCTGCATGCAATTTTAATTGATTTTTGGGGGGGGGGGGGTCTTCACCCTCCTTCCCCTTTCAAACCAGACTGCAAGTGTGATTTGGTCCATCCTGCTCATTCCTGAAGGATTTGGAACAAGGTGCTCCAGCTATGTTGCATTGACCCACTTTTAAACATGGCGTGGGATCCCAAAACCAAGGCTCATACCTCAGCAAACACTCACACCAGCATCTTCTTGGCCACTAATGTAAATGGTGGTTTCAGCTGCTATTAGCTCCAAAAGACTCCAGTTGTGCTTTGAAGCCTCCATCAGGATTGGACAGATTAAAAATTCATAGGTACTAGTGTAGTGTGAAATTTATCATCAGGGAGCTCCTCTCTATATATTAGGGTACAGGCCAATAGGAGGTGCTACCCATTATATTGAGATGATGAATTAATAATTTTAATCTCTATTTATTTGTTTATTTGTTGTTGTTGTTGTTTGTGTAATGTTGCTATTATTATTAAACCTGAAGTGATTTCTTGCCAACACTGCAGGACAACCGTATTGAAAACTCTCTCCATGCCAACACCTCAGACCTGCAGGCCAGCTCAGAGGCAAGCAGCAAGGCCATCATGGAAGGGATATTCTCCACAGCTCTAACAGATGAGGTGACAAGAAGGTTGATGGTTGTGCCATTTGATGGAGTGTTTGTGGCTGTCAGATCTAGTGGCACTGATGAAGACTCGGCGGCTCATTCATTTGCAGGTATTTACACACACTTCAGTAGGAAGAAGTATTGATGGCGTGTCCTAGCTAGAGCCTCAGACTAGCCAGCAGCTCACTCATTTGCAGATATTTACACACACTTCAGTAGGAAGAAGTATTGATGGCATGTCCTACCTAGAGCCTCAGACTAGCCAGCAGCTCACTCATTTGCAGGTATTTACACACACTTCAGTAAGAAGAAGTATTGCATGATGTGTCCTACTTAGAGCCACAGACTAGCCAGCAGCTCACTCATTTGCAGATATTTACACACACCTCAGTACAAGAAGTAGTGCATGATGTGTCCTACTTAGAGCCTCAGACTGGCCATGCCACTACTGCCACCACCTTTCTTAGGACATCCTGGGATTTCCTGATCCTGCGATGCCCCCCCCCCCCCCAGTGAGGCTGACTCGGAATCGGGGCTAGGATTATTCTAGGGCTTGGTTAGGTGTACCAGGGCTAGGCCTGGGACATCCCGGGATAGTACCAAGTGCTGTGGCAATCTGGATACCCTTTCCAAGGCAGAGCAATGTGAAAGTGAAAGTGGGTTTTGTAGTTTTAGTTTGCTTATAAAAAGACTCCTATAATAAACATTCCTTGTAATGAACGAGAAATTTTGAACATCATTGCATTAACAAATTTCTTTTTAGAATTTTATTTAAGGAAGTTTGATTATCTTTAGATCATTTTAACCTTTAGAGGTCTCTGAACTTTAGAGGTCTCTGATCTTTAGAGGTCCCTGATTATTTTAACCTTTAGAGGTCCCTGATTATTTTAACCTTTAGAGGTCTCTGATCTTCAGAGGTTTCTGGTTATTTTAACCTTAGAGGTCTCTGTGTATTAGAGGTCTCTGATTAATTTAACCTTTAGAGGTCTCTGATTATTAGAGGTCTCTGATTATTTTAACCTTTAGAGGTCCCTGATTATTAGAGGTCCCTGATTATTAGAGGTCCCTGATTATTTTAACCTTTAGAGGTACCTGATTATTAGAGGTCCAGGGTTTCATTTAGAAAATTGTCCAAGGGGGCGGCAACTGGAGGAATCTGGATATTAAGGGGTGGCATGATGTCAAGCACTTATCAACATCAATAAGAATTTTAATAATAAATTTCCAAGGGGGGGGGGGGGGGCAAAAAGGTTCCAGCCCCCCCCCCCCCCCTAAATGAAACCATGAGGTTCCTGATTATTTTAACCTTTAGAACTTTTAGAGGTCCCTGATTATTTTAACCTTTAGAGGTCCCTGATTATTTTAACCTTTAGAGGTCCCTGATTATTAGAGGTCCATGACCTGTGGAGAGAGGAGTACGTTTATTTTGACTCTCTCTTACAGGTATCTGATTATTATTATTTTAACCCTTGGAGGACACTGTATATTTTAACCCTTAGAGGTCTCTCATTATCATTAGAGGAGTATGTTTTTTTCTCCCACTCGTACAGGCTGACTATCAATTTATTTTAACCCTTAGAAATATCTGATTATTTCAACCTTTAAAAGGTTACCATCATGAATCGATGGCACAACAGACTGTTCTGCATATGCAATAATCACAAATTCTTGATTTAGTATAGCTAGAAGTACTGTCTCTTGATGCTAAATATGTTAGCTCCATAGATTCTGCACACTTCACTGTATAGACTTGATATATAGCTCTAAAGATAGGTCTCTCTGTGTGCTCTCTCCTGATACTAAACATCCATAGATGCTACACACTTCACTCTAATGGACTTGATATATAACTCATGTTTCCACGTGTCCATCCTTTACCATGCATAATAAATACACCTAACCTCTAACCAAATGGCCTCGACTAGTTGTTGTTGGAGCTGTTGCATGCCTTGTGCCTGGCTGCCATCTTTGTTTAGCAGATTCCGCTAAGCTGTTACAGGAAAGGACAAGGAACAGAGTGAGCATACAGAGCAGATGAGGAGGAGTAGAGTCCCACAAAGTTTTCAAACTTTCGTGGCAGGCACATTGTGCTCTGGAAATGAAGAGGTAAACAGAATCTAAGCTGAGCAGAAGTGCTGCCATGGAAGCTTCCTTCACTACTAACTATAGCTCACCAAGAGATCAGTTACGCACAACTTGTTCAGACTTTAAGAAATAATCAGACTTCTCCATACGAGCTTTTAAAAAAAATTTTACTAAGGCATTGGAGTGGTCCTACCGAGTTCCTGTAACCGCAGAGCCACCAAAACTACACACCAACTAGCATGTCAGTACAGGTAGGACTACACACCAACTAGCATGGCAGTACAGGTAGGACTACACACCAACTAGCATGGCAGTAAAGGTAGGACTACACACCAACTAGCATGGCAGTACAGGTAGGACTACACACCAACTAGCATGGCAGTACAGGTAGGACTACACACCAACTAGTGTGACAGTACAGGTAGGACTACACACCAACTAACATGGAAGTACAGGTAGGACTACACACCAACTAGCATGGGAGTACAGGTAGGATTACACACCAACTAGCATGGCAGTACAGGTAGGACTACACACCAACTAGCATGGCAGTACAGGTAGGAATACACACCAACTAGCATGGCAGTACAGGTAGGACTACACACCAACTAGCATGGCAGTACAGGTAGGACTACACACCAACTAGCATGGCAGTACAGGTAGGACTATGCACCAACTAGCATGACAGTACAGGACTACACACCAACTAGCATGGGAGTACAGGTAGGACTACACACCAACTAGCATGACAGTACAGGTAGGACTACACACCAACTAGCATGTCAGTATAGGTAGGACTACACACCAACTAGCATGGCAGTACAGGTAGGACTACACACCAACTAGCATGGCAGTACAGGTAGGACTACACACCAACTAGCATGTCAGTACAGGTAGGACTACACACCAACTAGCATGGCAGTACAGGTAGGACTACACACCAACTAGGATGGCAGTACAGGTAGGACTACACACCAACTAGCATGGGAGTACAGGTAGGAATACACACCAACTAGCATGGCAGTAAAGGTAGGACTACACACCAACTAGCATGGCAGTACAGGTAGGACTACACACCAACTAGCAAGACAGTACAGGTAGGACTACACACCAACTAGCATGTCAGGGTACAGGTAGGACTACACACCAACTAGCATGGCAATACAGGTAGGACTACACACCAACTAGCATGGCAGTATAGGTAGGACTACACACCAACTAGCATGGCAGTACAGGTACACACCAACTAGCATGGCAGTACAGGTAGACTGCTCTGTAGAACAGTGTTGTAGCTGGAACTGTAGCACTAATTTTCACCCTAAATGCTCAGAATTGCATTGGAGTCCAAATAGTGGCACTTGAGACAAAATTCATATGCATGTTCTTGAGCAGGTTTCTATATTAAGCGCTTACTTTTCGTTAAGCACCTACGAGACTGTTGGTTGTAGCCTCTATTTGTTGGCAGGCTTTATTTGTGTGTTTTTTTAATGACAAGACAAATTGCTCTAACTTTTCCCAGGAATAAATGATCTTTTCCACTATTCAAATCATTCGAGTTCAAATAGAATAAGAGCTGTACTTTGGTGCATATGAGAGCCAACTCCATTGAGGTGATCAAATGAAAAGCTCTGCATTGCTGTGTAACTCTTGTGTCTACAACAAAATTCATAGCAAAGAAATTTCATCAGGTGCTCCTCTTTTCTCAAGAGCGAAGAGATCCATAGCACATGAGTGATTCCAGGTAAGCACAGGTGCCTGTGCAGCTAGAGATAGTGATTCCAGGTAAGCACGGTTGCCCGTGCTGCTGGAGTGAGTGATTCCAGGTAAGCACGGGTGCCCGTGCAGCTAGAGATAGCGATTCCAGGTAAGCACGAGTGCCTGTGCAGCTAGAGTGAGTGATTCCAGGTAAGCACAGGTGCCCGTGCTGCTGGAGTGAGTGATTCCAGGTAAGCACAGGTGCCTGTGCAGCTAGAGTGAGTGATTCCAGGTAGCACAGGTGCCTTTAGAGCGAGCAATTCCAGGTAAGCACAGGTGCCTGTGCAGCTTTCTCTTTCTTCAGCAGAGGAGCTTTCAGGAACAGCCGTGGACCCAGAAGAAGTTGAGATCGCCAGCATAAAAATAAATAAAAAAATTAACATTTTTTTTTGCTTTATGAAGTCTTCAAACTTGATCTAAGTGTTCCACTGTTTTAGAACAGTCCACTCAGCATGGGTCATGGTTACGTAGACAAATTCGTTGTTCAGCATGTAAGGTTAATTTTTAAATATATTTATTTGGCGAACAGCGTCTGTATAGATGCTTATGGTGGTGAGTCAGACGTGTCGGTCTTGACCCTGTCTCCTCCGGCTCCATAATCAGGACTAGACAAAGTTTTATTAGACGGTACATGTCCGCATTCGACACTCTCCAGGCTCTTCTCAGCAGCAGTTCAACTGTTCATCATCCCTTCTAGCTAGCCTGGTGCATATACACTGTATACCCTCAGCGATCCGTACCTATGAGATATTGACGTGTGTTCACAGTCGTGTTTGTTTAGTAGCTTCTCGGTGGTAAGTGCATGCTTTCTTGCTGATCGATGCCATAAGCAGCGTGCTTTTAACAGCCGGTTTTCACGGCACTTTCACATTCATCTGGTAAAGGGTTGTGATGATTAAAAAAAATCTAAGTAGGCTCAATCTGGTTTCTTTCAGGGGGGCGAGGGCGAAAAGGACATTAGTCCCTCCTTGGACCTGGTGCCGCTCTCCCCTACCCCACTTCCATAAATATAATTTCGCAAACCCACCCTGATTTGCTTCCCTCCTCCTTGCACAGCATCCCACAAGAAGCATTGCTTGGGAGGCAGCCATTATATAAGTATGTAAAACAAATTAGAAAAACCACACCATGTCCTGGTCAACCCAATTACCACCCTTTTGAAGGTATTTGTAAATTGCCTTATTTTCTGGCAAGCATTTAAAGTTGGAGCTCCAAGGATTTGACACGGGAAGCGGATGAAGCGTGTGATTAATTGGGCATGGAGGGACCCACCCAATGGGCTGACATATACTCGGAAAGTTGTCTTGGTGAAGAGGCTGAACTGTCTGCATGCTGAATGGTGGAGTGGGAATGGTCTGCGTAGTTGTTTTCCAGGACCGAGGTGTTGAAGTTTCATTTCTGACATAGCTATGCTCAATTCCTGGTCAAAACTGCGTAGTTGATTTCCAGGACTGAGGTGTTGAAGTTTCATTTCTGACATAGCTATGCTCAATTCCTGGTCAAGACTGCGTAGTTGATTTCCAGGACTGAGGTGTTGAAGTTTCATTTCTGACATAGCTATGCTCAATTCCTGGTCAAGACCTCATAGTTGATTTCCAGGACTGCGGTGTTGAAGTTTCATTTCTGACATAGCTATGCTCAATTCCTGGTCAAGACTGTGTAGTTGATTTCCAGGACTGCGGTGTTGAAATTTCATTTCTGACAAAGCTATGCTCAATTCCTAGTCAAGACTGCGTAGTTGATTTCCAGGACTGAGGTGTTGAAGTTTCATTTCTGACATAGCTATGCTCAATTCCTGGTCAAGATCAATTCCTGGTCAAGACTGCATAGTTGATTTCCAGGACTGAGGTGTTGAAGTTTCATTTCTGACATAGCTATGCTCAATTCCTGGTCAAGACTATGTAGTTGATTTCCAGGACTGAGGTGTTGAAGTTTCATTTCTGACATGTAGCTATGTTCAATTCCTGGTCAAGACTGCATAGTTGATTTCCAGGACTGCGGTGTTGAAGTTTCATTTCTGACATACTGTAGCTATGCTCAATTCCTGGTCAAGACTGCATAGTTGATTTCCAGGACTGAGGTGTTGAAGTTTCATTTCTGACATAGCTATGCTCAATTCCTGGTCAAGACTGCGTAATTGATTTCCAGGACTGAGGTGTTGAAGTTTCATTTCTGACATAGCTATGCTCAATTCCTAGTCAAGACTGCATAGTTGATTTCCAGGACTAAGGTGTTGAAGTTTCATGTCTGACATAGCTATGCTCAATTCCTAGTCGAGACTGTGTAGTTGATTTCCAGGACTGAAGTGTTGAAGTTTCATTTCTGACAAAGCTATGCTCAATTCCTAGTCAAGACTGCGTAGTTGATTTCCAGGACTGCGGTGTTGAAGTTTCATTTCTGACAAAGTTATGCTCAATTCCTGGTCAAGACTGCGTAGTTGATTTCCAGGACTGCGGTGTTGAAGTTTCATTTCTGACATAGCTATGCTCAATTCTTGGTCAAGACTGCATAGTTTGAAGGATGTCCTGTGCTGCCTCAACCTTCCAATGGTCATCCCGAGATTCTTGGTCTACTGGGACTATCCTGGGGCGCCCTCTGGCTATAGATTACCCATAAAATGTCTACTTGACATAGCTATAGAGTACCTATCCCTAGCCATAAGATTACCCTAAGAATATCAAGTGCACACACTATCCCTACCTACATCGTACAGCCAGGGCATCACCAGACTTCCCTTAACCCTAGAATACCGTAGCACTTAGCCCTAGCCCCGGGATGGTGAGGGTTATGGCAGTAGACAGGACTAGCACACACCACACTATGCTCCATTGCCAAACAACACGTGTGTCCTGGCTCAACTCCACCACAACTGCAGTCTGTTTGTCCAACGCAAGCCACACAAATGCTTCTTCAGCTAAAATTTACAATGTGGACTGTGAGGCAGGGGGGAGTCTAGTTGGTGGAGGCCAGGGTGGTTAAGGGGGCTGCAACACTTCACCTTCCCCCAGGAACTCAATAACAACTTTTGACATAGAACAGCAGCAGCAGTGTTCAGTGTACAGGGCTGAGCAGCAGTGTTCAGTGTACAGGGCTGAGCAGCAGTGTTCAGTGTACAGGGCTGAGCAGCAGTGTTCAGTGTACAGGGCTGAGCAGCAGTGTTCATTGTACAGGGCTGAGCAGCAGTGTTCAGTGTACAGGGCTGAGCAGCAGTGTTCAGTGTACAGGGCTGAGCAGCAGTGTTCATTGTACAGGGCTGAGCAGCAGTGTTCAGTGTACAGGGCTGAGCAGCAGTGTTCAGTGTACAGGGCTGAGCAGCAGTGTTCAGTGTACAGGGCTGAGCAGCAGTGTTCAGTGTACAGGGCTGAGCAGCAGTGTTCAGTGTACAGGGCTGAGCAGCAGCGTTCAGTGTACAGGGCTGAGCAGCAGTGTTCAGTGTACAGGGCTGAGCAGCAGTGTTCAGTGTACAGGGCTGAGCAGCAGTGTACAGGGCTGAGCAGCAGTGTTCAGTGTACAGGGCTGAGCAGCAGTGTTCAGTGTACAGGGCTGAGCAGCAGTGTTCATTGTACAGGGCTGAGCAGCAGTGTTCAGTGTACAGGGCTGAGCAGCAGTGTTCAGTGTACAGGGCTGAGCAGCAGTGTTCAGTGTACAGGGCTGAGCAGCAGTGTTCAGTGTACAGGGCTGAGCAGCAGCGTTCAGTGTACAGGGCTGAGCAGCAGTGTTCAGTGTACAGGGCTGAGCAGCAGTGTTCAGTGTACAGGCTGAACAGCAGTGTTCAGTGTACAGGGCTGAGCAGCAGTGTTCAGTGTACAGGGCTGAGCAGCAGTGTTCAGTGTACAGGGCTGAGCAGCAGCGTTCAGTGTACAGGGCTGAGCAGCAGCGTTCAGTGTACAGGGCTGAGCAGCAGCGTTCAGTGTACAGGGCTGAGCAGCAGCGTTCAGTGTACAGGGCTGAGCAGAAGCGTTCAGTGTACACGGCTGAGCAGCAGTGTTCAGTGTACAGGGCTGAGCAGCAGTGTTCAGTGTACAGCCCTGGCTGAACAGCAGTGTTCAGTGTACAGGGCTGAACAGCAGTGTTCAGTGTACAGGGCTGAACAGAAGTGTTCAGTGTACGGGGCTGAACAGCAGTGTTCAGTGTACAGGGCTGAGCAGCAGTGTTCAGTGTAGGGCTGAACAGCAGTGTTCAGTGTACAGGGCTGAGCAGCAGTGTTCAGTGTACAGGGCTGAGCAGCAGCGCTCAGTGTACAGGGCTGAGCAGCAGCGCTCAGTGTACAGGGCTGAGCAGCAGTGTTCAGTGTACAGCCCTGGCTGAACAGCAGTGTTCAGTGTACAGGGCTGAACAGCAGTGTTAAGTGTACAGGGCTGAGCAGCAGTGTTCAGTGTACAGGGCTGAGCAGCAGTGTTCAGTGTACAGGGCTGAGCAGCAGTGTTCAGTGTACAGGGCTGAGCAGCAGTGTTCAGTGTACAGGGCTGAGCAGCAGTGTTCAGTGTACAGGGCTGAACGGCAGTGTTCAGTGTACAGGGCTGAGCAGCAGTGTTCAGTGTACAGGGCTGAGCAGCAGTGTTCAGTGTACAGGGCTGAGCAGCAGTGTTCAGTGTACAGGGCTGAGCGGCAGTGTTCAGTGTACAGG
This sequence comes from Cladorhizidae sp. MBARI D1340-BT2, assembly GCA_028752905.1. NCBI lineage: Eukaryota > Metazoa > Porifera > Demospongiae > Poecilosclerida > Cladorhizidae > Cladorhizidae sp. MBARI D1340-BT2. The sequence continues at coordinate 20,740,505 of JAQNBH010000001.1, forward strand.
GCTGAGCGGCAGTGTTCAGTGTACAGGGCTGAGCGGCAGTGTTCAGTTTACAGGGCTGAGCAGCAGTGTTCAGTGTACAGGGCTGAGCGGCAGTGTTCAGTGTACAGGGCTGAGCAGCAGTGTTCAGTGTACAGGGCTGAGCAGCAGTGTTCAGTGTACAGGGCTGAACAGCAGTGTTCAGTGTAGGGCTGAACAGCAGTGTTCAGTGTACAGGGCTGAGCAGCAGTGTTCAGTGTACAGGGCTGAGCAGCAGTGTTCAGTGTACAGGGCTGAGCGGCAGTGTTCAGTGTACAGGGCTGAGCGGCAGTGTTCAGTGTACAGGGCTGAGCGGCAGTGTTCAGTTTACAGGGCTGAGCAGCAGTGTTCAGTGTACAGGGCTGAGCGGCAGTGTTCAGTGTACAGGGCTGAGCAGCAGTGTTCAGTGTACAGGGCTGAGCAGCAGTGTTCAGTGTACAGGGCTGAACAGCAGTGTTCAGTGTAGGGCTGAACAGCAGTGTTCAGTGTACAGGGCTGAGCAGCAGTGTTCAGTGTACAGGGCTGAACAGCAGTGTTCAGTGTAGGGCTGAACAGCAGTGTTCAGTGTACAGGGCTGAGCAGCAGTGTTCAGTGTACGGGGCTGAGCAGCAGTGTTCAGTGTACAGGCTGAGCAGCAGTGTTCAGTGTAGGGCTGAGCAGCAGTGTTCAGTGTACAGGGCTGAGCAGCAGCGTTCAGTGTACAGGGCTGAGCAGCAGTGTTCAGTGTACAGGGCTGAACAGCAGTGTTCAGTGTAGGGCTGAACAGCAGTGTTCAGTGTACAGGGCTGAGCAGCAGTGTTCAGTGTACAGGGCTGACTTCCTGGTGGCCACTTTTGTTCCCACAACCACACCCCTATCACAGCGGCCCTGGATCTGCTCCCTGCTAGGCCACTTATCATGAAGGCATCAACACTAGATGAAGCTTGTCAAGATGAAAGCCACAATTCCTTGCACTCACCTCCACTCTAGGTCAACCATGCGAGGACAGGAGAGAAATGACTAGCTACCAATGAACTCTCAGTTGACATAACATTAAAATAAACTCTCAATAATCAAGTTGAAATTTATTCACTCGACATTTCCACTAGATGCTCTAGCCTTCATCATTCCTGAAGGCTAGAGCATCTAGTCGAAATGTCAAGTGAATAAATTTCAATGAGAAAGCCATTGTAATTAAGCAAGCCACATATCTCTCTGGCACAGTGTCTGAAGTTCTTGTCAACTTCTGCATGGTCTTCCTTTCAGAACTCCGACAATTCCACAGGCCAGAAAGCACAGGTTGATGAATCCAGTGTGTTTCCCCATCTTCAGGGGAAGTGGTTTCCAGTCTCGTACAAAAAAAATCCTCCTCTCTCTCTTCCTTAATTCCACATGCAAACATTTCCGTGTTTCGCAAGTAGCCATCCCATTCTGCTGCAGGGCATCTGGTTGCGCAACCCCACACAAGCCGAGTGTTTGTAAGGAGCACTTGCTTGCATACTAATAAATACTAATAAATAGCCAGGAAACAGAAGGCTCGAGACACACACACACAATGTCCTGCGGACCAATCACAAACTTAAGGCTGGATCACAGTCTGTGACAGTGGCCGAGCGGAGCGTGGCGCTCTCGTTGCATCATATGTTGTGAACCAGTGAACACAAGAAAATGTAATGGAACGCAACAATCGCTCCATTAGGTCTATTCCAGTGTTAGCAACGCAGCATTTGGCCAATCAGAATGTTAGAATCTATGATGTGGTCAACTGCACCGTCATCATTTAGCTAGGAGGCGATTAATGAAGCGAAGCCGATTGAACTTGTGAGAAGTTTCTCTTGTTTGAGGAAAGTCTCTTTAAAATAACGTATAGGGATGTATGAGCCAATGGGTAATGTCTGGAAGCTGTTTGCATGTCAGCTATAATAACTATAGTACTACTACAGTGGTCCTTCCTTATTAAGACCACCCAGGGAGCATTTCCAACTGGTCTTATTAGAGAGGTGGTCTTACTTGGGAATATCGCTCTCGGGCATGGCAGGGGTCTCACAAAGCATTGCTCAGTGGATTTTATGTAGTGTACACGCATTCATAATATTAAACCAACTGCAAGCTCCCCAGACAAGATACTGTATTCTCATTTGGAATTATGGGTGTGGCTTGAGAAAGACATTGGTTATCATTTATCATTGTACACATGTATGTATTGGACATTAGACTCATGCAGTGTCCTTAGGACACAGAAAGTCTGAGATACTGGACTGGACAGTCCGGTTCTGGATGACCATCTGCTCGATAGAATCAGCACATGCCACAAGCTTGGGAATGCCTCGATGAGTGGCAAAGTCACGCAGCTTACACACCATCTCGAATACCTCTGACACAGTCACAGGAGTGGGCATGGGGCCGTCCTTCTCATCATCTGACTCAGGCTCTCATCATTTGACTCGGGCTCCTCAGGGGAGGAGTCAGCAGGGGTAGCGAGGGCGTGGTCGAGGCAGGATCATAGTGGTCCTCACTGGTGTGCACCTCGCTGTCGATGTTGGCGTAGCTCTCCAGTGTCATACCCTCCGGCAGATGACCGTATCCTCAGCAGAGATGGTGAGCTCCTAGACCTCAGCAGCAGGGGCAGTGGTGGTCGTGAAGCCACACTTCTTAAAGCACTTCTTGATGGACACGTGGAGGTCATCCCAGGCCTTCTTGAGCCAGTGGATCGCCATCAGAACGTCCACCTTCTTTACAAGTGAGCTCATTTTCTCAGCGCAACCACTATCGCCATTCACACTGTCGTCCATGAGCCGGAGAATGTAGCGGATCATCTGCTTCCGGTAGACCAGCTTCATGACCTGGATGATGCCAGCGTCCATAGGCTGAAGCTTGGAGGTGGTGTTGGCTGGCAGGAAGACCAGCTTGAGGTTTCTAAGGTTGATATCTGAGCGCGCTGAGCAGTTGTCAATGAAGATGATGATCTTCCGGCCCTCGGCAAGCATCTTATTGTTGGTGCGCTTGAGCCACTGCTCCCAGATGGGAGCGCTCATCCACGCCTTGGCCTGTGCCTCATACTCGATGCCGAGGTCCCTCTTGGATCAATGCAGATGTAAATATGTACCAGTTCCTAGGGCAAAGGTATATCACTTCCATGGAAGGTATATCTTCAAAAATTCACTGTATTCTTGGGTGCTTGGTCTTATTTGGGAGGATATTGACCCAGCCAAGTGGTCTTATAAGAGAGGTGGACTTATCTTAGAGGGTCTTACTTGGGAGGGGCAAAATAAAGCCAGCCAACCAGAAGCAAGCAAAAATGGTCTTATAATGGAGGTGGTCTTACTTGGGAGGGTCTTAATACGGAGGGACCACTGTATAACTAGTGTATTAGCTAGAGCTAGTTGCAGGTCAAGTAATAATGCCCTAGCTATAACTATACTACTATAACTAGTGTTAGCTAGAGCTAGTTGCAGGTCAGGTAATAATGCCCTAGCTATAACTATACTACTATAACTAGTGTTAGCTAGAGCTAGTTGCAGGTCAGGTAATAATGCCCTAGCTATAACTATACTACTATAACTAGTGTTAGCTAGAGCTAGTTGCAGGTCAGGTAATAATGCCCTAGCTATAACTATACTACTATAACTAGTGTTAGCTAGAGCTAGTTGCAGGTCAGGTAATAATGACCTAGCTATAACTACATACTACTATAACTAGTGTTAGCTAGAGCCAGCACATCTTCCTCTGACTGCTGCCACTGTCCAGGCCAGTAGGCTAGTGAATGCAACACAGGAAATGCTGGACCATTGGGTTGGGAACTACTAGCAATGCAGGAGGAACGCAATACTCCTTGTGAACCGACCTTCACAGTCACATGACTTCATGCTCACATGACTCATGGTTGCAGTCACATGACTTCATGCTCACATGACTCGTGGTTGCCCAATCAACTCATTGTTATTGAGTCGTGCATGACATAACTTTGGCACACCCCTTATGTATGTCACATGATGTATGTATGCCCACATGCTGTAACTTGTCATATCACATGACCGTCACCAGACACCTTATCATGTCACATGGCACTCAGTTATATCATATGGCCTACACTCACGGTGCTTGTCATGTCACGTGACACATAGCATGGTTCATGTGTGCTATGTCATGTGACACATAGCATGGTGCATGTGCTTCATGTATGCTATGTCACGTGACACATAGCACGGTGCATGTGCTTCATGTATGCTATGTCACATGACACATAGCATGGTGCATGCGCTTCATGTATGCTATGTCACATGACACAATAGCATGGTGCATGTGATTCATGTATGCTATCACGGCACACGATAGCATGGTGCATGTGATTCATGTATGCTATGTCACGTGACACAATAGCATGGTGCATGTGCTTCATGTATGCTATGTCATGTGACACAATAGCATGGTGCATGTGCTTCATGTATGCTATGTCATGTGACACAATAGCATGGTGCATGTGATTCATGTATGCTATGTCACGTGACACAATAGCATGGTACATGTGCTTCATGTATGCTATGTCACATGATAGGTCAATTTGAGACTTTCCTCTTCCAGCGTGGAGTGGAGCAGGTTTGTGAGGCCATCAAGAAGTGTTGGTGTTCCTGCTTCTCTCCTAGGGTGATGAGCCATCGCCTGGAGTGTGACCTTCCAGTCATGGGTCTCAGAATGGCAGTAGTTGTTCAGGTGCGTGTGTGTGTGGGGGGGGGGGGGAGGGGGGGGGGCGTACATGTGTTGCTAAAGCATTGGTCGTGATTGCGTTTCCCCCTGCTCAAAAGCCAGTGTTCTCTGGTGACTATACAAACCTATAGGTCTACATACGACACTCTGCTCAGCAAAAGTTAAACAGTTATATACACGTGACGATCCTTACCTAGAATAGTGTTGTTCCAACACTGCATGGATGCTGCTTGTAAGTGTCCTGATGATTTCCACTGCCACGTTCAACCATCTCTTTCTGGATGATTTCCACTGCCACGTTCAACCATCTCTTTCTGGATGATTGCACTGTTCCTCGACGTCTCCTGTTGAAATGGTTTCACGGGAAGGAAACATCAGAATCCCTTTTCCTTCGAGAAGGAGGCACTTTAGCTGTGTGAATTTGCGGCACTTGCAGCTGTGTGAATTTATGGTTCAGGCCGATGTAGCTTTTATTGGTGTACTTTGATCCAACCAAACTGCTGTTCACTGTATTTGTGAACTATTTCTTGTAGCTGTTGTAGGAGTTCTAGTCATGAATTTGGTGAAGTTCGCGTTCGCGCTGGAGGTTTCACGGTGGAGGTTCACGCTGGAGGTTCTTGCTGGAGGTTCTTGCTGGAGGTTCTTGCTGGAGGTTCTTGCTGGAGGTTCTTGCTGGAGGTTCTTGCTGGAGGTTCTTGCTGGAGGTTCTTGCTGGAGGTTCTTGCTGGAGGTTCTTGCTGGAGGTTCACGCTGGAGGTTCACGCTGGAGGGATGTTTACAATCAAGCTTGTTTGCACGCCCGCATGGCAAGCACTGTATACCTCCATAGTTATGGTGAGGAATTGGGCCCTGTGTCCTAATGAAACAACTCCGGCATCCTTGTCCTGACAGCTACGAACTGTGTCCTTCAACACTCGTATGCAGCCAGAGCCTTTCCTCAATCTTCGAACCTTGTCTCGATCTTTTTTCACTAAGAAGACTAATTCTAGTTTTATTTCAAATTCTTTTTATTTAAGCCGGCCAACCTCTTTTTATTGCGGGTGAGCGTAGCGTGAGTACAACCTGATATATGCATGCATGTGTACACACCTGATATATGCATGCATGTATACACACCTGATATACTGTATGCATGCATGTATACACACCAGATAAATGCATGCATGTATACACAACCTGATATATGCATGTATACACAACCTGATATATGCATGCATGTATACACACCTGATATATGCATGCATGTATACACACCTGATATATGCATGCATGTATACACACCTGATATATGCATGCATGTATACACACCTGATATATGCATGCATGTGTACACACCTGATATATGCATGCATGTGTACACACCTGATATATGCATGCATGTATACACACCTGATATATGCATGCATGTATACACACCTGATATATGCATGCATGTATACACACCTGATATATGCATGCATGTGTACACACCTGATATATGCATGCATGTATACACACCTGATATATGCATGCATGTATACACACCTGATATATGCATGCATGTGTACACACCTGATATATGCATGCATGTGTACACACCTGATATATGCATGCATGTGTACACACCTGATACATGCATGCATGTATACACACCTGATATATGCATGCATGTATACACACCTGATATATGCATGCATGTATACACACCTGATACATGCATGCATGAATACACACCAGATACATACATGCATGTATACACACCTGATATATGCATGCATGTATACACACCTGATATATGCATGCATGAATACATACCTGATATATGCATGCATGTATACACACCTGATATATGCATGCATGAATACATACCTACATAGATACATACATGCATGTATACACACCTGATATATGCATGCATGTGTACACACCTGATATATGCATGCATGTATACACACCTGATATATGCATGCATGTATACACACCTGATATATGCATGCATGAATACATACCTGATATATGCATGCATGTATACACACCTGATATATGCATGCATGAATACATACCTAGATACATACATGTATACATACCTAGATACGTACATGCATGTATACACACCAGATACATACATGCATGTATACATACTAGATGCATACATGCATGTATACATGCATCCCTAGATACAAGCAGACACAGTCATGCGTGGCGGTACAGATTCTTCTGTTCAACTCCCCAGTGGGGGTTCGCTTCGCTGGCAGTGTGAATATGTAATACCCACATGTGTGTGGGGTGTGTGTGTGTGTGTACAGAGTTCAGTTCTTGGTGTTGGTGTTGGTATTGGGGAGGTGGGGGTAGGGGGAGAGGTGGTGGGGAATGTTTGGTGGTTTTCTTAAGACAACACCCTATAAGAACTAGGAATGAGCGTTATTCCCTTAGAAGAAGTCTCGGAGGAGGTTTTCAGATATAAAACAGACATGAAGACTAGAGTATCTAGTCGAAACGTCGAGTGAATACAATTTGAAGTTGATTATTGAGAAGGTGATTTTAATATTGAACTGTAGTGTTTACATATGTACATGTATTAACCAGTTCACTGCGGAATTAATTTTTCATCAATTTCACCCTATTGCGGAATTAAAATGTGCTGTATTCCTTCTTGTCTGAGTCTCTCTACTTTCTCTTGACAATAAAACAATTATCTAATCCAATAAGAGTATTTTTGTAACTTATCAGTTTTTCACTGAAATCACTATCATCACTGTCCGAATTGGTGCCATGCATGCTACCATGTGCACTGCCATGATCTGAACTGACCATGCTGACAGCAGAATGCACACTTTCATTATCACTGTCTTGATCACTTGCACCACGTAAATATGCTTGATCCTCCTCAGATTCAGAGTCACTGTCCTTGTAAGATGACAATTCATCATCAGAATCCAACAGTTGTTGTATAACTTCTTCAGCAGAAAGCCGTTTCTTTTTAGCGGTAGCCATAATGGCGAGATTCAAAACGAAATAACACCGTTAGACAGCTTATAACTAGCGGCACATGGTGTTAGAAATGAGAACTAGCAGAATCGACGACCTTTAGGGGATTCCCCAGAGTGTAGTAACGAAATCGTTGGGTGTTAATTGTGTAAGATGGACATGTCCGTCTTACGCAATGGGATGTAACTAAGGCATGACGGACATGTCCGTCCTACGCAGTTAACTGGTTAATAATGATGAGAGGTAAGGACTCTCACAGGGCGCAAAGTTCACATCTTCTATAAGTGGAAACATTACATAAGTGGACAATAAATTATCAAAAGTTGAAATTGTTTGTGAATACTCGAGTCTAAATCCATTTCATTCCTCTTTTGAATCATGTGACTTTCACATGCACAGGTGATGGTGAACTGCGTGGTGAGTGGCGTGGGTTTCTCTCGTCATCCCCTCAAACCGCTATCGACTGACAACTCGCTAATCGAAGCCGTGTATGGTCTGGGGGAGGGGCTGGTCAGTGGTGATCTGGAGGGAGATCGATACGAGGTCCTTAACAACAATTACAATAATCACAGAGTACATGTAGGTTGTGATGTGTTTCCCTTTGAGCTTGCATGTGGTGTTGGTCCAGTGCGTGTCCTCGTAGAGCTGTTGTCAACCTACTCCAACCTGCCTCCACCCAGTGTGGTGTTGGTCCAGTGTGTGTCCTCATAGAGCTATTGTCAACCTACTCCAACCCAGTGTGGTGTTGGTCCAGTGCATGTCCTCATAGAGCTATTGTCAACCTACTCCAACATGTCTCAACCCAGTGTGGTGTTGGTCCAGTGTGTGTCCTCATAGAGCTATTGTCAACCTACTCCAACCCAGTGTGGTGTTGGTCCAGTGCATGTCCTCATAGAGCTAATGTCAACCTTGTTCAACCTGCCTCAACCCAGTGTGGTGTTGGTCCAGTGCGTGTCCAGATAGAGCTATTGTCAACCTACTTCAACCTGCGTCCACCCAGTGTCCACCCAGTGTGGTGTTGGTCCAGTGCGTGTCCACATAGAGCTATTGTCAACCTACTTCAACCTGCCTCAACCCAGTGTGGTGTTGGTCCAGTGTGTGTCCCCGTAGAGCTAGTTTCAACCTGCCTCAACCCAGTGTGGTGTTGGTCCAGTGTGTGTCCCAAACCTGCCTCAACCCAGTGTGGTGTTGGTCCAGTGTGTATATCCATAGAGCTATTGTCAACCTACTCCAACCTGCCTCAACCCAGTGTGGTGTTGGTCCAGTGTGTATCTCCATAGAGCTATTGTCAACCTACTTCAACCTGCCTCGACCCAGTGTGGTGTTGGTCCAGTGTGTATCCCTTAGAGCTATTGTCATACATACATGTACATCAACCTGCCTCAACCCAGTGTGGTGTTGGTCCAGTGTGTATATCCATAGAGCTATTGTCAACCTACTCCAACCTGCCTCAACCCAGTGTGGTGTTGGTCCAGTGTGTGTCCCCGTAGCGCTATTGTCAACCTACTTCAACCTGCCACACACAACCTGCCACCTGCCACACACACGTTGGGGTCGCTCACAGCGACCCCAACGTCCGAGCACACGCGCCCTTTTCAGGGCGGGCGGACTCGTCCGTCGAAATCCTCGTGATCCTCCAGCTGAATATCGAGGGCCTCACCACCGCCAAGCTCGACATCCTAGAACAGCTCGCCAACACCAACAAGGCAACCGTCGTGGTACTCCAGGAGACGCACAAAGAGAACACCACCACTCTAGAGCTCCCTGGGTACTCACTCGCCAGCCACACCAAGAACAAACATCACGGCCTGGCGACCTTCGTCAAGGACGGCGTGCCCTGGACACCAGCTACCCAGTGTGCCCCCGACTCCGAAGTCGAGTGGATCGCCACCAAAGTCGACGACACCACCATCGTCAACATCTACAAGCCTCCACCGAGTCGACTACCACCCGGCTCGCTGCCAGACGCCCCTGCCCCAGTTGTGTTTGTCGGTGATTTCAACTGCTGGCACATCGACTGGGGGTATAAGACCACCAATCAGGACGGCATGGACCTGGCAGCATGGGCATCCTCCACCGACGCCATGCTCCTATTCGACCCAAAGGAGCCTCACTCGTTCACGTCCGGCCGATGGAACACCAAGACCAACCCGGACCTGGCCTTCGCCAAAACCATCGGGCAAGAGCCGCTCCCGGTCCGACGTGTCCTGGACAGATTTCCCCGCTCCCAACACCGCCCGTCGTTGATCACAACTCCATCGTGGGTCCAGTCGACGGAGGGAAAGCCAGTCCGGAGGTGGAACTTCAGGAAGGCGAGGTGGTCGGAGTTCGCGAGCGACACCAACACCGCAGCCGACGCCCTGCCAGTGCCCACCACCTCTAACATCGATGAGGCCTACGAGGCGTACTGCAAGATGTTGACGGACGCCGCCAAGAAACACGTCCCACGGGGAGTCCGAAAGAACTACGTCCCCTGCTGGGACGTGGAGTGTGACGAACTCCTGCGTGCCCACAACACCGCCGACACCAAGGCAGAGAGAGCCAAAGCCACCACCGACCTATTGACCACGCTCAACTCCAAACGGCGAGAGAGGTGGAATGAGACCGTCGAATCTATCGACTTCACCCACTCCAGCCGACGAGCGTGGCAGACCATCAATAAGCTGACCGGCAAGGCATCAAAACCAGCGCCATGCCCCATCACTGCAGACTCCATCGCAGCCCAGCTGATCATCAACGGTCGCTTCCCCGATGCTGACAAGGACTTCACTCGCAAGACCATCGGCGAAGTGAATGACCTGCGCAGGACCCCCAACGCAGACCTGAACCTATCGGGAGACTTCACCAGCGACGAGATGAAGGCGGCTATCGAACACCTGAAGCCTAGCAAAGCAGCCGGGATCGACAACATCCACCCGGAGTTCATCCTGCACCAGGGCAGCAGAGCCACGGAGTGGCTTCGGTCATTCTGCTCCGCCTGCTACCGCTCGTCAAAGCTCCCGAAGATATGGAGGCGCGCCAAGATCATCGCCATACCAAAGCCAGGCAAACCGTTGGACGACCCAAAGGGATACCGGCCAATCTCTCTCCTCTGCGTGCCATACAAGATCATGGAACGGCTTCTCCACGCACGCCTCGACCCGGTGATCGACCCCAGGAGCAAGCTGGCTTCCGCCGCGGAAGATCAACGGCGGACCAGGTGACCCTCCTCACCCAGGACATCGAGGACTCCTTCCAGAGGGGTGATAAGTCGGGCATCGTCCTCCTCGATCTCATAATAGCGGCGTACGATACTGTCTGGCTGCGCGGACTCCACCTTAAGCTTCTCCAGACAGTCCCCGACCGGCACATGGTGGACTTCATCATGGAGATGCTGACCAACCGCAGCTTCACCCTCCACACCAGCGACGGCCAACACAGCAGGCTCAGGCGACTGAAGAATGGCGTCCCCCAAGGCTCCGTACTGGCTCCGATGTTGTTCAACATCTACATCCACGACCTTCCCGACACGCTGTCGAAGAAGTACGGATACGCAGACGATCTCGCCATCATGATGTCTGGAAATGCCTGGGAGACGATCGAATCGGGGCTCACGGCTGACATGAACACCCTGTCAACGTACCTCACGAACTGGCGCCTGAAGCTCTCGGTGGCCAAGACCATGTCCGCCGCTTTCCACCTCAACAACCGGGAGGCAGGCCGAGAGCTGAACATCATCGTCAACAACAACAGACTCCAGTTCCAGGCCGAGCCGACATACCTCGGGGTCAAGCTAGATCGTACCCTCACTTTCCGCCAACACCTGGAAAGCCTGTCGGCAAAGATATCGGCCCGCACTGCCCTGATACGCCGCCTAGCTGGTACCACCTGGGGTGCCTCGACCAAGACGCTGCGCATCTCTACCCAGGCGCTGGTATTCTCCGCCGCGGAGTACTGCTCCCCTGTCTGGTGCAGGAGCACTCACACCAAGAAGGTCGATACGACGCTAAATACCGCCTTGTGAACGGTCTCAGGCTGCCTGCGTGCCACACCTGTTGACCATCTACCCATCCTCGCCGGCATCGCCCCACCAATGCTGTGACGCGAAGCAGCCGTCCTGGCCCTGCTCCGCAAGGCCATCAATGACGAGGACCACCTTCTCCACCATATCGCCACCGAGCCCCCAATACGCCAACGCCTCAAATCAAGACACTCGTTCGTGGAGCAAGCCCATCAGCTCCTGCGCTCAACACCTGACGATGTCTCGAAAGGTGGTTGGCTGAAACACCGCTGGAGGGAGAAGTGGCAGTCAGCCAGCAAGTCCAGGCTACATCGATTCGTGGAGACGCCGGACGAGCTGCCAGGCGAGGACCTACCGCGCAGGCAGTGGACAACCCTCAACCGCCTCAGAACTGGTGCAGGCCGCTTCGCCGCCAACATGAAAGAATGGGGACTGAGAGACTCGGCCGCGTGTGAATGTGGGCACCCGGAACAGACAGTCGATCACGTCATCGAGTCCTGCCCCCTACACCGTCCACCCAATGGCGAGCCCGGGATAGCCAGTCTGGACGACGAGACACGAGCGTGGCTGTCCTCGACAGAGTTGGTGATCTGACGTTGACGAGCGAGAGAGCAAACGAAAGAAGAAGAAGAACCTGCCTCAACCCAGTGTGGTGTTGGTCCAGTGTGTGTCCCCGTAGAGCTATTGTTAACCTATCCAACCTGCCTCAACCCAGTGTGGTGTTGGTCCAGTGTGTATCCCATAGAGCTATTGTCAACCTACAGTACTTCAACCTGCCTCAACCCAGTGTGGTGTTGGTCCAGTGTGTATCCCCATAGAGCTATTGTCAACCTACTCCAACCTGCCTTAACCCAGTGTGGTGTTGGTCCAGTGTGTATATCCATAGAGCTATTGTCAACCTACTCCAACCTGCCTCAACCCAGTGTGGTGTTGGTCCAGTGTGTATATCCATGTAGAGCTATTGTCAACTTACTCCAACCTGCCTCAACCCAGTGTGGTGTTGGTCTGGTGAGCTACCCGGTGCCAAGCATGCATGAGTCGTGGTAATTTGGAGAGTGGTTATACTCATTGATTGTCAGAGCATGCAAGCGTTGCTGTCCAAAGAACTCGTAAGCTCTAATGTGACAAGATCCTCTATTTATCACTCTCTTCACCGTCAGGTCTCTCGTTCAACCTCCAAAGTGACCTCTGAACTTGCCGATAAGTCGGAGGAGTTTTTACAGTGTGAGTCCGGGGGCCTGAGGAAGGTGGTGGTGACGGAGGGAAGACGCAAGTCCCCTGCCCTCACAGATGACGAGGCAGTGGAGATATCACTGATGCTGCTTTTCCTGGAGGAAGAAATGGGCCGCCCCCAAGACGTGGAGTGGGGCATCGAAGCAGGTGGGCAAGAGTGAGCGTTTTTGCAATGTTGCTATGACAACAGAATACATGTTTAGAGGTGATGTGTGAGAGGAACTGAGACAGGGTCAACCTGTTGATGTAGCGACCAGTCATGTCTTTTTCATCAGGCCCACTCCCTGTGTTGGTGTGCACCACTCCCTGTATTTACTCCCTGTGTTGGTGTGCACCACTCCCTGTATTTACTCCCTGTGTTGGTGTGTACCACTCCCTGTGTTGGTGTGCACCACTCCCTGTTGGTGTGTACCACTCTCTGTATTTACTCCCTGTGTTGGTGTGCACCACTCCCTGTATTTACTCCCTGTGTTGGTGTGCACCACTCCCTGTGTTGGTGTGCACCACTCCCTGTATTTACTCCCTGTGTTGATGTGCACCACTCCCCTGTTGGTGTGCACTACTCCCTTTGTGATGGTGTACACTACCCGGTGTTGGTGTGCACCACTCCCCGTGTTGGTGTGCACGACTCCCCGTGTTGGTGTGCACCACTCCCCGTGTGTTGGTGCTCCCCGTGTGTTGGTGTGCACTACTTCCTGTGTGTTGGTGTGCACTACTTCCTGTGTGTTGGTGTGCACTACTTCCTGTGTTGGTGTGCACTACTTCCTGTGTGTTGGTGTGCACTACTTCCTGTGTTGGTGTGCACTACTTCCTGTGTGTTGGTTTGCAGTACTTCCTGTGTTGGTGTGCACTACTTCCTGTGTGTTGGTGTGCACTACTTCCTGTGTTGGTGTGCACTACTTCCTGTGTGTTGGTGTGCACTACTTCCTGTGTTGGTGTGCACTACTTCCTGTGTGTTGGTGTGCACTACTTCCTGTGTTGGTGTGCACTACTTCCTGTGTGTTGGTGTGCACTCACATCTCAAAATTGCAAGTATAAATAACACCCAAGCCCTTATCCTCATTGAATCATTCATGAATTTAACTGGCAACATATAAAAGAACATTGAACTTAAACTTATCTGCAAGGATTGGTTTAACCCCCCCCCCCCCCCCCCCCCCCACACACACACACACACCACACACACACACACACCACACATAACTTGCATACCATAGATCCAATCATTGTAATTTCACTGCCAGAGGACTACAAATTTTCCAACGTATTGCAGTGACTCATTCCTTTCTCAATTCAGTATGGGTAGGAAGCATCAACACGATAATGGTGCTCACGTGTGCCTGCAATGTAGTGCCTTGCTGATGACAGTATGGGTAGGAAGCATCTACACGATAATGGTGCTCACGTGTGCCTGCAATGTAGTGCCTTGCTGATGACAGTATGGGTAGGAAGCATCAACACAATAATGGTGCTCACGTGTGCCTGCAATGTAGTGCCTTGCTGATGACAGTATGGGTAGGAAGCATCAACACGATAATGGTGCTTATGTGTGCATGCAATGTAGTGCCTTGCTGATGACAGTATGGGTAGGAAGCATCAACACGATAATGGTGCTCACGTGTGCCTGCAATGTAGTGCCTTGCTGATGACAGTATGGGTAGGAAGCATCAACACGATAATGGTGCTCACGTGTGCCTGCAATGTAGTGCCTTGCTGATGACAGTATGGGTAGGAAGCATCAACACGATAATGGTGCTCACGTGTGCCTGCAATGTAGTGCCTTGCTGATGACAGTATAGGTAGGAAGCATCAACACGATAATGGTGCTTGCAATGTAGTGCCTTGCTGATGAGAGTATGGGTAGGAAGCATCAACACGATAATGGTGCTCACGTGTGCCTGCAATGTAGTGCCTTGCTGATGACAGTATGGGTAGGAAGCATCAACACGATAATGGTGCTCACGTGTGCCTGCAATGTAGTGCCTTGCTGATGACAGTATAGGTAGGAAGCATCAACACGATAATGGTGCTTGCAATGTAGTGCCTTGCTGATGAGAGTATGGGTAGGAAGCATCAACACGATAATGGTGCTCACGTGTGCCTGCAATGTAGTGCCTTGCTGATGACAGTATGGGTAGGAAGCATCAACACAATAATGGTGCTTATGTGTGCATGCAATGTAGTGCCTTGCTGATGACAGTATGGGTAGGAAGCATCAACACGATAATGGTGCTCACGTGTGCCTGCAATGTAGTGCCTTGCTGATGACAGTATGGGTAGGAAGCATCAACACGATAATGGTGCTCACGTGTGCCTGCAATGTAGTGCCTTGCTGATGACAGTATAGGTAGGAAGCATCAACACGATAATGGTGCTTGCAATGTAGTGCCTTGCTGATGAGAGTATGGGTAGGAAGCATCAACACGATAATGGTGCTCACGTGTGCCTGCAATGTAGTGCCTTGCTGATGACAGTATGGGTAGGAAGCATCAACACGATAATGGTGCTCTCGTGTGCATGCAATGTAGAGCGCCTAGCAGATGAGCATCTTCAGAACTACACATTCTCCTGGCAAAGAAGCGAGCAGTTAGTTGTGTACCGAGAAGCCTATTCTTATAGCAAAAGGTTGAGCGCTACTAAAAGTTTATTAGCAGATGCTTACTATATCACAATCAGTAAAATTTAATATGTCACCATGTGCATGGATGAGGAGATTATATGGTGGCCATAGTCAGTTTATCAACAAAACTAAAGCTCACAATGACAGCTTCTTAGGAACCTAGAGGGTAGTTAAGTATGTGGTCAAGCGCCCGGTTGGAAAACAAATTTTGTTAAAATTCCATAAAATTTATTTCCCAACCGCATGCTTGACCACATACTTACGTTTTAGCGCCTAATAAACCAAGTCGTTGTGTAGAGTAGGGCTTCCTCTATCCACTGGTGCTAATTTCAACTCTGTAGCACTTGGCAATCTGGAGATATTTATGCAGCAAAATCAGTCACTCAGGTTTTGAGGTACCCACCCCACTTTAGCTCTCGTAACTTGGCTATAGTTAAGACTTATGAATTATACCTGTCAAAAGATTATACCTGTCAAAAGAGAGCACACAGATATCTTTTGAGCTATATATCAAGTCCATACCATGAAGTTTGCAGAATCTATGCAGCTATGAAGTGGTAACCACAAGTTTTTGTAAAAAAAAATAATATAAAAATGGACCCTCCTTAATTAAGGCTGCTGCTAGCTCCATAGGCTTCTAATGCCTTGAATCTGTTGCTAAGGTAATAATCGGTCGCACCTACATGTATACAAACACACAAGCAAACAAAAACTACTTAAGATTCATCTTAAAGATCTACTTATCACTTGATCTGGTTGCTGTCACCCACACACACCTGCACGCACCCACACACACGAGAGAGAGAGAGAGAGACAAAGCTTACTAAAACTCAATTTGGCAGGAGGTTTTGGCCTCTTTTACTTCATTATGCTTTCAATCTTTCTCTAAGTGGTTAGCCACCAACCCCCAAGACCATGAAGCGTCAAGTATCATTTAATTAAGCACATGCATCATTCTATCTATCCTTTTCTTAACCCCTCCCCCCCATAACTTGAGTGTCATAAACACATCATTTTTTTAACATACATCAAGACTCCAACTTTTAATAACTTGTAACGACCAAGCCATGAAACACGAAATAAGTAAAGATAGTCAGTGCAATAAACACACTTGTGTGTAATATTGTGGGTAGCTGAGTTGACTCAGCAGTGCACTTTTTTTTTGTTTTGTTTTTTCCTGCAAAAGAAGGTCTGTGTATTGATAGAGTAACCTTCTCAACAAACCAACTGACAGTCACTTCAACAGAACCATATTGCATGCTTGTTTCAGTAATAACCCATAGAAAAGAATAACATCTGCGATGACTGGTTAGTTCTTTGACTGGTTAGCTGGTTAGTTCTGGGGTTATCCCGAGCAACTGTTCCCCAGTTTTTGAAGGAGGCTACCCAACTATTATGTAGGTAAAATAAAATAATACATAAAAAATAATTCATATAAAATAATATATGTATATATATAATATGATAATATAATGTATAATAAACAACATATAAAATAATAAATAATATAATATAAATAATATATATGTACATAATATATAATATATATAATATATATATATAAAATAATAAACATATAATATATATAAAATAATAAATAATATAATAAATAATATAAAATAATATATATGTACATAATATATAATAAATCATATATATATATATATATACATAATAATAAATAATATATAATATATATAAAATAATAAATAATATAATATAAATAATATATAATATATATAAAATAATATAATATATATAAAATAATATATTATATAATAAATAATATATATCTACATAATAATAAATTAAAAATAATATATATGTACACTGTACATAATAATAAATAATATAATATAAAAAGGAAACAAAACGGGAGGAAAAAAAAAGTTGGAAGCAACACACAAATTGAAAGCACTTCTTATAATTATTTGGTTCATACCCTGTTATAAAATGGAGGACAAAAAGCCAAAACTTACTTTTGGGAGCTTCCTATATAGTACCCGGAATTGTGGCGGTGGTTTGGGCTGCCCAAAAACTTTTCAAGCGTACCTTGCAACCTTCACGAAGGTAGTAAACCGGCAGGAAAAAGAAAAAAATTTATGTACTGTGAAATTCATCTTCAAGATTTCTTTTCCCATAACTTGCCTATAATAACTTCATAATTATTACTTGCAAAGACTCCAAATTATTGCAACGACTAATCTGCTTTTCAATTCAGTAAAATATCCAGAAATGGGTAACAGAATGTGCATACACTCAATGAACTCTCAGTTGACATAATAACATTAGAATGACCTCAACAATCAACTTGAATTTTCACTCCCTCGACCTAAGATGCTCTAGCCTTCTTCACGAATAATGAGTCCTGATGAAGACTAGAGTGAAAAATCAAGTTGATTATTGAGGTCATTGCAATGTGCTAAGTCGACACGCATTTGGATCTAGCTCCAACCGAGTCCACAAGCAACTGCACCTCTCCTCTACAAAGAAGTGACGGGGTGGTTTCCTTGGAAGCTTGCCTGCTCTTGTGACAATAGTCAACAGCACAGACCTTCAACTAAACCAGTTGTGCATGGCAACATCCTTAACGATGTGTAATGGAACTCTTGTAAGTTAAGGATTGTGTTAAGGGCTGATTCACTCGCACGAGCAACGCGTCAATTTAGTGATGTTGCGAACTTGAAGTCGCCTCGCTTGAATAGACTCGATTTCTATTCCAGTTGCGACGCGGGGGGAAGTTTCTCCAAGGAAGAGATGAACGTGGAAAGGTTAACAGGGCAATGGGGAGGAGCTTATGGCTGCACAAGTCATTTAGAGATGATTGAAGGTTCATTAATTAATGGGTGGAGTTTTGTAATTGGTTGACTGTTCAATTTCAAGCTGCAATTCTAGTGTTATGTCATAGTTATGTCATTCTCGTTGCAGGTCAGCTGTTTTGTCTCCAGACACGCCCCATTGTCACACTCCTTCCATCCTGTTTCTTTGACCTATCAGTGCCTGGCACTGGAGCCAATCTCTGGGACAACTCCAACATTGTGGAGAGCTATGCTGGAGTGACCTCACCTCTGACCTTTTCGTTTGCCTCCTACGCATATGAGAAGGTAACATTGTTATTAAACCCTGCGCTCTATAGCAAGAACAAACTAGGTAATGGTGTGTCAGTTTTCCCCATGGCCTTTCTTACATGTGCGCAGTTCCCATGGTGCTTAGAATAACTCCCAAGGTGTCCTCGCAGGAAATGCTTGGTTCCCAGGGTGCTTAGAACACTCCCATGGTGCTTAGAATACTCCCACGGTGTCCTCGCAGGACATGCTTGGTTCCCAGGGTGCTTAGAACACTCCCACGGTGCTTAGAAGAGCTCTGTGATATGGGCTCTTGGTGTTCTGTGATATGAGCTCTTGGTGCTCTGTGATGTGTGCTCTTGGTGCTCTGTGATGTGTGCTCTTGGTGCTCTGTGATATGAGCTCTTGGTGCTCTGTGATGTGTGCTCTTGGTGCTCTGTGATGTGAGCTCTTGGTGCTCTGTGATGTGAGCTCTTGCTCTGTGATGTGTGCTCTTGGTGCTCTGTGATGTGTGCTCTTGGTGCTCTGTGATATGAGCTCTTGGTGCTCTGTGATGTGAGCTCTTGGTGCTCTGTGATATGAGCTCTGGTGCTCTGTGATGTGTGCTCTTGGTGCTCTGTGATATGAGCTCTGTGTGCTCTGTGATGTGAGCTCTTGGTGCTCTGTGATATGAGCTCAAGATTGGTCTCTGATATGAGCTCTTGGTGCTCTTAGTGCTCTGTGATTGTTAGCATTGCGTTATTAGAAGAGGTGACCTTTGGGGCTTTCAGATGTGGTTGCCATGGCTTGCCAATTCCTAACCAGAAGCCCCCCAATTTCAGCCTTTGATCCCACCACATGGGGGGGGGAGCGGAGCTATGATTATCCACACTATGATTATCCACAGATAGGTGCAGTTTTTGAGTGACCTAGATGTTGCTGGCTGTAACTTCCAAGAAAGTGTGCCTGTAGAGATATTCAATTGGGAAAGCACACAGAGAAATACAACAATGTGATACCATAATTACCTACACATAGGAAGATTAAAAACCGGTAAAGATTAGAGCGATGACAAATACGTTCCGAACTTTTTGTGGTTTCAGGTACAGTTCCCTCCTTAACCCATTCACTGGTGTGTAATATATACGCCAAAAAAGCTGAATTTTAAAAATCGATTGTAGGGTTCAAAAATATACAACAATAAAGGTAAAAAAATTGCTACATTCTTTCTCTACTTGCGTACTGAATATAAAGGTTATAATCATTCGGTAACTAAGGGGGAAATATTGAAAAACGCAGACCGTTCAGAATTCGAGCAGCTGTTTCACTGCGTTCAAAATGTCCGGTCAATTAACCTTGAAGGATGTGCTTTCTCGGGTTCTGGACGATGATTTTGGATTGTCTGAGGGGGAAAACAGTACTGAAGAAAGTGATGGCATCTCGTCTTACCTTGGCCAGACCAGTGTTGACCCTGAAGCTCTGCTATCGCTAGGCAAAGTAGTCGGGCCTGACTTACCTTCAAGCAAGCCTAGCACTCTCACTCGAGCTGACAATTTGGATGAAGATGAGAGTGCTAGCTATGAAGAAGGCATTGACTGTGAGTTTAGCTATAGTTAGCTGTGCAGTGAGTAAGCAGCATGAACTGCAAAGGCTGTTTTAGCTTCCGTGTCGTGGGTAGTCCATGGAAAAAATGTTAATAATTTGAGCAATTTTTTTATCAGTGCCACTGTGTGTCATAAAGAGGACTGTTTCTTTCTCCAAACCTCACACATGGTAGACTTCACCCAGTAGTAGTTTGCTTGTGTTTTGCTTCAATCTGTTGTTGTTCGTTGCATTTATTGGCTTCTGCAGGTATTTTCTCTCGGTGTTATAATTATGTGTTGTATATGTGTTCATATTCACGTGACTCATTGTGATGGTCATATATTGTGCTAGCATGCATATATGTATTCACACTTCTGGAATGTTTTAAACTGTGGTACACTATACACGTAAAGTAATATGGTTTTATTGTTAATGAAGACACACAAAACACTCATGCCTGTGATAGGTAGAGTCTCCTGAACACTATTTCAACATTGTTGTCTAGGCTGTTTGAGTCTTCACGGTACATCTTGTATTTTTCTTGATAAAAATACCTATATGCATGATGTACACATGTAGCATTAAGTGCCCATCAAAACAAGAATTACCAAGTTCAAATGCATTGACTGCAATGTGGTTTTGTGGTGTGTTTCTATGGCAACAAACACTTACCACAATGTTGGTCAATATAAATGCTATCAGGTATAGTACGGTTGCTAGGGAGTTTTACGAAGTATTGCTGAGATAGCAAGGCATACCTTCACATAAGTTGTAGTTTTTGAAATAAGGCCAACAGTGAAAGGGTTAAGGGGGTCAATGGCACTAGCCCATATATTTTATTTTTATTTTTTTAACTTGTGGTTACCACTTTATAGCTCCATAGATTCTGTAAAGTTCATGGTATGGACTTGATATATAGCTCAAAAGGTAGGTCTCTCTGTGTGCTCTCTTGATACTAAAATATTTTTCATAGGTATAACGATAGCCTTACTGGAGCTTATTAAGTGGAGGAAACTTCAAAAACCTGAAGGCCTGATTTTGCCGCATAAATATCTCCAGATTGCCAAGTGCTAGAGAGTTGAAATTAGCACCAGTGCTAGAGGAAGCCCTACTCTACACAATGAGTGTTTTCATTAGGCGCTAAAACGTAAGCACGTGGTCATGTCGGGTGCGTATTTTATGGCATTTTAACGCATTTCATTTTCCACCTGCCGCTTGACAACGTACTTACGTTTTAGCGCCTCATGAAAACACTCACTGTGTAGAGTAGAGCTTCCTCTAGCCACTAGTGCTAATTTCAACTCTCTAGCACTTGGCAATCTGGAGATATTTATGCGGGCACTCAGGTTTTGAGGTTCCCTCCACTTTAGCTCCAGTAACTTGGCTATAGTTATACCTTATGAAAAATATTTTAGTATCAAGAGAGCACACAGAGAGACCTATCTTTTGAGCTATATATCAAGTCCATACCATGAAGTTTACAGAATCTATGGAGCTATAAAGTGGTAACCACAAGTTTTTATTTTATTTTATTAAAAAATGCAACTGTCCCACCCCTTTAGTCATTTCCCAAGAGTAGGTGCAGGCAGAGGTGCAGATGGTGGGGCAGGGCACACTAGGGTGTTAGCTTTGAGGTGATACTATTTTTCACAGAGTGTTATAAGAAGCTTGTGGTTCTGACTTTGGAGCTCCATAAATTCTGCACACTTCACTTTAGGTTGGTATAGGATAGCTCTCTGTGTGCTCTCTTTTGAATTAATAACCTGATGCATAGGTATAACCATGCCCAAGTTACAGGCAGTCAAAGTTGGGGACCTCAAAACGTGCATGCCCAAATCCCCAGCAGTTCTAGCTCATTTGCTAAACATTTAATAGAGGAAGCCATCCTCTAACCAAATTAGTACTTTCATTTAAAACTGTGTGTCTGTGGTCAAGTAAGTAGGTTGAAAATTAATTATAATCAGGAAATTTATTTTCAACCAAATTTTAGTTTTAGAGCTTAATGAAAACACTAATTTAGAAGAGCAGGGCTTCCTCTAATTTCAACTGTTGAGCAATTTCCAATTAGGATCTAGAACTGTTAGGGATTTTGGCATCCAGGTCCCCAACTTTGACTGCCTGTAACTTGGTCATGGTTATACCTGTGCAGGGTTGGGGTCAACTACTTGTGCTTAAGTACATATTTGGCAGTACTTGATGTACTTGAGTACTTGACCTGTTGAGAATAAAGAGCACTTGCACTTGTACTTGAACAATAGTTGGTAAATATCAAGTACTTTTAAGGTAGAGCATGATGTTGATTGATGTACCTTGATGTCCAGTGTATACATAAGACGCTTGGTTTGTGAGCGCCTCAATACATTGTACAACTGTCATTGCTGGACAGTCTGTCTGTCATCTGCTGTGATGCTGACATTGTGGATTTTATCATCTTCATCTGGTGTCTGGTGTGTGGTAATGTTAGTTGGTGCAAAGAAACATCTCACTTAGAGCTTGCAAGATCTTGCTTGCTGTTGCACAGACTTGCATCCTTTGATGGATTGTGCAAGAACTTTGCTGTGTCTGTAAAAAGACTGTTGAATGTGTTCATGGCAGTTCTGGTCTGCTATTGCTATAATAATTTAACTACACTACTTGACCTTCATTTGTGCTACCTTGAAACCTCACTGGCACTACTGTGTCTTACTGGCTGTAACTTTGTAAAGATGGCATCTACTGTTTGGAAACATTTCATTCCCGCTTATAGTAAAGTTGGCAATTTTAAGGCCAAGTGCAAACATTGCAGTCGTGATTATTCATGTTCTAAAACTGCTCCATCGAAGCTCATCAAGGACTTGAAGGAGGTCATTTATATTGCTAGTCTAAGCTTTCATATCAGATAATTGTGCAATTATTTTCAATTATTTTGGGTGGTCAGAGTGAACACCCTTCAGTTCTCCAAGACATGATCTCTACCAATGGTACACCTGGGGATCAGTGTAATCTACTAAGCTTCATCACTGATGCCAAGAAATACAGTGCAACTGATTTGCGACAGAAGACTATCACCAACACCCTTGTCTCACACATCGCATGCGATCTCGTGCCGTTCTCCAGACTGGATAGTCAGTACTTCAGGGGTTTTGTGCACACCCTAGATCAATGCTATCAGGTGCCCAGTCGCAAACACTTAGTTGGCTCACTTCTCCCAGAGAAGGCTGCCAGCGTACATTCCGAGATCTCCCAGCAACTGAACTGTGCACAGAATGTGTGCGTCACCCTGGACATCTGGTCCAGTCCACAGAGGGAGTCATACATCGGAGTGACTGGCCATTTCATCGTGGACTGGAGCATGAAGTTTGTGGTGCTTACATGCAAGCGGTTCGGGGGTGGACACACTGCTGCCACCATAGTGCAGCAGTGTGAGGTGGTTCAGGGTGGACACACTGCTGCCACCATAATGCAGCAGTGTGAGGTGGTTCAGGGGTGGACACACTGCTGCCATCATAGTGCAGCAGTGTGAGGTGGTTCAGAGGTGGACACACTGCTGCCACCATAGTGCAGCAGTGTGAGGTGGTTCAGAGGTGGACACACTGCTGCCACCATGAGTGCAGCAGTACGAGGGAACAATCGTGTTGTACAACATTGCATCAAAGATTTCAACTATTGTGACCGACAATGCTTCAAACATGTTGAAGGCCTTCTCACTGCCTGATTTCCAGACCATCACTGAAGACTCAGCAGCTGGTAACTCTGACGAGGAAGATGACCTTGATTCCACCAACACTATCGCACCAGATGAGTATGAGCAGATCACTACAGACCACAGCCCATGCTTCTGCCATACCACGATCCAGCTCATCGTAAGTGATGGGTTCATGGCGGCAGGTCAGCTAAACCGTGTTCTCGGAAAAGTCTGCCAAGTCGTTAACCACGTGCACAAGTCGACAATTGCCACTGATCTACTTGAGGGGGAAACGAGACTGCAAATGCAACAAGGTGGAATTCCTAAGTGAAAATGATTCGCTCCGTGCTCTCTGTACCTGCAGCTAAGTTGAACCAGCTTGATGCACCCTCCATCACTGCATAAGATCGTAACATCCTCAATGACATGCTTGAGATCCTGGAGCCATTCGAGGAAGCAACAGACATTGGACAGCATGAGAAAACAGTCACTGCCAGTTTTGTCATCCCAACCATCATTGGCCTTTGGATTCATCTTACCACCACCATGAAATCCCGCTACAAGAACTTCATCACAGCCCTGAGTACCTCGCTTGATAGGAGTATGGCAGTGTACGGGGACAATCAGGTTTTCAGGCTTGCTGCTTGTCTCGATTCTCGTTTCAAGCTGCAATGGTGCCAGCATGCCAACCAACGGGAAGCTGTTACAACAGAGCTATCTATGATGGCTGTTGAACATGCTCATCCTCCGGAGGCCTCTGCAGTGAGTGAAAGCAGCCCAGCCAAGAAACGGAGCAAGCTGTTCAGCTTTATGACTGCACCAGCTGCTACAGCTCAACCAGCATCAGTCATGGCTGAGATGAATCAGTATCTTGGCGAACCATCCATAGCTGAAGAGAGTGACCCTCTTGCATACTCGAAAGGACATTCACACATGTACTCAGCCCTATCCAAGCTTGCTGTCAAGTACCTGACAGTCGTGGCTTCATCAGCATCAGTAGAGAGGACATTTAGCATTGCTGGGAAGGTGTTCCGGCCAGATAGGTGTCGGTCGATTCAATGACAAAAACTCTGAGATGATCATGATGATCAAGTGCAATCACCATTTATAATTGATATATGAACTGAACACTGAAGTGGTTGGACTGTTACCCGGTGTTAAGACATAAAATATATGATGTATCAATGAAATATGGTTTCAATTAAAAAGAAGATAAAATGTCCGTGGTTATATTTGTGTACTTGTACTTAATGCATCAGTACTTAATGCACTTGAGGACTTGCTAGGTATTGCACTTGTGCTTGATATGTCAGCACTTGGTGTACTTGAGTACTTGATCAACTGTACTTGACCACAACCCTGTACCTATGCAACAGTTTTATAATATCAAAAGAGCACACAGAAAGCGCTAGGTATCATTGTTCACAGAGTCAAGTGTGAAGTATCTATGGAGCTCTAAAATCAGAACCACAGTTTTTATAACAGTTTTGTAAAAAAAATTTTTTTTAAATTAATGGTATCCAACGCCCCTTAGCATTATATAATACTACATGTGGCAGAATGGTGTTAGCTTCAGTGTAGCATTATATAATACTACATGTGGCAGTATGGTGTTAGCTTCAGTGTGCATTGTATAATACTACATGTGGCAGAATGGTGTTAGCTTCAGTGCAGCATTATAATTATAATACTACATGTGGCAGAATGGTGTTGGCTTCAGTGTAGCATTATATAATACTACATAGCCTCAGTGTAGCAATATATAATACTACATGTGGCAGTATGGTGTTAGCTTCAGTGTGCATTATATAATACTACATGTGGCAGTATGGTGTTAGCTTCAGTGCAGCATTATATAATACTACATGTGGCAGTATGGTGTTAGCTTCAGTGTAGCATTATATAATACTACATGTGGCAGTATGGTGTTAGCCTCAGTGCAGCATTATATAATACTACATGTGGCAGTATGGTGTTAGCTTCAGTGCAGCATTATATAATACTACATGTGGCAGTATGATGTTAGCTTCAGTGTAGCATTATATAATACTACATGTGGCAGTATGGTGTTAGCTTCAGTGTGCATTATATAATACTACATGTGGCAGTATGGTGTTAGCTTCAGTGTGCATTATATAATACTACATGTGGCAGTATGGTGTTAGCTTCAGTGCAGCATTATATAATACTACATGTGGCAGTATGGTGTTAGCTTCAGTGCAGCATTATATAATACTACATGTGGCAGTATGGTGTTAGCCTCAGTGTAGCATTATATAATACTACATGTGGCAGTATGGTGTTAGCTTCAGTGTGCATTATATAATACTACATGTGGCAGTATGGTGTTAGCTTCAGTGTGCATTATATAATACTACATGTGGCAGTATGGTGTTAGCTTCAGTGCAGCATTATATAATACTACATGTGGCAGTATGGTGTTAGCTTCAGTGTGCATTATATAATACTACATGTGGCAGTATGGTGTTAGCCTCAGTGTGCATTATATAATACTACATGTGGCAGTATGGTGTTAGCTTCAGTGTAGCATTATATAATACTACATGTGGCAGTATGGTGTTAGCTTCAGTGTAGCATTATATAATACTACATGTGGCAGTATGGTGTTAGCCTCAGTGTAGCATTATATAATACTACATGTGGCAGTATGGTGTTAGCCTCAGTGCAGCATTATATAATACTACATGTGGCAGTATGGTGTTAGCTTCAGTGTAGCATTATATAATACTACATGTGGCAGTATGATGTTAGCTTCAGTGCAGCATTATATAATACTACATGTGGCAGTATGATGTTAGCTTCAGTGCAGCATTATATAATACTACATGTGGCAGTATGGTGTTAGCCTCAGTGTAGCATTATATAATACTACATGTGGCAGTATGATGTTAGCTTCAGTGCAGCATTATATAATACTACATGTGGCAGTATGGTGTTAGCCTCAGTGTAGCATTATATAATACTACATGTGGCAGTATGATGTTAGCCTCAGTGTAGCATTATATAATACTACATGTGGCAGTATGATGTTAGCTTCAGTGCAGCATTATATAATACTACATGTGGCAGTATGATGTTAGCTTCAGTGTAGCATTATATAATACTACATGTGGCAGTATGATGTTAGCTTCAGTGCAGCATTATATAATACTACATGTGGCAGTATGGTGTTAGCTTCAGTGTGCATTATATAATACTACATGTGGCAGTATGATGTTAGCTTCAGTGCAGCATTATATAATACTACATGTGGCAGTATGATGTTAGCTTCAGTGCAGCATTATATAATACTACATGTGGCAGTATGATGTTAGCTTCAGTGCAGCATTATATAATACTACATGTGGCAGTATGGTGTTAGCTTCAGTGTAGCATTATATAATACTACATGTGGCAGTATGGTGTTAGCTTCAGTGCAGCATTATATAATACTACATGTGGCAGTATGGTGTTAGCTTCAGTGTAGCATTATATAATACTACATGTGGCAGTATGATGTTAGCTTCAGTGTGCATTATATAATACTACATGTGGCAGTATGGTGTTAGCTTCAGTGTAGCATTATATAATACTACATGTGGAAGTATGGTGTTAGCTTCAGTGCAGCATTATATAATACTACATGTGGCAGTATGGTGTTAGCTTCAGTGTAGCATTATATAATACTACATGTGGCAGTATGATGTTAGCCTCAGTGTAGCATTATATAATACTACATGTGGCAGTATGGTGTTAGCTTCAGTGCAGCATTATATAATACTACATGTGGCAGTATGGTGTTAGCTTCAGTGTAGCATTATATAATACTACATGTGGCAGTATGATGTTAGCTTCAGTGCAGCATTATATAATACTACATGTGACAGTATGATGTTAGCTTCAGTGTGCATTATATAATACTACATGTGGCAGTATGGTGTTAGCTTCAGTGTGCATTATATAATACTACATGTGGCAGTATGGTGTTAGCCTCAGTGTAGCATAATACTACATGTGGCAGTATGGTGTTAGCTTCAGTGTGCATTATATAATACTACATGTGGCAGTATGATGTTAGCTTCAGTGCAGCATTATATAATACTACATGTGGCAGTATGGTGTTAGCTTCAGTGTAGCATTATATAATACTACATGTGGCAGTATGGTGTTAGCTTCAGTGTGCATTATATAATACTACATGTGGCAGTATGGTGTTAGCCTCAGTGTAGCATTATACAATACTACATGTGGCAGTATGGTGTTAGCCTCAGTGTGCATTATATAATACTACATGTGGCAGTATGGTGTTAGCCTCAGTGTAGCATTATATAATACTACATGTGGCAGTATGGTGTTAGCTTCAGTGTGTATTATATAATACTACATGTGGCAGTATGATGTTAGCTTCAGTGTGCATTATATAATACTACATGTGGCAGTATGGTGTTAGCTTCAGTGCAGCATTATATAATACTACATGTGGAAGTATGGTGTTAGCTTCAGTGTGCATTATATAATACTACATGTGGCAGTATGGTGTTAGCTTCAGTGCAGCATTATATAATACTACATGTGGAAGTATGGTGTTAGCTTCAGTGTGCATTATATAATACTACATGTGGCAGTATGGTGTTAGCTTCAGTGTGTATTATATAATACTACATGTGGCAGTATGATGTTAGCTTCAGTGTGCATTATATAATACTACATGTGGCAGTATGGTGTTAGCTTCAGTGCAGCATTATATAATACTACATGTGGAAGTATGGTGTTAGCTTCAGTGTGCATTATATAATACTACATGTGGCAGTATGGTGTTAGCTTCAGTGTGCATTATATAATACTACATGTGGCAGTATGGTGTTAGCTTCAGTGCAGCATTATATAATACTACATGTGGAAGTATGGTGTTAGCTTCAGTGTGCATTATATAATACTACATGTGGCAGTATGGTGTTAGCTTCAGTGTGCATTATATAATACTACATGTGGCAGTATGGTGTTAGCTTCAGTGCAGCATTATATAATACTACATGTGGCAGTATGGTGTTAGCCTCAGTGCAGCATTATATAATACTACATGTGGCAGTATGGTGTTAGCTTCAGTGTAGCATTATATAATACTACATGTGGCAGTATGGTGTTAGCTTCAGTGTGCATTATATAATACTACATGTGGCAGTATGATGTTAGCTTCAGTGCAGCATTATATAACTACATGTGGCAGTATGGTGTTAGCCTCAGTGTAGCATTATATAATACTACATGTGGCAGTATGGTGTTAGCCTCAGTGTAGCATTATATAATACTACATGTGGCAGTATGGTGTTAGCTTCAGTGTAGCATTATATAATACTACATGTGGCAGTATGGTGTTAGCCTCAGTGTAGCATTATATAATACTACATGTGGCAGTATGGTGTTAGCTTCAGTGTAGCATTATATAATACTACATGTGGCAGTATGGTGTTAGCTTCAGTGTAGCATTATATAATACTACATGTGGCAGTATGATGTTAGCTTCAGTGCAGCATTATATAATACTACATGTGGCAGTATGGTGTTAGCCTCAGTGCAGCATTATATAATACTACATGTGGCAGTATGGTGTTAGCTTCAGTGTAGCATTATATAATACTACATGTGGCAGTATGGTGTTAGCTTCAGTGTGCATTATATAATACTACATGTGGCAGTATGGTGTTAGCTTCAGTGTGTATTATATAATACTACATGTGGCAGTATGGTGTTAGCTTCAGTGTAGCATTATATAATACTACATGTGGCAGTATGGTGTTAGCTTCAGTGTGTATTATATAATACTACATGTGGCAGTATGGTGTTAGCCTCAGTGTAGCATTATATAATACAACATGTGGCAGTATGATGTTAGCTTCAGTGTGCATTATATAATACTACATGTGGCAGTATGATGTTAGCTTCAGTGTGTATTATATAATACTACATGTGGCAGTATGATGTTAGCTTCAGTGTGTATTATATAATACTACATGTGGCAGTATGGTGTTAGCTTCAGTGCAGCATTATATAATACTACATGTGGCAGTATGATGTTAGCTTCAGTGTGCATTATATAATACTACATGTGGCAGTATGATGTTAGCTTCAGTGTAGCATTATATAATACTACATGTGGCAGTATGGTGTTAGCCTCAGTGTAGCATTATATAATACTACATGTGGCAGTATGGTGTTAGCTTCAGTGTAGCATTATATAATACTACATGTGGCAGTATGATGTTAGCTTCAGTGCAGCATTATATAATACTACATGTGGCAGTATGGTGTTAGCCTCAGTGTAGCATTATATAATACTACATGTGGCAGTATAATGTTAGCCTCAGTGCAGCATTATATAATACTACATGTGGCAGTATGGTGTTAGCTTCAGTGTAGCATTATATAATACTACATGTGGCAGTATGGTGTTAGCCTCAGTGCAGCATTATATAATACTACATGTGGCAGTATGATGTTAGCTTCAGTGCAGCATTATATAATACTACATGTGGCAGTATGGTGTTAGCTTCAGTGTAGCATTATATAATACTACATGTGGCAGTATGGTGTTAGCTTCAGTGCAGCATTATATAATACTACATGTGGCAGTATGGTGTTAGCCTCAGTGTAGCATTATATAATACTACATGTGGCAGTATGATGTTAGCTTCAGTGCAGCATTATATAATACTACATGTGGCAGTATGGTGTTAGCCTCAGTGTAGCATTATATAATACTACATGTGGCAGTATGGTGTTAGCTTCAGTGTAGCATTATATAATACTACATGTGGCAGTATGGTGTTAGCTTCAGTGCAGCATTATATAATACTACATGTGGCAGTATGGTGTTAGCTTCAGTGTGCATTATATAATACTACATGTGGCAGTATGATGTTAGCCTCAGTGTGCATTATATAATACTACATGTGGCAGTATGGTGTTAGCTTCAGTGTGCATTATATAATACTACATGTGGCAGTATGATGTTAGCTTCAGTGTAGCATTATATAATACTACATGTGGCAGTATGGTGTTAGCTTCAGTGTGCATTATATAATACTACATGTGGCAGTATGGTGTTAGCTTCAGTGTAGCATTATATAATACTACATGTGGCAGTATGGTGTTAGCTTCAGTGTAGCATTATATAATACTACATGTGGCAGTATGGTGTTAGCCTCAGTGTAGCATTATATAATACTACATGTGGCAGTATGGTGTTAGCTTCAGTGCAGCATTATATAATACTACATGTGGCAGTATGATGTTAGCTTCAGTGTGCATTATATAATACTACATGTGGCAGTATGATGTTAGCTTCAGTGTAGCATTATATAATACTACATGTGGCAGTATGGTGTTAGCCTCAGTGTAGCATTATATAATACTACATGTGGCAGTATGGTGTTAGCTTCAGTGTAGCATTATATAATACTACATGTGGCAGTATGATGTTAGCTTCAGTGTGCATTATATAATACTACATGTGGCAGTATGATGTTAGCTTCAGTGTAGCATTATATAATACTACATGTGGCAGTATGGTGTTAGCCTCAGTGTAGCATTATATAATACTACATGTGGCAGTATGGTGTTAGCTTCAGTGTAGCATTATATAATACTACATGTGGCAGTATGATGTTAGCTTCAGTGCAGCATTATATAATACTACATGTGGCAGTATGGTGTTAGCTTCAGTGTGCATTATATAATACTACATGTGGCAGTATGGTGTTAGCTTCAGTGCAGCATTATATAATACTACATGTGGCAGTATGATGTTAGCTTCAGTGTAGCATTATATAATACTACATGTGGCAGTATGGTGTTAGCTTCAGTGTGCATTATATAATACTACATGTGGCAGTATGGTGTTAGCTTCAGTGTAGCATTATATAATACTACATGTGGCAGTATGGTGTTAGCCTCAGTGCAGCATTATATAATACTACATGTGGCAGTATGGTGTTAGCTTCAGTGTAGCATTATATAATACTACATGTGGCAGTATGGTGTTAGCCTCAGTGCAGCATTATATAATACTACATGTGGCAGTATGGTGTTAGCTTCAGTGTGTATTATATAATACTACATGTGGCAGTATGATGTTAGCTTCAGTGTAGCATTATATAATACTACATGTGGCAGTATGATGTTAGCTTCAGTGTAGCATTATATAATATATACTACATGTGGCAGTATGGTGTTAGCCTCAGTGCAGCATTATATAATACTACATGTGGCAGTATGATGTTAGCTTCAGTGCAGCATTATATAATACTACATGTGGCAGTATGATGTTAGCTTCAGTGCAGCATTATATAATACTACATGTGGCAGTATGGTGTTAGCTTCAGTGTGCATTATATAATACTACATGTGGCAGTATGATGTTAGCTTCAGTGCAGCATTATATAATACTACATGTGGCAGTATGGTGTTAGCTTCAGTGTAGCATTATATAATACTACATGTGGCAGTATGGTGTTAGCTTCAGTGTGTATTATATAATACTACATGTGGCAGTATGATGTTAGCTTCAGTGTGCATTATATAATATATACTACATGTGGCAGTATGGTGTTAGTGCATTATATAATATTACATGTGGCAGTATGATGTTAGCTTCAGTGCAGCATTATATAATACTACATGTGGCAGTATGATGTTAGCTTCAGTGTGCATTATATAATACTACATGTGGCAGTATGGTGTTAGCTTCAGTGTAGCATTATATAATACTACATGTGGCAGTATGATGTTAGCTTCAGTGCAGCATTATATAATACTACATGTGGCAGTATGGTGTTAGCTTCAGTGTGTATTATATAATACTACATGTGGCAGTATGGTGTTAGCTTCAGTGCAGCATTATATAATACTACATGTGGCAGTATGATGTTAGCTTCAGTGTGCATTATATAATACTACATGTGGCAGTATGGTGTTAGCTTCAGTGCAGCATTATATAATACTACATGTGGCAGTATGATGTTAGCTTCAGTGCAGCATTATATAATACTACATGTGGCAGTATGATGTTAGCTTCAGTGCAGCATTATATAATACTACATGTGGCAGTATGGTGTTAGCTTCAGTGTAGCATTATATAATACTACATGTGGCAGTATGGTGTTAGCCTCAGTGTAGCATTATATAATACAACATGTGGCAGTATGATGTTAGCCTCGGTGTGCATTATATAATACTACATGTGGCAGTATGGTGTTAGCCTCAGTGTAGCATTATATAATACTACATGTGGCAGTATGGTGTTAGCTTCAGTGTAGCATTATATAATACTACATGTGGCAGTATGGTGTTAGCCTCAGTGTAGCATTATATAATACTACATGTGGCAGTATGATGTTAGCTTCAGTGCAGCATTATATAATACTACATGTGGCAGTATGATGTTAGCTTCAGTGCAGCATTATATAATACTACATGTGGCAGTATGGTGTTAGCTTCAGTGTAGCATTATATAATACTACATGTGGCAGTATGGTGTTAGCCTCAGTGTAGCATTATATAATACAACATGTGGCAGTATGATGTTAGCCTCGGTGTGCATTATATAATACTACATGTGGCAGTATGGTGTTAGCCTCAGTGTAGCATTATATAATACTACATGTGGCAGTATGGTGTTAGCTTCAGTGCAGCATTATATAATACTACATGTGGCAGTATGGTGTTAGCTTCAGTGTAGCATTATATAATACTACATGTGGCAGTATGATGTTAGCTTCAGTGCAGCATTATATAATACTACATGTGGCAGTATGATGTTAGCTTCAGTGCAGCATTATATAATACTACATGTGGCAGTATGATGTTAGCTTCAGTGCAGCATTATATAATACTACATGTGGCAGTATGGTGTTAGCTTCAGTGTGCATTATATAATACTACATGTGGCAGTATGATGTTAGCTTCAGTGCAGCATTATATAATACTACATGTGGCAGTATGGTGTTAGCTTCAGTATGCATTATATAATACTACATGTGGCAGTATGGTGTTAGCTTCAGTGTGCATTATATAATACTACATGTGGCAGTATGGTGTTAGCCTCAGTGCAGCATTATATAATACTACATGTGGCAGTATGGTGTTAGCTTCAGTGTAGCATTATATAATACTACATGTGGCAGTATGGTGTTAGCCTCAGTGTAGCATTATATAATACTACATGTGGCAGTATGGTGTTAGCCTCAGTGTAGCATTATATAATACTACATGTGGCAGTATAATGTTAGCTTCAGTGCAGCATTATATAATACTACATGTGGCAGTATGGTGTTAGCTTCAGTGTAGCATTATATAATACTACATGTGGCAGTATGGTGTTAGCCTCAGTGCAGCATTATATAATACTACATGTGGCAGTATGGTGTTAGCTTCAGTGTGTATTATATAATACTACATGTGGCAGTATGGTGTTAGCTTCAGTGTGCATTATATAATACTACATGTGGCAGTATGATGTTAGCTTCAGTGTAGCATTATATAATACTACATGTGGCAGTATGGTGTTAGCTTCAGTGTAGCATTATATAATACTACATGTGGCAGTATGGTGTTAGCTTCAGTGCAGCATTATATAATACTACATGTGGCAGTATGGTGTTAGCTTCAGTGTGCATTATATAATACTACATGTGGCAGTATGGTGTTAGCCTCAGTGTGCATTATATAATACTACATGTGGCAGTATGGTGTTAGCTTCAGTGTGTATTATATAATACTACATGTGGCAGTATGGTGTTAGCTTCAGTGTGTATTATATAATACTACATGTGGCAGTATGATGTTAGCTTCAGTGTAGCATTATATAATACTACATGTGGCAGTATGGTGTTAGCTTCAGTGTGTATTATATAATACTACATGTGGCAGTATGGTGTTAGCTTCAGTGTAGCATTATATAATACTACATGTGGCAGTATGGTGTTAGCTTCAGTGTGTATTATATAATACTACATGTGGCAGTATGGTGTTAGCTTCAGTGCAGCATTATATAATACTACATGTGGCAGTATGATGTTAGCCTCAGTGTGCATTATATAATACTACATGTGGCAGTATGGTGTTAGCTTCAGTGTGCATTATATAATACTACATGTGGCAGTATGGTGTTAGCTTCAGTGTGCATTATATAATACTACATGTGGCAGTATGGTGTTAGCTTCAGTGTGCATTATATAATACTACATGTGGCAGGATGGTGTTAGCCTCAGTGTAGCATTATATAATACTACATGTGGCAGTATGATGTTAGCCTCAGTGTGCATTATATAATACTACATGTGGCAGTATGGTGTTAGCTTCAGTGTGCATTATATAATACTACATGTGGCAGTATGGTGTTAGCTTCAGTGTGCATTATATAATACTACATGTGGCAGTATGGTGTTAGCTTCAGTGTGTATTATATAATACTACATGTGGCAGTATGGTGTTAGCTTCAGTGTAGCATTATATAATACTACATGTGGCAGTATGGTGTTAGCTTCAGTGTGCATTATATAATACTACATGTGGCAGTATGATGTTAGCTTCAGTGTGCATTATATAATACTACATGTGGCAGTATGATGTTAGCTTCAGTGTAGCATTATATAATACTACATGTGGCAGTATGGTGTTAGCTTCAGTGTGCATTATATAATACTACATGTGGCAGTATGGTGTTAGCCTCAGTGTAGCATTATATAATACTACATGTGGCAGTATGATGTTAGCTTCAGTGTGCATTATATAATACTACATGTGGCAGTATGGTGTTAGCTTCAGTGTAGCATTATATAATACTACATGTGGCAGTATGGTGTTAGCTTCAGTGTGCATTATATAATACATGTGGCAGTATGGTGTTAGCTTCAGTGTAGCATTATATAATACTACATGTGGCAGTATGGTGTTAGCTTCAGTGCAGCATTATATAATACTACATGTGGCAGTATGGTGTTAGCTTCAGTGTAGCATTATATAATACTACATGTGGCAGTATGATGTTAGCTTCAGTGTGTATTATATAATACTACATGTGGCAGTATGGTGTTAGCTTCAGTGTGCATTATATAATACTACATGTGGCAGTATGGTGTTAGCCTCAGTGTAGCATTATATAATACTACATGTGGCAGTATGGTGTTAGCTTCAGTGTGCATTATATAATATATACTACATGTGGCAGTATGGTGTTAGTGCATTATATAATATTACATGTGGCAGTATGGTGTTAGCTTCACTGTGCATTATATAATACTACATGTGGCAGTATGGTGTTAGTGCATTGTATAATACTACATGTGGCAGTATGGTGTTAGCTTCAGTGTGCATTATATAATACTACATGTGGCAGTATGGTGTTAGCTTCAGTGTGCAGTATATAATACTACATGTGGCAGTATGGTGTTAGTGCATTGTATAATACTACATGTGGCAGTATGGTGTTAGCTTCAGTGTGCATTATATAATACTACATGTGGCAGTATGGTGTTAGCTTCAGTGTGCAGTATATAATACTACATGTGGCAGTATGGTGTTAGCTTCAGTGTGCAGTATATAATACTACATGTGGCAGTATGGTGTTAGCCTCGGTGTGCATTATATAATACTACATGTGGCAGTATGGTGTTAGCTTCAGTGTGCATTATATAATACTACATGTGGCAGTATGGTGTTAGCCTCAGTGTAGCATTATATAATACTACATGTGGCAGTATGGTGTTAGCCTCAGTGTAGCATTATATAATACTACATGTGGCAGTATGATGTTAGCTTCAGTGCAGCATTATATAATACTACATGTGGCAGTATGGTGTTAGCTTCAGTGTGCATTATATAATACTACATGTGGCAGTATGGTGTTAGCTTCAGTGTAGCATTATATAATACTACATGTGGCAGTATGATGTTAGCTTCAGTGCAGCATTATATAATACTACATGTGGCAGTATGGTGTTAGCCTCAGTGTAGCATTATATAATACTACATGTGGCAGTATGGTGTTAGCTTCAGTGTAGCATTATATAATACTACATGTGGCAGTATGGTGTTAGCCTCAGTGTAGCATTATATAATACTACATGTGGCAGTATGATGTTAGCTTCAGTATGCATTATATAATACTACATGTGGCAGTATGATGTTAGCTTCAGTGCAGCATTATATAATACTACATGTGGCAGTATGGTGTTAGCTTCAGTGTGCATTATATAATACTACATGTGGCAGTATGGTGTTAGCCTCAGTGTAGCATTATATAATACTACATGTGGCAGTATGATGTTAGCTTCAGTATGCATTATATAATACTACATGTGGCAGTATGATGTTAGCTTCAGTGCAGCATTATATAATACTACATGTGGCAGTATGGTGTTAGCTTCAGTGTGCATTATATAATACTACATGTGGCAGTATGGTGTTAGCCTCAGTGTAGCATTATATAATACTACATGTGGCAGTATGATGTTAGCTTCAGTATGCATTATATAATACTACATGTGGCAGTATGGTGTTAGCTTCAGTGTAGCATTATATAATACTACATGTGGCAGTATGGTGTTAGCTTCAGTGTGCATTATATAATACTACATGTGGCAGTATGATGTTAGCTTCAGTGTGTATTATATAATACTACATGTGGCAGTATGGTGTTAGCTTCAGTGCAGCATTATATAATACTACATGTGGCAGTATGATGTTAGCTTCAGTGTGTATTATATAATACTACATGTGGCAGTATGGTGTTAGCCTCAGTGTGTATTATATAATACTACATGTGGCAGTATGATGTTAGCTTCAGTGTAGCATTATATAATACTACATGTGGCAGTATGGTGTTAGCTTCAGTGTGTATTATATAATACTACATGTGGCAGTATGGTGTTAGCCTCAGTGCAGCATTATATAATACTACATGTGGCAGTATGATGTTAGCTTCAGTGCAGCATTATATAATACTACATGTGGCAGTATGGTGTTAGCTTCAGTGCAGCATTATATAATACTACATGTGGCAGTATGGTGTTAGCTTCAGTGTGCATTATATAATACTACATGTGGCAGTATGGTGTTAGCCTCAGTGCAGCATTATATAATACTACATGTGGCAGTATGATGTTAGCTTCAGTGTAGCATTATATAATACTACATGTGGCAGTATGGTGTTAGCTTCAGTGTAGCATTATATAATACTACATGTGGCAGTATGGTGTTAGCTTCAGTGTGCATTATATAATATATACTACATGTGGCAGTATGGTGTTAGTGCATTATATAATATTACATGTGGCAGTATGGTGTTAGCTTCGGTACAGCATTATATAATACTACATGTGGCAGTATGATGTTAGCTTCAGTGTAGCATTATATAATACTACATGTGGCAGTATGGTGTTAGCCTCAGTGTGCATTATATAATACTACATGTGGCAGTATGGTGTTAGCTTCAGTGTGCATTATATAATACTACATGTGGCAGTATGGTGTTAGCTTCAGTGTGCATTATATAATACTACATGTGGCAGTATGGTGTTAGCCTCAGTGTGTATTATATAATACTACATGTGGCAGTATGGTGTTAGCCTCAGTGCAGCATTATATAATACTACATGTGGCAGTATGATGTTAGCTTCAGTGCAGCATTATATAATACTACATGTGGCAGTATGGTGTTAGCTTCAGTGTGTATTATATAATACTACATGTGGCAGTATGGTGTTAGCCTCAGTGCAGCATTATATAATACTACATGTGGCAGTATGGTGTTAGCTTCAGTGTGCATTATATAATACTACATGTGGCAGTATGGTGTTAGCCTCAGTGCAGCATTATATAATACTACATGTGGCAGTATGATGTTAGCTTCAGTGCAGCATTATATAATACTACATGTGGCAGTATGGTGTTAGCTTCAGTGCAGCATTATATAATACTACATGTGGCAGTATGGTGTTAGCTTCAGTGTGCATTATATAATACTACATGTGGCAGTATGGTGTTAGCCTCAGTGCAGCATTATATAATACTACATGTGGCAGTATGGTGTTAGCTTCAGTGTAGCATTATATAATACTACATGTGGCAGTATGGTGTTAGCTTCAGTGTAGCATTATATAATACTACATGTGGCAGTATGGTGTTAGCTTCAGTGTGCATTATATAATACTACATGTGGCAGTATGGTGTTAGCTTCAGTGTAGCATTATATAATACTACATGTGGCAGTATGATGTTAGCTTCAGTGTAGCATTATATAATACTACATGTGGCAGTATGGTGTTAGCTTCAGTGTGCATTATATAATATATACTACATGTGGCAGTATGGTGTTAGCTTCAGTGTAGCATTATATAATACTACATGTGGCAGTATGATGTTAGCTTCAGTGTGCATTATATAATATATACTACATGTGGCAGTATGGTGTTAGTGCATTATATAATATTACATGTGGCAGTATGATGTTAGCTTCAGTGCAGCATTATATAATACTACATGTGGCAGTATGATGTTAGCTTCAGTGTGCATTATATAATACTACATGTGGCAGTATTGTGTTAGCTTCAGTGCAGCATTATATAATACTACATGTGGCAGTATGATGTTAGCTTCAGTGTGCATTATATAATACTACATGTGGCAGTATGGTGTTAGCCTCAGTGCAGCATTATATAATACTACATGTGGCAGTATGGTGTTAGCTTCAGTGTGTATTATATAATACTACATGTGGCAGTATGATGTTAGCTTCAGTGTGCATTATATAATACTACATGTGGCAGTATGGTGTTAGCCTCAGTGTAGCATTATATAATACTACATGTGGCAGTATGGTGTTAGCTTCAGTGTGTATTATATAATACTACATGTGGCAGTATGGTGTTAGCTTCAGTGTGCATTATATAATACTACATGTGGCAGTATGGTGTTAGCCTCAGTGTGTATTATATAATACTACATGTGGCAGTATGATGTTAGCTTCAGTGTGCATTATATAATACTACATGTGGCAGTATGGTGTTAGCTTCAGTGTGTATTATATAATACTACATGTGGCAGTATGGTGTTAGCTTCAGTGTGCATTATATAATACTACATGTGGCAGTATGGTGTTAGCCTCAGTGTGTATTATATAATACTACATGTGGCAGTATGGTGTTAGCTTCAGTGCAGCATTATATAATACTACATGTGGCAGTATGATGTTAGCTTCAGTGCAGCATTATATAATACTACATGTGGCAGTATGGTGTTAGCTTCAGTGTGTATTATATAATACTACATGTGGCAGTATGGTGTTAGCTTCAGTGTGCATTATATAATACTACATGTGGCAGTATGGTGTTAGCCTCAGTGTGTATTATATAATACTACATGTGGCAGTATGATGTTAGCTTCAGTGTGCATTATATAATACTACATGTGGCAGTATGGTGTTAGCTTCAGTATGCATTATATAATACTACATGTGGCAGTATGGTGTTAGCCTCAGTGCAGCATTATATAATACTACATGTGGCAGTATGATGTTAGCTTCAGTGTGCATTATATAATACTACATGTGGCAGTATGGTGTTAGCTTCAGTGTAGCATTATATAATACTACATGTGGCAGTATGGTGTTAGCTTCAGTGTGTATTATATAATACTACATGTGGCAGTATGGTGTTAGCTTCAGTGCAGCATTATATAATACTACATGTGGCAGTATGGTGTTAGCTTCAGTGTAGCATTATATAATACTACATGTGGCAGTATGGTGTTAGCCTCAGTGTAGCATTATATAATACTACATGTGGCAGTATGGTGTTAGCCTCAGTGCAGCATTATATAATACTACATGTGGCAGTATGGTGTTAGCCTCAGTGTAGCATTATATAATACTACATGTGGCAGTATGGTGTTAGCTTCAGTGTGTATTATATAATACTACATGTGGCAGTATGGTGTTAGCCTCAGTGTAGCATTATATAATACTACATGTGGCAGTATGGTGTTAGCTTCAGTGCAGCATTATATAATACTACATGTGGCAGTATGGTGTTAGCTTCAGTGTAGCATTATATAATACTACATGTGGCAGTATGGTGTTAGCCTCAGTGTAGCATTATATAATACTACATGTGGCAGTATGGTGTTAGCCTCAGTGCAGCATTATATAATACTACATGTGGCAGTATGGTGTTAGCTTCAGTGTGTATTATATAATACTACATGTGGCAGTATGGTGTTAGCTTCAGTGCAGCATTATATAATACTACATGTGGCAGTATGGTGTTAGCTTCAGTGTAGCATTATATAATACTACATGTGGCAGTATGGTGTTAGCCTCAGTGTAGCATTATATAATACTACATGTGGCAGTATGGTGTTAGCCTCAGTGCAGCATTATATAATACTACATGTGGCAGTATGGTGTTAGCCTCAGTGTAGCATTATATAATACTACATGTGGCAGTATGATGTTAGCTTCAGTGCAGCATTATATAATACTACATGTGGCAGTATGGTGTTAGCTTCAGTGTGCATTATATAATACTACATGTGGCAGTATGATGTTAGCTTCAGTGCAGCATTATATAATACTACATGTGGCAGTATGATGTTAGCTTCAGTGCAGCATTATATAATACTACATGTGGCAGTATGGTGTTAGCTTCAGTGTAGCATTATATAATACTACATGTGGCAGTATGATGTTAGCTTCAGTGTAGCATTATATAATACTACATGTGGCAGTATGATGTTAGCTTCAGTGCAGCATTATATAATACTACATGTGACAGTATGATGTTAGCTTCAGTGTGCATTATATAATACTACATGTGGCAGTATGGTGTTAGCTTCAGTGTGCATTATATAATACTACATGTGGCAGTATGGTGTTAGCCTCAGTGTAGCATAATACTACATGTGGCAGTATGGTGTTAGCTTCAGTGTGCATTATATAATACTACATGTGGCAGTATGATGTTAGCTTCAGTGCAGCATTATATAATACTACATGTGGCAGTATGGTGTTAGCTTCAGTGTAGCATTATATAATACTACATGTGGCAGTATGGTGTTAGCTTCAGTGTGCATTATATAATACTACATGTGGCAGTATGGTGTTAGCCTCAGTGTAGCATTATACAATACTACATGTGGCAGTATGGTGTTAGCCTCAGTGTGCATTATATAATACTACATGTGGCAGTATGGTGTTAGCCTCAGTGTAGCATTATATAATACTACATGTGGCAGTATGGTGTTAGCTTCAGTGTGCATTATATAATACTACATGTGGCAGTATGATGTTAGCTTCAGTGTAGCATTATATAATACTACATGTGGCAGTATGGTGTTAGCCTCAGTGCAGCATTATATAATACTACATGTGGCAGTATGGTGTTAGCTTCAGTGTAGCATTATATAATACTACATGTGGCAGTATGGTGTTAGCCTCAGTGCAGCATTATATAATACTACATGTGGCAGTATGGTGTTAGCTTCAGTGTAGCATTATATAATACTACATGTGGCAGTATGGTGTTAGCTTCAGTGTGCATTATATAATACTACATGTGGCAGTATGGTGTTAGCTTCAGTGTGTATTATATAATACTACATGTGGCAGTATGGTGTTAGCTTCAGTGTAGCATTATATAATACTACATGTGGCAGTATGATGTTAGCTTCAGTGTGTATTATATAATACTACATGTGGCAGTATGGTGTTAGCCTCAGTGTAGCATTATATAATACAACATGTGGCAGTATGATGTTAGCTTCAGTGTGCATTATATAATACTACATGTGGCAGTATGATGTTAGCTTCAGTGTGTATTATATAATACTACATGTGGCAGTATGATGTTAGCTTCAGTGTGCATTATATAATACTACATGTGGCAGTATGGTGTTAGCTTCAGTGTGTATTATATAATACTACATGTGGCAGTATGGTGTTAGCCTCAGTGTAGCATTATATAATACTACATGTGGCAGTATGATGTTAGCTTCAGTGTAGCATTATATAATACTACATGTGGCAGTATGGTGTTAGCCTCAGTGTAGCATTATATAATACTACATGTGGCAGTATGATGTTAGCTTCAGTGCAGCATTATATAATACTACATGTGGCAGTATGGTGTTAGCCTCAGTGTAGCATTATATAATACTACATGTGGCAGTATGGTGTTAGCTTCAGTGTAGCATTATATAATACTACATGTGGCAGTATGGTGTTAGCCTCAGTGTAGCATTATATAATACTACATGTGGCAGTATGATGTTAGCTTCAGTGCAGCATTATATAATACTACATGTGGCAGTATGGTGTTAGCTTCAGTGTAGCATTATATAATACTACATGTGGCAGTATGATGTTAGCTTCAGTGTAGCATTATATAATACTACATGTGGCAGTATGGTGTTAGCTTCAGTGTAGCATTATATAATACTACATGATTTACATGTACAGGTGTATACTCTGACCATGCAAATGGCAGGTGTCCCCTCGTCAGTGATAGCTGAGCATCAGCCGTATCTTAGCAACATGCTGGGACTTGTGCGTGGCAACATCTACTATAACCTGATGAACTGGTATCGCTGTCTGAGCTGCTTGCCGGTGGGGGACACTTCCAAGTTTATGGACACCATGATGGGAGTCAAGCAGGTGAGTGAAGCAGTGTGTGTATGTGTGTGTGTGTGGGGGTTTCCTGGTGTCAATATCTATATGTGGGCGTTAACGATCAACACAGCACTGGGTCGAGGCAGGTTGAAGAGGGTTAACAATAGCTCTATGAGGAAACACACTAGACCAACACCACACTGGGTCGAGGCAGGTTGAAGAGAGTTGACTATAGCTCTATGAGGAGAAACACACTGGACCAACACCACACTGGGTCGAGGCAGGTTGAAGTGGGTTGACTATAGCTCTATGAGGAGACACACACTGGAACAACACCACACTGGGTCGAGGCAGGTTGAAGAGAGTTGATTATAGCTCTATGAGGACACACACTGGACCAACACTGCCACTGGGTTGAGTGTAGGTCGACAGTCATAAAGACAGAGTCGATCGGCTTTACTCTGGGCTGAGGCTGGCCCGGGCTCTCTTCCCAGTGGCCTTCTAGTCTCACCACGTGGCTTGTGTGATCACTTTATGGGTCTCTATGTGGTATACATGAAATTTGGATCAGTAGTAATAGCAACAATAAAAATAATAATAATAATAGTAATTAGCTTTTTTTTCCCCTCCTTTTTAACAAGTTTTCTTTGTTAATACAATGTCCAATTATACAATGTCCAATAAACACAAACATTAAAACAATATATCTTAATAGACTACTTATCGTCATTACAACTAAAGCTGGTGCCCAGCACAGCTACAGTATTACCTCGCTGAATGGCTACTGCAATCCGCTGGGAAAGGAAAAAGGAGGAGCGGGGATCATCCGTTTCCCGTTTGAGACAGTTCCCCAAATCCGAAAAGAAATGACCTGAAGACTTGCCAAATGAACCAGCCGTCTCGATCCCGATTGGCACAAAAAAATGGGAGACAGCCAAAGAGGAGTACTTAATCCTCTTACGGTATTCAGCATTGCTTGCCACCGAGCCAGGGCCATCAGAAGACAAGGAGGCATAGGAGGGAGCAAAGGTGTCTACAATTGTAGCATCCCATACCAAAATATGCCAGGGGATGACGGAAGCCCCATCCGGACGCTTACCATCATAATGTGACAAGCCCGGAAGCTCCAGGTGCGAGGGAACCTTGATGGCTGCCAAGGACCGCCGGATCACTTTCCCGTGTCTGGAGTGACGCCCTTGGCTATACTTACAACTGAGGCCGTGTGTGCCGTACTTGTCAACATTAAGACCACACAAATGACATGAGTGAGGGTGACAGATGGGTAACCCTAGGCGTAAACCCATAGCAACCCTGATGACATCGTCATCCATACGAAGCCCCAGTGAGGACATGGGAAGGGCGTGAATCCATGCTCCAGACTCCTTGCAAGCTGCAGCCTGAAGCCTCGCACGAGATGTTAAATCCACTGCAGAATCTAAATGGGA
This sequence comes from Cladorhizidae sp. MBARI D1340-BT2, assembly GCA_028752905.1. Lineage (NCBI taxonomy): Eukaryota > Metazoa > Porifera > Demospongiae > Poecilosclerida > Cladorhizidae > Cladorhizidae sp. MBARI D1340-BT2. Next base: position 20,785,420 of record JAQNBH010000001.1, read on the forward strand.
AGCATACGCCATCTTCACGTGAGGATTGTCCCAAGCCTTTTGTTGCGAACAGCTAGTGTTATCGGGAGGAAGGTTATTGTGACCAAGGCTCCAAACTTCCAAAGCTGAGTCACAATCACTGTAATTAAAATGAAGACTAAGTAGGAAGTATCTGATGAATAAGATCGAAAGCACCGTTTGCTGATGCCAAAAAGGCAGAAGAAGCAAGCAAAACGGCACTTCTGATCCCAAGACCACCAATATAATAGTATAATTAATAATAATTATATAATAATAATATAATAATAGTGGTAGTAATTAATGACAATTAATGAATATTCTACTTGTTGATCCTTATAATAAATTATGGTTAAGCAAGATACAGTACAAGCCCCCCCAAAATGCCATTCCATTGCTAAAAACCGCATATCGTGAACACAAATAAACGCACACTGTAAACACTAACCAATGCAACGGGGGGAAAAAGGTGGCAAACGGACATAAACTGTCCTCTTGCAGCGCAAGTGCTTCAAAATTAAAAAAGAAGTGCTCGGTGCGCTAGTAAGCCTCAGTTGAGTAGTGATCGTTTTTCAAGTCTTCTTCTCTTCGTTCCAGAGCCTTCACTCTTCCCACCTGAAGTATTGCAGTCTAGTCCAAGCCTCCTGTTCCGTACTTCAGTCGAGCATCAGTCCCAACAAGAAGCAGTGCAGTCGAGCGTCGGTCTCCTACCTGAAGCAGTTTCGTTCCACAGTCGAGCATAGGTCTCTCACCTCTTTCTTGCTATAAATACAGATTTATAGCAAGCAAGCGGTGCGGAGACCTACGCTCAATTAAAGTGCTTCAGGTAGAAGACAGATCCTCGACTGCACCGCTGGGACCGACGCTCGATTGGAGTATGGAACAGGAGACTTGCACTTCTTCAGGTGGGAAGAATGAAGGTTCTGGAACAATGAAAAGACAATCGTAGCCCTCAGGTGTGAAATGGTACAGATGAGCGTCATATAAGCTTTTGCTGTTGGTTTGTTTTAGAAACAAATTGCATCATAAAATGTTAGTCCAACTTTTGAGCAACCATCTTCAAATCCACAATCAGCCACTATTCAAGATGATCTGGCACTAAGGTGGGTGGAGCAATGGGATGGGCCAACTCCATATTGAAGCTCAAGGCACTGGAGGAGTCACTTATAAATGCTAACATCTTATATATATGTATATATATATGTATATATATACTTAGAAGGTAGTTTTCTGGTGAAGGCTACAAATAGTGCTCAATGCTGTGTTAAAGCAGAGCTATTGAATAGTAATGATAGAAAAGTATTGGGATGGCTAGTCCTACTACTGAAAGCCTAACAGCCATATCCCATACATCAACAAAAGATCAAACCACCCTCCATCTATAATAAAGAACATCCCGCTATCCATCAATAAGAGAACCAACAGCATTTCAGACAACGAGAGTACCTTCAGAAAGGCAGCACCAGACTACCAGAAATCTCCCACAACAGTGGACACGAATACCAAATGAGTTTTCAACCCCCAACAACAAAAAATAGCACTAAGCGCACCAAACAGTCAAGAGGCAAGAGGCAGGCAGATAATAGGGTACTGCCCACCCTTCAGCAAAAATGTAGCGACCAACATCAGCAAATCCTTCATAACCTCGTCAAGTTCCACTTCTCTAAGGGCAATGAGCTGCACAAAATATTCAATGCCAACAATGTCAAGTCGGCTACTCTTGCTGCAGAAACATGAACAGCATAATTATATCCCACAAAACAAACCTATCAACCTACAACAAGAGCCAAGCAAGTCATGCAGCTGCCGAAATAAGAAACATTGCACGCTGGATGGGTACTGCCTTGCCACATCTATAGTTTATAAAGCCTCCTCTCCACCGACCATGACGAAAAACACTACATAGGGCTCACGGATACAACTTTCAAGGCACGCTACACAAACCACAAGTTCTCCTTCAACCATGAAAACAAGAGAAACACTACAGAACTCTCCAAAAACATATGGAAACTTAAAGACAGCAAAACCCGACACAACATAAAATGGGCCATTATCAACAGAGCAGCATCATATTCCACCATATTGCAACTTATGCATTGCTGAAAAATTTCACATTATCTACTCCGACAGCCAAACATCATTCAACAAGCGATCAGAATTCCTGTAGGCACAAGAACAAGTTTCTCCTCAAGAGCATTTGAATTATCACATTCATCAACACCCATTCATTAACGCCGATCCATGGACTTGCATCACCCCACTTGCCTGCCCCACCTCATATATGCTCACATGCCACCTCAGTTGCTCATTGTCCCTGATGATTGCATTAGCATGAAACTAGAGCCATCCCAGTACTTATCTATTACTACTATGTACATATACATGTATTAAATATATTTTTTCTTCTTCTTTTTTTCCCTTCCTTCTTTCTAATTGCTGCTCTCTCTATTTTGTTTTCTGTCTGGACAACTTCAATTATATAATTATAAAATGTTGTTTCAATTCAATTTTGTGTTCTTTGTTGCACCAAACAAATCCTCAGAATAGAGGAAAATGTTCTGAATATTTTTATTTTTTTAATGGTAGTAGTCCCACTTTCGAGTGACCACCTTCAAATCAACAGTCTTAAAGGAGGTGGCCTGTCACTAAGGTAGGTGAAGCAATGGGATGTCAACTTCATTGAACCTTGAGGACGAACTGGAGAAGGCTGTGGAGAAGGCTGAGGCACTGGGGTAGTTATGGGAGCCAACCTTCCAGAAGTGGCACACAGTGGGTCAGCTCTCCCTGGTTCTTCTAACATTCCATTATATATGCCAAAGAGAAGAAACGAATGCACAATCACATCGTCCAATAATCATTCTTCTTTTTGGATGCATAACCACTTTTTTCCCATTGGACACATGGTAGTAGAGATCTTGGAAGGGTTAATTGATGAACTAGGGGTCATCACCAAAATCCTACTTTTTATTTGCTGCCAATAAGCATGTTCAAATAACCTTACGAAAAGGGCAATCTACTTTTTTCCTCTCCCACTACGTTCCTCTTCTATAAAAATCTAACTAGACAAAACAAACTCTATGCTCAACAATACGAGCAAGAGAATGCTGATATACGAACTATCCACTAGTCAAGATAATGTTTAACTGCCGACACTATAGATTGAGAGTACCATACGTAGCTAAAGGCTTGCACACAAAGGCTATCTAAGTTTTGCTAAGTCTTTCTTAATGAACAATGTAATAAGAAAAAAAGGCTTGCAAATGCTAGCTAGTACAGAAGATACGACTTCACAAACCTGTGAAAGCCCAGCTATTTGCTGAAGAGGTCTTGACTTATGTCACAATCATATGCAGAATCTACTCACCACTTTTAACCATGGGCTTCAGGATAGCTTTTCAACAACTTATGCTGGTGGAACAGGAGCTGTAGAACAAAGATGATCTGTCCTCGCAAAAGCAAAGAAGAGTCCCAGCAGCTAAAAAATAACTTGCCATGTGGCACAAATCTCGTGCACTTTGGTGAAGGCGGACATGTTTAGTCGGCGGCCTAAAGTCACATAAATGTTAACCGTTTATTTGCATTGGTTGTTAATTTTAGTAACGGTTGGAAACGGTAAGCGTCTACATGTGAAAGTAAATGCAACTGGCATGTTTTTAAGATCTCGACTCTAAAGGCAGGTTCACAATATGACGATAGCTCACCATTTCGTCTCGTTTCGTTTCCGTTACATCGTTTCGTCTTCCATCGTTTGCTCCGTTCACAATTCAACGTTTAATTGACGATAAAGTCTCTCCGACACTTTCTAGCGACTCGACCCAAAGTTTACCCGAAGCGATGAGGAGGAGAAGCATTTGTGAGCGGCAAGTTATACTACTCATTCTACTGACAGTAACCTCCTACCTTATTGGCTACCTCCTTCCACGCGTTTTCTTTCGCACGAACATCTTTGTATATTCTAGAGTCTATCTGCCAATGGCAGGTAAAATCTCGAACAGCTTCGACTAGCTTCTCAGCTTCTCGTCATCCATCATCCGCGAGTTTAAAATTTTAAATGTAACTGGTGCACATTTTATTGGTCAGATGAGCTGGCCCTGACGCTGGATTAGAACTCTGGTCTACTCCAACATCTCCTAGCATTTCGCTTCGTTTGACGAAACGGAGGGTGACGGAGAATGTTCACAATTGACGATAGGTGACGGAACGAAACGAAACAGTGCGCTATCGTCATAATTATTGTGAACCCGCCTTAAGTCTAAATGTAGTTTGACTAGACTCTGGTGTCGAAACATCTTCCAATGCTCCAGAGAACTAGTCAAGCGGCTTTGACATTCCTCGTTGGGATCATTAACACAAGAATGCTCCTTCTCCAGATATGTACTTTTAGAACTATACACTAATAATAATGACAAGCTAGCAAGTACAAGCACCCCCGTAGAGACGTCCACTCAACTACTGCTTAATAATAACCAACCCATTGAGGTAAGCTACGCATTGCTTCGTAGTGCTCACGGCAAAGAAATCCATCCAGGAGGACCGGCTTTGTCTCGAAGTGAAGTGATTCAGAGATGGATGTGGGAGGGACAATGGCATTAAAATAAAATTTTTCACTTATGGTTACCACTTTAGAGCTCCATAGATTCTGCAAACTTCATGGTATAGACTTAATATATATATAGCTCAAAAGATAGTTCTCTCTGTGTGCTCTCTTTTGATATTTTTCATAGGTATAACTATAGGCAAGTTACTAGACCTAAAGTGGAGGGACCCTCAAAAACCTGAATGCCTGAGACCTCCACATAAATCTCTCCAGATTGCAAAGTGCTAAAGATTACCAGTGGCTAGAGGAAGTTCTACTCTATGCAAACGACTTTTCATTAGGCGTTAAAATGTAAGTACGCGGTCAAGCACGTGGGTGGAAAATGAGTTTTAACGAAATTCATTTTCCACAGCGCGCTTGACCGTGTACTTTCATTTTAACGCCTAATGAAAACAGTCGTTGCATAGAGTAGAGCTTCCTCTAGTCACTGGTGCTATTCAAATCTTTAGCACTTCGCAATCTGGAGATATTTATGTGGAGGTTTCAGGCATTCAGGTTTTGAGGTCCCTCCACTTTAGGTCTAGTAACTTGCCTATAGTTACAGTTATGAAAAATATTTTAGTATCAAAAGAGAGCACACAGAGAGACCCACTATATATCAAGTCCATACCATGACGTTTGCAGAATCTACGGAGCTCTAAAGTGGTAACCGTAAGTTTAAAAAAACAAAATTAAAAAAAACAACATTGTCTCCCCAAGGTATTTGTCATGATAGAAAACCAGCTCAGTTCTAACCTAGCGAGTGCTCACCTGCGGGTCGAGCGCCCACTAGGTTCTTTTCGGTCTATTTTGAATGCGAATGTTTATTGCCTATTGGCACTTAGTATGGACTATGAGGCACTATTATATATAATACATAATGGGTATGATATGGATATATACTTATATGGGTATACATGTATACATATATGGGTATGATATGGATATATACTTATATGGGTATACATGTATGCATATATGATATGGGTGTATGGGTATATAATGATATGGATGTATACATATATGGGTATATAATTATATGATATGGATGCATACATATATGGGTATATAATTATATGATATGGATGCATACATATATGGGTATATATTACATACTGTGTTCTTCTTCTCAATCCAGAGTTTGGATCCAAAGTTGGAGGTCCAGTTAGGGAAAGTCAAACAAACAGCTCCTAAATATAATTTATGGACAAAGGTCAAGGTACAGGCATGTAGTGTATAAGGACAATGTCCCCCTGCACATCAGAGCATTCCTCGAACAGCTCTATACATAGTAGCCTCCCACTGATAGTAATCTCCCAATAATAGTGGCCTCCACCATAATAATAGTGGCCTCCACCCTAATAGCCTCCCAGCCTCCCACTGATAGTAACCTCCCACCCTACTAATAGTAGCCTCCCACTGATAGTAATCTCCCATTAATAGTGGCCGCCTCCCACTGACAGCAGCCTCCCACTGATAGTAACCTCCCACCCTACTAATAGTAGCCTCCCACCCTGCCTCCCACTGACAGCAGCCTCCCACTGATAGTAGCTCCCCACCCTACTAATAGTAGCTAGCCACCAAATAGCCCCCACTCTATGTACTAATAGTAGCATCTTGTAGCCTCTCTCTAGTTCCAACGTTCACCCTTGACATACTCAACTTTGCACGTGTACAGGTCATCTCTGGCATCATCTACAAGATTTACTACATCGACCATTTGGTGGATACATTTTTCGTCAACTTTAACCGTCACTATACTGACGCCATCTCAACAAACTTTACTAAGCTTTCTCTGCAGGAACAAGTGGCTTACGTCAAACTTCTCTACAAGGTGAACCCTTGCGTGTCTGTGCGTGTTGATCTGACGACCCCTTACCACATGTACGGTTGTTTTTGTTGTAGGAAGTGCTAGGAAAGTGGGAGGTTCCCATCTATAATGACACTTACGTCATGCTGTTCTTTGGCATGCTCAAGAAGCTAGTTGCTAAATGGCTCGTCAGTGACCCAGACAAGGTAACCGCTCTATGATATACATGTATAGTCATGAATGGTTAGTGCTGGCTAGTCGTCGAGCGAAGTCCGACAACACATGATTGTGAAAAACCTTTTTGCCTTGGGCATACATACGTCCGTCCATTACCCGGAGCAGTAAATGGCCTCCGTGTGTGCAGGAACGTAACTATTCTCATTCGGTACGTTTGTTTTCCACCCGTACAATACCACACGCCTTCGGGCGAAACTCTGTGTTTGAACACTGCTAGTTACCATTATATTCGTAGACGCACACAGGAGTGCGCGGTGACGACATATTGGCACACAATGCACCTTCGCTGGATGTAGAGGCACACAGGGGTGCGTGGTGACGACATATTGGCACACAATGCAATTTTAAACTAACATAGGCCAATGAGCTGATGTGTGTAAGATCAAAGGTCATGCAAGCCTATGGATATGTTTGAGATTGGTTGTTTCACAAGTGTGTTGCTGGATGTGGATTTGTTTCACAAATATGTTGCTGGGTGTGGATTTGTTTCACAAGTGTGTTGCTGGGTGTGGATTTGTTTCCCAAGTATGTTGCTGGGTGTGGATTTGTTTCCCAAGTATGTTGCTGGGTGTGGATTTGTTTCACAAGTATGTTGCTGGATGTGGATTTGTTTCACAAATATGTTGCTGGGTGTGGATTTGTTTCACAAGTGTGTTGCTGGGTGTGGATTTGTTTCACAAGTGTTTCTGGGTGAGGATTTGTTTGACAAGTATGTTGCTGGATGTTTATTTGTTTCACAAGTATGTTGCTGGGTGTGGATTTGTTTCACAAGTGTGTTGCTGGGTGTGGATTTGTTTCCCAAGTATGTTGCTGGATGTGGATTTGTTTCACAAGTATGTTGCTGGATGTGGATTTGTTTCACAAGTGTGTTGCTGGATGTGGATTTGTTTCACAAGAATGTTGCTGGGTGTGGATTTGTTTCACAAATATGTTGCTGGATGTGGATCTGGATGTGGATTTGTTTCACAAATATGTTGCTGGGTGTGGATTTGTTTCACAAGTGTGTTGCTGGGTGTGGATTTGTTTCCCAAGTATGTTGCTGGGTGTGGATTTCTTTCACAAGTATGTTGCTGGATGTGGATATGTTTCACAAATATGTTGCTGGGTGTGGATTTGTTTCACAAGTGTGTTGCTGGGTGTGGATTTGTTTCACAAGCGTGTTGCTGGGTGTGGATTTGTTTCACAAGTGTTTCTGGGTGAGGATTTGTTTGACAAGTATGTTGCTGGATGTTTATTTGTTTCACAAGTGTGTTGCTGGGTGTGGATTAGTTTCACAAGTGTTGCTGGATGTGGATTTGTTTCACAAGTATGTTGCTGGATGTGGATTTGTTTCACAAGTATGTTGCTGGGTGTGGATTTGTTTCACAAGTGTGTTGCTGGATGTGGATTTGTTTCACAAGTGTGTTGCTGGATGTGGATTTGTTTCACAAGTGTGTTGCTGGATGTGAATTTGTTTCACAAGTACAGTAGCGGCCAAAAATAACTTTACGTTGCGTTTTTGTACAACGTACGTACTACGTTTTGTGAGCAAGCGTTGCGTGTGCGTTCCTTACTGTTTTTCCAATCGTACCTAAAACGTAGGTGCGTTGTGGAACGCATGCGTTCATAGAATAAACGTACACGTGATACATTTCGTCGCTCGCTCGAATTAGCTTTACAGCTCTCTTTCTCGCGCTGTGGTGTATCGTCCTACAAGAAGCAAAAGCAAAGAATTCTGAACCTTAGCCTAAGCTGTGAAGCACCCAAGATATTGATGGATTCAGTTAACTAGGTAGGATGACCTGAGCTTCCTGAAACATTACCTGCGATCACACACGACCTTTTGTTCAAGGGAGCAAATTGGTTGTCAAGGCTCAAGTGGCAGGTTAAGTTTTTGTGCCTTGCCATGAATTATAGAAAATTGGTAGCTTACAAGGAATATGAAGTCAGGAACCTGAAATGCCATTCTATGCAGAGCATTACAAAAACTATACTATATTACATCGACACTAAACTACAGTAGAGGCTTTCTTCAAAGCAATGAGTGCCAGCTTTGGTGTAGGACAAACATCGAGTGGTTGTACATTGCTGCATGGCAATTCATATTGCCATCGATTCTGAGGCAAACAAAGTAATGATTTGGCTTATGGGTACTTCTTAACCTATTTGAGACGACATGGGCGATGTATAAGCAAACTAAGATACACATAACTTGCGTGCCAGAGCTCGATCTGGTGAACCTCAAGTAACCTTTGGTTATTTTTAAATACCGTATTTTGTCTCCCACACTCCAGGTCAAGAGGTCGGGAGTGGCACAGCAATTTGTCAGTAAAGCAGGGAGTACATTCGAGAATATCATCTGGTTTGACAAGTGTACTGTGAAGCTTCTGCTACCCCAAAGGTTGAGGCGATTCTTCACATCATCAAACTAAATAGCAGTGCTACTGGGTATTGATAATGTGTATTTTAATTTATGCAACATCTTTGTGTGTGGTTTGGTGCAGCAGTTGTTATCTGACAATATTGACAAGGTAAAGTAAAGGTCCTGTTATGTAGGTGTAAAGCTAGTTGTTGGTTTATATCTTCTGGGCCAGTTTGACATCTCCATCCTCGGACTGGATACCTGCATTTACAAACCACAGACATCCAACATCTAAAGTGCTATTAGTCACACAACAGTTGCTGACTAGCTTCCCCCTTTTGGAGCCACCACCCCAAAAAACACAAAAAAACACAGGATACATCATATAATGGCGACAGTTCTCATGCATCCAAAATATTGCACATTATCAAGACATACACACCACTTAGCGAGCCACTGCTCACATAATCCAAGCTTGTTACATTTGACAAACAGGTGTGGAGGTCTTCAAGACCATTTTGTGTGCAACAACTTTAGCTCATATACAAGTATGTTCTGATCAAGCTCTAGTGAAAATAGAGCTACTTAGATTGTCAACCAGATGATTACTAAGATGCCCTGACAAAGACCAAAGTATTTGGTTGGAAATGTTGGCAAAAAGCAAAAGAATTAGCACTGAAGTAGATAGTAACAACAAATCTAAGCTACACTGAAATACTAGCAAGTAAAATTTATTCAGACAAAGGGACTAGCTGAGCTAGCAAGACACAAAATTGGAAAAAGTACCTCAACACATCAAGAGCAAGTACTTACTTCTTTTGGGAATAGTATCCTCAGATATTTTCTGATCGATTTGACAAGAGCTACCTAAACTAATGTTACCTAAATAGAATTTAGCCTCCGAATGCGCGCGTTTTCCTATTTGTCACGTGTTAGATCGAGGTAAAAAATAAACAACGATGCGTTCCAACGGTGCGTTTAAACGTTCATGCGTACGTTCTCCGTGCGTTCTTAAATGGTAGCTCGTGCGTTGCTTTTTAAACGCTCGAGCGTACCACGTACGTTGTACAGAAACGCAACGTAAAGTTATTTTTGACCGCTACTGTATGTTGCTGGATGTGGATTTGTTTCACGAGTATGTTGCTGGATGTGGATTTGTTTCACAAGTGTGTTGCTAGATGTGGATTTGTTTCACAAGTATGTTGCTGGATGTTCTGTTATTGGTTAACACACTAGGAAGTCGTCTCTCTAGTTGGAAATGGTGCTGCCGTGAATCTAGAATACTTCGTGTTTTAAATAAAATATTTCGTGTCATACCTATTTCCGTCGAACTCGTGGTCTACGAAATATTTATCACCCACACAACTGACAATGCAACAATATGTAATTGACTTCTGAAGAGAAAACGGCTGAAAAGCTGTGGGTGAGATTGCTAGGCTATTCTTGAAAGAGGCTATCATGTTTATGGAGCTAAATGAGATTACTAGGTCATTCTTGAAAGAGGCTATCATATGTTGTCCACTGATAGTAGAGTATCCCAGCTGAAACTGCTGTCCACTGATAGTAGAGTACCCCAGCTTAAACTGTTGTCCACTGATATTAGAGTACCCCAGATGAAACTGTTGTCCACTGATATTAGAGTACCCCAGATGAAACTGTTGTCCACTGATATTAGAGTACACCAGATGAAACTGTTGTCCACTGATATTAGAGTACCCCAGATGAAACTGTTGTCCACTGATATTAGAGTACCCCAGATGAAACTGTTGTCCACTGATATTAGAGTACCCCAGATGAAACTGTTGTCCACTGATATTAGAGTACACCAGATGAAACTGTTGTCCACTGATAGTAGAGTATCCCAGATGAAACTGTTGTCCACTGATAGTAGAGAGCCCCAGCTGAAACTAGACAGTGGAGTTGAGGTCAAAGTTCAACACTGTGGCTGCAATGTTACACAAGAACAAAAGTTTTATTTACAAACAAGCAACAATTGGTTGGATTCAATTTTCAAAAGGAAAGAAAACAGGACTGTACCCACATAGACCACAACTAGTTGGACAACATTTAACTCATGTTCACCAACCTTCATGCTATTTAATTTAAAAAAAGCAGGACTGTAACTGGTAAAGGGTCGTCTAAATGTGCGGCTACCTGTTTGTGGTCTTTTTTAATTTTATTATTTTTAATCCCGCATTTGTATATTATACGTGTTGTTGGAGGAGGAGAGAACTACTCTCCTGTTTATCTGCAAAGTCTACCTCAGAGTTTCTGGGACTAGAGAACTTTCAATACTTTTTCAACTTATTTTTCTTTTTGTTCACTACACAAATCAGCGCATGCCATGTCTTCTTGCTATTCTTGGCTAGACCCATTTATGGTCAGCAACGGCCTCCTTCAATGGCAGTTACCCAGGAGAACTCCACAAACTCAACTGTGGATGTTTTGGACCTCCTGGACTTTCTAGGAATTTCTCAGGAGAGAAAACTCCACAAATCAAACAACTGAGCTGGGCATGGGTATTTGTTCTCCTTATGACATAGTAAGTTACTCGATTACATCATTGCAATTACAACATTGATGACGACCCTTACACCTCAGTTGAATCATAGACACGTGCATTAGAATGGACATACTAATTACTATAATTATTATACACAAGTTATGCAAGTGAAGGAGCAGAGGTGCCTTGATACGTAGCTAGGTCCTTGAGAATGGATTTCAAGGTTCCCCATCCCACTCCCCTCCCCTTAATGCAAGATTGGAGGTGAAGGATTGGAGGCACACTCTTTTAGTGATTGGAAGCACACTCCCTTAGTGCAGGATTGGAGGCACACTCTTTTAGTGAGGATTGGAGGCACACTCCCTTAGTGCAGGATTGGAGGCACACTCCCTTAGTGCAGGGTTGGAGGCACACTCGTCTCCCATAGTGCAGGATTAGAGACACACTCCCTTAGTGCAGGATTGGAGGCACACTCCCTTAGTGCAGGATTGGAGGCACACTCCCTTATTGCAGGATTGGAGGCACACTCCCTTAGTGCAGGATTGGAGGCACACTCCCATAGTGCAGGATTGGAGGCACACTCCCTTAGTGCAGGATTGGAGGCACACTCCCTTAGTGCAGGGTTGGAGGCACACTCGTCTCCCATAGTGCAGGATTAGAGACACACTCCCTTAGTGCAGGATTGGAGGCACACTCCCTTATTGCAGGATTGGAGGCACACTCCCTTAGTGCAGGATTGGAGGCACACTCCCATAGTGCAGGATTGGAGGCACACTTCCTTAGTGCAGGATTAGAGACACACTCCCTTAGTGCAGGATTGGAGGCACCCTCCCTTAGTGCGGGATTGGAGGCACACTCCCTTAGTGCATGATTGGAGGCACACTCCCTTAGTGCAGGATTGGAGGCACACTCCCTTAGTGCAGGATTGGAGGCACACTCCCTTAGTGCAGGATTGGAGACACACTCCCTTAGTGCAGGATTGGAGGCACACTCCCATAGTGCAGGATTAGAGACACACACCCTTAGTGCAGGATTAGAGACACACTCCCTTAGTGCAGGATTGGAGGCACACTCCCTTAGTGCATGATTGGAGGCACACTCCTGTAGTGCAGGATTAGAGACACACTCCCTTAGTGCAGGATTGGAGGCACACTCCCGTAGTGCAGGATTGGATGCACACTCCCTTAGTGCAGGATTAGAGACACACTCCCTTAGTGCAGGATTGGAGACACACTCCCTTAGTGCAGGATTGGAGGCACACTCCCTTAGTGCAGGATTGGAGGCACACTCTCTTAGTGCAGGATTGGAGGCACACTGCCTTAGTGCGGATTGGAGGCACACTCTTAGTACAGGATTGGAGGCACACTCCCTTAGTGCAGGATTGGAGGCACACTCCCTTAGTGCAGGATTGGAGGCACACTCTCTTAGTGCAGGATTGGAGGCACACTCCCTTAGTGCAGGATTGGAGGCAAACTCCCTTAGTGCAGGATTGGAGGCACACTCCCTTAGTGCAGGATTGGAGGCACACTCCCTTAGTGCAGGATTAGAGACACACCCTTAGTGCAGGATTAGTGACACACTCCCTTAGTGCAGGATTGGAGGCACACTTCCTTAGTGGAGGATTGGAGGCACCCTTCCTTAGTGCAGGATTGGAGGCACACTTCCTTAGTGCAGGATTGGAGGCACACTTCCTTAGTGCAGGATTGGAGGCACACTCCCTTAGTGCAGGATTAGAGACACACTCCCTTAGTGAAGGATTGGAGGCACACTCCCTTAGTGCAGGATTAGAGACACGCTCCCTTAGTGCAGGATTGGAGACGCACTCCCTTAGTGCAGGATTGGAGGCACACTCCCTTAGTGCAGGATTGGAGGCACACTGCCTTAGTGCGGATTGGAGGCACACTCTCTTAGTGCAGGATTGGAGGCACACTCTCTTAGTGCAGGATTGGAGGCACACTCCCTTAGTGCAGGATTAGAGACACACTCCCTTAGTGCAGGATTGGAGGCACACTCTCTTAGTGCATGATTGGAGGCACACTCCCTTAGTGCATGATTGTAGGCACACTCCCTTAGTGCAGGATTAGAGACACTCTCTCTTAGTGCAGGATTAGAGACACACTCCCTTAGTGCAGGATTGGAGGCACACTCCCTTAGTGCAGGATTAGAGACACACTCTCTTAGTGCAGGATTAGAGACACACTCCCTTAGTGCAGGATTAGAGACACACTCCCGTTAGTGCAGGATTGGAGGCACCCTCCCGTAGTGCAGGATTAGAGACACACTCCCATAGTGCAGGATTGGAAGCACACTCCCTTAATGCAGGATTAGAGACACACTCCCTTAGTGCAGGATTAGAGACACACTCCCTTAGTGCAGGATTGGAGGCACACTCCCTTAGTGCAGGATTGGAGGCACACTCCCTTAGTGCAGGATTGGAGACACACTCCCTTAGTGCAGGATTGGAGGCACACTCCCTTAGTGCAGGATTGGAGGCACACTCCCGTAGTGCAGGATTAGAGACACACTCCCTTAGTGCAGGATTGGAGTCACACTCCCTTAGTGCAGGATTGGAGGCACACTCCCTTAGTGCAGGATTAGTGCAGGATTGGAGGCACATTCCCTTAGTGCGGCTCACTCCCTTAGTGCAGGATTAGAGACACACTCCCTTACTGCATGATTAGAGACACACTCCCTTAGTGCAGGATTGGAGGCACACTCCCGTAGTGCAGGATTAGAGACACACTCCCTTAGTGCAGGATTGGAGGCTCACTCCCTTAGTGCAGGATTAGAGACACTCCTTAGTGCAGGATTAGAGACACACTCCCTTAGTGCAGGATTGGAGGCACACTCCCTTAGTGCAGGATTAGAGACACACTCCCTTAGTGCAGGATTAGAGACACACTCCCTTAGTGCAGGATTGGAGGCACACTCCCTTAGTGCAGGATTGGAGGCACACTCCCTTAGTGCAGGATTGGAGACACACTCCCTTAGTGCAGGATTGGAGGCACACTCCCTTAGTGCGGATTGAAGGCACACTCACTTAGTGCAGGAATGGAGGCACACTCCCGTAGTGCAGGATTAGAGACATACTCCCTTAGTGCAGGATTGGAGGCTCACTCCCTTAGTGCAGGATTAGAGACACTCCTTAGTGCAGGATTAGAGACACACTCCCTTAGTGCAGGATTGGAGGCACACTCCCTTAGTGCAGGATTAGAGACACACTCCCTTAGTAGAAGTAGTGCAGGATTAGAGACACACTCCCTTAGTGCAGGATTGGAGGCACACTCCCTTAGTGCGGATTGGAGGCACACTCCCTTAGTGCAGGATTGGAGGCACACTCTCTTAGTGCGGGATTGGAGGTACACTCCCTTAGTGCAGGATTAGAGACACACTCCCTTAGTGCAGGATTAGAGATACACTCCCGTAGTGCAGGATTGGAGGCACACTCCCTTAGTGCAGGATTAGAGACACACTCCCTTAGTGCAGGATTAGAGACACACTCCCTTAGTGCAGGATTGGAGGCACACTCCCTTAGTGCAGGATTGGAGGCACACTCCCTTAGTGCAGGATTGGAGACACACTCCCTTAGTGCAGGATTGGAGGCACACTCCCTTAGTGCGGATTGAAGGCACACTCACTTAGTGCAGGAATGGAGGCACACTCCCGTAGTGCAGGATTAGAGACATACTCCCTTAGTGCAGGATTGGAGGCTCACTCCCTTAGTGCAGGATTAGAGACACTCCTTAGTGCAGGATTAGAGACACACTCCCTTAGTGCAGGATTGGAGGCACACTCCCTTAGTGCAGGATTAGAGACACACTCCCTTAGTAGAAGTAGTGCAGGATTAGAGACACACTCCCTTAGTGCAGGATTGGAGGCACACTCCCTTAGTGCAGGATTGGAGGCACACTCCCTTAGTGCGGATTGGAGGCACACTCCCTTAGTGCAGGATTGGAGGCACACTCTCTTAGTGCAGGATTAGAGACACACTCCCTTAGTGCAGGATTAGAGATACACTCCCGTAGTGCAGGATTGGAAGCACACTGAAAGGGTTTTCGGAGTTAGTAGCGACTGAACCGTATGAGCTGCTAAAAAGCGGCCACACGAGTGTTAACCAGATACTGGCTTTGTTGATGTTGTTGTTGTTATTGTTTGGGAGTTGCTGTCATCTGTAAAAGGAGTGAATCAAACTGCTAGCGTATTCCCTGATGAACCTTGCCATACAAGGCAAGAATTCGGCCAGTGCCTTGTGGACATGTACACTACACACATCTGCTGCCCACACTGGCCAATATACTCAGTTCTGTAGTGTGTGCAACAATGACTCTGATTGTGTGTGTGTGTATGTGCACTCTCTGTCTTTTGCAGGCACAATCACTTCAAAATGATCTGCTCTGTGGACAAGGTAAAGGAAAGTATACATACATACACACACACATACACACATACATACATACACACACACATACATATGCTCATGACACATACACACATACATACACTCATTCATATGCACATGATACATACATACACACATACATACACACTACATACACACACAAGTAACACACAAATACACATACATACACACATACATACACACAAATACACATATATACACACATACATACACACACATACATAAATGCATATATTCATACATATACACATACATAAATACATGCATCTACACACATAAACACATAATGCATGCATACATACAGACAAGCCCCCCGAACTTTACACACTGTTTGCATCACAGTGTTGCTGTACCGTTTGCCAAACGTTCGCCAACAACGCAAGTATGTACGTAAGAATGGTGCATTAGGCAGGGATCGTTAAGCATTGTAACATTGAATTCCACTTGCGCGTGTCATCCAGCGATCGACGAAGGCGGGAGAAAGGCTAATGGTCGTTGCTCTAGCGGTTACTGTTTTTCAGCTTATCGGAATCAAGATGCCTTATTCTAGTATAAGAATTCGGGATCTAGAAGATTCAAGGCTGCAGCTATCGTCGTGAAGGAGGGCATGACAGCAACTAGGCAAAGCGTACAGTTTTGTCAAGCACGGCGAGACTGGTACCATCACCTGGCAGCCATGCAATGGGAGATCTTCATTGGTAACAGCTGCTGTCCAGAAAGTCGTGGAGGAAAAGATGCAGGAAGATGATGAGAAGACAGCATACCAACTGCACATCCTCCTTCACAGCAAAGGGAACCCAGTCTTGCTTTGCAGGACATTGCTTGTGTGGATTTTTCGAAGCAGTGCGTACTGCCAACTGGTAAGAGAAGCCCACAAGGTTTGTGTTGACATAGTTTTGGGATTAAGCTGCATGAAAGTTAATATCTAGTGTAGAAGCTTTCTCTTGTCACACTGAAGCTAAGTTGGTTGCTAGTGGCTAATGATAATCTAGGCCTGAGTCAGAGCCAATGCACCGATTGGGATAAACCATTGGATTTAAAAAGATATATATAGCTTAGGCACCTTGTAGATGTGATGCCAAGTATTGATAGAGAACACTGGTGAATTTGTATAGTGACTCATTTAATAAGCCTATGATCAAAGGCGGTATCATTTATTCCTATCCTACATGTAGGTCAAGAGATTGGAGTGAGACAGGCAGAACCTTGAAGAGGCAGCCAGTGTGTCTTGTGGACGGACGAGTGCACAGTTCAATTGGAAACACATGGTGGTGTTTTTGTTGCCGAAAGATAGGATGGGCACCACAGAACAAGCCAAGATATGCTACATGCTGCATTATGGGTGTGTAATAAGGTGTAGAGTTATGGTATACTAAGGTGTTTTAAACTTTTTTGATTGTAGTGAAATATTTGGTGAAGGTGCACGTGTGGGCATGAAAGGAAGAACAGGCATGTGCATCTTTGATGGTATTATGAGAGCTTCTTCACCAGACCCTTTTACCCTTTGTGAAGGATGTTTGTTCCCATCACCGCTTCATGCAGGACACTGACCCCAAACATACATCCAGGCTGGCTAAGGAGTTGTTGGAATTGAAGAATATGAATTGGTGGAGCGCACCTCCCGATTTTCCAGATGCCAACCCCCTTGAAAACCTGTGGCATGAGTTGAAGGAGTACATCAGGAGAGAAGTGAAGCTCAAGACCAAAGCTGAATTGGTTGACAGCATAACACAATTTTGATCCACTGTAGTCATTGTCCGAAGTATGGTCGACACCTGGAGGGTTGGGCTACAGGGTATTGAATGTTTAATATTAACTATTTGGAAAATCACTAGCCAAGCAATTTTTCTCAAGTGTGTTCAAGTTGCACACTTTTGTGGTGTTTGGGTGGAACTGGAGGTGTTCTTTTTATTACTATTATCAATACGATAATATAATAAAAATAATATCAGTTATCTAGTTAGCGATCCCACTGACTCCACCACAGTCATCTTCATGACAGGCTGGAATTCTTCATCCAGCTCCTAAGCTGCCTATATTTCAATAAATCACACCTGAAATTAAGATTTCTTTCAAACCGTACCAATAGCTGAAATCTTGCCTTTCTTTATCACCCTCCCTGCCTTGACCTCACAGTTATTTCCCACTGAGGAGCCCCCTAAGACCTTGCTGCTTGGTATAGGCGTCACAGATTTTTCATTCTGCCAGAAGACCAAACAATAGTCTGTATAAGTTGAAGTTACTTGGTCCTCTGTGCTAGCTTTTAGTTGGAGTGGGTCCTTGTGCTAGCTTTTAGTTGGAGTTTTTTTTGTTGTTTTTTTCAGGCAAGAATGATATTAACAACTAAACTGAAGTAAAGGCTTGGTCAGCGCTAGAGGTACAAGCCATTGGAGTTCTACCTAGTAGTATACTGACTGCTCGGAGCCAAGGTATCAGCGAGAGTTCTCTAAGAGCCATTCCCAGGGCAAATCAAAAGTAGAAGCTACGACAAATGCAACAGTGATCAACCGATGGCCGACTGACTTTACGTGCCCTCTCGAACACGTGTAGGATACCGTAAATGTTGATTGCATATTTTAATAACGGTTCATGTGCTGCATTCTAAATATATTGCTTGAGCATTTCTTATTAAACGTTTCTGCGTTGAACATAAGCTCAACCAACAATACGTAAAGTTTTTGGGGGGCTTGTACTGTATCAGTACATCAGTCACGAGCCCATACGTAGTTTACAGATATCTGTGGTTTGTGTCACTCTCAAGGTGATGTGGAGAGCACGGAGCCTACGAAGAACTTGATGAGGATAGCGGAGTATGTGGATACTCATGCAGAGAGGGTGGAGCTGAAGACATGGCTCCTGGAGAGCCAGGATGAAGTGCTGGACATGTTGGCCTCAGCTGAGAAGCAACGAAGAGTGAGCAGAGAAAAGATTGAGGAGGCAGGAATGAGGTACGTATATTTGTGGTAGCAACATTTGCTTGCAGGACTGAGGGTAGCAACATTTGTACGCAGGACTGAGGTGCATGTATTTGTGGTAGCAACATTTGTATGCAGGACTGAGGTGCATGTATTTGTGGTAGCAACATTTGTATGCAGGACTGAGGTACATATATTTGTGGTAGCAACATTTGCTTGCAGGACTGAGGGTAGCAACATTTGTATGCTGGACTGAGGTGCATGTATTTGTGGTAGCAACATTTGTATGCAGGACTGAGGTGCATGTTTTTGTGGTAGCAACATTTGTATGCAGGACTGAGGTGCATGTATTTGCAGTGGCAACATTTGTATGCAGGACTGAGGTACATGTATTTGTAGTGGCAACATTTGTATGCAGGACTGAGGTGCATGTATTTGCAGTGGCAACATTTGTATGCAGGACTGAGGTGCATGTATTTGCAGTGGCAACATTTGTATGCAGGACTGAGGTGCATGTATTTGCAGTGGCAACATTTGTATGCAGGACTGAGGGACATGTATTTGTGGTAGAAACATTTGTGTGCAGGACTGAGGTGCATTGTATATGCAGTGGCAACATTTGTATGCAGGACTGAGGTACATGTATTTGTGGTAGCAACATTTGTGTGCAGGACTGAGGTGCATGTATTTGCAGTGGCAACATTTGTATGCAGGACTGAGGTGCATGTATTTGCAGTGGCAACATTTGTATGCAGGACTGAGGTGCATGTATTTGCAGTGGCAACATTTGTATGCAGGACTGAGGTACATGTATTTGTGGTAGAAACATTTGTGTGCAGGACTGAGGTGCATTGTATATGCAGTGGCAACATTTGTATGCAGGACTGAGGTACATATATTCTGGTAGCAACATTTGTATGCAGGACTGAGGTACATGTATTTGTGGTAGCAACATTTGTGTGCAGGACTGAGGTGCATGTATGTGCAGTAGCAACATTTGTATGCAGGACTGAGGTACATGTATTTGCAGTGGCAACATTTGTATGCAGTACTGAGGTACAGTAGACCCTCGCATATCCGAACCTCGATTATCCGAACGCTCGGATTATCCGAACTCCCGATTAAATAATAAACCTGGTAATGGTCGTCGATCTGCCAAATCTTTTACGTGAGTTGCACGTGGAAACTACAGTGCGTTCGCTTTGGCCAGCAAAAGGAAGAAAGTAGTTTTGTCCATTGAGTCAAAGATAGCCATTCTAAGCAAGATATCAAATGGAGCCAGTCAAGCCGGACTAGCGGAAGAGCAAGCGTAGGGAAGTTGACAATAACGGAGATAAAAAAGAACGAAGCCAAACTTCGAGAGTTCGCAGGCAACAGTGACTGTTGGGGGGACAAGTTCAACTCGCAAAGTCATGCGCCTTGCTAAAGACGAACAATTAGAAAATGCTATATATCTGTGGTTCGTTCAGAAAAGGGAGCAAGCCCCAAGGCACTACAGTCAGTGGACTATTATAGCTCAAAGAAAATACAACATTATGAATATTATATGAAAAAATATGTATGTAAAACAACATGCCAATTACTGAGGACCTAAATTCTTCTAGTACCAGGAAGTGAGCTTCTTATTATACCAAGGACCTGCAGGGATATTGAAAATAGTTCCAATGTGATTCAGCATTTTAATTACATTCATGAATTTATAATTAATATTTGTGGTTTTTTTGCATATCCGAACTTTTTGCATATCCGAACTACCTTGGGTCCCAATGAGTTCGGATAAGAGAGGGTCTACTGTACATGTATTTGCAGTGATAACATTTGTATGTAGGACTGAGGTACATGTATTCGTGGTAGCAACATTTGTGTGCAGACTGAGGTACATGTATTTGGGTAGCAACATTTTTATGCAGGACTGAGGTGCATGTATTTGCAGTAGCAACATTTGTATGCAGG
The DNA here is from genome assembly GCA_028752905.1 of Cladorhizidae sp. MBARI D1340-BT2. NCBI lineage: Eukaryota > Metazoa > Porifera > Demospongiae > Poecilosclerida > Cladorhizidae > Cladorhizidae sp. MBARI D1340-BT2. The sequence continues at coordinate 20,806,172 of JAQNBH010000001.1, forward strand.
ACTGAGGTGCATGTATTTCAGTAGCAACATTTGTATGCAGTACTGAGGTACATGTATATGCAGTGGCAACATTTGTATGTAGGACTGAGGTACATCTATTCGTGGTAGCAACATTTGTGTGCAGACTGAGGTACATGTATTTGGGTAGCAATATTTTTATGCAGGACTGAGGTGCATGTATTTGCAGTAGCAACATTTGTATGCAGGACTGAGGTGCATGTATTTGCAGTGACAACATTTGTATGAAGGACTGAGATGCATGTATTTGCAGTGGCAACATTTGTATGCAGGACTGAGATGCATGTATTTTCAGTGGCAACATTTGTATGCAGGACTGAGGTGCATGTATTCGTGGTAGCAACATTTGTGTGCAGACTGAGGTACATGTATTTGGGTAGCAACATTTTTATGCAGGACTGAGGTGCATGTATTTGCAGTAGCAACATTTGTATGCAGGACTGAGGTGCATGTATTTCAGTAGCAACATTTGTATGCAGTACTGAGGTACATGTATATGCAGTGGCAACATTTGTATGTAGGACTGAGGTACATCTATTCGTGGTAGCAACATTTGTGTGCAGACTGAGGTACATGTATTTGGGTAGCAACATTTTTATGCAGGACTGAGGTGCATGTATTTGCAGTAGCAACATTTGTATGCAGGACTGAGGTGCATGTATTTGCAGTGACAACATTTGTATGAAGGACTGAGATGCATGTATTTGCAGTGGCAACATTTGTATGCAGGACTGAGATGCATGTATTTTCAGTGGCAACATTTGTATGCAGGACTGAGGTGCATGTATTTGTGGTAGCAACATTTGTATGCAGGACTGAGGTGCATGTATTTGCAATGGCAACATTTGAATGCAGGACTGAGGTACATGTATTTGTGGTAGCAACATTTGTATGCAGACTGAGGTGCATGTATTTGCAATGGCAACATTTGTATGCAGGACTGAGATGCATGTATTTGCAGTGGCAACATTTGTATGCAGGACTGAGGTGCATGTATTTGTGGTAGCAACATTTGAATGCAAGACTGAGGTGCATGTATTTGCAGTGGCAACATTTGTATGCAGGACTGAGGTGCATGTATTTGTGGTAGCAACATTTGTATGCAAGACTGAGGTACATGTATTTTCAGTGGCAACATTTGTATGCAGGACTGAGGTGCATGTATTTGTGGTAGCAACAGTTGTATGCAGGACTGAGGTACATGTATTTGTGGTAGCAACATTTGTATGCAGGACTGAGGTGCATTTATTTGCAGTAGCAACATTTGAATGCAGGACTGAGGTACATGTATTTGCAGTGGCAACATTTGTATGCAGGACTGAGATGCATGTATTTTCAGTGGCAACATTTGTATGCAGGACTGAGGTGCATGTATTTGTGGTAGCAACATTTGAATGCAGGACTGAGGTGCATGTATTTGCAATGGCAACATTTGTATGCAGGACTGAGATGCATGTATTTGCAGTGGCAACATTTGTATGCAGGACTGAGGTACATGTATTTGCAATGGCAACATTTGTATGCAGGACTGAGGTACACGTATTTGTGGTGGCAACATTTGAATGCAAGACTGAGGTGCATGTATTTGCAGTGGCAACATTTGTATGGCTGCCACCCTCTTCTCCATCCTCCTCTCCTTCCCCCTTTCCCCTCTCTCTCACCTCCCCTCTCAGCCATCCCATCCCTTCTCTCTCTTTATCTTCTGTACTAGCTAGCATGTGCAATCCTTTTTTCTTGACCTTGTATTTCCAAACTGGTTCACAATATGATGCTATGCACCGCGACAAGTTACGACATGTTTTGATGCAAGTGTAACGACATGACACGTCACAATCTTCTTATTCACAATATCGACTTATTCACAATATCGACAGCGGAGTTGAGCCTGGTGAACTTTGACCCCAGCAAATATCTACTCCTCCCACTTATTCAACCCAACCACACCCCAATTGCTCCAATTTGAGCACACTATAGGAAGCAAGGATGGAAAGAGAAAGCTCGAGCGATGATGACAGATTGGCAACTGCTTTGGGGTTGGTGGTGATAATCAGGAGGAGGAAGAGAAGGAAGGCGTTGGGTTTGTATGGGCTCGACCAATCCTTGGGAAGAGGCACCAACAGGGAGTGTATCACAACCTACTGCAAGAGATGTTGTCAATGCACTTGCTACCTGTCCACGCACTTTAGACTTAATAAAACTTTGCGAGCATTTTAAAGAAATGAGTGCAGAAAATACTCTGCACGTTTCTTCAACGTTGGCTTGGCCAACAGTCGTGCCTTGCACTTAGATTGGGAAACGAGAAGTAAGAAGAAGAGATGTAAAATGCGTCTTCTGGCAGCTGTTGTTCTTTAACAGTTGGCAGTCCCCCACTGAAGTTCAGATTATACACACTGTAGCTGATGACTTGATGAATCTGGTTCCTTAAAATTAAAAAAACAGTGAATATGAATAATTATCGTTATAATCTGTCTGGTTATAAAACCGGCTTTTGTTAGTCTTCTATTGAAACCTCGCCTTGTTGGCCATTGAAGTACTGGTGAACAGCAGTTGACCATGTGGAGGAATTTGACCCAAGTTGAAGAAAATTATGAAAAGTGCTGGTTGCTTAGCAACAACCACATTAACATGAATATCATTACAGATTAAAAATAATTATAATGTCCATTGCCTCACATATTAGACATGATTACATATGAGAAAAGCCACACCCCTGGCATCCAGTAAACTTTCAGAGAACAAAAGTTGAGTGTTACTCATCGAACCAAGTCAAGGAATTCCTTCACTTTGAAAGCTATGACATGTGACCAACAAGGTGCCTCTAAAGCACCGTCGTCCAAGTGCAGGGAACAGAACCTCAAACCTCTTGAAAGATGATGAATTTCTAATGCCAGGTTTCATGAGGAGGGTGTGCTGTCAGCTCCCACAGAACTCAGGTGTGGAAGGCGAACAATACTGACTCAGACAATGGAGTCTCAATCACGAGTCCCACAGATCCACAGACAGACAATGGAGTCTCAATCATGAGTCTCACAGATCCACAGACAGACAATGGAGTCTCAATCATGAGTCTCACAGATCCACAGACAGACAATGGAGTCTCAATCACGAGTCCCACAGATCCACAGACAGACAATGGAGTCTCAATCATGAGTCTCACAGATCCACAGACAGACAATGGAGTCTCAATCATGAGTCTCACAGATCCACAGACAGACAATGGAGTCTCAATCACGAGTCCCACAGATCCACAGACAGACAATGGAGTCTCAATCATGAGTCTCACAGATCCACAGACAGACAATGGAGTCTCAATCATGAGTCTCACAGATCCACAGACAGACAATGGAGTCTCAATCATGAGTCCCACAGATCCACAGACAGACAATGGAGTCTCAATCACGAGTCCCACAGATCCACAGACAGATAATGGAGTCTCAATCATGAGTCTCACAGATCCACAGACAGACAATGGAGTCTCAATCATGAGTCCCACAGATCCACAGACAGACAATGGAGTCTCAATCATGAGTCTCACAGATCCACAGACAGATAATGGAGTCTCAATCATGAGTCTCACAGATCCACAGACAGACAATGGAGTCTCAATCATGAGTCCCACAGATCCACAGACAGACAATGGAGTCTCAATCATGAGTCTCACATATCCACAGACAGACAATGGAGTCTCAATCATGAGTCCCACAGATCCACAGACAGATAATGGAGTCTCAATCATGAGTCTCACAGATCCACAGACAGACAATGGAGTCTCAATCATGAGTCTCACAGATCCACAGACAGACAATGGAGTCTCAATCATGAGTCCCACAGATCCACAGACAGACAATGGAGTCTCAATCACGAGTCCCACAGATCCACAGACAGATAATGGAGTCTCAATCATGAGTCTCACAGATCCACAGACAGACAATGGAGTCTCAATCATGAGTCCCACAGATCCACAGACAGACAATGGAGTCTCAATCATGAGTCCCACAGATCCACAGACAGACAATGGAGTCTCAATCATGAGTCTCACAGATCCACAGACAGATAATGGAGTCTCAATCATGAGTCTCACAGATCCACAGACAGACAATGGAGTCTCAATCATGAGTCCCACAGATCCACAGACAGACAATGGAGTCTCAATCATGAGTCTCACAGATCCACAGACAGACAATGGAGTCTCAATCATGAGTCCCACAGATCCACAGACAGACAATGGAGTCTCAATCGCGAGTCTTACTGATCCTCTGTGTATAAATGAAATGTCGAACAAATCTTCTGCAGATAAGCTTGCACCACTACAGATGCTGGGTGAAGTGGGCACATCTGTGAACTTACCAGGAAATGGTACACTGGTAAGCTTGCATGTCATCCAGGCAACTTTGTAGATCTAAGACGGCTTATAGCACCAGCATAAGATGCAATGTTTCCACGTGTCCATGACTATGCCACGATGAGCAAGTGGGGGTAAGCATGTGGGAGTGAACATAGATGGTAGAATAAGCCTCGCCACTAGAATATGTTGCATGAACATACCAGCAACAGAGCTAAACCATTAGAATATGTTGCATGGACATACCAGCAACAGAGCTAAACCATTAGAATATGTTGCATGGACATACCAGCAACAGAGCTAAACCATTAGAATATGTTGCATGGACATACCAGCAACAGAGCTAAACCATTAGAATATGTTGCATGGACATACCAGCAACAGAGCTAAACCATTAGAATATGTTGCATGTACATACCAGCAACAGAGCTACACCACTAGAATATGTTGCATGGACATACCAGCAACAGAGCTACACCACTAGAATATGTTGCATGGACATACCAGCAACAGAGCTACACCATTAGAATATGTTGCATGGACATACCAGCAACAGAGCTACACCACTAGAATATGTTGCATGGACATACCAGCAACAGAGCTACACCACTAGAATATGTTGCATGGGCATACCAGCAACAGAGCTAAACCATTAGAATATGTTGCATGGACATACCAGCAACAGAGCTAAACCATTAGAATATGTTGCATGGACATACCAGCAACAGAGCTATGTTATGTGTTGGTTTAACTGCTTAAGTTTCCTAGTGAAGGTTGCAGGTTGTAAGGCTGCACCTTTGCATCAGTTCAGACTAGTAGATTAAACAATTAATAATTCATAGACAAATGTAAAGAGAGAGAGATTCAGACCAATGTCTGGAGCCTGCACACAACGGTAGGGAACAGAGAAAATACAGAGGGGAAGATAGGATGACAGGGAGCAATCCGACAATAACAAGTTACAATGAGCAGTTCAGCTGCTGACAATTGTAGAGCTGTTGATTGAAGGCGAATCATGAACGGGTTGTAGAAGCGATAGAGGAAGTTTGCAGACTGACTTGAGAAAGTCATGAGGATGGATGTTATAGAATGAGAAAGAGCGGGAAAACATACAAGGGTGTGTCCTAGTGGACCAATAGGATTGATACAACTTGAGTGTTAGCAATGCAACATTTACATACAGGAAACAACAAGATTATGAGGCAGGGACATGTGACTAATGTGGTTCACTTGATGAATGCAAGTGTTGATAAGTGTGCGGTTTAATTATGTTCCTGCTGGATTGACTGGAGGAGGAGCTAGGGCTGCTTGTCCAGACATACTGGGGGGGGGCGAGTGTGACGGCCGAGGCGTCTGTTCTGGTTCTGGCGAAGTCCGGTCGGGATGGAGGAGAAGGGCAACCTTTGTCACTGGTCGCTTTAGAATTCCCTGGCTGGTCTTCAGTGTGACCACCCTGACAAGTCCATCATCGCCAGGGAATGCTTTCAACACTCTGGCCATGGGCCAGTGGTTGGTGAACGTTTGGAAATTTCCTCCATTGTCAGAATAGAGGTTGGTGGGGAGTCCCCGTCTGGAGACGAACCTTTTGAGACAAGCTACGAATGCTTCAGTGGTGGCATCTGAAACTACCTCTAGATGGGCAGCCTTGGTGCTGAAACAAACAAATATGGCAAGGTAAGCCTTGATGATGACCGGCTTACGGGTATGGCCCTTCTTGAGTAAGAAGGGCCCAGCATAGTCCACTCCAACGACACTGAACGGGGGACTCGGTGTGACCCGCTGGCTGGGGAGCTGTCCCATCATTTTCCCTTCAGTCTGGGCATTGGCCTTCCTGCAAACGATGCAGCTCCTGCAGATGGTGCGGGATAGCTTGCGAGCTCCCAGCACATGGATCCTGCCACCTGTGGCCGAGAGTATGAGACTAGGGCCTGCATGGCTAAGGGAGATATGCTTGTGAGTAAACATCATATGGGTGAGTGTGCACCTTCCTGACAGAATGATGGGGTGACGCTGGGACTGAGAGAGGTGAGAGTGATTCGACCTACCACCCACTCTGATGACTCCATGCTTATCTGTAAATGGAGATAATGCCTTGAGAGGGCTTGTGAGTTTGACTGCCTTCCCATTCCTTAGTCGAGAGAGTTCCTCTGGGAAGCTGAGTTCCTGCGACTGTTTGAAGAGGAGTTGCTCTGCTTGGCCAATCTCTGCCACAGTGAGGTAGGGTCCAGGTTGCCTTGCTTGATGATGAAGGGACTTCTTGATGTTGCCTACAAACCTCAATACCCAAGCCACAACTCCCACAAAGGCATGATAATTGTTGGTTCGGCCTTGGTATGGTAGGAGAGAGGGGCTAGGAGATGCTATGTTACATGCTACCTGGTTTTCATCGAGTTTGTGCTGCAACACAAAGGGTTGAAATGGCTTGCTCAGGGGTTCCTGGGCTAGCCAGGGAGGACCATTCCACCAGAGTAGATGATCTTTCAACTCTCTGGGTGAAATACCCCTGGATGCACAATCGGCAGGATTGTCCTTGCCTGGTACATGGTACCAAGTGTGAGGGGGAAGGCTCTCCAAAATGGCTGATACTCTGTTTGCCTCGAACGTCTTGAGTTTTCTCACTTTGCCATCTAGCCACCATAAAACAATCTCGCTGTCACTCCAGGCATGGACGCTCACTTGCTTCAAATCTAGGGCCTTCTTCACCTTGCCCATCAGTTGGGCCAACAGCCTAGCCCCACACAACTCTAGCTGAGGTATAGACCTCCTCTTCAAGGGGGCCACCTTAGTTTTGGCATTGATCAGAATACATGTGGGAGGGTGGTGATCATAGGTTGTTCGTAAATAGATGACAGCTGCGAATGCCTCCTTGGAGGCATCACAAAAACCATGTAGCTGCACTTCCCTTCTCTGCCCGGGCACAAAATAACATCTGGGGTGTCTTTTCCCGATTAGGAGAGGGAGTTGTTCTCTCCACTCCTTGTGTTGGGCCTGATGCTCGAGTGGGAGTGGGTCATCCCAGGCCAACTTCAGCTCCCAGAGCTTCTGATAGAGTATTTTCATCTGCACCATGGTTGGTGCCAGCCATCCTAAGACATCAAAGGTCTTGGCCACATCTGATATTATACCACGTTTTGTTGATGTATATTGGGAGGAGAGTGATAAAGATGTAGACATGGTATCATTGGTAGAGTCCCATTCTACTCCCAAAGCTTTAGGTTGAGACTGGACCCCTGTAAGATCCTGAATTGTGGCCTTCTCCCTAAGAGAAGGCTCAATGGTTTGTAGAACAACCTCAGAGTTGCTCCGCCACTTCCTTAAATCAACCCCCCCCTTCAAAAGTAATGCTCTTATCTCTTGCTGTAGAGAACTTGCCTGCTCAGGCGTATCTGCCCCTGTCAGAAGGTCATCCACATAGAAAGCCGTGGACACTAGGGGACTGGCGTTTGGGAAGGCCCGACCAAAGTCAATGGCTGTTTGGTGCAACACTTGGATGGCCAAGTAAGGAGAAGAGGATACACCAAATGTGACCCTGGTCATCCTGTAATCCTTGAGGGACCCGGTGGGTTGGTCTCGCCACAGGAATCGATGAAGATTCCTGTCTTGAGGGTCCAACCACACTGCCCTATACATCTTGCTCACATCTGCTGATAGAGCAAACAGATGCATCCTGAATCTCATCAGGATTGTATCTAGTGTGGGATTGAGAGTGGGTCCTATCATAAGGACATCATTGAGAGAGAGATTGGTTGAGGTGGGGGCACTGGCATCGAATACCACCCTCAACTTGGTACTTGTGCTGCTGGTCTTAACGACACTATGCAAGGGTAGATAGTATTGCTCTGTGGCTGGGGTCAACTCATACTCAGGCACCGGCTCTGCGTGTCCTAGATCTATGTACTCTTTCATTACAGCTTGGAATTCCTCCCACATTCCCTTTTTCAATACTGACCTTTCGTTGGACAAAAAACGATTCACCGCTTGGGACCTGCTGGTGCCCAGAGGCAAACTGTTGGGAAGGGACACTTGGTAGTGGACTGGTGACTCTACGTACTGGTGGCTCTTTAGGAAGTGAGTCTGCACATCCTGCTCCTCCTGTGTAAATGGATTAGCAGGGGCTAAATTCTCTTCCATCTCCCAGAACTGGGAGAGGAGGGCTTCAGTAGTGTCTGTGACTGTAGCTTGTTGCACTGCCACCGCTGAGGTTATTGAGGAGGGAGTAAATGACCCCAATATGGTCTCTCTGGCCTGGGGTTCACTGTGTGTTGTGGTTCTGACACCTGACATCAACACCTGCTGCATGACCTCTGTGATAACAGTACGTCAATGCGCCCTGGCAAATTAAAGGTAGGGTCAGCTAGCTTTAAGGGCTGGATGTGGGCCAACTCCTTGACTCCCATGACTCCTTGCAGGGGTAGGTCTACTGCCACTCTAGGAACAGAGGTGGCTGTCAGACTGACGGTGGGGCTGCTGGCATCCACCGGGCACAACGAAAGCTTCACTATAGGATATGATTCTGGGCTGGTTCTGCCCTGCACACCAGTAATCGTTACTCGAGGTCCTTGCTGGGGCAGTTGTAGGGTTCTGGCCACTCGGTGGGACACCATCGACATGGTTGCCCCAGTGTCTAGTAAGGCTCTGGCGATCATTTGCCTCCCCCCTGGGCCCTTCACCAAAACTTGACTGGTCATGGTTAAGGCGACTGGGAGGATGGGAGCTTCAGATGCATGCTCTACCAACGTCTGGTTGACCACTGCACTACAGTCTGGTGGAACTTCAACGCTAGTTGGGTGTGCTGCCGCTGAGGCTGCAGGGGAACTACTATGCTCCCTGTGGATAAGGCTGTGGTGCTTGCCCCCACATGCTCTACACCTGGCTCCACTCTTGCAATCATTGGTTCTGTGCCCTGGAGCTAGGCAATTGTAACATAGTCTGTGAGTCCTTATGTGATCTCCTTTCTGACTAAGACTAAGTTTCCCAAATGCAGGGCATTGGAATAGAGGATGCTTCTCCCCAGTACAAAGGACACAATCATACCTGTAGGTTTGAGCTGGACCATTGGCTGGTCGAGGTTGAGAGGTATTGAAAGAAGACTTGTACTTCTTCTGTCTGTGTTGCTGTTCATGCTTTTCCTCCTGAGGCTTGGTCGTAGTTCCGCTGCCTCGGACGGATGCTCGGAACCTAATAAACTTGATGAGTTCATCAAACGGAGGGACTTGGGTGTAAGCTTCAGTCTTTACTACCCATTCTTCCTGCAGGGGTTTGGGAAGGTAGGGAGCAAGAACAGAGGTTAATATAGAATCAATTGTATATTGTCCAGTGTGTTTAAGACCAGACACCGAGGCGGTGAGGGTATCTGCGAATCTAGTGAGGTCTGCTTGAGTGTGCTTCACGGGACCAGAGTCGAAGATGGCCTGGCAGTAGGTTGCGTGGACTTCTCTCTTTTTGTTGAATCTCTCCTGGAGCACGGCAACCATCTCCTCATAGAGGCTGTCTGTCTCTGCCCCGCTGAATAGTAGCTTGTGGGTGGCAGGATCTTTCACAGACTCTCTAAGGTACGAGAGCTTGCTAAGATTGGAGAGAGAGTCATTAGATCCGACTGCTGCATCAAACTGAGTCCAAAAGGACGCCCATTCCATCAAGTTTCCATGGAAGCGTGGAAGGGCGATCTTGGGCAGATGTACAGTCTTCTTGTTGGGTGTGGCGTCTGTCGCTGACTCCTTGCGAGGAGTTGGAGCCCTTTCATCAACCATTGACAAAGTGATTAAATGGGCTTGTATATCATGGACCTCACGTCGCATTGGATGCTCTGGTGGGATGGTAGATCTCCTGAGGATGGCTGTCAGGTCTCTGACAGATTGAGTGAGGTGGCTGACCGATGTGGAGTGGTCCTGCGTGGGGTTGATCCCCATGGTTGCCTCCAGTTCCCTCATGTAGGGAGAAAGCACGCTGATCTGCTGATGGACCTTCTGCATGGCAATCAGACACCTCAGTAGAGAGAGAGTGGCTTCAAGGTTCTCGTCGTAGCGGTCGGCCACCTCCTGTTCCTCGTGTTGGTTGATCTGCTCCTCATGGTCACAGACTGCCTGGTGAATGGCACTGAACTCGTCTGCCTTCAAGGTGAAACGTTCCAGTCTTGATTCGAGATTGTCCAGATCATAGGTGGCTGGATCCTCCCGCTCTAGAATCTGGCACTTGTTACGCTCTCTGGTTACGACACCAATGTGAGAGGACCTGCTTTTTCGAGATGCCTCGAAACTCATGATTGTTCTGGGTAGAGAGAATGAGTCAAGTAAAAAGGAGTGTACCTGAATACCTGTTGTTGGTTGTTGTATGACGGTCGACTTGTTCGACTGTACGATTAGTCTTCGGTTGAAGTCTTCACTTTAGGATTCGGATGATTCGAGTCTTCTGCTGTTCGTTACCATCCGGCTTGAAGGACCATGTTATGTGTTGGTTTAACTGCTTAAGTTTCCTAGTGAAGGTTGCAGGTTGTAAGGCTGCACCTTTGCATCAGTTCAGACTAGTAGATTAAACAATTAATAATTCATAGACAAATGTAAAGAGAGAGAGATTCAGACCAATGTCTGGAGCCTGCACACAACGGTAGGGAACAGAGAAAATACAGAGGGGAAGATAGGATGACAGGGAGCAATCCGACAATAACAAGTTACAATGAGCAGTTCAGCTGCTGACAATTGTAGAGCTGTTGATTGAAGGCGAATCATGAACGGGTTGTAGAAGCGATAGAGGAAGTTTGCAGACTGACTTGAGAAAGGCATGAGGATGGATGTTATAGAATGAGAAAGAGCGGGAAAACATACAAGGGTGTGTCCTAGTGGACCAATAGGATTGATACAACTTGAGTGTTAGCAATGCAACATTTACATACAGGAAACAACAAGATTATGAGGCAGGGACATGTGACTAATGTAGTTCACTTGATGAATGCAAGTGTTGATAAGTGTGCGGTTTAATTATGTTCCTGCTGGATTGACTGGAGGAGGAGCTAGGGCTGCTTGTCCAGACAAGCTACACCACTAGAATATGTTGCATGGACATACCAGCAACAGAGCTACACCACTAGAATATGTTGCATGGACATACCAGCAACAGAGCTACACCACTAGAATATGTTGCATGGACATACCAGCAACAGAGCTACACCATTAGAATATGTTGCATGGACATACCAGCAACAGAGCTACACCATTAGAATATGTTGCATGGACATACCAGCAACAGAGCTACACCACTAGAATATGTTGCATGGACATACCAGCAACAGAGCTACACCACTAGAATATGTTGCATGGACATACCAGCAACAGAGCTACACCACTAGAATATGTTGTATGGACATACCAGCAACAGAGCTACACCATTAGAATATGTTGCATGGACATACCAGCAACAGAGCTACACCATTAGAATATGTTGCATGGACATACCAGTAACAGAGCTACACCACTAGAATATGTTGCATGGACATACCAGCAACAGAGCTACACCACTAGAATATGTTGCATGGACATACCAGCAACAGAGCTACACCACTAGAATATGTTGCATGGACATCAACAGAGCTAACAGTGATAGATGGACCTGGAGAACTAGCTTGACTGCATTGACTATGTCCACGATGAGCAGGAAGAGTTTGCCAGAGCCATTGACTCATCTGAGTCATATGCTGTAGATTTTGAATACACCTATTGTGCCTAACCTAACATCTATTCATCATTACCTATCTCTGAAGAAGTCTAACTGCCATCAAATGCTTCACAAGATGGTGTAGGGCCAAGACTAACTCCTGGATCACGGGCAACAGCACTTCTCAGAGCTGTTACCACACCACAGTCGACTTCATTGCTTCCCAGGTAAGTATAACACACCTTCTCCCTCATCTTTACTGCTGCCATTCTCAGAGAGGCCGAAACATCCTAAACAGCTATCGATAACTTCAACCATGCTAGAAAGGATCGCCATAACTTTCCGAGAAACCGGAAGTGATGATTGGTGTCACATTTCCCACGGTTACCAAAGCCCTACATTCTTTTACGCAACAGAACAATGCATGCTTCTGCAATGTTTCAGGATAGTTATGTGGACGGTTGGTTTTCTACAATTAATTTAGTGGCGCTCATTGTGTGTTTTGCACCATGTGGTGCTAATGCCGGTGAGAGGGTCAAAGTTTTTATCATAACATGTACATGTTGTCAATGCCATGCAGTGGTCTCAGGCAGAGAAAGATGGTGAGGTTTGCGTCATCCATTGAGTCCAACACCACCTTCAATCCTCTTAGCACGGTAAGGTATATGTATATATCAGGAATGCAGTAGCACTCCCTCTATTTGGTTTGCACACAAAGTGCAATCAGATATCTCACTAAAAACTACCTTCAACAGTTTCCTAGTATTTCAAGTAGTGGTTTTGGGGTGCAAAAACACTTCCAACATGCTCTGAATCCTCGTGAAGGTAACAAATTTCCCCCTCCCCCCCAATTTTTTAAAAATTAACATGAAAACCAATCACAGATGATTGTACCTGTTCCTATGGCAGCTAGACACTAACACTATCAACTTGACCTACCAGGCATCTTTGGCCTGTACGTTCTAGCAGATACCTGCCACAAGCATGAGGAGTTCTTCAGGGCTCCAAATGAGCTTGTTCACGTCCACAAACACCCTAATGTTTACTCGAAGCTAATCAGCTGGCACTGCCGTGCAGCGCAAGTGCTCTCCATCGTATCATATCGTCGTATCATTGCTGGTTCACATGACGATATGATATGATGAGTGAGCATCAAATTGTGAACCCCTTAGGTATGCATGAAATAAATGATGACATCATTGTTTATTAAAGGAAGATGTTTATTAAAATGGGAAATATTTGTCGAGCTGTTGTAGTCATGCTAGTGTGCATTATTTGGAGCAACAGGTGGTAGTTCATCCACCACCACGAACTTGTCCCTCCTTCTTCCCCTAATTGCCTTCAATCTTCCCCTAATCGCCTTCATTCTTCCCCTAATTGCCTTCATTCTTCCCCTAATCGCCTTCATTCTTCCCCTAACTGCATTCATTCTTCCCCTAATCGCCTTCATTCTTCCCCTAATCGCCTTCATTCTTCCCCTAATTGCCTTCATTCTTCCCCTAATCGCCTTCATTCTTCCCCTAACCGCATTCATTAGTCCCCTAACCACATTCATTCTTCCCCTAACCACATTCATTCTTCCCCTAACCACATTCATTCTCCCCCTAATCGCATTCATTCTTCCCTAACTACATTCATTCTTCCCCTAATCGCATTCATTCTCCCCCTAATCGCATTCATTCTCCCCCTAATCGCTTTCATTCTCCCCCTAATCGCATTCATTCTTCCCTAACCACATTCATTCTTTCCCTAATCGCATTCATTCTTTCCCTAATCGCATTCATTCTTTCCCTAATCGCATTCATTCTTCTCCTAATCGCATTCATTCTGCCCCTAATCTTCATTCTTCCCCTAATTGAATCTGCTAAAATTTATGCTGGGATCTTAGACTTTTTTCCCTCCTTTTTTTCTCCTTTCTCCTCATCTAAAAAAATAGTTTGCCCTAGCAAGGTTATATCATTTCTCACTAACATAGACCTTGGCATGTACGTAAAACACTTATGGTATGCCAAAATATATTCCTGGCCCTATACTGCACTTCTAAGAAAATACTTTAGCAGATGAAGTTTCCGTGAGGTTCTGGACTCTGCATTGCACAGTGCATGTATTTTCTCTATTTGAACTTTCACTTGCGATCATTTCTCAGGCCAAGCGGAATGTGATCGAGTCGATTCAGAGGTTCCTCAAGAAGTATGGCTTCAGGTGCATCAACGAGCTCAAACTGGAGGAACATACCCTTCACGATGACCCCACCTTCATCGTTGACATCATCGGAGGTGAGAGTTATTAGGGTGACTGAAGCCCAAGTTATTCAGTTTGGACGGTTCTACATTTTGTTTGGTACCAAAGTGCCCAGACGTACATAGTATTGGAATCGGGCTTGTATGGTGCGCAGGTCATCCATGATCAAAGGCTGGGGGTCACGCGTGCATGCAGGACCTTCCATGATTAAACTAACTTTGCTCTAGTCGAGCTCCAGGAAGATTCGGTACTCTCCCGTATGTCCCTGCATGAAGCAACTAAACTATAGAAAGAAGCGTGAGCAGCAGATTGAGGAGAGAGCTCAGACCAGCGGGAACAGAAGCTGTAAGAAACACAGTAACACCATCCAGATTTGCGTAAGAGAGACCACGGTGACAGCATGGTTGCCGAGGAGAACCAAGAGAAGCAAGCTGCAGATATATAGGCAGTGAGTATGCGAGGAGAGAGCGAAGACCCCTGAGCAGCATCAACCACACTGAGACCGGAGGAGGCGAGTGTGGATATGTCAGGAGAGGGCAGGAAAGCCGTATCTGGTGAAGCATGTGAGATGCCAGTGGAGAGCATTTTCATAGGCCTTTCCTGAGACCACAGGTTCTTGTTAATTAAGTCTACCTAATTATTATTCCTGGGTAGTTTGAAAGCTTTTTCACATGAACCATATGCATGCTCTGTTTTTATCCAATGCCTGATTAGATGTAGTATGTGTAGACTGCAAGGAGCAACAGCTCGTATGTTGCTTCCACTGCAAGGAGCAACAGCCCATGTGTGTCTTCCACTGCTAGGAGCAATAGCTCGTGTGTTGCTTCCACTGCTAGGAGCAATAGCTTGTGTGTCCTCCACTGCTAGGAGCAATAGCTCATGTGTTGCTTCCACTGCTAGGAGCAATAGCTTGTGTGTAGCCTCCACTGCTAGGAGCAATAGCTCATGTGTTGCTTCCACTGCTAGGAGCAATAGCTCATGTGTTGCTTCCACTGCTAGGAGCAATAGCTCATGTGTTGCTTCCACTGCTAGGAGCAATAGCTTGTGTGTTGCTTCCACTGCTAGGAGCAATAGCTCATGTGTTGCTTCCACTGCTAGGAGCAATAGCTTGTGTGTAGCCTCCACTGCTAGGAGCAATAGCTCATGTGTGGCTTCCACTGCTAGGAGCAATAGCTCGTGAGTGGCTTCCACTGCTAGGAGCAATAGCTCATGTGTGGCTTCCACTGCTAGGAGCAATAGCTCGTGTGTTGCTTCCACTGCTAGGAGCAATAGCTTGTGTGTGGCTTCCACTGCTAGGAGCAATAGCTTGTGTGTGGCTTCCACTGCTAGGAGCAATAGCTCGTGAGTGGCTTCCACTGCTAGGAGCAATAGCTCATGTGTGGCTTCCACTGCTAGGAGCAATAGCTCGTGAGTGGCTTCCACTGCTAGGAGCAATAGCTCATGTGTGGCTTCCACTGCTAGGAGCAATAGCTCGTGTGTTGCTTCCACTGCTAGGAGCAATAGCTTGTGTGTGGCTTCCACTGCTAGGAGCAATAGCTTGTGTGTGGCTTCCACTGCTAGGAGCAATAGCTCGTGTGGGGCTTCCACTGCTAGGAGCAATAGCTCATGTGTGGCTTCCACTGCTAGGAGCAATAGCTCGTGTGTGGCTTCCACTGCTAGGAGCAATAGCTCGTGTGTGGCTTCCACTGCTAGGAGCAATAGCTTGTGTCTGGCTTCCACTGCTAGGAGCAATAGCTTGTGTGTGGCTTCCACTGCTAGGAGCAATAGCTCGTGTGGGGCTTCCACTGCTAGGAGCAATAGCTCATGTGTGGCTTCCACTGCTAGGAGCAATAGCTCGTGTGTGGCTTCCACTGCTAGGAGCAATAGCTCGTGTGTGGCTTCCACTGCTAGGAGCAATAGCTCATGTGTGGCTTCCACTGCTAGGAGCAATAGCTCGTGAGTGGCTTCCACTGCTAGGAGCAATAGCTCATGTGTGGCTTCCACTGCTAGGAGCAATAGCTCGTGTGTTGCTTCCACTGCTAGGAGCAATAGCTTGTGTGTGGCTTCCACTGCTAGGAGCAATAGCTTGTGTGTGGCTTCCACTGCTAGGAGCAATAGCTCGTGAGTGGCTTCCACTGCTAGGAGCAATAGCTCATGTGTGGCTTCCACTGCTAGGAGCAATAGCTCGTGAGTGGCTTCCACTGCTAGGAGCAATAGCTCATGTGTGGCTTCCACTGCTAGGAGCAATAGCTCGTGTGTTGCTTCCACTGCTAGGAGCAATAGCTTGTGTGTGGCTTCCACTGCTAGGAGCAATAGCTTGTGTGTGGCTTCCACTGCTAGGAGCAATAGCTCGTGTGGGGCTTCCACTGCAAGGAGCAATAGCCTATGTGTTGCTTCCACTGCAAGGAGCAACAGCTCATGTGTTGCTTCCACTATCTATATGCTGCAGAATCCACGAATATTTATTATTTCACAAAGTTCTGCAAATATTTACGTCTCTCAAAAATATCCCGCTAAACAGCACTTCATTGTTTGTGCTTAATATTCAAAATAGCTCCATCTGCATATACATGTACAATCAACCAAAAGTCTGGAATGCACAAAATTCACAGATGTCTGATTATTGGGGTTTGGTCTGCACTCTAGATAGGTGTGAGGTTGTTTATTATTGATTCTCATTGATTCTCATGCTCGGCACAATTTTTTTGTTTTGTGGTGACGAATGTGGAAATTTTTCAGGTCAAAGGTTAAACACTTTTTATACATGGATATAATTTATCCCGTGTGTCATAATAGCTAGAAATATTGGCAGCGAATTAGACAGAGAATTATATTTGATGCATAAGCAGCAACCACCAAAATAATAGGAAACTCACTGACCCACCGCATGCAGGACCAACCTTATGCACGACCAACCTTATGCATGACCAACCTTATGCAGGACCAACCTTATGCAGGACCAACCTTATGCACGACCAACCTTATGCACGACCAACATTATGCACCACCAACCTTATGCATGACCAACCTTATGCACTACCAACCTTATGCAGGACCAACCTTATGCACGACCAACCTTATGCATGACCAACCTTATGCACGACCAACCTTATGCAGGACTAACCTTATGCTGGACCAACCTTATGCAGGACTAACATTATGCAGGACCAACCTTATGCAGGACCAACCTTATGCATGACCAACCTTATGCACGACCAACCTTATGCAGGACCAACCTTATGCAGGACCAACCTTATGCACGACCAACCTTATGCACGACCAACCTTATGCAGGACCAACCTTATGCAGGACCAACCTTATGCAGGACCAACCTTATGCCCCACCAACCTTATGCACGACCAACCTTATGCAGGACCAACCTTATGCACGACCAACCTTATGCACGACCAACATTATGCAGGACCAACCTTATACAGGACCAACCACATGCACGACCAACCACCAAAATAATAGGAAACTCACTGACCCACCGCATGCAGGACCAACCTTATGCACGACCAACCTTATGCAGGACCAACCTTATGCACGACCAACCTTATGCAGGACCAACCTTATGCACCAACCAAGTGTATGCACCAACCAAGTGCAAGTGTATGCACCAACCTAGTGTATGCACCAACCAAGTGTATGCACCAACCTAGTGTATGCACCAACCTAGTGTATGCACCAACCTAGTGTATGCACCAACCTAGTGTATGCACCAACCTAGTGTATGCACCAACCTAGTGTATGCACCAACCTAGTGTATGCACCAACCTAGTGTATGCACCAACCAAGTGTATGCACCAACCAAGTGTATCCACCAACCAAGTGTATGCACCAACCTAGTGTATGCACCAACCAAGTGTATGCACCAACCAAGTGTATGCACCAACCTAGTGTATGCACCAACCAAGTGTATGCACCAACCAAGTGTATGCACCAACCTAGTGTATGCACCAACCAAGTGTATGCACCAACCTAGTGCATGCACCAACCAAGTGTATGCACCAACCTAGTGTATGCACCAACCAAGTGTATGCACCAACCAAGTGCATGCACCAACCAAGTGTATGCACCAACCTAGTGTATGCACCAACCAAGTGTATGCACCAACCAAGTGTATGCATCAACCAAGTGCATGCACCAACCTAGTGTATCCACCAACCAAGTGTATGCACCAACCTAGTGTATGTACCAACCTAGTGTATGCACCAACCAAGTGTATGCACCAACCAAGTGTATGCACCAGCCAAGTGTATGCACCAACCAAATGTATGACCAACCAAGTGTATGCACCAACCAAGTGTATGCACCAACCAAGTGTATGCACCAACCTAGTGTATGCACCAACCAAGTGTATGCACCAACCAAGTGTATGCACCAACCAAGTGTATGCACCAACCAAGTGTATGCACCAACCTAGTGTATGCACCAACCAAGTGTATGCACCAACCAAGTGTATGCACCAACCTAGTGTATGCACCAACCTAGTGTATGCACCAACCAAGTGTATGCACCAACCAAGTGTATGCATCAACCAAGTGCATGCACCAACCTAGTGTATCCACCAACCAAGTGTATGCACCAACCTAGTGTATGTACCAACCTAGTGTATGCACCAACCAAGTGTATGAACCAACCTAGTGTATGCACCAACCTAGTGTATGCACCAACCAAGTGTATGCACCAACCTAGTGTATGCACCAACCAAGTGTATGCACCAACCTAGTGTATGCACCAACCAAGTGTATGCACCAACCAAGTGTATGCACCAACCAAGTGTATGCACCAGCCAAGTGTATGCACCAACCAAATGTATGACCAACCAAGTGTATGCACCAACCAAGTGTATGCACCAACCAAGTGTATGCACCAACCAAGTGTATGCACCAACCAAGTGTATGCACCAACCAAGTGTATGCACCAACCTAGTGTATGCACCAACCAAGTGTATGCACCAACCAAGTGTATGCACCAACCTAGTGTATGCACCAACCAAGTGTATGCACCAACCAAGTGTATGCACCAACCTAGTGTATGCACCAACCAAGTGTATGCACCAACCTAGTGTATGCACCAACCTAGTGTATGCACCAACCAAGTGTATGCACCAACCAAGTGTATGCACCAGCCAAGTGTATGCACCAACCAAATGTATGACCAACCAAGTGTATGCACCAACCTAGTGTATGCACCAACCTAGTGTATGCACCAACCTAGTGTATGCACCAACCAAGTGTATGCACCAACCAAGTGTATGCACCAACCTAGTGTATGCACCAACCAAGTGTATGTACCAACCAAGTGTATGCACCAACCAAGTGTATGCACCAACCAAGTGTATGCACCAACCTAGTGTATGCACCAACCAAGTGTATGCACCAACCTAGTGTATGCACCAACCTAGTGTATGCACCAACCAAGTGTATGCACCAACCAAGTGTATGCACCAACCAAGTGTATGCACCAACCTAGTGTATGCACCAACCAAGTGTATGCACCAACCTAGTGTATGCACCAACCAAGTGTATGCACCAACCAAGTGTATGCACCAACCAAGTGTATGCACCAACCAAGTGTATGCACCAACCAAGTGTATGCACCAACCTAGTGTATGCACCAACCTAGTGTATGCACCAACCAAGTGTATGCACCAACCTAGTGTATGCACCAACCTAGTGTATGCACCAACCTAGTGTATGCACCAACCAAGTGTATGACCAACCAAGTGTATGCACCAACCAAGTGTATGACCAACCAAGTGTATGCACCAACCAAGTGTATGCACCAACCAAGTGTATGCACCAACCTAGTGTATGCACCAACCAAGTGTATGCACCAACCAAGTGTATGACCAACCAAGTGTATGCACCAACCAAGTGTATGCACCAACCTAGTGTATGCACCAACCAAGTGTATGACCAACCTAGTGTATGCACCAACCTAGTGTATGCACCAACCAAGTGTATGCACCAACCAAGTGTATGACCAACCAAGTGTATGCACCAACCAAGTGTATGCACCAACCTAGTGTATGCACCAACCTAGTGTATGCACCAACCAAGTGTATGCACCAACCAAGTGTATGCACCAACCTAGTGTATGCACCAACCAAGTGTATGCACCAACCAAGTGTATGCACCAACCTAGTGTATGCACCAACCAAGTGTATGCACCAACCAAGTGTATGCACCAACCTAGTGTATGCACCAACCTAGTGTATGCACCAACCAAGTGTATGCACCAACCAAGTGTATGCACCAACCTAGTGTATGCACCAACCAAGTGTATGCACCAACCAAGTGTATGCACCAACCTAGTGTATGCACCAACCTAGTGTATGCACCAACCTAGTGTATGCAACAACCTAGTGTATGCACCAACCAAGTGTATGCACCAACCTAGTGTATGCACCAACCTAGTGTATGCACCAACCAAGTGTATGCACCAACCAAGTGTATGCACCAACCTAGTGTATGCACCAACCAAGTGTATCCACCAACCTAGTGTATGCACCAACCAAGTGTATGCACCAACCAAGTGTATGCACCAACCAAGTGTATGCACCAACCTAGTGTATGCACCAACCAAGTGTATGCACCAACCTAGTGTATGCAACAACCTAGTGTATGCACCAACCAAGTGTATGCACCAACCAAGTGTATGCACCAACCAAGTGTATGCACCAACCAAGTGTATGCACCAACCTAGTGTATGCACCAACCTAGTGTATGCACCAACCTAGTGTATGCACCAACCTAGTGTATGCACCAACCAAGTGTATGCACCAACCAAGTGTATGCACCAACCTAGTGTATGCACCAACCAAGTGTATGCACCAACCTAGTGTATGCACCAACCTAGTGTATGCACCAACCTAGTGTATGCACCAACCTAGTGTATGCACCAACCTAGTGTATGCACCAACCTAGTGTATGCACCAACCAAGTGTATGCACCAACCTAGTGTATGCACCAACCAAGTGTATGCACCAACCAAGTGTATGCACCAACCTAGTGTATGCACCAACCAAGTGTATGCACCAACCAAGTGTATGCACCAACCAAGTGTATGCACCAACCAAGTGTATGCACCAACCTAGTGTATGCACCAACCTAGTGTATGCACCAACCTAGTGTATGCACCAACCTAGTGTATGCACCAACCAAGTGTATGCACCAACCAAGTGTATGCACCAACCTAGTGTATGCACCAACCAAGTGTATGCACCAACCTAGTGTATGCACCAACCTAGTGTATGCACCAACCTAGTGTATGCACCAACCTAGTGTATGCACCAACCTAGTGTATGCACCAACCTAGTGTATGCACCAACCTAGTGTATGCACCAACCAAGTGTATGCACCAACCAAGTGTATGCACCAACCTAGTGTATGCACCAACCAAGTGTATGCACCAACCTAGTGTATGCACCAACCAAGTGTATGCACCAACCTAGTGTATGCACCAACCAAGTGTATGCACCAACCTAGTGTATGCACCAACCTAGTGTATGCACCAACCAAGTGTATGCACCAACCAAGAGTATGCACCAACCTAGTGTATGCACCAACCAAGTGTATGCACCAACCTAGTGTATGCACCAACCTAGTGTATGCACCAACCTAGTGTATGCACCAACCAAGTGTATGCACCAACCAAGTGTATGCACCAACCTAGTGTATGCACCAACCAAGTGTATGCACCAACCAAGTGTATGCACCAACCAAGTGTATGCACCAACCTAGTGTATGCACCAACCTAGTGTATGCACCAACCAAGTGTATGCACCAACCTAGTGTATGCACCAACCAAGTGTATGCACCAACCTAGTGTATGCACCAACCAAGTGTATGCACCAACCTAGTGTATGCACCAACCAAGTGTATGCACCAACCTAGTGTATGCACCAACCTAGTGTATGCACCAACCAAGTGTATGCACCAACCTAGTGTATGCACCAACCTAGTGTATGCACCAACCAAGTGTATGCACCAACCAAGTGTATGCACCAACCAAGTGTATGCACCAACCTAGTGTATGCACCAACCTAGTGTATGCACCAACCAAGTGTATGCACCAACCTAGTGTATGCACCAACCAAGTGTATGCACCAACCTAGTGTATGCACCAACCAAGTGTATGCACCAACCAAGTGTATGCACCAACCTAGAGTATGCACCAACCTAGTGTATGCACCAACCTAGTGTATGCACCAACCTAGTGTATGCACCAACCAAGCGTATAGATGATATCATTGCCACTAAGTTATTTTATTTATTGTTTGAATCATCAAATATTTGGACTGTCAATTGTACAGTAGCTCTCCCTCCCTCTCTCCCTTGCTCCCGTCACTCCCTCTCTCCCTTGCTCCCTCTCTCCTTTGCTCTCTCTCCCTTGCTCCCTCTCTCCCCCTTGCTCTCTCCCTTGCTCCTCCCTCCTTCCCCCATTCAATATGCTCCTTCTTTTGGTACAGTAGGAGACTTTGCAGTTTTTTGTACTGATTAAATC
Organism: Cladorhizidae sp. MBARI D1340-BT2; assembly: GCA_028752905.1. Lineage (NCBI taxonomy): Eukaryota > Metazoa > Porifera > Demospongiae > Poecilosclerida > Cladorhizidae > Cladorhizidae sp. MBARI D1340-BT2. The sequence goes on from JAQNBH010000001.1 coordinate 20,828,913, forward strand.
AATATATTTTAAATATATAATATAAGCTCATGCCTCCCCTCCCCATCCTCTTCCCCCTTCCGTGGACTGACCTTTATAAAAAATAGCCGAAATGTCCCCCACAACTGACTAGTACACGAAATGGTATATTTATTTATTTGTTAGGTTATGTGAGAACAAAGTCCTACTCCATCGGTGACATGGAGGAGAAGGAGAAAATAATCAGGGAAAACTCCGAGAAGACAGTCCACGATTCTCTGAGCATTCCCAAGCGCTGGCTGTTTAATTGGACCCTCTTCCATGCTCGGAGGGCGGTGAAACACAGGGAAAACATGAGGTTTTCCCGTACCAAACTTTTTGGCGTGTTCCGAGATCTTTTTAGAGCCATCGGGACTAATTTGGTGTGCCTTGGACTACTAAAAGACCGACAAGTAAATATGAGTCCTTGTGTGTTCCTGCTAGGATGTGTTGTGCATATACTAATGTGATATACCATAAAAGTTCCATTTATGCGTCATTCTAATTATCAATCGTAATTTATACTTTACTAAACCCTTTTTACAGTAGAGCGCCATTGCTGATGTCTGAGCCTACCATTTTTGTATTCGTCAGTGATTAGCAATCCTATCCCCATCCACAAGAAAGATGGCTGTCGCTACAGGAGCTCCTTGTCCTCTCCATCGACTGTTAAAAGTCACCATGAACATTGGACTATCTATGTACATGGACTCCACAAAATGATAAAGTAGTGGCCAGATCTGTGCGGCAATCTTTGTGGCAGGTGTAGTGTTGCATTCTCTAACTAGCTCAAGTCCACTACGGAGGAGTTTCCTTGGACGGCATGTAAAAGGAGTTCTCAGACTTGTCTGCATTTACCTGACCATGAGCATGTACATACATATTCTAAATATGCAACACCTACTATTGTTATCACAGATTCAATAGAACAATATTCTATATATGGTACACGACAATTCGGAATAATTTTTTCCTTAGCGGATATGTTTCCTTAGCGGATATGTAGGTGGAGCTTTTTCAGTAGTAAGCTCTTCACATGGCAAGTCCCCAAATCTTCTGAATTTTTTAAATTTACTTTCACTGATGAAGACGACTTCCTTGAGACTGAGAGGTTGTGTGTGAATAGTGGTGTATTGCAACTCTTTGCTTTATCAACTTTGTGTCTTCCACAGGACGTTTTCTATTTGACGGTGGAGGAGATTTTTGCATATGTTGATGGTCGTTCGGTCACCAATAACCTGCTGGGCCTGGTGGAACTTAGGAGGAAGGAATTTGACGGCTATAGGAAGGTAGGCCATCGTCAACAACAACAACAGCAACAATAACAGCAACAACATCAACAATGATAACAATTACAGTGATAGTGGTAGCACTGCAGTGGTTGCTTCCTCGTAGCATAATCCTGGCAGTGCTCATCGTAATGGCATTGTCAGTACAGGGCGAGGGCAGAGCTAGGCATGTAGGCCAATGCAATAAGGGGGGCATTTTTTTCTTTCAGGTTTTGCGGTCCCTCCACTTTAGGTCTAGTAACTTGCCTATAGTTATACCTATGAAAAATATTTTAGTATCAAATGAGAGCACACAGAGAGACCTATCTTTTGAGCTATATATCAAGTCCATACCATGAAGTTTACAGAATCTACGGAGCTCTAAAGTGGTAACCATAAGTTTTTAAAAAAATGCCATTGTCTCCCATTACTGTTGTAGTAGTGACTCTGTAGTGAGACCTGGCATTATAATAGTACTGGAACAGGACTTTTTCTAATGTTTTTTTTCTTGTTAAAGCAAAACAGAAATTGCCATGTGCACACCAATGCGTGCTATTAAAATGATGCAATTCACTCTAGGGTTTTCCCCCTCCGGAGCGCTTCATGACTGAAGGTGCCCTAGGGCCGTACCTTCTCTACCCGCAACTCCTGGATGACCTTGACCTTCTGAAGGGCCTGGAGATGGAAGCGTCGTCTGATCCCCATGTTCTGCGAGGGATCCCTTGCTGTCCGGGCAATGTGTGGGGTGTGGTCAGAGTTGTGACCTCTATCGATCAAACTTCGGTGAGTGGAAAATTTGAATCTTTCATTCTGCTGTGTACGTATAGCTGTAAAGGAAAGGTTGATTCATGAACATGCACCTGTTAGACGTGGTAGCTGTTCAAGGGAAGGGTAGTATGAGGTATAGGATGATCCCAGCAACACCTGTGTGTGTTAGTTCAAGTTCGTGTCCACCTATAAAATACTGGCTCTGGCCGCGGGTAGATGTGAGGCTAGGGTTAGCAGGGCAACAGCCTTGATTTTTAAATAAGCATAGATATCCCCAGATTCTCAAACTCGACCTTTCTGTGAGATCCACAGCACCACTGGACCATCCTGTGAGATCTACAGCACAACTGGACCATCCTGTGAGATCTACAGCACTACTGGACCATCCTGTGAGATCCACAGCACTACTGGACCATTCTGTGAGATCTACAGCACAACTGGACCTTTCTGTGAGAACAACAGCACCGCTGGACCACCCTGCGAGATACGTACACAGCACCACTCGACCACCCTGGGAGATACACTAGTCATGGCTAGTAGCTGGCAGACATTGTTCTTCAGTTGGTTAACTTGAGATTCTTGAACGTTCCTCCCAACCTGCGGATACTGTTTATCCATGAGATCTTTTGGAAGGACAAAAATTGTCCATAACTCTTTTCGAAGTGCATCGGACCACCGTAGCAGTGGGAGTGGATCCGCTACGATGCTCAAGCTTATTGGGTTTTTTTATTATGTCTGAAGTTTAGAATTGTGTCTTGAGCTGGCACAGGAAGTGAGCACATAAGTAGAGTCACAGGAAGTGAGCACATAAGTAGCAGTCATAGGAAGTGAGCACATAAGTAGTAGTCACAGGAAGTGAGCACATAAGTAGTAGTCACAGGAAGTGAGCACATAAGTAGTAGTCACAGGAAGTGAGCACATAAGTAGTAGTCACAGGAAGTGAGCACATAAGTAGTAGTCTCAGGAAGTGAGCACATAAGTAATAGTCACAGGAAGTGAGCACAAAAGTAGTGATCACAGGAAGTGAGCACATAAGTAGTAGTCACAGGAAGTGAGCACATAAGTAGTAGTCACAGGAAGTGAGCACATATGCAGTAGTCACAGGAAGTGAGCACATAAGTAGTAGCAATTTGGACAGTTTTGAGGTAATGTACTTCCTACTATTATTTCCGTGAAGAAGGTTTTATGGAATAAAAAGTCTCATTCAACCTGGAAGTAAAATTACTTTACTCTTCTTGGGCATCGCTGGTTACTGCTCGAACATGTTTCTGCAATGGATAAATCATTATTTCCATTTTTTATATTTTTTAATTTTTTATTAGGCGTCTGTTGGTGTAGCAAGTTTCTTTCCCATAATTAGATGTAACGATAAGGTATTAGGGTGAAGTTACCGGGAGTCATGCGGCCTGAGGCAGTGTTCTTCCACGCCTGCATGGTTGCTACTCACTGTACTGTATATGAGCATTGTTGTGGAAATTATGGCATCGATGGACATGACAAGTGTTGTTGTTTTTTAGGTGACGGGTAGTATAGGGAGGTGGGGGGAATAGTAGGATGGGCGTAGCTTTGTTGCCCGTTCAGTTTCAAATCTGCTTCCTATGGGCCTGTAACCAGCTGTGGCTCCTCAACGGGATCCATTTTAAGAGAACCAACTCCTAAATTGCACTGGAACAAACGATGTAAAACTTTATTTTTCTGCTGTAGGATGTGCACCATCTCGCTTCTTACTGCTTCTGCTTGGTGGAGCAAGATTCCATGCCAGTTAAATTTGGTGCCAGACACTGCAGGAAAGAAAATTTGAAATGGATAATAGTGCCACATGCAAAGTCATATCACAAAAATTCTTGAGGTTCCATGTGCAATGCTTAAGAAGAAGTTAACCAGTGTTTCCGATGTCTCTCCAGGTAGCTCTTGTTGGTGTATTGCTAAACCAGTGTTCCCAAAGGCTCTCTCCAGGTAGTTCTTGTTGGTGTATTGCCAAACCAGTGTTCCCAAAGGCTCTCTCCAGGTAGTTCTTGTTGGTGTATTGCCAAACCAGTGTTCCCAAAGGCTCTCTCCAGGTAGTTCTTGTTGGTGTATTGCTAAACCAGTATTCCCAAAGTCTCTCTCCAGGTAGCTGTTGTTGTGTATTGCTAAACCACTGTTCACAAAGGTTCTCTCCAGGCTGCTCTTGTTGGTGTATTACTAAACCAGTGTTCCCAAAGTCTCTCTCCGGGTAGCTGTTGTTGGTGTATTGCTAAACCAGTGTTCCCAAAGGATCTCTCCTGGTAGCTGTTGTTGTGTATTGCTAAACCAGTGTTCCCAAAGGTTCTCTCCAGGTAGGTCTTGTTGGTGTATTGCCAGCATGACTACACTGTACATGTACTGCAATATATAGTGATATATTTCATGATTTTTTTAAATTCTAGGGCCTGAACGGAGAGATCCTAGTGACTGCGCGAACTGATCCTGGCTGGGTGCCCCTTTACCCACTCTGCTCTGGCCTCGTCATAGAGAGGGGAAGGCAAGTATAGTCAGAGTGGCCTTACAATAAAACAAGAGGATGGGAAGGGGAGGAAGTGAGCAGGTATAGGTGAGGGGGGAGTGGGTGAGGTGGGTGAGAGAGGGTGGGGAGGTAGGTGAGCTAGCATTGGGCCGTAACTAAGGAATATCATGAACATTAAACAGCTGGTCATGGTCAGCTTAGGTCGGAGAAGGCCCCAAGTTCAAGCATGTGACAATGAAACGTTGCAGGCATTCTGAGACTCACATTGCATGTCTGTGAGGCTCGAGTTCTGCATTGCTTATGCATATCCTAATGCATAGCCTAATGCCTAGCCTAATGCATAGCCTAATGCATAGCCTAATGCATAGCCTAATGCATAGCCTAATGCATAGCCTAATGCATAGCCTAATGCACAGCCTAATGCACAGCCTAATGCATAGCCTAATGCATAGCCTAATGCATAGCCATCCTTCTTAGGTACAAGGACAATTGGAGATGCCCATGGGCTGGTCGAGGGTGTGATTATTCCTTCGTCACAAAGCTGTTTGATCTCTGCTTCAACCATTGCATATCTTGCTTTGGGTAGACGGTAGGGTGGCAAGTGCACTGGTGGTGCATCACCCGTCCGAATTCGAATCTCTGTCAAGTTCGTCTTCCCAGGCCTTGTTTGAAATACATTCCTGAATTCTTCCACAAGTTCCCCGACCTCCTCTCTCTGCTGCACTAATAGTCTGTTGTCGATGTCTGGTATTTGCTGACCATTGGTCTGCTCCCAGGTGTGTATCTGCAGGGTAGGATCATTTTCCTGTCTCTTCCTCAGCTTATCTGCACTTCCATCTAGAGGGTGATCTGCATTCAAGGACGATGTATGCTGCTGTCGTTCGGCCCGTCTTTCATTTCGGGTTTGCCTTTTCTTGCTTTCCTTCTTAGGTAAAAAGATGTCTTCTTCAAACATGGGCAAGTCGTCCATGGTGACTTCTGGTCTCTCCGTCTCACCCTCCGACTCCGCACTCTTTTCCCAGGAAGTTATCTCTGTTCCACTCTGAGCATCTGCCTTCAGATCGTCTTCCAACTCCTGTTTCTCTTGCTTTGCTCAGCTCCTGGTCATAACAGTCAATGCCTCCCCTAGATCTGCTTTGTGTTCGATTATTAGTGCTTTCAAGAAGCTTACGTCTCTTCCAAGTAGAGCATCATGTTTCAGTCCATTGAACACGCCTGCTGTTATCCTCATTTTCCGCCCACCTATCTCTATCTTCACCTTTGCCAATCTCAGTACTTTAGACTCTCTTGAGAATGATTCGACCCTCTGTGATTGTCCTGTGTATGCATCTTCTGGGACGAATCTACTATGCACGACCGACTTTGATGCACCGGTATCAATCATAATGTCATCTGCTTGCTGTCCAGAGATCCTTCCCGTGTATCTGATTGGTGGTGTGTCAGTGCTTTCATTTTCCTCATCTGTTGCATCCTCCTCTGCCCAGTTCACAGAGCTGTCATTTTGTGGGCATGCACTGGATATGTGTCCATAGGCATTGCAGCTAAAACAGCGTTGTCCCTTTTCACTGTCAAATTTTGGGAGTCGCCAGGGTTTGACTGTCTTGTCTGTTTCCTTGTTAGGCTTTCCCCATTGCTTTACGTTCTCATCTGGGAACTTATCTTCCTTGACTACATTGATGGCTTGGTTGATGTCCTTCCTGAAGAGGTTAATGCCTTGGGCCCGCTGTTCAGTATAGGGACGCTTGTTACCATCTCTGAATTCTGTTCTATAGGACAGTTTCTTGTATTGTTCCTCAAAATGTCCTTGATATGCAGATGTGAGTCTGCTAGTCTTGCTGCTTCTGATGCTGAGTTAGGCTTCTGGTCTCTTACCCATGATGCCAACTGTGGAGGCAGTTTCTCCAATGCTGTCTCCTTATCGTACAAGTCTGCTACTTCTTCCATGGTAGTGCACTCTGCTCTCCACTGGGCACTATACTGTTGATATCTTCGCACATACATTGTCCAGGATTCTTGAGGTCGTTTCCTCATGGATGTCATTTTCCTTCTGTAGTGATCGATTGTTATGTGGAAATGAAGTAGCAGTGCCTTCTTCAGTTGGTTAAAATCCCGCTTTATGCGTCTCTCCAGTGAGCTATGGACTTGCCTAACTTCGGCACTCAGGACTGGGACCAGGTGTGCTGGCCACTGCTCCTCGGGCACACTATAATTTTCCATATGCTCTTGGAATGAATTGAAGAAACTTGCCAAGTCATCATCGCCTTCCAACTTACAGAATTTTGGTACATGACCTGCAATCAGTCCTGTCGCTCCTGAACCTGTTGACAAAACACTTGATAGGTCCTGCCGATGTATCAGCTCCTCCCAGCATTCCCTTTCTCGTTTGATATCCTCCCTGTGTCTAGTATACTACAAAAGCATACTCTTAGGTGAGAGAGGTTTAGTTCTAGTACACCAGAGAAGCATACTCTTAGGTAAGAAGGTAAGAGAGAAGGTTTGGTTGTACATGTAGTATACTAAGTTGACGTTGAATTGGGCGTAGACGATATGATTGCAAAGTTAACAGCATAGGCCTTGAGCAGCATGTGGGTGTGGTTTGTGCATAGCTAATACTAGTGTAGATCAGCACATCGAGGTGGGGACTGATGCATTCGTCAATTGTAGCTATACACATTATTTATATTCTTCTGTGAATCTTCCTCCCCCCTATAATGATTGTAGTCTTCTGTCCCACTCGGCAGTAGTTGCTAGGGAGCTGGGCCTGCCTACCATCGTCGGTGTGTCTGGAGGACTGATGAAGAGACTGAAGACAGGAATGAAGGTACATCTTGATGCTGGCAAAGGTCAACTTACTATCTTGGAACAAGATGACAATCAGGATCAGGTGGATCAGGAAAAGACCCAGGATCAGGACAAGGATCATGATTAGAAGAACGATCATGACCACATATGACTGGCATTATATATGTTTTTATATACATGTAGCAATTTTTCAAGACACAATTTGTGTGTGCACATATGTGTGTGTGTGTGTATGTATGTGTGATTTCCAAGATTGATCATTTTACCTTGCTATGTGTGCTGGGTAAGGTTTTGCAGGTGATGTCTCCTCTCATCTCTCTCTTACTATAAGTAAAAGCTGGTTGTTAGGTCAACTTGTTCATTGTTATTTCCCCCGCTTTCTTCACAGTCTGAAGCCTTTTAATTGCACGTAGATCGTCCCACTGGCTGTAATTGTGGGGTAAAATTACCCACAATTGAGTTAGTGAAATACATTCACACAAGAAAAATTTGTCATTTTAGTGCAAAATTTGGATGCATAAATTGGGTAAAAGGTAGCTATATCTATGTTAATTAAAATACACACATGAGTGCCTATCAAGGTTACCAAATACACGACGCATGTATTTCCAGCCCGGTTAGTTTGTCGCACAATTACTACAAAAACTTGGAATAGACTTTTGCCAAATAAATTGGGCATGGTCAAGAACCAATCCATTAAATTTTGGTGGTGATCTTGGTTTGCTAGAAGCCATCATTGCCAGAAACAATGAAGGCATCTAGCCGAAAGAGCAAATTTGATAAGTTGTCGATCAGAAATCCTATTGTGACGGAAGAGGTAATCCCTCCATGGCCTTCCACTGACCTCAACACGGACACTTCATTCAAACAACCACTCAAAAGTGGAGGCCCATTCATACTTTGCATGGGCATTTACTCGCCTGACCTTTATATATAGTCTGGCCCAACTTCTCAGGAAGGATTTAGACTGCAATGCTATTGCCCCATAGTATCAATAGCAATTGAGGTGAAGGAAAGAATAGTGTGTGAATATTTGGATTTTTCTCCGCCACTGCTTGTGTTTCGAGAAGTACATAAGGGAGGGATTTTGCAACAGGAAAGATGATTGCGTAGTTTAGCGCTATTTCAGGCGTCTTCTAGCTGCGTAATTTTTTTAATTTTTTTAATCCAAGCTGCTGTGTGAGAGTATATACCCAAGTGCAAGCCTTTGATGTTGAGCATTCCCTGAGAAAAATTAGAACATTCAGACATTTGGCAAGGATTCAGTGCACTTTTAGGTGGTCTTTGGTAGAATTAGTATTCACTTCACCCCCTTCCTCCTCCTCACCCACCCCTCTATACACCTGTTACTCAAGGCGCCATTTCAATACTGGTTGGAATCATTCGATTTTCATTTTTATTTCCCCCCTATTTCAAGATTCTCCTTTTGATCCTTAATCCTTTTACTATGGGGACCTTGTGTACCTAAACAAATACACAAACCCCACACAGAGTTACCACTATTAGCCATTCCATACTTTTTTCTTACCCTCTCTCATTCGCTTGGTATTGAAAATTCCGGAATCATTTACTACCCTCCTCCTATATACCCTACCAATAATGGGAAGTTCTGTGAGATGGTTTTGAGAACAAAAATATTGGTAGCCATAAAGGATAGCAGTGTGTGGTACTCAATGTCTGCATTTCACAACTGGGTGGAATCATTAGATATTTTTCTTCTCCCTTTTTCAAGATTCTGAGTTCGAACCTGGGTGGAATAAAAAAATTACCCCCCTTCTGGTAATAGAGCTGGGGTGAACAAATTTATTGTACACAAGTTATGTGTGGAGGTGGAAATAGATACATGGCTACATATATATTATATATAGTAGTGGTGAACAAATGTATTGTACACACAAGTTATGTGTGGAGGTGGAAATAGATACATGGCTACATATATATATATATATAGTAGTGGTGAACAAATGTATTGTACACAAGCTATGTGTGGAGGTGGAATGGCTACATATATATTATATATAGTAGAGGTGAACAAATGTATTGCTATGTGTGGAGGTGGAAATAGATACATGGCCACGTATATATATATTATAGTAGTGGTGAACACATGTATTGTACACAAGTTATGTGTGGAGGGGTAAATAGATACATGTATATATAGTAGTGGTGAACACATCTATTGTACACAAGTTATGTGTGGAGGGGGAAATAGATACATAGCTATATAGCTACCCACTGAGCTTTTTTCGGCAATCTAGAAAAAGTTTGGATGTGCTATATAGTGTTTGGAAAAATTTTGAAGGAGGGACTATACAATAAAATAGGAAATACAACAAAAAAAAAGTGTTATAACTAACTTTAGAGCTCGACAGATTCTGCACACTAAACTCTATAAACTTGATATATAGTACGCTATGTGTGCTCTATATTGGTGAGATATAACTATGCCAAAGTTACTGCAGCTAAAGCGGGGAACCTCAAAATCTGAGTGCCTGATTTTGTAACTGTTGTGGTTTCTGATTAGAAAGTATTCGAATTAGTTACCTATGGCAAGAGGAACCCACATGTAAAACTTGAGTAAGTGGTCAATGATACTCACTTAAAGTGCAAATCACAAAGGAATTCACTTACTCGCATTTTAGCGCCTAATGAGTAGAGTTTCTTCTGCCACAGATAGTAATTTCAGTTATTGCAAAATGAGGGACTCAGGTATTGAGGTAATGCTGCTTTAGCTGCAGTAACTTTGGCATAGTTATAACTATCCAACATCTTGTAGGAGTATGGGGGTACAGCTGCAATTTTTGGGGGAGAGTGACCGACATATATTTAAAAAAATTGTGGTTACCAATTTATAACTCCATAGATCCCGTAAAGTTTATTGTATGGACTTGATATATAGCTCAAAAGATAGAACTCTCTTTGTGCTCTCTGTTGATACTAAAATATTTTTCATAAGTGTAACTATAGCAAAGTTACAGGAGCTACAAGTGGAGGGAACCTCAAAAACCTGAATGCCAGAGGAAGCTGGACTCGTGTTTTCATATTAGGCGCTAAAATGTAAGTACGTGGCGGGTGGAAAATGAATTTCGTTAATAATCCATAAAACTCATTTTCCACCCACGCGCTTGACCACGTACGTTTTAGCGCCTAATGAAAACAAGTATCTGGAGATATTTATGCGGCCATTCAGGTTTTAAAGTTCCCTCCACTTTAGGTCTAGTAACTTGGCTATAGTTATACCTATAAAAAATATTTTAGTATCACAAGAGAGCACACAGAGAGACCTATCGTTTGAGATATAGATCAAGTCCACAGCGTGTCAGTTTACAGAATCTACGGAGCTCTAAAGTGGTAACCACAAGTTAAAAAAATTAATTAATGCCTCTGTCCCCCCAAGAGAGCACACAGAGAGACCTATCTTTTGAGCTAATATTAAGTCTGTGAAGTTTGCAAAATCTATAGAGCTCTAAAGTTTGAACCACAAATTCTTTGTCTCGTCTATTTTATGGTATAGTCCCCCTTTGACAGGGTCTGTTATTTGCAGGTTATTATTAGTACCGGTTCACAACATAATACAAAGTAATCTGTTGTGTGCATTGCCAATCTGATATTGTAGACATGAAATGCAATGGGATCGGAGAGCTGATGCAACAGACCAGATATGAAATACAAGAGTTGGTTATGATCATTTCTTCCATCACTTCCATGAAATGAGCTGCACCATGATAAAACACTAGGGTATTTGTAGATGAGGAGAACCTAAGTGGAGCCATGACTGAGGAGCTTCTCCTGCTACATAGCTACATAGTAGTGGTGAACAAATGTGTTGTACACAAGTTATGTTGTGTGGAGGGGGAAATAGATACATGGCTACGCATGATCTTTTGGGAAGGTATTTATAAATAGAAAGATGATAGCAAAGGAGAACCCCCATAGGCATGGTATGTTTGTATTCCATAGAGATCTAGTAGTTAGTTAGCTAGCTCATTTATCTGAGTAGCTCATGTGCCAGACGTAACTCTTGTCATTTTGTAGCTGTGTAATGTTAATTGGAGATGAGGCAATCAGGGAGTGCAGTAGCTATTAGTCGCTATCAAAATGGCAGATGCCTAATCAGCTAATTCACATCAGCAGCTTATTAGCACCTTGTGGACATTTTTTTCTCTCGAGGAAAAACATGGAGTCACTGTCAGTTATAAAGATGCTATAAAATGGTACTCTTATTTCTTGCATTGCTGCTCTGCTGGACTAGTGCTGTGGATCTCACATTCTTGGCTTACTAATGAGACTGTGGTGGAAACCCAAACCTTACAAATTAAGAATTATCGATAGTTTGACTACTGTAACCATCCCCCCAAACCCAAAATTTATTACCAGTTCATTAGTTACTTAATATGGATTTGGTTCTTATTAGATTCACAAACTCCTCGTGTGACTAGAATCCTTTGCTAAGGTTGTAAACCAGTCACACAAGATCCATAGAAAATACAAAAAAAACTTTGAAGAAGGATCTATCTATGTTTCTGTGTACCTGAAGCAGCCTATTTGGACTCCCCCATTTTTTGGTGTATGTTTGTGTGCATGCATGCATGCATGTGTGTGTGTGTGTGTGTGTGTGTGTATGTGTGTTCGTGTTACTGGGACTAATGAGAGACTTGCCAATGCCAGGAGTAGTTAATGAATGCAGAATATAAGAGCCAAATTTATATGATGTGTTGAAGATTACATCTACCTCTGGAAACATAACAATGGATGGTGGTAGATGACAACGGAAAAGATTAATTTACTCCTGTGAAAATAATCTATTTACTGTAGCTGCTAAATAAACAAATTCCATAAAATTCATTTTCCACCCACACGCTTGACCACATACTTACGTTTTAGCGCCTAATGAAACCACTCGTTGGGTAGAGTAGGGCTTCCTCTAGCCACTGGTGCTAGTTTCAACTGTCTAGCACTTGGCAATCTGGTGATATTTATGTGGGCATTCAAGTTTTGAGGTTCCCTCCACTTTAGCTCCAGTAACTTGGCTATAGTTATGTCTATGAAAAATATTTTGGTATCAAAAGAGAGCACACAGAGAGACATATCTTGTGAGCTATATATCAAGTCTATACCATGAAGTTTACAGAATCCATGGAGGTGAACTATTCCCCCTCACTCTCTTACTTTCTTCGGCTGTCCTTAACTACCTTCTTCCACTCAGGCTTCCCACTTGAGGAGCAGTAGGGATCCTTCTTTTAACTTCATAATGATTCCTCAGGATCGTTTTCTTGTTTTAATCACGCCCTTTGAAATAACAGTTAGCTAGTCCACAATTTCATCATCTTAGCTGCAAAGTGTTGAAGGGGCAGTTTCAGCCATCCTCAACATCAGACTGCAAGACTAGCTACTTCAATGAACAATGGACGCTTTCAACGTAACTCGGCGGCGCCATGTAAACATGGGGGGAGGGGGAGGGGAACATCTATCCTGTAGAGGGAGGCATTTTATCCAGGGGAACAAAATATCCTCAGATTGTATTTTAGACGTAGGTTTATTACGCTGGTTTTAGAACTGTGGAGGGAGGCATTTTATCCAGGGTAAAAATAGTCTCAGACTGTATTTTAGATGCAGATTTCGTATGCAGGTTTTAGAACTGTGGAGGGAGATATTTTATCCAGGGGGACAAAATATCCTCAGACAGTATTTTAGAAGAATGTTTCATACGCAGGTTTTAGAACTGTCGATCGACGCACACACATGATCAACTAGCGAGAGATTACGGCCTATGGTTGGTTCAGGGTTCTTTTCGCAAAGTAGAAACAGTATATTCACGATGTGTTTGTTTGGTTCATGTTAAGCATTAATCATAGCAATGAATGTATAGGGTCCGCATCAAACGAGTCGAATGAGCTCTGAATAGGGCCACTGTAGCTATTTTTGCTGTTGTTGTTGTTGTTTTGTTATTTGCTTGAACTATAACCAAGTAACTGGAGATAAAAGTGGAGGTTCCCTCAAAACCTGAGTGTCTGATTTAGGAAGAAATTTTTCTCCAGAGTGCCAAGTGTACAGAGCTGAAATTAGCACCAGTGGCTAGAGGAAGCCTGTTAGAGTCCCCAACCACAAGAGACCTAACAGATACCAACTTTGGTAATTCGCTGCCACCAGAGTCTCTTCCTAACTTCTTCTAGCTAAACCCCAAGCTTGACAAAAGAGTTTTAGATCTTAAGTAGCTTATATTAAAACAGCAGTCGAGTAGCAGAATATGAAGATAGGATGAGACTGCCCAAGCCTGGACTGCAGAGGGGTTTAAATACCCTTGCAGCCAGGCTTTCACAGCTTATGGTGTCAGTATGAGAGTAGTAGAATTACTGTATGTCCCTACAGGACTTATCTAAGAGTGTGAGATGATATCATGATTATCCTATGTCTTGATAGTCTGAGGTCATGAGTTCTGATTGTCCTATGTGTTGATAGTCTGAGATCATGAGTTCTAACTCTATTTATAAATTCTATTTATAGTTTGATCTTTACAGGGCCAGTCAGGGCTGCTCTGCAGCCAGTCAGGGCTGAGGAATGACAAAGCCCTATAAAACAATTAGGCAATGAAACTTGAGTACGTGGTTGAAGCGCCAGCTTGATTACGTCCTCAAGTTTTAGTGCCTAATTAAACAAGCCATTGTAGTGTTGGGCTTCCTCTAGCCACTGGTGTTAATTTCAGCTCTCTAGCACTTGGCTATTTGGATAAAAATATGTTCCTAACTCAGGCACTCAGGTTTTGAGTTGCCCCAACTTTAGCTCCAGTAAGTTGGTTATATTACCTATGAAATTTAAGTACCAAAAGAGGGCACAGTATATTTTGAGCTATATTATATCCATGAAGTTTGCAGAACTATAAAGTGGTAACCACAAGTTTAATTGACACTTATATACTAGTTTATGGTTACGGTCCCCCTTTTTATTGATTAAAGCACCAGCCCACGGCAGGGGGGAATTTCCCGGTATGCCCTATTGCCACTCCAGGCCTGTTCATTTCAAAGAGTGAGGCTGCCTATAGCCATTTCAGAGGCTTAGCTAGTACTTTCCAATCCAATTAAGGCACTAAGATTTTGAGGAACCCCAATTTTGGCAGCATGTAACTTTGGCATGGTCAAAGTGAATATACTGTTTCTACTTTGCGAAAAGAACCCTGAACCAACCATAGGCCGTAATCTCTAGCTATGTAGTATTTAAAGAGAGTGCACAGAGTGATCTATCTTTTAATAAAGTCCATGCAGTGAAATGCGCAGAATCTATGGAGCTCCAAAATTGTAACCATAATGACCCCCAAAAGATAACTTGGCAACTTAATTTTTCTAATGACTGACAGGTATATATATATTATCTTGACTCATCTCATAATGATATTGGTGAGGAAGAAGATTGTAGAATTCATGCTTGCCTGGCCTTCTTGTAAACATGGATCCTTGGCACAAGAATCAAAACTATTGGAATGTGGGTGGATGTGCTCTTACAAGGAATGCATGAATGAAGAGGGCTTCTCAGGTTTATGAAGGAGATCTAGCGTTGTTAGTTGCACAAAGGGAAGTAGCCGATTGTCTCCAATACATTAGCTACTTATAGGTGATTGCTGAATGTTTATAAGCAGATTGTGCATTATCAAAAAATATATGGTCATTTGGTGGTCAAAACATAATAGTATGGTTTTTATTTTTTTATCTCTCCCAGTAATCCGACAGTGAGAGGGTTAAGGTAAGTATCCTTGGATCACTCTCTGCTATATACCTAAACCACTTTGTCGTAGGCGAGTTCTTCTCTGCAAGCATTCTCTGAATACCATTATCAGTAATGAGCATGTCTCTTGTACACTAACAGACATTGCATAATGATATGCAATTGGCAGGTACCTCTCACATTAACTATTATAATCTTTAATTATTGTTGGAAACACACTACTCTGAGCCACTTACAACGGACTGGATCACAATTAAGTCCCCTGGTTTTCGATGACGCCTAGTCTATTTACTGACTCACTTGGCCAGCAACCGCAACTAGACCAAGAATCAACTACCCACTTAGACCCTCAAGAGTGGTGGTTAAACAATCATAACTTTGCAAAAACCACGTTTATACTAAGACTAATTATACTTACTGGTTTTTCTACCCCCTCTAAACTAATGATTACAGTCATTTTTAAGGTGCCACATCACAGCACTCCTAGAATCTTCTTATTTCAGAGAGCTGCTGTAACGTTTCTTGATTAGCTTTTGACCAATCATAATCATTGGGAACTCCTAGACACTTGTCTCTGGCAGGAAATCCTAGTTGAACATATTTGGACAAGAATCAGGCTTCTATTGGATCAATAGTTGCAATAACTTTCTCTTGATCCTGTACAGACTTCTGCTGTGGTCTGGTGGGGTCTTCTTTAATAATTCTTTTTAGCTTAATATTTTTTTCAGGGTTCTTTCCAGGTTCTTCAGACTTGATGTCAGGTAAGAAGTCAC
The DNA here is from genome assembly GCA_028752905.1 of Cladorhizidae sp. MBARI D1340-BT2. NCBI lineage: Eukaryota > Metazoa > Porifera > Demospongiae > Poecilosclerida > Cladorhizidae > Cladorhizidae sp. MBARI D1340-BT2. The sequence continues at coordinate 20,844,722 of JAQNBH010000001.1, forward strand.
TTGAGTGTTCTCTGTGATGATGAGCAACAGCTCAACAAGTGCAGTGTTAAAAAAATGCATCATTCTCATTGAAAACGGATGTAAGATCCCATTATGTACACTACATCAAATTTATACAAACACTTGTAAGATTTAGAATGCATTGTTACGCCATCTTTATAGTCAAAGAAAATGAAACAGTAGTAATGACTAGCGAGCATCCAAAACATGCCGAATTAAGTCTCCCAGTGAACCATCTTGCATTATCAGATGCTCGCCCAAATCCTTCTCCTTCAGTGGAGTAAATTTTGTAAGCTGGGTATAATAATAATGAGCTATAGTCTTTTTCTTCCAGTCGACACCACGTTTATTATCTATCCACCTCATAACTTGATTATATAAGGGATCTTGTGCTATTGTTTCGTCCACGTATACATTGTGGCATGTATTATTGCTATCTGCCATCTTCAGGATTTCCCCTTGAACGTAGCCACTGTTGTATATCCATCCTCCCTTGTAGCCAGTGTCGTATTTGTTAATCCATTTCTTAGCAAATGATGTGCCTTTTATACATGAAAGTACACCTATGTTGAGGTGGTCCACCTCAAGAGAAAGCACGCACTCCGATATATTCTGTTTTTGTCTCCACTTTGTTCCATTGACCATGATCACATCAAAATCAAATATTGATCCCCCAATTTCGTTAAGTATTTTTAGTTTATTATAATCCGCTTCATGCTGAATGTACGCAACCTTCACATTTGACAGTTGGAAACCTTTCAACTTTGTTCATTTCTACCTTGGTGCCTTTCCATTCCTGCATAGACATCCAGTAAGCTCCCACAATTTCAGCATTGGAATGTAATATAATTTTCTCAGGCTTGAGAAACTTGTAAACAGAAAGCAATGATATATAGTCGCGAAAGATGAGCTGGTATTGGGGTTTGGTTGAGATCATGACGTAGTGCACTATGTCTGGATGATGGTAGACCACTGAAGTTTTCTTGGGCCTGTAATCCTTCAATTTTCTTGATATACAGCCAGGGTTGAATATAGCAACATTTTTCATGTTATCATTATCATCCAAGTTCTCTTTATCTCCATCCTTATTCAGTGCAATTCCTCCTTTTTGTTCTGCTCCAATTATCCTATTAAAGCTCAGTAGCACACAGGCAGCCACCACCAATACTAACAAAATCAAGCAGCGTTTCAATTTTCCATCCATGTCAGTTTCAGGTCCGCTTTTACTCGAGAGTACATAATAATTATATATATACAAGCTGACACGCCCCCTCAAACGTGTGAAATTATTATACAAGCAGACTCGCCCACTCAAACCTGACCGAAATTTGCGTACATATAATATGTAAAACTAGAGTCCCTGTATATTATTATATAAGATTATACTAAACATGTCATCTGTGGCTAATCTGATTGGTTAATAACACTTTTAACCGGATGTAGTTTAGCGCGTGCGCAATGTAGTATAAATAAGATAGCCACTCGCGGGTTATGCGCCAGTGTCGATTGGGACACTGGAGTTGGTTGAATAGCGATGGGAGGAGAAACAGAAGGTCCTGGCTGCAGCCACTGCAAAATATCTGGGCTCATAAATCCCTGAAGTTGAAGGAGTTTTTTTTAATTATCAGTTGAAGGAAGTTGTTCCAACTCAGCTGCGTATTTATCTAGCAGTACTTTGTCAATAGCTGGGGCGCCTTGGTCAATAGTAAAAAATTCTTCCAATTCTAGTTGCTATGTAGTTTAGCGCATGCGCAATGTAGTATAAGCCTATACACGGTTATGCGCCAGTGTAACCTACTCGTTTGCTGTTACATTCCTCAGCGGGGTAACCGCAAACTCGGAGGTTACATAGGCGCATAATATCCTAGAGTCCCTGTATAATTATATAAGAGTAGTGCCAACTGAGCGGCAGCCGCATTTTGGACCCCAAAAATTGACGTTGCGTGCTAGACTTCTGTTTGATTGTTTTTCTTTGAGAGAGAAGTGACATTCTGTATGGAAGCAGCAACTCAGTAAAATTACATTATTGTATTAGACGCTGGGAAGCTAGCAATAACTTGTTCACAAGCAATTTTCTATGCTAAGGATCAACTGGAATGGCCAAACAACAGACATTTGATAGCTCTGCTCTAACACTATTTTATTAGTGCCCTTGCCAAGCGCACTGAGACTTGACTTCTCATGGGACCTTGTAGATCTAGGTCCATTATTTGATCTTGTTATATTTCACTGTTAATATTTCACTATTATGTGTAATAAATAATAGTTGGTTTTTCATCATATTATATACAGCAATTTCTAATTGCACTAGTTATGCTTATACACTATATTATATATTATTATATATTATATATATTTTTTTAATGGGAAAGTGTCAGATGCCTGTGCTGCCCAGTACAGACGTGCAGTTCCCCCCGCTGGACTGCCATAGATAGTCTCTGGAGCAGGTACTCTGTCGATTTGGGCTCGCCCGACTCTGTTTTAATGCGGTATCCGAGCTCCTTAAAAAAGGCCAGTGACTTCGGGCCAATTGCCCCAAGGTCTCAATGGCTATGGGCGAGAACACGTGGCCTGGTTTAAATTTGATTTAAAGAATTGAGGGGGGAAAAACACAAACAAGTTAAGCCATATTTTCCACAAGTTTTCTCGTGGCCATACTTTTACTGCTCATCTCACACCCAAGCTTGCTTCCTTGCATATATACATGCCATGTTCTTCTTTTTACAGTAAAAATGTAACCTGGTGTTGATAAATTTGGACAAAAGTTTTGTTTTCAATTTATGGCAGGTGAATGTTTGCAACTTGAAACTCGGCCTTTTCCAAAAGCATTTTCTTCACATTATGCACAACCAATAATTCCTTCTCCATGGAGCGAAATATCATTTCTAGACAATACTAACTAAACTATAGACCTATATGTATGCATATCACTACGTAGAACCCTTTACCTTGACGATCCCTTACCATGCGCATGTCTGTTCACATACAGTCAGTTCTGCATACATCTCTTACATGCAACTTGTTTTATTAATCCTGTTACATCCTTTGTTAAGAGACGGCGCAACGCGCTTGACTATGTATGCAGAACTCACTGATAGCATCTTATAACTACCACACCTCACCAGCAAGAGTGCTGGCTGGAGGATAGAGAGTTTTTCTATTTGGAGCCCACCACATGGCAGTAAACTGTCCCTACCCGGGCTGTGACTTCGCTACCACAGATGGACTGGCCCCAGCAGTGGTAGCTGCCCTCCTCAATGGACATATGCTGGTCCACAGCCAGACTGCCAGAATCAAGCCGACCCCAGTCCGCCGACCAGAGATCGCGGCTGGGGGGACCACAGAAGGATGGCACTACTTTTTAACCAGATGGAGGGCCTACTCCTTGGCCGTTCATCTGGTAGGCACGGACATCCCGATCCAACTGCTCGAGTGCCTCGACCCGAAACTCCGCCGCGATGTCACCCGCAACATCGTCGACACCGTACCAATCGAGATGCACTCTGAGGCCGACCTCCTCGAGGCGATCAAAGCCCTGGCCGTCCAGGAAGAGAACCCGAAGGTGGCCCGTGTTGCCCTCTCCCGGATGGTCCAGGATCGAGGTGAGACAATCAGATCGTTTGCAGCTCGACTTCGCGGCCAGGCTGAGGTGTGCCGATTTGTGATGAAATGCACCGGCTGCGAAGTCCTGAACAACCAGGGCGAGCAGAGGGTGGCAGACCAACTCTGCGTTGGGCTGGCCGACCAAGACATCCAGGAAGATCTCCTGAAGGACCCCAACCAGGCCATGACCGTGGAGGAAACCATACGGTTTGTCGAGGTGAGGGCTGCAGGCAAGCGATCTGCGGTCACCATAACCACACCCACCTCGGCAGACGCCATCCACGAGGGGACCGACCAGGAGGACGCTCTACCAAGCGGCCACAGGCAGCAGCAACGCCAGCTGACGCCTCGCCCATCACCAAGGCCCACACCTACCAAACCCGGCCGCCCGCGGAACCTCACACCTCGGGCACAACCACGGAGCCAGCCCAACCCGAACAAAGGGCAACCCACCGATACCAGGCCACACAACACCTCGAAGGCCACCTGCTGCTTTTGTGGCCACCAGGGCCACGGAGAGAGGGCACGCACGGCCATTAGGAGAACCCAGTGCCCCGCCTTCGGTTCCACCTGCTCCTCATGTACCCGCCCCAACCACTACGCACACCTGTGCTGGCAAACAACGACAGAGCAGGAGAGTGCCATAAATGAAAATATCCTCACCATGACAGAGGGCACCCTACCCCACCAGTCCTGGGACTCCTCAGCCGGCACATGGATCCAGCGGCGATCCCCACCCCAACCAAACCTGGAGGTGATGGTGTCCTCACACGCAGAGGACTTCAGGGCACATGGCCACACCCTCAGGGAGGAGTGACACAACCTGCCCACAACTGCTCTCGCTGACACGGGACGTCAGAGCTGCCTGGCCGGACCAACACTCATGCAGGGCCTCAACCTCAGACACCACGACCTGATACCAGCCACTCTGGCGATGAACTCGGCCAGTGGCAATCCGCTACCTATCATAGGGGCAGCCCTACTAAGGATCAGGACCCGCCACTCCAACAAAGCGACCAGGCAGATGGTGTACTTCTCCCCACTAGCCACCAAACTTTATCTGAGCCTGGCAACTTGTACTGACCTTGGGCTGATCGCTAAGGGGTTCCCCCTCTGTACGCCGACGCCACCTTCGGGGAACGGCACGGGTACATGGGCGACCCCTGATCAGCCACTGTCGCAAGTCCAGGACCTGCAGACCAGACCTGTGGACCTGCAGACCAGAACCAATCGACCTGTGAGCAGACCAGACATCCCACCCCAGATGAGCACCCCAGCGGACCTGCAGGCCAGACCCTCGGGACCCCACACTCCATCAGTGGTGAGCCAGCTCGCACACACCCCACCCAGACCCTGCTCATGCCCAACCAGGGCACCCCCCCAGACAGACCCACCTCCCTGCCCTTCCCAGGTACGGAGGAAAACCGCCACAGGCTTGAGCGTCACTTGCTGGACTTATACTCAGCAAGTGCGTTCAATGTCTGTGAGCATCAGCCCCTCCCAATGATGTCTGGACCCCCCCTCTCCCTGAGCATCAACCCAACCGCCACCCCCAAGCCTTGCCACACCCCCATCCCCATCCCCATCCATTGGCAGGATGAGGTGAAGGCAGGCCTTGATAGGGACGTCCGCCTTGGCGTGCTGGAGAAGGTCCCCCTGGGTACGCCCGTCACTTGGTGCCACCGTATGGTCATCTGCACCAAGAAGAACGGGTCGCTCAGGAGGACCATCAACTTCCAACCCCTAAACCAGCACGCCACGCGTGAGACCCACCACTGCCCCTCCCCGTTCCACCAAGCTCGAGCCATTCCACGCAACACCAAGAAAACCATCTTCGACGCGTGGAATGGCTACCACTCGGTGGCCTCAACAAGACAGATAGACACTTTACCACCTTTATTACACCATGGGGAAGGTATAGGTATCTTACAGCACCCCAAGGCTACATCGCCTCGGGTGACGCCTACACGGCGCGGTATGACGCCCTCGTCGCCTCCGTGATGTCCAAAACCAAGTGCATCGATGATGCACTGCTCTGGTCGGACGACATCACGGGGGCCTTCCACCAGGCGACTGAGTGGCTCCACATATGCGCCGTGAATGGCATAACCTTGAACCCGCGCAAGTTCCACTTTGCTGAGGACACAGTGGAATTTGCCGGGTTCACAGTGACCCCCACCGAAGTTCGCCCAGCGGACAAGTTCCTCGTGTCGATTACCGACTTCCCGACACCCACCAGCATCACCGACATACGGGCCTGGTTTGGCCTTGTAAACCAGGTCTCGTACGCGTTCGCGATGACTGCTGCGATGCTCCCATTCAGAGCCTTGCTCAAGCCATCCACCCCTTTCGAATGGACGGACGAACTGGCCGAAGCATTCGCCACCTCCAAAAGCCACATCTGCGAGCGCATCAGGGTCGGCGTCCAGATCTTCGACAAAGACCGTCCAACCTGCCGGGATTGGATTCTGGCTGTTTCAAAAGCACTGCCAGTGCCCATCCCGTGACTTGTTCTGCTGCCAGGACGGTTGGCGTGTCACCCTGGTGGGCTCGCGGTTTACCCACTCAGCAGAGTCTCGCTACGCCCCGGTGGAGGGGGAGGCTCTGGCTGTGGCCGACGCGTTGGACAAGGCCCGACACTTCGTCCTCGGGTGCAAAGATCTCACCGTAGCGGTTGACCACAAACCGCTGCTGAAGCTCTTTGGAGATCGCTGCCTCGAGGACATCCCCAACCCCCGACTAAGGAACCTGAAGGAGAAGACCCTCCGTTACCGGTTCCGGATGGTGTACATCCCTGGCGTGAGAAACCATACCAGCGATGCTCTCTCACGCCACCCATCCGGAACACGGACACCTCCCAGATTTCACCTCCCCGATGATGTGGCAACCCCCGACCCAGCCTGCCCAGGAAGCCTCGACTACCCCGTTGACACCACTCACGCACTAGACGAGGACGACGGACTACCACTGGCTATCTGCGCAGCAACTTCTACCATCCCAATAGCTTGGGAACAGCTCCAGATTGCAACCACGTCAGACCCCACCATGCAGGACCTCATGTTTTACGTTGAGGAAGGACCACCAGTTGACAGGCACATGCTCCCCGCGAGCATCCGTGCCTTCTTCCCAATTCTACACGACATCACCATCATCGACGATGTCGTGTGCTACGGTGAGCGAATCGTCATTCCCACCTCCCTCCGACCTACGTGCCTGGCCGCCCTTCACGCCGCACACCAAGGGACAAGTGGCATGATAGCCAGAGCTACCTCATCGCTCTACTGGCCAGGCCTGACCGCTGACATCGCCGCCACAAGAAACAGCTGTCCTGCGTGCAACAGCAACGCCCCATCCCAACCGGCTATGCCGTCAACTACACCCGAGGAGCCAGAGTATCCCTTCCAGCACATCTGTGCGGATTTCTTCCACCACGAGGGATCCGCATACCTTGTACTGGTCGACCGATACTCTGGCTGGCCAATCGTCGCCCCCGCCACCAATGGAGCCACAGGACTCGCCAGCATCCTGCGGGACACATTCGCTACTTTCGGGATCCCCGCCACACTCACATCGGATGGCGGACCCGAATTTGCTGCCCACTCCACCAGGGAGCTTCTGACCAGCTGGGGCGTACACCACCGAGTCTCTTCAGCCTACAACCCTCACTCCAACAATCGGGCGGAGACCGGGGTAAAGACCATCAAGCGACTGATCGCGGGCAACACTGGCCCGGGCGGATCCCTCCAGACGGCATTCTTCAAGGCCCTGCTCATTTACAGGAACTGCCCCAGCCCGGACACAAAGATGTCCCCAGCGATATGCCTCTTCGGCCGCCCCACCAGGGACCTGCTCCCCAACATCCCGGCCCGACTCAAACCATCCCAGGAAACACCCGACCGACCCCAGCACCGAGACCAAGCCCTTTCCCGCCGACAGACACTTGGCCGCGCCCGGTGGGACGAGCACACCCACGGCCTCTCCCCCCTTCGTTGTGGTGACAGAGTATTCGTCCAAAACCAGACAGGCCGTCACCCAACGAAATGGGACAAGACCGGAGTCGTCGTGGAGGTGCTCCAGTTCCACCAATACCAAGTGCGGATGGATGGAAACGGCAGGCTGACCAAGAGAAACCGCCAATTTCTCCGCAGACAGAGCAACAAACCCCCCCCACCCGACCACCCTTTCCAGCGATGCCTGCCAGACCAGATATACCCTGTGCGACCACTACCCAATCCAACCCAACCCACCCATAACCCACTAACCCCAATCACTATGCCACCTACCCCCCTACCCCCCCCCCCTGCCTCAGATCCAACCCCAACCACCGATGCACCCTCCAGACCCGACGCCCCAGACCAAAGTCAACACACCCGTGCGCACTCCGGACCCGACGCCGGACCAACTTGTACCACCCTTCATCACACCTGCCAACCAGCGGTCATACGCGGCAGTGACCGGCACCCCAACCCCACCCCTGCGTCGAATACAACCTGACCCTGGAAACCTGGCCAGGACCCCAACCCCCGCCCTACCCGAGACTCCCACCCCTATACCCGAACCCAGAAGAAGCAAGCGAGGCCCGAAGCCCATCCTACACTATGGACAGTCAGTCCCCCTGACGTCGGACTTGGGGGGAGATAGACAATACTAACTAAACTATAGACCTATATGTATGCATATCACTACGTAGAACCCTTTACCTTGACGATCCCTTACCATGCGCATGTCTGTTCACATACAGTCAGTTCTGCATACATCTCTTACATGCAACTTGTTTTATTAATCCTGTTACATCCTTTGTTAAGAGACGGCGCAACGCGCTTGACTAATTTCAACCTGCATAAACATCAAATACATCAGATGATACATGGGTGAGACACCCTACTTGATATTCCTTCAACAGAGTCAGAGCGTGGTTGGCATCACCGGATTCTTTGAGTGCCTTCTTTATACAGAGCTCACAGGTTTTCTCGCATGTGTGTACACTTTTTACACAATATCCAGCAACATTGTACAAACTGTTGAGCTCAGCCTGTGAAAGATCATCAGGAGAAGTGCAGTCTGAAAAGATTGGACATTCTGCTGTTTCCGGTTCAGCAGGCATTTTTACTGGCTGTCCAATAAAATCTGCAAGGTATTCCCCATCATCTTTCTGGTAATTTCCAGAGCAAGGTAATGTCAAGAGTTGTGCATGTTTGAGGGCATAACGAAACTCAAGAGGTGGCTTTCTGACTCTGATGAGAGAAAATAGGTTTTCCAGACAGTCTTGTCCAAGTCTAGATGTGAGAAAACAAACAAATCCGTCCACTAAAAACTCCTTAGCTATATCAATGACATAAATAGTAGACAAGATAAGACCTGTTTGAATGGGTTTCCATTCACCTCTCTTACCTACACGAAGACCTCGAAATTTTTTAACAACACCCTGAAGGAAGTTAATGGCCTCACTAAACTTGACAGGGTTCATTAGACTCAGAGCAGTGAGTGGACTTCTGCAAGTCATGAGTGCAAACCAGTGGCTTAGAACCTCTGTTAACCAAGCCGTTGTCAATAAATCAGGACTCTTGCCTTCTTCTTCCACCATATATTTCAGAGCGCACAGCTGACATCATGACTAATAACACTTGTGGCATTTGACACTTTCATTTTGTTAAAATGCTTGGCATTCAATGCCTTCTCTGTGATTTTTGGGGCCAGCTTTAAGGGTAAATTCTCTTGAAACTCAACAAGCTGAATAAAATGGTCTTTTTGCAGCATTGGTGTGTCAAGATTGTGCTTTTCAACAGTGTCAGCAGAAAGAGTAACAGTGTCATGGTTTGTAAATGAGGCTTTAATGTTCTTCATCAAATGGGGCACATCTGCCATGAAATAAAGATATTTTCCTGCCACTAGTGGGTGTTCAACCTTGTTGATACATCTTGTGCGATCACATTCGACACCAAAACTTCGCCACATGGCTCTGTTTGAAGCACCCATATCACTCATCACAACTTTCACATTAAGACCTATGCCGTGTGCCTCCTTCAAAATGTCTAATATTATTTCCTTTATGACAGCTCCGTTGGTAGAATTTCCAGTAAAATGATAAGCCACTGCTTGTTTCCACCTAGTGGTGATGCCACCCAGCATAAAAACCAATGCATGCACTGCAAAAACTGTTTAGTTAAAACAACTTTAAAAAATGGTGCAACTGAGGTAACCAATAAAATTGTTAATTTTACAGAAATAATGTTTGTGAATATAACTATATTAATATTATATATAGTACTAATAATCAATGGTTTAAGTAACAATTATTAATATTAGTTTCAACTACTATAAACAATTAATTCATCATTACTTTATAGTTACTTTAACAACTTCAACCTGGTTAACCTAAGAACTACATAATGGTTAATTTAGTTAATTTAACCATTTCAAATTAGTGTCCTAAGAACCCCCAAAATGGAATTAAGTTATTTTAACCATTTCAACTGGCTGTTCTAAGAACCACAAACTAGTTACCATACAAACCACAATGTTAATTAGATAATTAATAATAGTAATTTTAACTATTGGAACTGTTGTTTAAGAACCACATAATGGTCATTATTATTATTATAACCAACCATATTATAAACCAACCATTAATCCTTATTAATTTTTATTAGAATTATTAGTTATTATGACTTCTGGCTGGTTACCATACAAAACCACATGTTGAATTAAATCATTACTATTAGTGATTATAACACTATTAGTGATTATAACTAGCTAAGAAACATAATTGTGCATAATTGTGCTAAATTCATCATGTCAATGACAAGGCAAAGAATCAAAACGAAAATAGTCAGCACATGAATTGGGACAGAAAAGATGAGAAAAATTCACAACTCGAAAAATTGGTATTAAAAACAAGAGAAAACCATAGAAAGAGAGACTTGGAGAAAGAATTCGAAAACCTCCTGTTCAATAAAAATGAAATACACCGAATCTCTATCCTCTACCATAAATTCTCTAATCCATGGTGTGGAACGAGTGGCTACCACAGTCTCTGGCACATCAGACATCTGTGGGTACAATATTCCATTATTACATGGTTCATCATTTGAAAAAACTGTGGACTTTACCTCAAATCGAGCAAACAAGTAGCTCGGGTCTCCTTCACTCTTTTTTGGCTGCACACAAAGTAGCTGAAAGAGCTATTTCAGAGCTCGGTTTTGCAGTTCACCATCTGTTATAAAATGATAAACATAAATGTATTATGAATACGTAGCACCATAAATTACTGCCCCATATCCATGAACAGGTGCATGTGCATGTATGAGGGACACTTTGAGCTGTGGTCCAGGACTTTTGTGTTCAGAACTGTCACGGTAACATTTTTTGGGGGATAAATCATTTCATGATCGTATTGTCCACAAAATTGACAAGAACATTACATATTCCATAAATACTGTCACCAGATGTGAGTCAACAACCATTTGCAACTGCAAGATAATTTCTGAATACAGTGCTTTTTTTAACTATAGCATGTGTATTCAAGAATGTACACTATTCAGCATATAGTAGATTCTACTTTCACATGAATGAATGATCACATTCTAAGGCCAAAACTATTAATTATTATTCTGATTACAGGATACCTTTTTCAATATCTGTCAATATCTCTCTGATATCACGTCTCTTTAGCCCCTTGCAGTATGTGATGATAGCAGGTACCCACTTTTGGGTCCACTCAACACTAAAAGACGCTTGAAGTCCTTGCTTGCTTGCCAATGACTAACTCAAGCTCTTGTTCAATCTGTTGATAGAAAAGCAATAAATTCAAGTAAAGGTGACCTTGTATCTTTATGTAACAGAAGCCACTAGCAGAATACATGTATAGCACAAGCATTTGTTACATACGTGAATAAAATGTTAACTTATTCAGAGGTAAAACGACATCATTTCTAGGATTCTCCTTCTCCATTGAACATGTTGTTGTTGCTCAGCAGTTTCATCTCCACGAGGATGAAAGGATGGATACCTAGACTCCAGGTTAATCGCTCGCTTTGGCCGCTTGGCCGACCACGTTTGCTTGGTTTATCCATTGGAGAGTTAGCTGCTTTCCTTTTTCGGCCCTTTTCAACATTATACACACTGTCCATCACTTTTTTCACCCATGATCCCTGAAGGGGGAAAAATGACACGGTAGATGAATACTTATAAGCATATATACATCAACAATGTTACTATGTACTTACAAAAGCAGTAGACCCAGACCCTGTCATAGAATCAGCCATGAATGGATATTTCTCTACTAACATTTTGGCAATTTTTGTGACAGCAGCTGGATTTGGCCTTTCTACATAGCTGTATATATGGTAACAAGGTCTCGAACGATTTCATTTCTTATATCCGGTAATCTCTTTTCAGCAATGGTAGCCATAATATTAGGCTTCCACATCATCGGAATAGAGAAATCATTTCTTGATACTGCTAAAGATCCACTATTTTCTGATGACAGAGATACTGTATCATGCATGATCTTGATAGCTTGGAGATGATGCCAGTGAGGCTGGTAAAGTAGATGGGGTACTTGGGGAAGAAAATTGTGTTGAGTTATATTCAGGCATACTGGAAACCTGAATACAAATAAGAGAAAGAAACAAGAAATTCTTCTGGACAGCTGTAAGAATTGCTAAGTCAACTTACAGTTATAGTTGGAGATTGGATAATACTTTTTTTTTAATACGAATCAATCTTTTCACTACTCCCAATGGCTTTATAATTCCCTTGACATCGTCTTCTGTCAGATCACAAAATGTTGCACCATCGATCTCATTCCTCTATGGCAACAGAATATGCAGTAGTGGTAAGGAACTATAGGGTCATTCCATGTCAAATCAACTGAAAATCTGCCTTCATCTCTCAGATTTTTGTAAAATTTTGGGAATGTTTGGGATCCATGAGTAACGGCCAGAGCTAAAATAGTTTTGGTCACACCCACTTAATTAATGAGATACGTGCCGACGAACTTTGGGCTAATTAGCACTACCTCGGAAATTCAAATGCCCGTAGAACTTTGGGTTAATTAGCACTACCTCGGAAATTCAAATGCCCGTATCTTTGGAAGTATAGCGCCTGTAGAGCTGGTTCTGGGGTCATTTTGAAGCTCTTTTCAAGGCCTATAATTTGTCTCTGATAATCTTTCTTTTCAAATCAACCAGAAAAAAGATATCACAATTTATAAACTTCAAACTTGAACCCCCAAAAATTATATCCTTCAAATTTCTTCAATCAAAAAAGAATGGGGAGAAAAAGAATGGGGAGAAAAAGAATGGGGAGAAAAAGAATGGGGAGAAAAAGAATGGGGAGAAAAAGAATGGGGAGAAAAAGAATGGGGAGAAAAAGAATGGGGAGAAAAAGAATGGGGAGAAAAAGAATGGGGAGAAAAAGAATGGGGAGAAAAAGAATGGGGAGAAAAAGAATGGGGAGAAAAAGAATGGGGAGAAAAAGAATGAAAAAGAATGGGGAGAAAAAGAATGAAAAGAATGGGGAGAAAAAGAATGAAAAGAATGGGGAGAAAAAGATAGGGGGGAAAAGTCACAAGTAGAGCATGTATAGCCACGACTCAAACCTGAGTGTTCAGGTTGGGAGTCCCTACACTACCACTGTGCCATAAAGATTTCAAATGTTTCCTAAACAAATAGCAAATGATTTTTGAGCCTAAGAGAAGTTTAAATCATGCAACTACCGCAGAGCTGCCAAGTGACCACTGTCATTTTCCGTACCAAATTGCCATTTTTCCCGTATTTCCGGAGGGATTTCCGTACTTCCCCCCTTCTATATAATATATTATAATATATTTACTCTTGCAGCGCCAGCCTGTCTTCGTCATTGTCACACTGACTTGAGTCCTAAATCGGCACAACTATCTTGAGCTGCAGCTTGGCCTGCAACAAACTGTGCCATGCTAGCTTCCAAATAGTGTCTTGAAACCGGGGCACTTGTCATCAGTCGTGTGCCTGCCAGAAAGGGGATCGGTAAAGGGTCTGACGCACGAGAAATGTTGCTGATAGAGGAGGAAAGAGAAATTGTACCCGGGGAAAGGGGAGGAGGAAAGAGAAATAAATTATGTCTCTACCGGGAAAGAGAAATAAATTATTATACCGTAGCGGTAAGCAGTTTGTTCAATGTTGTATTGTTTGATGCTGGCATATATAGCAGCTAGTAGCTGAAGCTCAAGATTGTTCCTCTTCCAAGGTAATAATTCTGTACTAATATCCGTACCATCTGTACAGTAGTGTGATATTCCGTACAAGTACGGAAAAATCCGTGCACTTGGCCAGCACTGCTACCGTCACTGCCAGCCAGAGATTTCTAGTGCAAATATTTTTCCCTAGCCCAGCAAAATTTGACTTACCGGGCCCGAGCAACAAGAAATTTACTAGGTCTGGCCTAACAGAGATCTACTCAACAAGACTACTTCTCTCTTCATTACTTTAATTTCTATACTTATTCTTCAGCCTCTTCACTCTCTTCCCAATTCCCACAGCACAACAAGAAATGCACAATAACTTCCACCCCACTCTATCCAACCTTCATTAGCTTACAATTGCACATAATAATTAGTGCCATTCTTGGATCATGTAAAGAGTAAGACTCCAGAGTCCGAAAAATCAGTGCGCGTCAATTAATTTTCGCGGTATATATTTTAAAACGCTACTTATCTTAAACGCGCGCGCTACAACTCGTGCGCTAAAATGGAGGGTTCAGAAGGCATACCTCGGGACAGAACAATATTCAGTAACACAACTTCTGAGTTCATATTAAAACTTCATAAAACAACAAATGCAGCAAAAACCACCAACAAAAAATAATAATAATAAACATCAGAGGACAAAATTATACAGGGTACTGTGTTTTGATTGCTTGTATGATGCTGGCAAAATCTTCAGCAGTTGTGCGGGCATTCCTCTCCCTCCACATAAACTCATCGAGGTATGAAGGAAGTTGATCGGACTTGTCTCCCTGGAGACAAGAGCAAAGAGAGAACCATCAAGTATAATTATCTCTACTATTATATCTAAAAATATCGACATAGACATACAAACCATGCCGAATCGTCTTTACGGTTTTACACGCAGGACACCCCCATGCAAATCCATCTTTCAGGCTGGACTTCTTACGTCCAACCATAGTTACATTGCAACTGTACACCAAGATACAACACCAAACATGTTCATCATAATAATAATTATTATCCTATTATTATTACTTTTTAGATATTTTTTCTCTTACATTCCACAAGTAACAGTACTTGCCAAAAGAGATTTGCTCCTAAAGTAGTCAATGACTTCCTTGTTTCCCTAAATGCAGCAGGAGCAATCGACCTGATCGTTGTTGAAGCCATCTCTGTACATAGCGCGCGCGTTTAAGATAAGTAGAGTTTTAAAATATATACCGCGAAAATTAATTGACGCGCACTGATTTTTCGGACTCTGGAGTCTCGCACTGATTTTTCGGACTCTGGAGTCTCACTCTTTACATGATCCCCATTCTTTTTTAGTTGATCTAGTTAACCATATAACAGAGATAGGATCGCAGAGATAAATATGGGTGTGCTTTTATTTAAATCCCCACCATGAAAATGTGGTGCTAGGACTATTACATGACGTAGTTGTAAGATTACCTTCGAAAGTTTCACAGTAGGCGTCTTGTACTCCTTCTTCCTTCAACCACATTGAAAGATCGACAACAGACATCTTATCGAGCTCCAAGCGTTCCATATCGGCAGTACTTGCACAGTCGACACACAAAAAAAACCCGCCAATGCACGTGCAGTATTCTTAAACTTTGAACTGTGTACTTGTCTTGCCTTCATTTGGTAAAGGGTCTCTCTTTAAGATTGTCTTCTCTGTAACTTCATTGCGCCAACTAAAAGTCTTTGGCTGAGCCATTTGCGACATGTACACAGTCGAGATGATAACTTTTCTGTCACTTGTGGAATGAACAATTAATTGTGTTGCTTCATATACCAATTGTGCCTCCTTCGTATCTCACGTCTATAGGCAACACTGTCACAGAGAGGCTGTCAAGTCCTACAAGTACTTCTGAGTACTTCTGAGTAAAGTATATATCACTGCATGTGATGAAATAAATGGACTTTGAAACACTTTATTTTGATTCTCATTTCATGGCTTATGTAATTAATCCATTATTTTCTTTTTACCTCTGGTGCGTCTTCTCTACCTGCGTATCCTGTACTTCATTTTTTTAATAGTTCAATTACATATATATCTTGTGTTGAAACAGTATGTTATGCATTGATGTGAATATTCTATTTACTCATTTTGTGAGAACATATATATATACATGAATCCACTCAATGGAGGCTTGCACTGGTATATATCATCACATACTTATAATCTCAGTTATCTTATTGTCATGACCGGGTATATATACATAAATTGGTGCACCACTCTGTTGCTAGCATCACAACCTTGGTCTCTTTGAGGAGTTAGTTAGAAACTTTATTTTACCTTGTTTACTGCAGGACAGAAGTGATTAGGGAATGAATCATGACAGACAGGATATTGTTACCAACAGGATGCTGGTTAATTATATTGATGATCATTACAATTCCACCTTATAAGCTTAGGACTTTGTCCTGGATATCTGGCACCATATATAGGTAGTGTTAAACAGATGTGTGGTCATTTGGTACATACAGCGAGATTACACACAGTACAGACATGGCCAGCAGGGTGATGTAAATATGACCTGACCGCACATATACACACTAGATATAACATGAAAGAAATCACATTAATGTTTGATCACATTTACTGGTCCTTGCATGTTTTTTCATCAGCACTGAATACACCTGACTGGCTTGTCCAAGTGAAGCCTTTGCCTTGATCTGTGCTCATTTCTTTCTGCACATTCCTGTCCACAACATTTCTCCTAACTCCTCGTAACATCAACATACACAATTGAGAGCATAAATGCCGATAAAATCTGGGGGAGATATTATATATTTTTTATTTAGCATTTGCTTTAAACTAATTCTTATATAAAATAGTCATAAAACAAACATTTTCAATTAGTACATATAACTAATTATTCAATCTGAATAGTCACAATTAATATTCTTATAATACATAGTTATTATAAAATATTATAATAGTCAATTTGCAAAAAATGTTAATAAAACAAACATTTACACTTACTATATTTAACTATAAAAATATTTAATCAGAATAGTCACAATAACTAATACTAGTAATGTTAATATTCTTATAATACATTGTTATTATACATTATTGTAATAGTCAATTTGCAATGTATTTTGTTAATACAATAATTTATAGTTAAAACTACGAAATTATATTTCTACAGACAGAAATTCGTTAATACTACTATTAATTTTAGTTGAAATACAAAAATAGTTAATATAACACTTATTATAGAATAATAACAGTTAATTTGTTAAAATCACAAGGATTACTACAGTCATTTTAACAATATAGTAGTAAAAACAACAGTTACTTTTTATGGTGTGGGTAGCAGTTCCATCATGATGTGGAAGTGTGACTTCCCCGATAAAACTACCACTTTCAACATCGAATTCCAAGCGCTGCGTAATGCTCATTTCATTGAGCGTCAGACAACACACCTTTTCCTCTTCTCGCATGCCTTCAATCTTGATAGTCAAATATTGAAATACATGTTTCAATACATCTGGTTGAAAGGGAATTGTCTGCATCCTTCTTTGAAGAGTTCTGATGGACGGTAGGGGGAATCCTTCTTGTAGCAATAACTTATAACCTGGCGTTCGACAAACAAACAATTTTTGTAACACCTTCTTCACTGTATATAGGAGAAGACCACTCTATTCCTCTCATGCCACCTCGATCCAAACATTTCAGCTGGTCTGATCTGAATAGTCCAGCGAACTTTGCTTCTTGTCTACTTTTGGCCTTTTCCAATTGTTTTATTTTCTTCTTGGCCTGTAGCAGTTCCATCTTCATTTTATTGATTCCTCCTTGTAAATCTGGAACATGCACTTGATCTAGATCTTCCATGGAACTTTCCTCCCCACAACATGTATCTATGAAGATGAACATATAGATATAAGACAGGAGATAATTAGACAAGCGCGGTGCGCCATTTCATAGCCAGATTGGAGAGGATATATATTGGTAATTACTGGCATGAAATGTGTGCAACAAGTGAGTGTTTGGTAAGGGGTCGTATAAATAGGTAAGGGGTCGTATAAATAGGTAAGGGGTTGTACGTAACAATGTTATATAGTAGTTATGAGAGTCATCATTCTCTACTTCCCCCCAAGTCCGTTATCGTGCAGACTGAGGAGGATGACTGGCCATAACGATATATGGGCTTTGGTCCTCTCTTGCTTAGACCGGGGGGTGGAATTGGGGGCTTTGGTAGGTTGAAAGCGGGCATCTTGGCCAGGTCTGTAGGGGCTGTTTGCACTGGGCGATGTGGTAGGGTGGGTGTTCGGGCCACGGCGGCGTAGGAGCGTCGGTTGGCAGGGGTAGACAGTTGGGGGGGGCTTGTCTTGGGCCGGGGTTGCTTCCTTGGGTGGCTGGGATGGTGGTAGTATCTGGGGGGGAATATGGGGTGGGGGGGTGGTTGGTAAGTTATATTGGATTGGAGGGGTGGTGGGGGTCCTGGGTGTGGGTGTGAATGGTTGCGGGTGAGGGGGAGTGGGCAGTAGGGCTGGTATGTCCCGCTGGAGGGGGTGGACGTAAGTTTGGGTGGGTGGGTTGTGGTTCTTGGCTTGGTTGCGCTGGGTAGGTTGGGCGGTCGGTTGGGGGGGTGGGTTGTGGCGTCTGAGAAAACGTCTGTTCCGTCGTGTGATGCGGTCGGAGCCGTCCATCTGTACTTGGTATTGATGGTACTGGAGCACTTCCACTACCACTCCTGTGTTGTCCCACTTCGTTGGGTGACGGCCAGTCTGGTTTTGTATGATGACCCTGTCACCACAACGAAGGGGGGAGAGGCCGTGGGTGTGCTCGTCCCATCGTGCTCGTCCTGGCGATTGATGGCTTGGTCCCTGTGGTGGAGGCGATCAGAAGGTTGATGTGTGTCCTGTAGGCGTGTAGGGATTGCTGGGAGGAGGTCTCTGGTGGGTCTGCCGAAGAGGCTTATGGCAGGGAACATCTTCGTGTCTGGGTTGGGGCAGTTGCGGTACACGAGCAGTGCCTTGTGAAAGGAGTTCAGGAGTGATCCGCCTGGTCCTGTGTTGCCCGCAATAAGGCGTTTGGTTGTCTTCACAGCCACCTCGGCTCTGCAATTTGCATGTGGGTGGTAGGCCGAGGTGATGCGATGTTGGACACCCCATGTGGCCAGGAATTCCCTAGTGGAGTGGGCGGCAAACTCCGGGCCGCCGTCTGAGGTGAGGGTGGTTGGTATCCCGAATGTTGAGAAGGTGTCTCGAAGTGTTGATGTGAGGCCTGTGGCTCCGTTGTGGGCTTGGGAGACGATGGGCCATCCAGAGTATCGATCGACCAGCACCAAGTACGCGGATCCCTCGTGATGGAAATAGTCCGCGCAGAGGTGCTGGAAGGGGTACTCTGGATCCTCTGGTGTTGTTGATGGCATTGCCGGCTGAGAGGGGGCATTGCTGTTGCATGTGCTGCAGCTGTTGCGGGTAGCCGCAATGTCGGCGGTGATACCTGGCCAGTATAGAGATGATGAGGCCCGGGCCATCATGCTGCTGATGCCCTGGTGTGCAGCGTGGAGGGCGGTGAGGCAGGTGGGGCGGAGGCAGGTGGGGATGATCACCCGCTCGCCGTGGCACATGACGCCGTCTATGACTGAGAGGCTTGGGAATATTCCGAAGTAGCTCTGGATGGCCGCTGGTAGCATGTTCCTGTCATTGGGCGGTCCTCCCTCGACGTAGTATAGTAGGTCTTGGAGGTTTGGGTCGGCGGCTGTGGCGATCTGGAGCTGCTCCCAGTCAATGGGTATGGATGATATGGCTGAGCAGATTGCTGAGGAGAGTCCTTGGTCGGTGTGGGTGGCAGCAGTTACTGTGTGGATGTCTGCAACTGACGAGTTGGGGCTCCCTGGGCACGCCAAGCTTGGGTTAGCGATGTCGTCGGGCAGATGTAGTGGGGGGGGTGTCCTGGTCCCGGATGGGTGGCGTGAGAGGGCGTCGCTGGTGTGGTTTCTCACGCCGGGGATGTACACCATCCGGAACCGGTACCGGAGTGTCTTCTCCTTCAAGTTGCGTAGTCGTGGGTTCGGAATATCCTCGAGGCAGCGATCGCCGAATAACTTGAGGAGGGGCTTGTGGTCGACTGCCACTATAAGGTCGTTGCACCCCAGGACGAAATGTCGGGCCTTGTCCAAGGCGTCTGCGACTGCCAGTGCCTCGCCCTCTACCGGAGCATATCGAGACTCAGCTGAGTGGGTGAAGCGCGAGCCCACCAGGGTGACGCGCCAACCGTCCTGGCAGCAGAACAAGTCACGGGTCGGGCACTGGCAGTGTTTCTGGAACAACCAGAACCCGATCCCGCTCTTGCTCCAATCCGTGGCCAGGCAGGTTGGGCGGTCTTTGTCAAATATCTCGACACCAGCCCTGATGCGCTCACATATGTGGAGTTTTGATGAGGAGAATGCGTCTTCCAGCTCGTTGGTCCATACGAAGTGGGTGGATGGTTTGAGGAGGGCGCGGAAGGGTAGCATGGCAGGTGTCATGGCGAAAGCGTATGACACCTGGTTCACCAGCCCGAACCACGCGCGGATGTCAGTGATGCTGGTGGGCGTGGGGAAGTTCGAAATGGAGTCAAGGTATTTGGGGGCTGGTCGTACTTCTGTCGGTGTGATTTCAAATCCGGCAAACTCCACAGTGTCTTTGGCAAAGTGGAATTTGCTCGGGTTGAGTGTTATCCCGTTCACGGCGCAGATATGTAGCCACTCAGTCGCCTGGTGGAATGCCCCCGTGATGTCGTCGGACCAGAGGAGTACGTTGTCGATGCACTTTGTCTTTGACGTCACGGTGGCGACGAGGGCATCATACCTGGCCGTGTACCCATCACCTGATGCAATGTAGCCCTGTGGGGCGGTTCGGTATCTGTACCTGCCCCAGGGGGTTATAAAGGTGGTGTAGTGGCGATCCCGTTCTTCGAGGAGGACTGAATGATAACCGTTCCAGGCATCAAGGGTGGTCTTTTTGGTGTTGCCTGGAACGGCTCGTGCCTGGTGGATGCACAGTGGTGGGTCTCCCGGGTGGCGTGTTGGTTTAGGGGCTGGAAGTTAATGGTCCTCCTGAGCGACCCGTTCTTCTTGGTGCATATCACCATTCTGTGGCACCAAGTGACGGGTGTACCCAGGGTGACCTTTTCCAGTACACCCAGGCGGACATCCCGGTCCAGGCCCGCCTTGACTTCGGCCTGCCAGTGGACTGGGATGTCAATAGGGGAGTGGCATGGCTTGGGGATTGCGGAGGGGTTGATGCACAGGGAGAGTGGGGGACCAGACATCATGGGGAGGGGTTGGTGCTCACAGACGTTGAACGCACTTGCTGCATAGAGGCCCAGCAAGTGACGTTCAAGTCTGTGGCGATTGGCCTCAGTGCCAGGGAAGGGCAGGGAGGTTGGTCGGTCTGGGGGTGGTGCTCTTGTTGGGCATGAGCACGGTCTATGGTTATGGCCACTCACCGCTGGCATCACGATAGGTCCTGGGGGTCTGGTCTGTAGCCTTGGCCCAGGATCGGTCAGGGTTGCCGGATGTCTGGTCAATGGTGGCGCAGATGGCAGGTCAGCTTGCAGGTGGGGTGCGGGCTGGTCTGGGGTCGCCCATGTGCCCGTGCCGTTTCCCGGGGGTGGTGTCGGCGTGCAGAGGGGGAACCCCGTGGCAACCAGCCCGAGGTCAGTGCATGTGGCCAGGCTTAGGTATAGCTTCGTGGCCAGCGGGCTGAAGTACACCATCTGTCTCGTACCTCTCCCTGAAGTGGTTGAAGTGATACGCAGCAACGCTGCTCCGAGGATGGGTAGGTTATTGCCGGATGCTGAGCTCATTACGAGTGTCCCTGGGATGAGGTCTGTCTCCTTGAGCTGTAGGTCTGTCAGGAGTCGTGGGCCCGCCAGACAGCTTTGACATCCCGTGTCAGCGAGTGCTGTGGTGATGACATTGTGTCGCTCTATCCTCAGGGTGTGTCCGTGAGCCCTAAAGTCCTCCTTGTATGATGAGACTTTCACCTCTATGGTTGGTTGGGGTGGGGAGCGGCGTTGGGTCCAGGTGCTGGTGCTGGAGTTCCATGACTGATGGGGCAGTGTGCCTTCGGACATCGTGCTGACGTGTTCGGAGACGGAGCTCTCCTGCTCGGAAGTCCTCTGCCAGCATTGTGCGGCATAGTGGTTTTGGCGACCGCAGGATGAGCATGTGGATCCGAAGGCAGGGCATCGCGTCCTGCGTACGGCAGTCCTCTCTCTCTCGCCGTGGCCCTGGCGGCCGCAGAAACCGCACGTGATCCTTTGGCCGGTAGGGCTGGTTGGGTATTTGGCGATGTTTGCCTGCCCTCGATGGGGGGTGGTCTGTGTCTTCTGGAGGGTGCGAGCTGGTGCAGACCGCCGTTGCTGGCGACGGTATCTGCTCAGGAGGGCATCCTCGCTGTCCACTTCATCATCCAGGGCGCTTGCCGACGTTGGTGTGGTGATGGACACTGCCGATCGCTTGCCTGCAGCCCTCACCTCCACAAAGCGGATCGTCTCCTCCACCGTCATTGCCTGGTTGGGATCCTTTAGCAGGTCAGTCTGGATCTCTGCATCGGCCAGACCGACGCAGAGCTGATCTGCTACCCGTTGTTCACCCTGGTTGTTCACGTGCTCGCACTCCGCACACTCCATGGTAAAGCAGCACACCTCCGCCTGACCGCGGAGTCTCGCTGCAAAGGACCGGATGGGTTCTCCTCGGTCCTGTACCATCCTGGAGAGGGCAACCCTGGCCACCTTAGGGTTCTCCTCCCGCACAGCGAGGCCCCTGATCGCCTTCAATAGGTCTGCTTCGGGGAGCGACTCGATCGGTAAAGGGCCCACCACGTTGCGGGTGACATCCCGTCTCAGCTTGTGGGGTCCAGACACTCCAGGAGTTGGATGGAGACGTCAGACCCAGTAAGGTGTACGGCCAGGGAGTATGCCCTCCACCTGGTGATGAAATATTGCCAACCTTCAGTGGTCCCCCCGGCTGATATCTCCGGGCGGCGGACAGGCGTGGGCTTCGCCTTGGTAGCCTGACTGTGCACCAGCATGTGCCCATTGAGGACGGCTGCTGTTACTGCTGGGTCCAGTCCCTCGGGCGTGGCGTACTCGCAGCCAGGGTACGGGCAGTTAACTGCCATGGGGTCGGTGGGCGTCAGCGAAAACGAATGCTCTCTCTGCCAACACTCTTGTTGGCAAGGCTAGATGTCTAATAGAGGCTAGACACTGACTTGTTGCACGCATAGACAAGCGCGGTGCGCCATTTCATAGCCAGATTGGAGAGGATATATATTGGTAATTACTGGCATGAAATGTGTGCAACAAGTGAGTGTATGGTAAGGGGTCGTATAAATAGGTAAGGGGTTATACGTAACAATGTTATATAGTAGTTATGAGAGTCATCATTCTCTAATAATGTATTCGGAACATAACATTTATAACTTACCAAGCACACTTTGACTGCATGAACTTGATGAAGCGGCATGGTCTGACAATACAGTAGAGACTTCATCTTCAGTGTAGGACAGCTTCCGTTTCATGGGAGGCTTTCTTAGCTTTGGAGCTGTGCGATGGATGAAGATGGTGGGAACAGCTGTTGATTTCAATTTCCGTATAGGCTATCCCATCTGCCCTCTTATTCTCAAACTGTTGTTCATCAAAGTGTTCCTGGAAAAAAAAACAAGAAAAAAAGTCTATCTAGCTCAAAATAAAAACACCACCAAATATCCCACCAATTTTAATCCCCCTGACTTCTCCCTGCTCATTTCACTTCATTTGTCCATGCTCTCAAACTCAACACATTTAGCTACCACCCCCAGTAATGTCCCTCAATGATATTCACTTCTGTTTTCAAGTGTATATATCTGATCAAGCTGCCATTTACTGCCTCCAAATTGTTGTTAATCCAAATTGTTGTTAAGTTAATAATTAGCTAGCTATATAATTATAAAGCTGTATTAAACATACCTCGCACAGTCTACTCTGCTGAGTCGGGATCCAACCAACACGGCTGACTTTTTGTTCCCAAATTTTCCTTCTGTTAGCATCTGCCGGGAAGCGAAACAGTCTAACTCCTCTCTCTGCACGGTTAGTGCACCAACTGCACTACAGGACGGCTATTTGACTGGTTGGGACTGCCGTATTACTTCCGGTCAAAGGTCATGGCACTATTCTTATATATACAGGGACTCTAGGCTATCCTATTATACGTAGTGCCAACTGAGCGGCGGCCGCCATTTTGGACCCATGACGGTGACTTCTAACCGTTTCATTGTTTTTCTTTGAGAGAGAAGTGACATTCTGTATGGAAGCAGCAACTCAGTAAAATTACATTATGTATTAGACGCTGGGAAGTTAGCAATAACTTGTTCACAATCTATGCTAAGGATCAACTGGAATGGCCAAACAAGACATTTGATAGCTCTGCTCTAACACTATTTTATTAGTGCCCTTGCCAAGCACTGAGACTTGACTTCTCATGGGACCTTGTAGATCTAGGGCCATTATTTGATCTTGTTATATTTCACTGTTAATATTTCACTATTATGTGAAATAAATAATAGTTGGTTATTCATCATATACACAGCAATTTGATTTAAAGAATTGAGGGGGAAAAAACACAAACAAGTTAAGCCATATTTCCCACAAGTTTTCTCATGGCCATACTTTTACTGCTCATCTCACACCCGAGCTTGCTTCCTTGCATACGTGCCATGTTCTTCTTTTTGCAGTAAAAATGTAACCTGGTGTTGATAAATTTGGACAAAAGTTTTGTTTTCAATTTATGGCAATTTGGCAGGTGAATGTTTGCAACTTGAAACTCAGCCTTTTCCAAAAGCATATTCTTCACATTATGCACAACCAATAATTCCTTCTCCATGGAGCGAAATATTATTTCAACCTGCATAAACATATCAAATACATCAGATGATACATGGGTGAGACACCCTACTTGATATTCCTTCAACAGAGTTAGAGCTGAAGCTGGGTGGTTGGCATCACTGGATTCTTTGAGTGCCTTCTTTATACAGAGCTCACAGGTTTTCTCGCATGTGTGTACACTTTTTACACAATATCCAGCAACATTGTACAAACTGTTGAGCTCAGCCTGTGAAAGATCATCAGGAGAAGTGCAGTCTGAAAAGATTGGTGTTTCCGGTTCAGCAGGCATTTTTACTGGTTGTCCAATAAAATCTGCAAGGTATTCCCCCATCATCTTTCTGGTAATTTCCAGAGCAAGGTAATGTCAAGAGTTATGCAACAGACACCATGTTTGAGGGCATAACGAAACTCAAGAGGTGAAGGAATTGGCTTTCTGACTCTTATGAGAGAAAATAGATTTTCCAGACAATCTTGTCCAAGTCTAGATGTGAGAAAACAAACAAATCCGTCCACTAAAAACTCCTTAGCTATATCAATGACAGAAATAGTAGACAAGATAAGACCTGTTTGAATTGGTTTCCATTCACCTCTCTTACCTACACGAAGACCTCGAAAAATTTCAACAACACCCTGAAGGAAGTTAATGGCCTCACTAAACTTGACAGGGTTCATTAGACTCAGAGCAGTGAGTGGACTTCTGCTAGTCATGAGTGCAAACCGGTGGCTTAGAACCTCTGTTAACCAAGCCGTTGTCAATAAATCAGGACTCTTGCCTTCTTCTTCCACCATATATTTCAGAGCACAGCTGACATCATGACTAATAACACTTGTGGCATTTGACACTTTCATTTTGTTAAAATGCTTGGCATTCAATGCCTTTTCTGTGATTTTTGGGGCCAGCTTTAAGGTTAAATTCTCTTGAAACTCAACAAGCTGAATAAAATGGTCTTTTCGCAGCATTGGTGTGTCAAGATTGTGCTTTTCAACAGTATCAGCAGAGAGAGTAACAGTGTCATGGTTTGTAAATAAGGCTTTAATGTTCTTCATCAAATAGCGCACATCTGCCATGAAATAAAGATATTTTCCTGCCACTAGTGGGTGTTCAACCTTGTTGATACATCTTGTGCGATCACATTCGACACCAAAACTTCGCCACATGGCTCTGTTTGAAGCACCCATATCACTCGTCACAACTTTCACATTAAGACCTATGCCGTGTGCCTCCTTCAAAATGTCTAATATTATTTCCTTTATGACAGCTCCGTTGGTATAAAATGATAGGCCACTGTTTGTTTCCACCTAGTGGTGATGCCACCCAGCATAAAAACCAATGCATGGGTAGCAGTTCCATCATGATGTGGAAGTGTGACTTCCCCGATAAGACTACCACTTTCAACATCGAATTCCAAGCGCTGCGTAATGCTCATTTCATCGAGCGTCAGACAACACACCTTTTCCTCTTCTCGCATGCCTTCAATCTTGATAGTCAAATATTGAAATACATGTTTCAATACACCTGGTTGAAAGGGAATTGTCTGCATCCTTCTTTGAAGAGTTCTGATGGACGGTAGGGGGAATCCTTCTTGTAGCAATAACCTGGCATTCCACAAACAAACAATTTTTGTAACGCCTTCTTCATTGTAGGAGAAGACCACTCTATTCCTCTCATGCCACCTCGATCCAAACATTTCAGCTGGTCTGATCTGAATAGTCCAGCGAACTTTGCTTCTTGTCTACTTTTGGCCTTTTCCAATTGTTTTATTTTCTTCTTGGCCTGTAGCAGTTCCATCTTCATTTTATTGATTCCTCCTTGTAAATCTGTAACATGCACTTGATCTAGATCTTCCATGGAACTTTCCTCCCCACAACATGTATCTATGAAGATGAACATATAGATATAAGACAGGAGATAATGTATTCGGAACATAACATTTATAACTTACCAAGCACACTTTGACTGCATGAACTTGATGAAGTGGCATGGTCTGACAATACAGTAGAGACTTCATCTTCAGTGTAGGACAGCTTCCGTTTCATGGGAGGCTTTCTTAGCTTTGGAGCTGTGCGATGGATGAAGATGGTGGGAACAGCTGTTGATTTCAATTTCCGTATCCCATCTGCCCTCTTATTCTCAAACTGTTGTTCATCAAAGTGTTCCTGAAAAAAAAAATGGGAAAAAAACTCTAGCTAGCTCAAAATAAAAACACCAAATATCCCACCAATTTTAATCCCCCCGACTTCTCCCTGCTCATTTCACTTCATTTGTCCATGCTCTCAAACTCAACACATTTAGCTACCACCCCCAGTAATGTCCCTCAATGATATTCACTTCTGTTTTCAAGTGTATATATCTGATCAAGCTGCCATTTACTGCCTCCAAATTGTTGTTAATCCAAATTGTTGTTAAGTTAATAATTAGCTAGCTATATAATTATAAAGCTGTATTAAACATACCTCGCACAGTCTACTCTGCTGAGTCGGGATCCAACCAACACGGCTGACTTTTTGTTCCCAAATTTTCCTTCTGTTAGCATCTGCCGGGAAGCGAAACAGTCTAACTCCTCTCTCTGCACGGTTAGTGCACCAACTGCACTACAGGACGGCTATTTGACTGGTTGGGACTGCCGTATTACTTCCGGTCAAAGGTCATGGCACTATTCTTATATATACAGGGACTCTAGGCTATCCTATTATACGTAGTGCCAACTGAGCGGCGGCCGCCATTTTGGACCCATGACGGTGACTTCTAACCGTTTCATTGTTTTTCTTTGAGAGAGAAGTGACATTCTGTATGGAAGCAGCAACTCAGTAAAATTACATTATGTATTAGACGCTGGGAAGTTAGCAATAACTTGTTCACAATCTATGCTAAGGATCAACTGGAATGGCCAAACAAGACATTTGATAGCTCTGCTCTAACACTATTTTATTAGTGCCCTTGCCAAGCACTGAGACTTGACTTCTCATGGGACCTTGTAGATCTAGGGCCATTATTTGATCTTGTTATATTTCACTGTTAATATTTCACTATTAT
This sequence comes from Cladorhizidae sp. MBARI D1340-BT2, assembly GCA_028752905.1. NCBI lineage: Eukaryota > Metazoa > Porifera > Demospongiae > Poecilosclerida > Cladorhizidae > Cladorhizidae sp. MBARI D1340-BT2. The sequence continues at coordinate 20,872,436 of JAQNBH010000001.1, forward strand.
GTGAAATAAATAATAGTTGGTTATTCATCATATACACAGCAATTTGATTTAAAGAATTGAGGGGGGAAAAACACAAACAAGTTAAGCCATATTTCCCACAAGTTTTCTCATGGCCATACTTTTACTGCTCATCTCACACCCGAGCTTGCTTCCTTGCATACGTGCCATGTTCTTCTTTTTGCAGTAAAAATGTAACCTGGTGTTGATAAATTTGGACAAAAGTTTTGTTTTCAATTTATGGCAATTTGGCAGGTGAATGTTTGCAACTTGAAACTCAGCCTTTTCCAAAAGCATTTTCTTCACATTATGCACAACCAATAATTCCTTCTCCATGGAGCGAAATATTATTTCAACCTGCATAAACATATCAAATACATCAGATGATACATGGGTGAGACACCCTACTTGATATTCCTTCAACAGAGTTAGAGCTGAAGCTGGGTGGTTGGCATCACTGGATTCTTTGAGTGCCTTCTTTATACAGAGCTCACAGGTTTTCTCGCATGTGTGTACACTTTTTACACAATATCCAGCAACATTGTACAAACTGTTGAGCTCAGCCTGTGAAAGATCATCAGGAGAAGTGCAGTCTGAAAAGATTGGTGTTTCCGGTTCAGCAGGCATTTTTACTGGTTGTCCAATAAAATCTGCAAGGTATTCCCCCATCATCTTTCTGGTAATTTCCAGAGCAAGGTAATGTCAAGAGTTGTGCAACAGACACCATGTTTGAGGGCATAACGAAACTCAAGAGGTGAAGGAATTGGCTTTCTGACTCTTATGAGAGAAAATAGGTTTTCCAGACAATCTTGTCCAAGTCTAGATGTGAGAAAACAAACAAATCCGTCCACTAAAAACTCCTTAGCTATATCAATGACAGAAATAGTAGACAAGATAAGACCTGTTTGAATTGGTTTCCATTCACCTCTCTTACCTACACGAAGACCTCGAAAAATTTCAACAACACCCTGAAGGAAGTTAATGGCCTCACTAAACTTGACAGGGTTCATTAGACTCAGAGCAGTGAGTGGACTTCTGCTAGTCATGAGTGCAAACCGGTGGCTTAGAACCTCTGTTAACCAAGCCGTTGTCAATAAATCAGGACTCTTGCCTTCTTCTTCCACCATATATTTCAGAGCACAGCTGACATCATGACTAATAACACTTGTGGCATTTGACACTTTCATTTTGTTAAAATGCTTGGCATTCAATGCCTTTTCTGTGATTTTTGGGGCCAGCTTTAAGGTTAAATTCTCTTGAAACTCAACAAGCTGAATAAAATGGTCTTTTCGCAGCATTGGTGTGTCAAGATTGTGCTTTTCAACAGTATCAGCAGAGAGAGTAACAGTGTCATGGTTTGTAAATAAGGCTTTAATGTTCTTCATCAAATAGCGCACATCTGCCATGAAATAAAGATATTTTCCTGCCACTAGTGGGTGTTCAACCTTGTTGATACATCTTGTGCGATCACATTCGACACCAAAACTTCGCCACATGGCTCTGTTTGAAGCACCCATATCACTCGTCACAACTTTTACATTAAGACCTATGCCGTGTGCCTCCTTCAAAATGTCTAATATTATTTCCTTTATGACAGCTCCGTTGGTAGAATTTCCAGTAAAATGATAGACCACTGCTTGTTTCCACCTAGTGGTGATGCCACCCAGCATAAAAACCAATGCATGGGTAGCAGTTCCATCATGATGTGGAAGTGTGACTTCCCCGATAAGACTACCACTTTCAACATCGAATTCCGAGCGCTGCGTAATGCTCATTTCATCGAGCGTCAGACAACACACCTTTTCCTCTTCTCGCATGCCTTCAATCTTGATAGTCAAATATTGAAGTACATGTTTCAATACACCTGGTTGAAAGGGAATTGTCTGCATCCTTCTTTGAAGAGTTCTGATGGACGGTAGGGGGAATCCTTCTTGTAGCAATAACCTGGCATTCCACAAACAAACAATTTTTGTAACGCCTTCTTCACTGTAGGAGAAGACCACTCTATTCCTCTCATGCCACCTCGATCCAAACATTTCAGCTGGTCTGATCTGAATAGTCCAGCGAACTTTGCTTCTTGTCTACTTTTGGCCTTTTCCAATTGTTTTATTTTCTTCTTGGCCTGTAGCAGTTCCATCTTCATTTTATCGATTCCTCCTTGTAAATCTGTAACATGCACTTGATCTAGATCTTCCATGGAACTTTCCTCCCCACAACATGTATCTATGAAGATGAACATATAGATATAAGACAGGAGATAATGTATTCGGAACATAACATTTATAACTTACCAAGCACACTTTGACTGCATGAACTTGATGAAGTGGCATGGTCTGACAATACAGTAGAGACTTCTTCTTCAGTGTAGGACAGCTTCCGTTTCATGGGAGGCTTTCTTAGCTTTGGAGCTGTGCGATGGATGAAGATGGTGGGAACAGCTGTTGATTTCAATTTCCGTATCCCATCTGCCCCCTTATTCTCAAACTGTTGTTCATCAAAGTGTTCCTGAAAAAAAAAACAAGGAAAAAAACTCTAGCTAGCTCAAAATAAAAACACCAAATATCCCACCAATTTTAATCCCCCGACTTCTACCTGCTCATTTCACTTCATTTGTCCATGCTCTCAAACTCAACACATTTAGCTACCACCCCCAGTAATGTCCCTCAATGATATTCACTTCTGTTTTCAAGTGTATATATCTGATCAAGCTGCCATTTACTGCCTCCAAATTGTTGTTAATCCAAATTGTTGTTAAGTTAATAATTAGCTAGCTATATAATAATAAAGCTGTATTAAACATACCTCACACAGCCTACTCTGCTGAGTCGGGATCCAACCAACACGGCTGACTTTTTGTTCCCAAATTTTCCTTCTGTTAGCATCTGCCGGGAAGCGAAACAGTCTAACTCCTCTCTCTGGACGGTTAGTGCACCCAACTGCACTACAGGACGGCATTCACGCTATTTGACTATTACAGCTGGCTCTATTTTGTGTCCAAAATGGCTGCCGTATTACTTCCGGTCAAAGGTCATGGCACTACTCTTATATAATAGTACTTATACTACATCACGTCATCTGTGGCTAATCTGATTGGTTAATAACTGTAGGTTACATAGGCGCGTAACCTACACTTTTAACCGGATGTAGTTTAGAGCGTGAGCAAGTAGTATAATAAGTAAGATAGCCTATACCACTGGCGGGTTATGCGCCAGTGTAACCTACTCGTTTGCGCTTTAGCTATTAATGTTCACTGTTCATGAAGCTTTAATGTCATGATAATATTCACTTGATATAATTTATATAGATGTTCTGTGCTGCAGTGTAACCTACTCGTTTGCGCGTAACACTGCAAAATATCTGGGCTCATAAATCCCTGAAGTTGAAGGAGTTTTTGATTATCAGTTGAAGGAAGTTGTTCCAACTCAGCTGCGTGTTTATCTAGCAGTACTTTGTCAATAGCTGGGGCGCCTTGAGTAAAAAATTCTTCCATTTCTAGTTGCTATGTAGTTTAGCGCATGCGCAATGTAGTATAAGTAAGATAGCCTATACAAAAGAGTCGGTTATGCGCCAGTGTAACCTACTCGTTTGCTATTACATTCCTCGGCTTCGCCTCGGGGTAACCGCAAACTCGGAGGTTACATAGGCGCATAACCGACTCTTTTGTATAGGCTATCCTATACATATAATAATAGAGCATTCACTAACAAACTCTGTCTTTAGTCCGATATGTTTTTTTGCATAAGTTTTGGTATGTTGTGTGTTAATAGGTTTAGCAGAACTGGTGGCCAGTAGGGTAAAGCCTAAACCTGGAAAAAGAAAAGGGCTGTATGTAAACAGAGCTATATATAGCCTTAAAACATCTCATGATGAAATTTTGGAATCGATAGACAATGATCTTGACTAGATGTTGAACTCCATTAGATCTGAAAAAACAATTTCCAAAGCTAGTTGGATTGGAAATCCCGTAACTTTGGATCAATTTTTTCAAATTCGACATGTGTAGCAAAACCACTGGATTACAATGGTTGCCGTCATGTGTTTATGTTTATGACAGCAAGTACAATTCAGTTGAAAGAAACACAAAAATTAAGATTGCTTCTATAATATATACAGCTGATTTAGAGATAAAAAAAAATGCATATCTAAGTTCTGACTGTGAATTGTTTGCAAAGGTCTATGTGTACTGACATTGTCATGGCAATGATTCAGCCAGCTATAAGTATAACCAACACCAGCTGCGACTAACTTTTTAGACTGTCTAAAGTGTAAAAACCTAACACCACTTCCTTCAGATAATTTGTTCAGGAAAGCCAATTAGAAAGTGTCTGTTGCTCTTGCCAACTTCCAAGGAGAAAAAATGGCCTAAAGTGTAGATTGGAAAAAGTGGTACCACAAATCCTGTGAGAAGATTCCAATTGTGTAATCTGGAAATGTGAACAATGTGGATAAGACTAATCAACTCAATTTATACAAGACACTATACAATATATTTGTTGTAGGTGGTCATATCATATGTGGAGTGTTTATTATTCCCAGAAGGTCATGAAGTAATTATCCGTAGCTATGAAGAAAGCAGGCAAGCTGACCATTCCTAATCAGAGGTATTGTGTTACTATAAGAAGCAACTCAGGTTACTCTCTACTATACAAGGGTGTTGTGTTACTAATAGAAGCAACTAAGGTTGCTCTCTATTATAAAAGAGTGTTATGTATTAATAGAAACAACCATGTTGCTCTCTATTATACGAGGATGTTGTGTTACTAAAAAAACACTCCGGTTACTCTCTATTATACATACAGGGTTGTCATGTTACTAATAAAAGCAGTTGCTCTCTATTATACATGTCGTGTTACTAATAGAAGCAGTTGCTCTCTATTATACCTATTTTACCCCAAAAATTGGTCTAGCTATAGAGAGCACCGTGAGTTGCTTCTAATAGGTACACATGTGACAATGGCTGACCCTTCTGGGATCAGCCTGTTTTCTTCATCATAGCTATACATGGACGTATTATTATGCAACGGCATAATGAATGTGGGTGGTAGCTATGTTACAATGTATTTGAACAGTGTAGGTTGGTGGACAGACACCAGTAATATCTTGTTAGGATCACATGGTACAAATACACTAGCTTATAGGGACCAAATTCGCTACACCGGCTCTCAACTGTGCAATTATGTACATGTACAGTATTCATAGACATGTACATGGGGGCAGTTTATTGGTCCTGTGATGCAGGTACACAGGTAAGCCTGAGGCGTAAAGGTTTCTCTTGATTAGTATAGTGTCTCATTTCTTTTGACGGTTATTGCATCATACTAGAAACAACATACGACCAAAAAATGAGAAAAAGATGCCATGAACAATGCACTGTGACATCTGCTAGTGAGAAATAGCCAGGCATGCAGGCTATAAAATCAACAGCAATTAATTGATAGAGCACTGAGGTGAGTATGATGTGATGTACAAATGGTATTGAATAGTATTCAGATGATGACAGAGCAGCACCATGGGCTGGCATAGCTGGATAATATATGTAGTTATGGAAAAGTGGCGAGAGCGAGAGTTTATTGAGAGAGAAATACTTGCTACATGGATAAATGACATGAAAATGCATACGATGTTAGAGTCCAAGTTAAGTGCCCCATTGATATTGGTAAATGCATGATTTTCCAAACACAGTGTGAAAGGTCAATGATAGGGGATAAATCGTCCCCATAATCTTATTGAAGAAGAAATGAAAGATAAGATGCACACTAATACGACTGTTGCATGGAATGTGTGGTCTCAGTAGAATCATGAGACGGCCGCATGGAAAGAGTGGTCTCAGGAGAACCATGAGACTGCCACAAGGGATGAGTGATTTCAGAACCATGAGACTGCCGATGGAACGAGTGCTCTCAGGAGAACTATGTGACTGCCACATGAAACGAGTGGTTTCAGGAGAACCATGAGACTGCCACATAGAAGAATGAGTGGTCTCAGGAGTGCCACATGGAATGAATGGTCGTAGGTAGAACTATGAGACTGCCACATGGAACGAGTGGTCTCAGGAGAACTATGAGACAGCCACATGGAACAAGTGGTCTAAGAAGAACCATGAGGCTATCACATGGAATGTGGTCTCAGTAGTAGAACAAAAGTGCTTAACCCTTTCACCGCTGACTTTCCTGGACATTTTTCCTAAAGTATACCAGCTACCCCCAAAAATCATTATAAAATCAGCAATACATTCATATCAGTTGTAATTTTGTCATGTGATAGCACCATTGTTTATAAACAATGTGATCTCATTAGTTAACCACATTATCAACCACAAAATATGAATATCATTATGCTAAATTTCTCTATCAATATCTAACATTTAATCAACAAAAATTTTTTATAATATATTTACTCATTTAGTTAGCATTTAGTAAACATTAGTCATAATAATTTAGGCATATAGCAATATATAGCGGTGGGTTTTTGACAAAATTTGATCATATGATTCTATAGCCCAGTAATACAATGGTTTATTATGTTATTGAAATTCAACTATTTGAGAAAGAACATGCAAATACAAATATGTAGAAACTTTAGCTAACCTGAGAAGGCTTCCTGGTCAATTTCATTATAACTAGAGAGCTGGTCATAGCAAAAGGAAGAATCCTGAGGGTCTAAAGTAGGGTCAACTACAGGGGTCAACTACAGCGGCTAAAGAATGCATGCTGCACGATCAGAACTTGCATTTCCAAGGTAGCCACATATTTCTTCACCTTCTTCTTCCTCTGACTCATCCTAAGTGAGAGCAAAATCCTCGCTAGAAACCAGGGAAAGTACTTCTTTAAGCGTTAAACGTCCACTCATTTCTAGGTCGTCAAAACCGCGAACCGTCGGTAGTTGCACGCCAACTAATCGGGCGTTTCCGGATGTGATTTTTGGACGTCATATAGAGTAATAGTCTCTTTCCGCTGGTATGCCTATAGTCGATTTATTAGATTTTTAAAGTGCATTAGTACGCCATATGGCGCTTACAGCGGTGAGAGGGTTAAGGTAGAAGAGAGATGCTCGACTGCACTGCCATGCTCTCGCTGGGTCCGATGTTCAATTGGAGTATGGAACAGGAGACTTGCACTTTTTCAGGTGGGAAGAATGAAGGTTCTGGAACTAAGTAAAGACAATGCTAGCCCACCTGTGTGAAATGGTACAGATGAACATCAGAAGCTTTGTTTTGTTTTAGAAACAATTGCAACATAAAGTGTTGTAGTCCAACTTTTGAGCAACCATCTTCAAATTCAAGATGATCTGGCACTAAGGTGAGCATTTGGATGTGTCAACTCCATATTGAAGCTCAAGGCACTGGAAGAGTTACTAGCTAACATCTGCTGCTCTCTTTATTTTGTTTTCTGCCTGGACAACTTCAATTACATAATTATAAAATGTTGTTTCAATTCAATTGTTGTGGTCTTTGTTGTACCAAAAAAATGAGGAAAATGTTCAGAATTATTTTAAAAAAATGGTAGTAGTCCCACTTTTGAGTGACCACCTTCAAATCAACAGTCTGGAAGGAGGTGGCCTGGTACTAAGGTATGGGATGCTAACTTCATTGAACCTTGAGGATGAACTGGAGAAGGCTGATGCACTGGTGGAGTTACCAGAGCCAACCTTCCAGAAGTGGCACACGGTGGGTCCGCTCCCTCTGTTTCTTCTCCAATGAAGAACATTCCATTATGTATGCCAAAGAGAAGAAACAAATGCACAATCACATTGCCAAATAATCATTCTTCATTTTGGATGGATAATCACTTTTTTGAATTAATTTTTTGAATTCATCTCCATAAGAAAGTGTTAACAGATTGGTGGAATGTGGGTTAGACTGCTTGCTAGAAAATTTGGACACATGTTGGTGGAGATCTTGGAAGGGTTAATTCATGAACTTAGCGGTCATCACCAAAATCCTACATTTTATTTGTTGACCATCAGTATGTTCAAATAAGAGCTATCTACATTTTTCCTCTCCCACTAACTTCCTCTTCTATAAAATCGAACTCAGGCAAAACAAACAGTATGCTCAACAATATGAGCAAGAGAATGCTGATATACAAACTATCCACTAGTCAAGATGATGTTTAACTACCGACACTATAATTATATTGAGATTACCATACATAGCTAAAGGCTTTCACACAAAGGCTTTGCTAAGCATTTCTTATGGGATGTGGATTTGTTTTAAAAGTATGTTGCTGGATGTGGATATGTTTCACGAGCATGTTGCTGAGTGGATTTGTTTCACAAGAATGTTTCTGGATGTGGATTTGTTTCACAAGTATGTTGCTGGATTTGTTTCACTAGTATGTTGCTGGATATGATTCAGTTATTGGTTACACACTAGAAATGCAGTAGAAGTCGTGTCCCTAGTTGGAAATGGTTCTGCCATGAATCTGGAATACTTCGTGTTTTAAATAAAATGTTTGATGTCATACGTATTTCCATCGAACTCGTGGTCTATGAAATTTTATCACCCACATAACTGACAGTGCAGCTGATTTCTGAAGAGAAAACAGCTGAAAAGCTTTGGGTGAGATTGCTAGGCCATTCTTGAAAGAGGCTATCATGTTTATGGAGCTAAATTGGATTACTAGGCCGTTCTTGAAAAAGGCTATCATCTTTATAGAGCTAAATGAAACTGTTGTCCACTGTGGGGAGTACCCCAGCTGAAACTGCTGTCCACTGATAGTGGAGTACACCAGCTGAGACTGCTGTCCACTGATAGTAGAGAACCCCAGCTGAAACTGCTGTCCACTGATAGTAGAGTACCCCAGCTGAAACTGCTGTTCACTGATAGTAGAGAACCCCAGCTGAAACTGCTGTCCACTGATAGTATAGTACCACAGCTGAAATTTCTGTCCACTGATAGTAGAGTACCCCAGCTGAAACTGCTGTCCACTGATAGTGGAGAACCCCAGTTGAAACTGCTGTCCACTGATAGTACCACAGCTGAAATTTCTGTCCACTGATAGTAGAGAACCCCAGCTGAAACTGCCGTCCACTAATAGTAGAGTACCCCAGTTGAAACCGCACTGATAGTAGAGAACCCCAGCTGAAACTGCGGTCAACTGATAGTGGAGTACCCCAGCTGAAACTGCTTCCACTGATAGTAGAGTATCCCAGCTGAAACTGTTGTCCACTGATAGTGGAGTACCCCAGCTGAAATTGCTGTCCGATAGAATATCCCAACTGAAACTGTTGTCCACCTGATATTAGAGTACCACAGTTGAATCTGCTGTCCACTGATAGTAGAGAGCCCCAGCTGAAACTAGACAGTAGAGTTGAGGTCAAAGTTCAACACTGTGGCTGCAATGTTACGCAAGTACAAAAGTCTTATTTACAAACAAGCAACAATTGGTTGGATTCAATTTTCAATAAAAAAAGGAAACAGGACTGTACTCACATAGACTACAACTAGGTGGACAATGTTTAACTCGTGTTCACCAACCTTCATGCTATTTCTAAAAAGCTGGATAATGTTCATTATAGTAACTAAAGGGTCGGCCAACTGTCTTTTTGTGGTCTTTCTTAATTTTATTTTCTCCAAAATATTAATCCAGCGTTTGCTCCGTTCTTGGCTCGATGTATATTATACGTGTTGTTGGGTGGGGTGGGGGGGTGGTAGAGAACGACTCTCCCGTTTATCTGCAAAGTCTACCTCAGAGTTTCTCGGAAGAGCACTTCCAATACTTTTTCAACTTGTTTTACTTGTTGTTCACTAGACAAATCAACATATTCCATGTTTTTGTGGCTAGACCCACACAAATGAGCCCATGCCATGTCTTCCTGCTATTCTTGGCTAGACCCACACAAATCAGCACATGCCACATCTTCCTGCTATTCTTGGCTAGACCCACACAAATCAGCACATGCCACGTCTTCTTGCTATTCTTGGCTAGATCCACACAAAATGCCTCGTCTTCTTGCTATTCTTGGCTAGAATCACACAAATGAGTACATTCCTCGTCTTATTGCTAGACAAACACAATGAGCACATGCCTTGTCTTCTTGCTATTCTTGGCTAAACATACACAAATCAGCGCATGCCTTGTCTTCTGCTAGATCCACACAAATCAGTACATGCCATGTCTTCTTGCTATTTTTGCTAGATGTCCACAAATCAGTACATGCTATGTCTTCTTGCTATTCTTGGCTAGACCCATTTAGGGTCAGCAACAGCCTCCTTCAATGACAGTTACACAGTAGAACTTCACAAACTCAACTGTGGATGTTTTGGACCTCCTGGGAGTTTCTCAGGAGAGAAAACTCCACAAATCAAACAAATGAGCTGAGTATGGGTATTTGTTCTGCTTATGATATAGGTAAATTACATCATTGCAATTACAACATTGATGACGACCCTTACACCTCAGTTGAATCATAGACACGTGCATTAGAATGGACATACTACTATATTATACACAAGTTATACAAGTGAAGGAGCAGAGATGCCTTGATAGGTAGCTAGGTCCTTGAGAATGGATTTCAAGGTTCCCCCCCCCTCCCCTTAATGCAAGATTGGAGGTGAAGGATTGGAGGCACACTCTTTTAGTGCAGGATTGAAGGCACACTCTCTCTTAGTGCAGGATTGGAGGCACACTCCCTTAGTGCAGGATTGGAGGCACACTCCCTTAGTGCAGGATTGGAGCCACACACATTTAGTGCATGATTAGGAACACTCTCTTCGTGCAGGATTGGAAACACACACCCTTAGTGCAGCATTGGAAGTACACTCCCTTAGTGCAGGATTAGAGGCACATACACTTAGTGCAGAATTGGAGGCACACTCCCTTAGTGCATGATTAGAGGCACACACACTTAGTGCAGAATTGGAGGCACACTCCCTTAGTGCAGGAATGGATGCACACTCCCTTAGTGCAAGATTGGAGGCATACTCCCTTAATGCAGGATTGGATACTCTCTCCCTTAGTGCAGGATTGAAGGCACATACTCTTGGAGCAGAATTGGAGGCACACTCCCTTAGTGCAGGATTGGAGGCACACTCCCTTAGTGCAGGATTGGAGGCACACTCCCTTAGTGCAGGATTGGAGGCACACTCCCTTAGTGCAGGATTGGAGGCACACTCCCTTAGTGCAAGATTGGAAGCACACTGAAATGGTTTTCAGAGTTAGTAGCGACTGAACCGTATGAGCTGCTAAAAAGCAGCAACACGAGTGTTGACCAGAAACTGGCTTTGTTGTTGATGTTGTTGTTGTTATTGTTTGGGAGTTGCTGTCATCTGTAAAAGGAGTGAATCAAACTGCTAGCATATTCCCTGATGAACCTTGCCATACAAGGCAAGAATTCGGCCAGTGCCTTGTGGACATGTACACTGCACACATCTGCTGCCCAGTACTGGCCAATACTCGGTTCTGTAGTGTGTGCAACAATGACTCTGATTGTGTGTGTGTGTGTGTGTGTGTGCGCGCCGCTCTCTCTGTCTTTTGCAGGCACAATCACTTCAAAATGATCTGCTCTGTGGACAAGGTAACGGAAAGTATACATACATACACACACATACATATGCACTTGATACATACACACATACACATACAAATGCATACACACATTCATATGCACATGATACATACATGCAAACATACACACATACATACACATGTACATACACACATACATATACACTACATACATATACACATACATACAAACACAAATACACATACATATATACACATACATACACACATATACATAAATGCATATATTCATACATACATTACACATACATAAATACATGCATACATACATATCTACACACATAAACACATAATGCATGCATACATACAGCACAAGCCCTCCCCCCCCCCCCCCCCTCAAAAAAACAACTTTACATACTGTTTGCGTCACAGTGTTGCTGTACCGTTTGCCAAATGTTTGCCAACAACGCAAGTATGTATGTAAGAACGGTGATTAGGCAGGGATCGTTAACCATTGTAACATTGAATTCCACTTGCGCGTGTCATCCAGCGATCGACGAAGGCGGGAGAAAGGCTAAAGGCCGGTTCATAATATGACGATAGCTCAGCGTAGCGCATCGTCGCTTTTGTGGTCAAGCTTCAGCGTTTGTCTAGCAGCGTCATTGCCGTTCACAATTTGGCGTTATTGACGGAGAGCGACGGAGAGCGAACCACCAATTGGACTTTGACCTTGCAGTTGCTGAGCACGTTTGTCGCTAGCAGCCAGTTCATTTTTTGCTCGCCATGGTCGGGAGAAATTTTGTACGAGAACAGGAGGCTAAAATTCTAGTAGTCTGTTGAGAAGAAGGAGGAATAGGAGACTGAGGAGAGTGCGTGCACGCAAAATATTCCAACAGCGCCTGGAACAAGGAGAATATCATAATTTACTTCAGGAGATGCGTCTATCTGACCCAAGCAGCCACTTCACGTACCTCAGGATGACGAAAGTAAGGTTTGATAGTCTCCTGAAAGAGGTATAAGTTAAGTTAAATATTCACCCAGTTTTTGAAACCATCCCTGTAATAATGATAGGTTAGTCAGTATTCTATTCAGTGACTATTTATCTATATATTTATATACATAATCCGACTCATATATTTATATGTATATACAGACATTCTCAATCTGCAGCTGATGTCCGAGATGATTTCAAAAAGTTCTTTTGTTCACCTGCTGGAGAAGTGTGTTTGGCAATATTATCGCCATGTGCGGCTAACTTGACTATTCTGTTTTATTACATATAGAAATCAGCATTATTTCATTTACTGATATAACAATATTGTTGCAATTGAAAGGTGTAAAAGGTATCATTGGGGTGAGTGGGAGATGAAGGACCTGTATTTACATTGTTTGGGGGATAGTGAGGAGTGGAGTAGGAATTATTGGGATATTGGAAGTTAAGTAAGATTTTGTCTATCTCTACTCGTGCTATGGCCTTAGCTCGTCCTCCTAATAGCCTGAGACAGGCAGCAACATGTTTGCCAAAGGCACCCTCTCCATCTTCCTGCTGCTGCTGTCCTTGCAGGGCGATGAGCACCCTGTCCATTTCATCAACTTCAACTTGTAGTTTTCTTTTTTTGCGTGGGTGGTCAAGTAGTTGTGGTGTGAGGGTACCTGGGGTACTTGCTGCAGTACTGCTGTTGAACATAAAAGAACGGTCATATTAATTTTGGGATGGATACTAACCTACCTGATAGCAATTGTCGTCTCATCTACATGTACGTTACTTCCATGTACGTTACTTCCTTCCTCGCTTTCCTGCGGGCGGTCTGATGTAGGAGGTCTATACCACATCAAGATTCAGTGTAAGAAAGAATACATACATATCTAGAAAACATACGTGTCTGCCCGAGCAGGAGTAAAGTTGTTGACGGTGCTATACAAATATGGTGCTATACAAATAAGACGCAGAACATTCAAATATATAATTCAACTTCACTACATAGTCAAACTTATGGTAATCACTAACATTTTGTGCTTCACAGTGTCAGTGATAAAGCTCATTGGGCCAAACAGCCGCCAACAGGACACCAGTGCAGCATCTCCAGACTTCTTGGTTTTATTTTTTTCCAATTCCATGACGAATCTGTCCCTCAGAACCTTCCACCTTTTCATACATTCCTGGACACAGCAGTCCACTCCAATCTATTTAAAATTTAGTATTAATAACTACCCTTACCCTTCCACAAATATAACTAGCTACCCTTCTACAAATTTTACATAGCTAATATCCTACCTTGCCAGAAACCTTGATCCAGGCGTTGTCCTTGGCCCTCTGGGTCTTTGTAAGATCGCGAAGACACCTGCCAAAGGTAGCTATAAGACCGTACTGCCACCACCACTTTCTCGTCATCCATTGTAAAATGGGTAGCTTCAATTGGAAACGCTTAACGCCATTGTCACGTGAAAATCTAAAACAATCTGATTGGTTAGACGCTGAGCAGTAGACGTTGGAATAAAATCCAAGTCTACTCTATCGTCAGCCTCCGTGGCGTCACAGCGTCAAAACGGTAGCGGTTCATAATTGACGATAGGTTTGACGATGACGATGACGATGCGCTACGCTGAGCTATCGTCATATTATGAACCGGCCTTTATGGTCGTTCCTCTAGCGGTTACTGTTTTTCAGCTTATCGGAATCAAGATGCCTTATTCTAGTATAAGAATTCGGGATCTAGAAGATTCAAGGCTGCAGCTATCGTCTGTATTTTGAAGGAGGGCATGACAGCAACAAGGGAAAGCATCCACAGTTTTGTCAAGCACGGCGAGACTGGTACCATCACCTGGCAGCCATGGAACGGGAGATCTTCATTGGTAACAGCTGCTGTCCAGAAAGTCGTGGAGGAAAAGATGCAGGAAGATGATGAGAAGACAGCGTACCAACTACACATCCTCCTTCACAGCAAAGGGAACCCAGTCTTGCTTTGCCGGACATTGCTTGTGTGGATTTTTCGAAGCAGTGCGCACTGCCAACTGATAAGAGAAGCCCACAAGGTTTGTGTTGACATAGTTTTGGGATTAAGCTACATGAAAGTTAATATCTAGTGTAGAAGCTTTCTCTTGTCACACTGAAGCTAAGTTGGTTGCTAGTGGCTCATGATAATCTAGGCCCGAGTCTTGATGGCAGTTTTGGCTAGAGCCAATGTACCGATTGGGATAAACCATTGGATTAAAAAATATATATATATATATAGCTTAGGCACCTTGTGGATGCGATGCCAGGTATTGATAGAGAACACTGGTGAATTTGTGTAATAAGCCTATGATCAATGGCGGTATCATTTATTCCTATCCTAGGTCAAGAGATTGGAGTGAGACAGGCAGAACCTTGAAGAGGCAGCCAATGTGTCTTGTGGACGGACGAGTGCACAGTTGAATTGGAAACACATGGTGGCATTTTTGTTGCCGAAAGATAGGATGGGCACCACAGAACAAGCCAAGATATGCTACATGCTGCATTATGGGTGTGTAATAAGGTGTAGAGTTATGGTACACTAAGGTGTTATAAACTTTTTTGATTGTAGTGAAATATTTGGTGAAGATGCACGTGTGGGCATGAAAGGAAGAACAGGCATGCGCATATTTGATGGTATTATGAGAGCTCCTTCCAATTCTCCTATTACCCTTTGTGAAGGATGTTTGTTCCCATCACCGCTTCATGCAGGACACTGACCCCAAACATACATCCAGGCTGGCTAAGGAGTTGTTGGAATTGAACAATATGAATTGGTGGAGGGCACCTCCCGAGTTTCCAGATGCCAACCCCATTGAAAACCTGTGGCTTGAGTTGAAGGAGTACATCAGGAGAGAAGTGAAGCCCAAGACCAAAGCTGAATTGGTGGACAGCATAACACAATTTTGATCAACTGTAGTCATTGTCCGAAGTATAGTAGACACCTGGAGGGTTGGGCTACAGGGTATTGAATGTTTAATATTAACTATTTGGAAAATCACTAGCCAAGCAATTTTTCTCAAGGGTGTTCAAGTTGGGGTAATTGGGTGGAACTGGAGGTCTTCTATTATCAATACGATAATATCAATACGATAATATAATAAAAATAATATCAGTTATCTAGTTAGCGAACAAGTCCAGTCCTGACTGGGATCCCACTGACTCCACCACAGTCATCTTCATGACAGGCTGGAATTCTTCCTCCAGCTCCTAAGCTGCCTACATTTCAATAAATCACACCTGAAATTAAAATTTCTTTCAAACCATACCAATAGCTGAAATCTTGCCTTTCTTTCTTTATCACCCTCCCTGCCTTGACCTCACAGTTATTTCCCACTGAGGAGCCCCCTAAGACCTTGCTGCTTGGTATAGGCGCCACAGATTTTTGATTCTGCCAGAAGACCAAACAATTGTCTGTATAAGTTGAAGTTAGTGGGTCCTCTGTGCTAGCTTTTAGTTGGAGTTTTGTTGTTGTTTTTTCAGGCAAGAATGATATTAACAACTAAACTGAAGTAAAGGCTCGGTCAGCGCTAGAGGTACAAGCCATTGGAGTTCTACCTAGTAGTATACTGACTGCTCAGAGCCAAGGTAGCAGCGAGAGTTCTCTAAGAGCCATTCCCAGGGCAAATCAAAAGTAGAAGCTACGACAAATGCAACAGTTATCAACCAATGACCGACTGACTTTACGTGCCCTCTCGAACACGTAGGATGCTCTAAATGTTAATTGCGTGTTTTAATAACGGTACATTGCTTGAGCATTTCTTATTAAATGTTTCTGCGTTGAACATAAGCTCAACGCAACGATATGTAAAGTTTTGGGGGGCTTCTACTGTATCAGTACATCAGTCATGAGCCCATACGTAGTTTACGGATATCTGTGGTTTGTGTTACTCTCAAGGTGATGTGGAGAGCACGGAGCCTACGAAGAACTTGATGAGGATAGCGGAGTATGTGGATACTCATGCAGAGAGGGTGGAGCTGAAGACATGGCTCCTGGAGAGCCAGGAAGAAGTGCTGGACATGTTGGCCTCAGCTGAGAAGCAACGAAGAGTGAGCAGAGAAAAGATTGTGGAGGCAGGAATGAGGTACGTATATTTGTGGTAGCAACATTTGCTTGTAGGACTGAGGGTAGCAACATTTGTATGTAGGATTGAGGTACATGTATTTGCAGTGGCAACATTTGTATGCAGGACTGAGGTGCATGTATTTGCAGTGGCAACATTTGTATGCAGGACTGAGGTGCATGTATTTGCAGTGGCAACATTTGTATGCAGGACTGAGGTGCATGTATTTGCAGTGGCAAAATTTGTATGCAGGACTGAGGTACATGTATTTGCAGTGGCAACATTTGTATGCAGGACTGAGGTGCATGTATTTGCAGTGGCAACATTTGTATGCAGGACTGAGGTACATGTATTTTTGATAGCAACATTTGTATGTAGGACTGAGGTGCATGTATTTGCAGTGGCAACATTTGTATGCAGGACTGTGGTACATGTATTTTTGGTAGCAACATTTGTATGCAGGACTGAGGTGCATGTATTTGCAGTGGCAACATTTGTATGCAGGACTGAGGTACATGTATTTTTGATAGCAACATTTGTATGCAGGACTGAGGTGCATGTATTTGCAGTGGCAACATTTGTATGCAGGACTGTGGTACATGTATTTTTGGTAGCAACATTTGTATGCAGGACTGAGGTGCATGTATTTGCAGTGGCAACATTTGAATGCAGGACCGAGTGTATTTGTGCTAGCTACATTTGAATGCAGAACTGAGGTACATATATTTGTGGTAGCAACATTTGAATGCAGGACTGAGGTACATGTATTTGTGGTAGCAACATTTGTATGCAGGACTGAGGTGCATGTATTTGCAGTTGCAACATTTGTATGCAGGACTGAGGGGCATGTATGTGCAGTAGCAACATTTGTATGCAGGACTGAGGTACATGTATTTGTGGTAGCAACATTTGAATGCAGGACTGAGGTACATGTATTTGCAGTGGCAACATTTGTATGCAGGACTGAGGTGCATGTATTTGCAGTGGCAACATTTGTATGCAGGACTGAGGTACATGTATTTGCAGTGGCAACATTTGTATGGCTGCCACCCTCTTCTCCTTCCCCTCTCTCTCACCTCCCCTCTCAGCTGTCCCCTCCCTTCTCCCTCTCCCCCCTTCTCCTCCACCCTCCCCCTCCCCCTCCACACACTCTTCCCATCTCCATTCCCCTCCCCTTCCTCTCTCTTCTCAGGGCTGTAGGCAAAGTGTGCGGCAGGTCCGGCACTGGACCAAAGTGTACCGCATTGTAAAAACACAAAAATGTGTGTCTAGCTGAAGTGCTTGAGTGCAAGCATGCATTGCATTAATACAGCCACACCCACTAGCTCTCGACGTCTGTGTGCAACTAAGTCGCACCTTCATGTAGAGCAGTTTCGTCCAAAAAATAGCGTTCCTTTTTCCAGTCACAATTAGGTTCAAAGGTTGAGGAGAGCAGGAGTTTCCTCACTGATTGGTGGGACCCATTCAGCTGACTGCACTAGAGGTGTCAATACATAGATGCTGCCTCTCTCTCTACATATATATATTCACATAAACATGTAGGCTGAGAGCAAAGTGGCATCATGCCTTTAGCACTTCTGGGTTTGGTAAGAGGTTGTCAACTCTTGCCACTTCACCCAAAGATTACACCAGAAGTACAATCTTAGAACAGATAAAACACCAAAACATTGTGCAGGGGGGGGGGGGGGGAGGATATACCTCAAGACAACCCTAGTGGGTATGTTTCGCCACCTGACCAACCAAAAATTGCTTCCTATGGGCTTGCTTCACCCTCATCTTTCCCTCCCTCTCTCTACAGCCCTTCCCTCCCCCTCCCTTCCTCATCACACTGTTTTAGCAAACCCTCTGTCCTTTGCAAGCCTTCCACTGCCAGATTTACGAGGACATACATAGTGTACAATCAAAAGAAACTTGGTGTTGCGTTTAAACACACCCTACGTGCAACGTCCCAACCGTTGCATTTTCCAACCATCTAAATAAGAACTCATGAAATGTTTAGACAAGCAAAATGTTTATTAATTATTTGGCGGAATGGATCGTTAGCGAGTTACACGTGGCAGTCGTTGGAGTTTGCGAGAAGATGGTTTATTCAACTAACAAGAAGCAGAAGATTTTATACCTTCATTTTAAAGGATTTAAGGTACCAACTACTCTTAGGTTCTTGGAGAAGGAGGGTACAGTAGAGGTCATAAAAACATGCCAGTTGTGTTTATTTTGAATATATACAAGTAGACGCTTACCATTTCCAAACATTACTAAAATTGAACTCTTCTTTGCTTTGAGCTTTTGTGCGAGGATTGTTCTACAGCTCCTGTTCCACCAGCATCAGTTGTTGAAAAGCTATCCTGACGCCCATAGTGAAAAACGGTGAGTAGATTCTGCATAATATGATTGTGACATAAGTCAAGACCCCTTGAACTAGTAGCTGGGCTTTCACAGGTTTGCAGGTCATATCTTCTGTACTAGCTAGCATTTGCAAGCCTTTTTTCTTACTTGTATTTCCTAACTGGTTCACAATATGACGCTATGCACTGCGACAAGTTCTGACATGTTTTTACGCAACATGTAATGACATGACACGTCACAATCTCCTTGTTCACAATATCGACGGCGGCGTTCAGCCTGGTGAACTTCGACCCCAGCAAATATCTACTCCACCCACTTATTCAACCCAACCACACCCTAATTGCTCCAATTTGAGCACACTATAGGAAGTAAGAAGGACAGAAAGAGAAAGCTCGAGCGATGATGACAGATTGGCAACTGCTTTGGTGTTAGCGGTGATAATCAGGAAGAGGATGAGATGGAAGGGGTTGGGTTTCGACCAGTCGTTGGGAAGAGGGGAGTATCACAACCTACTGCAAGAGATGAGGCTCTGTGATCCTGACTGCCAGTTCAGAGACCTCAGGATGTCCAAGGAGACATATGACTCTCTCTTACAGAAGGTTATACAGGCAGAAGTACAACATCAGTTTCCTCTTCTCGTGCAGAAGTGCACTTCCTCTTGCACGCTCTTGTGGTGTGCCTTGTTGCAGTTTCGGGAGGAGAAGTGGAAGTACTTGGACCCGTATGACTGGGAGAGGTGGGCCAGCTCGGAGCATGGTAGGGAGAGGCAGACCTGGATGGGTCCGGTTCATCCAGTATGCTATAGCTAAAACACAACATAAAACATATCAAAAGAGAATCTGTGTTTTTACCTGCCCTTTAAGTATCATCTTGGTCCTGGGTGGCCTCCATGGTGCAGTGGGTATCTCCATCCTCCTGTGTAGCCTCTGTAGTGGTGTGGCTATCTTCCCCAAAGTTTGAGAAGGCTCTGAAAAACAAACATAGTAGATAACAGATGTGACCACAAACTTCATTTCCTCTCTGTGTCAAACTGAATCATGATGGACTCCATCGCTTCTAAATGTTAGATACACAGGATGGATCTTTTCCACCAGTTGGCATCTTCTTTCTCTCAATGAACTCTCAGTTGACATAATATTAAAATCACCTTCTCAACAATCAACTTCAAATTTTATTCACTCGACGTTTCGACTAGATGCTCTAGTCTTCATCTTTAGCCCTTGCTGGAGAGCATCCACAGGCACTGAAACTCCCTGACTCCCTCAATCAGCTTCCATTGCTAGCTTCACTGGCACGTGATTTGTGAGAAACCGCGTGACTATTGCTCGAATAGAACTCGAGTCTGATGTAATGTGACGTGATTTATGTTCACAAAGTGTTGCTGCATTTCACCGTGCGCTGCTAGTGGCAATGTGAATCAGGCTTAAGGCTCTATTGTGAAACCTGCATAATAACCAGGAGGTCCGGTAGTGGAAGATCTAAGATAATGGCAGCCGTTTCAGAGATTGTTGAAGGGGGGAAATGCAAACTGGCATCGACACGACTGAATTGCCAACATTTGGCGACTTCTCGTTGACCATCCATAGTGGGGTCTCAAATCCTTTGTATTGAAGGCATGAATCCATAATAAACTTAAATTTAATCACTCGAGCTTTTGGCTAGATGCCTTAACCTTCATGTCTAGCCTATGTACCTCCATTGTCCAAGTCATACTATAGCAATCATAGCAAGTTATATTATAGCAACATAACAAGTTATATTATAGCAACATAACAAGTTATATTATAGCAAGCATAGCAATATATATATTATAGCAAGCATAGCCAGTTATATTATAGCAAGCATAAGAAGTTATATTATAGCAAGCATAGCAAGTTATATTATAGCAAGCATAGCAAGTTATATTATAGCAAGCATAGCAAGTTATATTATAGCAAGCATAGCAAGTTATATTATAGCAAGCATAGCAAGTTATATTATAGCAACATAACAAAACAAGCATAGCAAGTTATATTATAGCAAGCATAGCAAGTTATATTATAGCAAGCATAGCAAGTTATATTATAGCAAGCATAGCAAGTTATATTATAGCAACATAACAAAACAAGCATAGCAAGTTATATTATAGCAAGCATAGCAAGTTATATTATAGCAAGCATAGCAAGTTATTTATAGCAAGCATAGCAAGTTATATAATAGCAAGCGTAGCAAGTTATATTATAGCAAGCATAGCAAGTTATATTATAGCAAGCATAGCAAGTTATATAATAGCAAGCGTAGCAAGTTATATTAAAACAAGCATAGAAAGTTATAATTATTATGACAAGCATAGCAAGTTATACTATAGCAAGCATAGCAAGTTATAATTATTATAGCAAGCATAACAAAAATTAGTGAGTCAGAGGAAAAAACTTACTGCTTTCAAGAGGAGGAAACTTACTGCTTTCAGAGATTTGTTTCCATCGATGCTTTCCTTAGTGTAGTAACGGCAGAATATTAGCCAGATCGGCAGCACGCTCTGACAATCAACCCCAAGTAATTGTGAACTTTGCCCTTTTTTTGGTTGCTTCTGTTCACATGTTGTCAATGCACGTGCTGCCTGTCACGCACTTTAGACTTAATAAAACATTGCGAGCATTTTAAAGAAATGTAAGTGCAGAAACGCTCCTCACGTTTCTTCAACGTTGGCTTGGCCAACAGTCGTCATTGCACGTACGTTGGTTGAAAAAAGAAGTAAGAAGAAGAAATACAAAATTTGTATTCTGTCAGCTGTTGTTCTTCAACAGTTAGAAATCCCCCCCCCCCCCCCCCCCCCCCCGAATTTCAGATTATACATACTGTAGCTGTTGAGTTGATAAAAATGTGATGAATCTGGTTCCTTTAAAAATACAAGCCACATGAATATGAATATCATTATAATATGCCTGGTTATAAAACCGGCTTTTGTTAGTCTTCTGTTGAAACCTCGCCTTGTTGGCCATTGAAGTACTGGTTCATTGAAGCACTGGTGAACAGCAGTTGACCACGTCCCATGGAGGAATTTGACAAGTTGAAGAAAATTATGAAAAGCGCTGGTTACTCAGCAACAACCACATAACCATGAATATCATTACAAAAATGAAGATTTAAAATAATTATAATGTCCACTGCCTCACATATTAGCCGTCAACAAAAGTTAACTGTTGCTCATCGAACCAAGTCAAGGAATTCCTTCACTTTGAAGGCTGGGTGACCAACAAGGTGCCTCTAAAGCACAGTCGTCCAAGTACAGGGAACAAAACCTCAAACCTCTTGAAAGATGATGAATTTGAAATGCCAGGTGTCGTGAGGAGGGTGTGCTGTCAGCTCCCACAGAACTCAGGTGTGGAAGGCGAACAATACTGACTCAGATAATGGAGTCTCAATCATGAGTCCCACAGATCCACAGACAGACAATGGAATCTCAATCGCGAGTCTTACAGATCCTCTGTGTAAAAATGAAATGTACAAATCTACTGCAGATAAGCTTGCACCACTACAGATGCTGAGTGAAGTGGGCACATCTGTGAACTTACCAGGAAATGGTACACTGGTAAGCTTGCATGTCATCTAGGTAACTTTGTAGATCTAAGACGGCTTATAGCACCAGCAGAAGATTGTTTGTGAGCAATGTTTCCACGTGTCCATGACTATGCCACGATGAGTAGGTGGGGTCAGCATGTGGGAGTGAACATAGATGGTAGAATAAGCCTCGCCACTAGAATATGTTGCATGGACATACCAGCAACAGAGCTAAACCATTAGAATATGTTGCATGGACTTACCAGCAACAGAGCTACACCACTAGAATATGTTGCATGGACATACCAGCAACAGAGCTACACCATTAGAATATGTTGCATGGACATACCAGCAACAGAGCTATACCACTAGAATATGTTGCATGGACATACCAGCTACACCACTAGAATATGTTGCATGGACTTACCAGCAACAGAGCTACACCACTAGAATATGTTGCATGGACATACCAGCAACAGAGCTACACCACTAGAATATGTTGCATGGACATACCAGCAACAGAGCTACACCATTAGAATATGTTGCATGGACATACCAGCAACAGAGCTAAACCATTAGAATATGTTACATGGACATACCAGCAACGGAGCTACACCACTAGAATATGTTGCATGGACATACCAGCAACAGAGCTAAACCATTAGAATATGTTGCATGGACATACCAGCAACAGAGCTACACCACTAGAATATGTTGCATGGACATACCAGCAACAGAGCTACACCACTAGAATATGTTGCATGGACATACCAGCAACAGAGCTACACCACTAGAATATGTTGCATGGACATCAACAGAGCTAACAGTGATAGATGGACCTGGAGAACTAGCTTGACTGCATTGACTATGTCCACGATGAGCAGGAAGAGTTTGCCAGAGCCATTGACTCATCTGAGTCATATGCTGTAGATTTTGAATACACCTATTGTGCCTAACCTAACATCTATTCATCATTACCTATCTCTGAAGAAGTCTAGCTGATCCTCACTGCCATCAAATGCCTCACAAGATGGTGTAGGGCCAAGACTAACTCCTGGATCATCGGCAATAGCACTTCTCAGAGCTGTTACCACATCACAGTCGACTTCATTGCTTCCCAGGTAAGTATACACACCTTCTCCCTCATCTTTACTGCTGCCATTCTCAGAGAGGCCGAAACATCCTAAACAGCTATCGATAACTTCAACCATGCTAGAAAGGATCACCATAACTTTACAAGAAACCGGAACTGACGATTGGTGTCACATTTCCCATGGTTACCAAAGCCCTACATTCTTTTACGCAACAGAACAATGCTTGCTTCTGCGATGTTTCAGGATAGTTATGTGGACGGTTGGTTTTCTGCAATTAATTTAGTGGCGCTCATTGTGTGTTTTGCACCATGTGGTTCTAATGCCGGTGAGAGGGTCAAAGTTTTTATAACGTGTAAATGTTGTCAATGCCATGCAGTGGTCTCAGGCAGAGAAAGATGGTGAGGTTTGCATCATCCATTGAGTCCAACACCACCTTCAATCCTCTTAGCATGGTAAGGTATATGTATATATCAGGAATGCAGTAGCACTCCCTCTATTTGGTTTGCACACATCAGATATCTCACTAAAAACTACCTTCAACAGTTTCCTAGTATTTCAAGTATGGTTTTGGGGTGCAAAAACACTTCCAACATGCCTTGAATCCTCGTGAAGGTAACAAATTTCCCCCCCCCCCACCCCCCCACCCCAAAAACAATTAACATGAAATCCAATCACCGATGATTGGATTTGCTGTACCTGTTCCTATGACAGCTAGACACTAACACTATCAACTTGACTTACCATCCTGTTTCCAGGCATCTTTGGCCTGTATGTTGTAGCAGATACCTGCCACAAGCATGAGGAGTTCTTCAGGGCTCCAAATGAGCTTGTTCACGTCCACAAATACCCTAATGTTTACTTGAAGCTAATCAGCTGGCACTGCCGTGCATCGCAAGTGCTTTGATTGGTCAAAATTCTACTCCATCGTATCATATCGTCGTATCATTGCTGGTTCACATGACGATATGATATGACGAGTGAGCATCAAATTGTGAACCCCTTAGGTATGCATGAAATAAATGATGACATCATTGTTTATTAAAGGGGGAAATGTTTGGCGAGCTGTTGTAGTCATGCTAGTGCGCATTATTTGGAGCAACAGGTGGTAGTTCAACCACCACCACCACCACTAACTTACCTGATCGCCTTCATTCTTCCCCTAATTGCCTCCATTCTTCCCCTAATTGCCTTCATTCTTCCCCTAATTGCCTTCATTCTTCCTCTAATCGCCTTCATTCTTCCCCTAATCGCATCCATTCTTCCCCTAATTGCCTTCATTCTTCCTCTAATCGCCTTCATTCTTCCCCTAATCGCATCCATTCTTCCCGTAATCGCCTTCATTCTTCCCGTAATCGCCTTCATTCTATCCCTGATCACATCCATTCTTCCCCTAATCGCCTTCATTCTTCCCCTAACCACATTCTATCCCTGATCGCATCCATTCTTCCCCTAATTGCCTTCATTCTTCGCCTGATTGCATCCATTCTTCCCCTAATAGCCTTCATTCTTTCCCTAATCGCCTTCATTCTTCCCGTAATCGCCTTCATTCTTCCCCTAATCGCATTCATTCTTCCCATAACCACATTCATCCCTCCCCTAATCACCTTCATTCTTCCCCTAATCGCCTTCATTCATTCTTTCCCTAATCGCCTTCATTCTTCCCCTAATTGACTTTGTTTACCCCCTTACATGTATCTCCTTCATTCTTAGCCTGATTGTATTCATTCTTCCCCTGATCACATTCATTCTTCCCCTAATCGCATTCATTCTTCCCCTAATTGAATCTGCTAAAATTTATGCTGGGATCTTAGACTTTTTTCCTCATTTTTTTCTCCTTTCTCTCTCTCCTTTCTCCTAATCTAAAAAAATAGTTTCCCCTAGCAAGGTTATACCATTTCTCACTAACATAGAACTTTTGGCATGTACGTAAAACACTTATGGTATGCCAAAATATATTCCTGGCCCTATACTGCACTTCTAAGAAAATACTTTAGCAGATAATGTTTCCGTGAGGTTCTGGACTCTGCATTGTACAGTGCATGTATTTTCTCTATTTGAACTTTCACTTGCGTTCATTTCTCAGAATGTGATTTAGTCGATTCAGAGGATCCTCAAGAAGTATGGCTTTAGGTGCCTCAACGAGCTCAAACTGGAGGAACATACCCTTCACGATGACCCCACCTTCATCGTTAACATCATCGGAGGTGAGAGTTATTCCTGCGACTGAAGCCCAAGTTATTCAGTTTGGACGGTTCTACATTTTGTTTGGTACCAAAGTGCCCAGACGTAGTATTAGAAATCAGGCTTGTATGGTGCACAGGTCATCCATGATCAAAGGCTGGGGGTCACGCGTGCATGCAGGACCTTCCATGATTAAACTAACTTTGCTCTAGTCGAGCTCCAGGAAGATTCGGTACTCTCCCGTATGTCCCTGCATGAAGCAACTAAACTATAGAAAGAAGCGTGAGCAGCAGATTGAGGAGAGAGCTCAGACCAGTGGAAACAGAAGCTGACAGAAACGCAGCATCCAGATTTGCGTAGAAAAATTAATATAGAGAGACCACGGTGACAGCATGGTTGCCGAGGAGAACAAAGAGAAGCAAGCTGCAGATATATAGGCAGTGAGTATGCGAGGAGAGAGGGAAGACCCCTGAGCAGCATCAACCACATTGAGACCGGAGGAGGCGAGTGTGGATATGTCAGGAGAGGGCAGGAAAGCCGTATTTGGTGAAGAATGTGAGACGCCAGTGGAGAGCATTTTCATAGCCCTTTCCTGAGACTACAGGTTCTTGTTAATTAAGTCTAATTTCCTTATCTAATTATTATTCCTGGGTAGTTTGAAAGCTTTTTCACATGAACCATATGC
Organism: Cladorhizidae sp. MBARI D1340-BT2; assembly: GCA_028752905.1. Taxonomy (NCBI): domain Eukaryota; kingdom Metazoa; phylum Porifera; class Demospongiae; order Poecilosclerida; family Cladorhizidae; species Cladorhizidae sp. MBARI D1340-BT2. Next base: position 20,898,802 of record JAQNBH010000001.1, read on the forward strand.
ATGCTCTGTTTTTATCCAATGCCTGAATAGATGTAGTATGTGTAGACTGCAAGGAGCAACAGCTCGTATGTTGCTTCCACTGCAAGGAGCAACGGCCCATGTGTGGCTTCCACTGCTAGGAGCAATAGCTCATGTGTTGCTTCCACTGCAAGGAGCAACAGACCATATGTGGCTTCCACTGCTAGGAGCAATAGCCCATGTGTGGCTTCCACTGCTAGGAGCAATAGCTCGTGTGTTGCTTCCACTGCAAGGAACAACAATCCATATGTGGCTTCCACTGCTAGGAGCAATAGCTCGTGTGTGGCTTCCACTGCTAGGAGGAATAGCTCGTGAGTGGCTTCCACTGCTAGGAGCAATAGCTCGTGTGTGGCTTCCACTGCTAGGAGCAATAGCTCGTGTGTGGCTTCCACTGCTAGGAGCAATAGCACGTGTGTGGCTTCCACTGCTAGGAGCAATAGCTCGTGTTGCTTCCACTACAAGGAGCAACCTTATGCAGGACCAACCTTGTGCATGACCAACCTTATGCACGATCAACCTTATGCATGACCAACCTTATGCACGACCAACCTTATGCAGGACCAACCTTATGCATGACCAACCTTATGCACGACCAACCTTATGCAGGACCAACCTTATGCATGACCAACCTTATGCAGGACCAACCTTATGCAGAACCGACCTTATTCATGACCAACCTTACGCAGGACCAACCTTATGCACGACCAACCTTATGCAGAACCAACCTTATTCATGACCAACCTTATGCAGGACCATCCTTATGCATGACCACCCTTATGCAGGACCATCCTTATGCATGACCAACCTTATGCAGGACCAACCTTATGCAGGACCAACCTTATGAATGACCAACTTTATGTAGACCAACCTTATGCAAGACCAACCTTATGCACGACCAACCTTATGCATGACCAACCTTATGCATGACTAACCTTATGCAGGACCAACCTTATGCAGGACCAACCTTATGCACGACTAACATTATGCAGGACCAACCTTATTCATGACCAACCTTATGCAGGACCAACCTTATGCAGGACCAACCTTATGCAGGACCAACCTTATGCAGGACCAACCTTATGCAGGACCAACGTTATGCAGGACCAACCTTATACAGGACCAACCTTATACATGACCAACCTTATGCAGGACCAACCTTATGTAGGACCAACCGTATGCATTACCAACCTTATGCATGGCCGACCTTATGCAGGACCAACCTTATTAACGACCAATCTTATGCACGACCAACCTTATGCAGGACCATCCTAATGCAGGACCAACCTTATGCACGACCAACATTATGCATGACCAACCTTATGCAGGACCAACCTTATGCATGACCAACTTTATGCACGACCAACCTTATGCAGGATCAACCTTATGCAGGACCAACCTTATGCATGACCAACCTTATGCACGACCAACCTTATGCACGACTAACATTATGCAGGACCAACCTTATGCAGGACCAACCTTATGCAGGACCAACCTTATGCAGGACCAACCTTATGCATGACCAACTTTATGCAGGACCAACCTTATGCAGGACCAACCTTATGCAGGACCAACCTTATGCATGACCAACCTTATGCATGACTAACATTATGCAGGACCAACCTTATGCAGGACCAACCTTATGCATGACCAACTTTATGCAGGACCAACCTTATGCAGGACCAACCTTATGCAGGACCAACCTTGTGCATGACCAACCTTATTCACGACCAATCTTATGCATGACCAACCTTATGCATGACCAACCTTATGCATGACTAACATTATGCAGGACCAACCTTATGCATGATCAACCTTATGCAGGACCTACCTTATGCAGGACCAACCTTATGCAGGACCAACCTTATGCATGACCAACCTTATGCAGGACCAACCTTATGCAGGACCAACCTTATGCAGGACCAACCTTATGCACGACCAACCTTATGCAGGACCAACCTTATGCGGGACCAACCTTATGCATGAACAACCTTATGTAGGACCAACCTTATGCACGACCAACCTTATGCAGGACCAACCTTATGCAGGACCAACCTTATGCAGGACCAACCTTATGCAGGACCAACCTTATGCAGGACCAACCTTATGCAGGACCAACCTTATGCACGACCAACCTTATGCACGCAGGTCCAACCTTATGCATGACCAACCTTATGCATGACCAACCTTATGTATGACCAACCTTATGCATTACCAACCTTATGCAGGACCAACCTTATGAATGACCAACCTTATGTAGGACCAACCTTATGCAGGACCAACCTTATGCATGACCAACCTTATGCAGGACCAACCTTATGAATGACCAACCTTATGCAGGACCAACCTTATGCATGACCAACCTTATGCAGGACCAACCTTATGCAGGACCAACCTTATGAATGACCAACCTTATGCAGGACCAACCTTATGCAGGACCAACCTTATGCAGGACCAACCTTATGCAGGACCAACCTTATGCAGGACCAACCTTATGCATGACCAACCTTATGAATGACCAACCTTATGAAGGACCAACCTTATGCATGACCAACCTTATGCTTGACCAACCTTATGCATGACCAACCTTGTGCAGGACAAACCTTATGCATGACCAACCTTATGCAGGACCAACCTTATGCATGACCAATCTTATGCAGGAGACCAACCTTATGCAGGACCAACCTTATGCAGGACCAACCTTATGCAGGACCAACCTTATGAATGACCAACCTTATGCAGGACCAACCTTATGCAAGATCAACCTTATGCAGGACCAACTTATGCATGACCAACCTTATGCATGACCAACATTATGCAGGACCAACCTTATGAATGACCAACCTTATGAATGACCAACCTTATGCAGGACCAACCTTATGCAGGACCAACCTTATGAATGACCAACCTTATGCAGGACTAACCTAATACAGGCCCAACCTTATGCAGGACCAACCTTAAGCAGGACCAACCTTATGCAGGACCAACCTTATGCATGACCAACCTTATGCTGGACCAATCTTATGCATGACCAACCTTATGCATGACCAACCTTATGGATGACCAATCTTATGCATGACAAACCTTATGCAGGACCAACCTTATGCAGGACCAACCTTATGCATGACCAAACTTATGCATGACCAACCTTATGCAGGACCAACCTTATGCATGACCAACCTTATACAGGACCAACCATATGCATGACCAACCTTATGCAGGACCAATCTTATGAAGGACCAACCTTATGCAGGACCAACCTTATGCATGACCAACCTTATGCAGGACCAACCTTATGCAGGACCAACCTTATGCAGGACCAACCTTATGCATGTCATGACCAAACTTATGCATGACCAACCTTATGCAGGACCAACCTTATGGATGACCAACCTTATGTAGGACCAATCTTATGCAGGACCAACCTTATGCATGACCAACCTCATGCAGGACCAACCATATGCATGACCAGCCTTATGCAGGACCAATCTTATGCAGGACCAACCTTATGCAGGACCAACCTTGTGCAGGACCAACCTTGTGCATGACCAAACTTATGCAGGACCAACCTTATGCAGGACCAACCTTATGCAGGACCAACCTTATGCAGGACCAACCTTATGCAGGACCAACCTTATGCAGGACCAACTTATGTATGACCTACCTTATGCACGACCAACCTAATGCATGACCAACCTTATGCACAACAAACCTTATGCAGGACCAACCTTATGCAGGAACAACCTTATGCAGGACCAACCTTGTGCATGAACAACCTTATGCACGACCAACCTTATGCAGGACCAACCTTATGCAGGACCAACCTTATGCATGACCAAACTTATGCAGGACCAACCTTATGCAGGACCAACCTTATGCAGGACCAACCTTATGCAGGACCAACCTTATGCAGGACCAACCTTATTAACGACCAATCTTATGCACGACCAACCTTATGCAGGACCATCCTAATGCAGGACCAACCTTATGCACGACCAACATTATGCATGACCAACCTTATGCAGGACCAACCTTATGCATGACCAACTTTATGCACGACCAACCTTAGGCAGGACCAACCTTATGCAGGACCAACCTTATGCATGACCAACTTTATGCAGGACCAACCTTATGCAGGACCAACCTTATGCATGACCAACCTTATGCACGACCAACCTTATGCACGACTAACATTATGCAGGACCAACCTTATGCAGGACCAACCTTATGCAGGACCAACCTTATGCAGGACCAACCTTATGCATGACCAACTTTATGCAGGACCAACCTTATGCAGGACCAACCTTATGCAGGACCAACCTTATGCATGACCAACCTTATGCATGACTAACATTATGCAGGACCAACCTTATGCAGGACCAACCTTATGCATGACCAACTTTATGCAGGACCAACCTTATGCAGGACCAACCTTATGCAGGACCAACCTTGTGCATGACCAACCTTATTCACGACCAATCTTATGCACGACCAACCTTATGCACGACCAACCTTATGCATGACTAACATTATGCAGGACCAACCTTATGCATGATCAACCTTATGCAGGACCTACCTTATGCAGGACCAACCTTATGCAGGACCAACCTTATGCATGACCAACCTTATGCAGGACCAACCTTATGCAGGACCAACCTTATGCAGGACCAACCTTATGCACGACCAACCTTATGCAGGACCAACCTTATGCATGTCCAACCTTATGCATGACCAACCTTATGCAGGACCAACCTTATGCAGGACCAACCTTATGCACGACCAACCTTATGCACGCAGGTCCAACCTTATGCATGACCAACCTTATGCATGACCAACCTTATGTATGACCAACCTTATGCATTACCAACCTTATGCAGGACCAACCTTATGCATGAACAACCTTATGCAGGACCAACCTTATGCAGGACCAACCTTATGCAGGACCAACCTTATGCACGACCAACCTTATGCACGCAGGTCCAACCTTATGCATGACCAACCTTATGCATGACCAACCTTATGTATGACCAACCTTATGCATTACCAACCTTATGCAGGACCAACCTTATGAATGACCAACCTTATGTAGGACCAACCTTATGCAGGACCAACCTTATGCATGACCAACCTTATGCAGGACCAACCTTATGAATGACCAACCTTATGCGCGAAACCAACCTTATGCATGACCAACCTTATGCAGGACCAACCTTATGCAGGTCCAACCTTATGAATGACCAACCTTATGCAGGACCAACCTTATGCATGACCAACCTTATGCAGGACCAACCTTATGCAGGACCAACCTTATGCAGGACCAACCTTATGCATGACCAACCTTATGAATGACCAACCTTATGAAGGACCAACCTTATGCATGACCAACCTTATGCTTGACCAACCTTATGCATGACCAACCTTGTGCAGGACAAACCTTATGCATGACCAACCTTATGCAGGACCAACCTTATGCATGACCAATCTTATGCAGGAGACCAACCTTATGCAGGACCAACCTTATGCAGGACCAACCTTATGCAGGACCAACCTTATGAATGACCAACCTTATGCAGGACCAACCTTATGCATGACCAACCTTATGCAGGACCAACTTATGCATGACCAACCTTATGCATGACCAACATTATGCAGGACCAACCTTATGAATGACCAACCTTATGAATGACCAACCTTATGTAGGACCAACCTTATGCAGGACCAACCTTATGAATGACCAACCTTATGCAGGACTAACCTAATACAGGCCCAACCTTATGCAGGACCAACCTTAAGCAGGACCAACCTTATGCAGGACCAACCTTATGCATGACCAACCTTATGCTGGACCAATCTTATGCATGACCAACCTTATGCATGCCAACCTTATGGATGACCAATCTTATGCATGACAAACCTTATGCAGGACCAACCTTATGCAGGACCAACCTTATGCATGACCAAACTTATGCATGACCAACCTTATGCAGGACCAACCTTATGCATGACCAACCTTATGCAGGACCAACCATATGCATGACCAACCTTATGCAGGACCAATCTTATGAAGGACCAACCTTATGCAGGACCAACCTTATGCATGACCAACCTTATGCAGGACCAACCTTATGCAGGACCAACCTTATGCAGGACCAACCTTATGCATGTCATGACCAAACTTATGCATGACCAACCTTATGCAGGACCAACCTTATGGATGACCAACCTTATGTAGGACCAATCTTATGCAGGACCAACCTTATGCATGACCAACCTCATGCAGGACCAACCTTATGCAGGACCAACCTTATGCAGGACCAACCTTATGCAGGACCAACCTTATGCAGGACCAACCTTATGCAGGACCAACTTATGTATGACCTACTTTATGCACGACCAACCTAATGCATGACCAACCTTATGCACAACAAACCTTATGCAGGACCAACCTTATGCAGGAACAACCTTATGCAGGACCAACCTTGTGCATGAACAACCTTATGCACGACCAACCTTATGCAGGACCAACCTTATGCAGGACCAACCTTATGCATGACCAAACTTATGCAGGACCAACCTTATGCAGGACCAACCTTATGCAGGACCAACCTTATGCAGGACCAACCTTATGCAGGACCAACCTTATGCAGGACCAACCTTATGCAGGACCAACCTTATGCAGGACCAACCTTATGCAGGACCAACCTTATGCAGGACCAACCTTATGCAGGACCAACCTTTTGCAAGACCAACCTTATGCATGACTAATCTTATGCAGGACCAACCTTATGCATGACCAACCTGATGCACGCCCAACTTTATGCACTACCAACCTTATGCTTGACCAACCTTATGCATGACCAACCTTATGCAGGACCAACCTTATGCATGACCAATCTTATGCATGACCAACTTTATGCAGGACCAACCTTATGCATAACCTAACTTATGCAAGACCAACCTTATGCAGGACCAACCTTATGCATGACCAACCTTATTCACGCCCAACCTTATGCACCACCAACCTTACGCTTGACCAACCTTATGCATGACTAACCTTATGCAGGACAAACCTTATCCATGACCAATCTTATGCAGGATCAACCTTATGCAGGACCAACCTTATGCATAACCTACCTTATGCAAGACCAACCTTATGCAGGACCAACCTTATGCAAGACCAACCTTATGCATGACCAAACTATGCAGGACCAACCTTATGCATGACCAACCTTATGCATGACCAACCTTATGCATGACCAAACTATGCAGGACCAACCTTAGGCATGACCAACCTTATGCAGGACCAACCTTATGAAGGACCAACCTTATGCAGGACCAACCTTATGCATGACCAACCTTATGCAGGACCAACCTTATGCACGACCAACTTTATGCTCGACCAACCTTATGCAGGACCAACCTTATGCAGGACCAACCTTATGCAGGACCAACCTTATGCAGGACCAACCTTATGCAGGACCAACCTTATGCACGACCTTCCTTATGCACGACCAACCTTATGCAGGATCAACTAGTGCAGGATCAACCTTATGCATGGCCAACCTTATTCATAACCTCCCTTATGCAAGATCAACCTTATGCAGGACCAACTACCTTTATAGGACCAACCTTATGCAAAACCAACCTTGTGCAGAACCAACCTTATACATGAACAACCTTATGCAAGACCAACCTTATGTAGGACCAACCTTATGCAGGACCAACCTTATGCAGGACCAACATTATGCACCACCAACCTTATGCACGACAAACCTTATGCAGGACCAACCTTATGCACGACCAACCTTATGCAGGACCAACCTATGCACCACCAATCTTATGCACGATGGACCTTATGCAGGACCAACATTATGCACGATCAACCTTATGCAGGACCAACCTTATGCATGACCAACCTTATGCAGGACCAACTTTACGCAGGACCAACCTTATGCATAACCTACCTTTTGCAAGACCAACCTTATGCAGGACCAACCTTATGCAAGACCAACCTTATGCATGACCAACCTTATACAGGACCAAACTTATGCATGACCAACCTTATGCATGACCAACCTAATGCAGGACCAACCTTATGTATTACCAACCTTATCCAGGATCAACCTTATACATGACCAACCTCATGCAGGACCAACCTCATGCAGGACCAACCTTATGCAAGACCAACCTTATGCAGGACCAACCTTATGCACGACCAACCTTATGCAGGACCAACCTTATGCAGGACCAACCTTATGCAGGACCAACCTTATGCAGGACCAACCTTATGCACCACCAACCTTACGCAGGACCAACCTTGTGCAGGACCAACCTTATGCAGGAACAACCTTGTGCATGACCCACCTTATGCACAAGCAACCTTATACAGGACCAACCTTCGTAGGACCAACCTTATGCACGACAACCTTATGCACGACCAACCTTATGCAGGACCAACCTTATGCATGACCAACCTTATGCAGGACCAATCTTATGCAGGACCAAGACCAAACTTATGCATGACCAACCTTATGCAGGACCAACCTTATGCATGACCAACCTTATGCATGACCAACCTTATGCAGGACCAACCTTATGCATGACCAACCTTATGCACGACCAACCTTATGCAGGACCAACCTTATGCAGGACCAACCTTATGCATGACCAAACTTATGCATGACCAACCTTATGCAGGACCAACCTTATGGATGACCAACCTTATGCATGACCAACCTTATGCAGGACCAACCTTATGGATGACCAACCTTATGCATGACCAACCTTATGCAGGACCAACCATATGCATGACCAGCCTTATGCAGGACCAACCTTATGGATGACCAACCTTATGCAGGACCAACCTTATGCATGACCAACCTCATGCAGGACCAACCATATGCATGACCAGCCTTATGCAGGACCAATCTTATGCAGGACCAACCTTATGCAGGACCAACCTTATGCAGGACCAACCTTATGCAGGACCAACCTTATGCAGGACCAACTTATGTATGACCTACCTTATGCACGACCAACCTAATGCATCACCAACCTTATGCACAACAAACCTTATGCAGGACCAACCTTATGCAGGACCAACCTTATGCAGGACCAACCTTGTGCATGAACAACCTTATGCACGACCAACCTTATGCAGGACCAACCTTATGCAGGACCAACCTTATGCATGACCAAACTTATGCATGACCAACCTTATGCAGGACCAACCTTATGCATGACCAACCTTATGCAGGACCAACCATATGCATGACCAACCTTATGCAGGACCAATCTTATGAAGGACCAACCGTATGCATGACCAACCTTGTGCATGAACAACCTTATGCACGACCAACCTTATGCAGGACCAACCTTATGCAGGACCAACCTTATGCAGGACCAACCTTATGCAGGACCAACCTTATCCAGGACCAACCTAATGCATGACCAACCTTATGCACAACAAACCTTATGCACGACCAACCTTATGCAGGACCAACCTTATGCAGGACCAACCTTATGCAGGACCAACCTTATGCAAGACCAACCTTATGCATGACTAATCTTATGCAGGACCAACCTTATGCATGACCAACCTGATGCACGCCCAACTTTATGCACTACCAACCTTATGCTTGACCAACCTTATGCATGACCAACCTTATGCAGGACCAACCTTATGCATGACCAATCTTATGCATGACCAACTTTATGCAGGACCAACCTTATGCATAACCTACCTTATGCAAGACCAACCTTATGCAGGACCAACCTTATGCATGACCAACCTTATTCACGCCCAACCTTATGCACCACCAACCTTACGCTTGACCAACCTTATGCATGACTAATCTTATGCAGGACAAACCTTATCCATGACCAATCTTATGCAGGATCAACCTTATGCAGGACCAACCTTATGCATAACCTACCTTATGCAAGACCAACCTTATGCAGGACCAACCTTATGCAAGACCAACCTTATGCATGACCAAACTATGCAGGACCAACCTTATGCATGACCAACCTTATGCATGACCAACCTTATGCATGACCAAACTATGCAGGACCAACCTTAGGCATGACCAACCTTATGCAGGACCAACCTTATGCAGGACCAACCTTATGCAGGACCAACCTTATGCATGACCAACCTTATGCAGGACCAACCTTATGCAGGACCAACTTTATGAATGTCCAACCTTATGCATGACCAACCTTATGCACGACCAACTTTATGCTCGACCAACCTTATGCAGGACCAACCTTATGCAGGACCAACCTTATGCAGGACCAACCTCATGCAGGACCAACCATATGCATGACCAGCCTTATGCAGGACCAATCTTATGCAGGACCAACCTTATGCAGGACCAACCTTATGCAGGACCAACCTTATGCAGGTCCAACCTTATGCAGGACCAACTTATGTATGACCTACCTTATGCACGACCAACCTAATGCATGACCAACCTTATGCACAACAAACCTTATGCAGGACCAACCTTATGCAGGAACAACCTTATGCAGGACCAACCTTGTGCATGAACAACCTTATGCACGACCAACCTTATGCAGGACCAACCTTATGCAGGACCAACCTTATGCATGACCAAACTTATGCAGGACCAACCTTATGCAGGACCAACCTTATGCAGGACCAACCTTATGCAGGACCAACCTTATGCAGGACCAACCTTATGCAGGACCAACCTTATGCAGGACCAACCTTATGCAGGACCAACCTTTTGCAAGACCAACCTTATGCATGACTAATCTTATGCAGGACCAACCTTATGCATGACCAACCTGATGCACGCCCAACTTTATGCACTACCAACCTTATGCTTGACCAACCTTATGCATGACCAACCTTATGCAGGACCAACCTTATGCATGACCAATCTTATGCATGACCAACTTTATGCAGGACCAACCTTATGCATAACCTACCTTATGCAAGACCAACCTTATGCAGGACCAACCTTATGCATAACCTACCTTATGCAAGACCAACCTTACGCTTGACCAACCTTATGCATGACTAACCTTATGCAGGACAAACCTTATCCATGACCAATCTTATGCAGGATCAACCTTATGCAGGACCAACCTTATGCATAACCTACCTTATGCAAGACCAACCTTATGCAGGACCAACCTTATGCAAGACCAACCTTATGCATGACCAAACTATGCAGGACCAACCTTATGCATGACCAACCTTATGCATGACCAACCTTATGCATGACCAAACTATGCAGGACCAACCTTAGGCATGACCAACCTTATGCAGGACCAACCTTATGCAGGACCAACCTTATGCAGGACCAACCTTATGCATGACCAACCTTATGCAGGACCAACCTTATGCACGACCAACTTTATGCTCGACCAACCTTATGCAGGACCAACCTTATGCAGGACCAACCTTATGCAGGACCAACCTTATGCAGGACCAACCTTATGCAGGACCAACCTTATGCACGACCTTCCTTATGCACGACCAACCTTATGCAGGATCAACTAGTGCAGGATCAACCTTATGCATGGCCAACCTTATTCATAACCTCCCTTATGCAAGATCAACCTTATGCAGGACCAACCTTATGCAAGACCAACCTTATGCATGACCAACCTTATGCAGGACCAACTACCTTTATAGGACCAACCTTATGCAAAACCAACCTTGTGCAGAACCAACCTTATACATGAACAACCTTACGCAAGACCAACCTTATGTAGGACCAACCTTATGCAGGACCAACCTTATGCAGGACCAACATTATGCACCACCAACCTTATGCACGACAAACCTTATGCAGGACCAACCTTATGCACGACCAACCTTATGCAGGACCAACCTATGCACCACCAATCTTATGCACGATGGACCTTATGCAGGACCAACATTATGCACGATCAACCTTATGCAGGACCAACCTTATGCATGACCAACCTTATGCAGGACCAACTTTACGCAGGACCAACCTTATGCATAACCTACCTTTTGCAAGACCAACCTTATGCAGGACCAACCTTATGCAAGACCAACCTTATGCATGACCAACCTTATACAGGACCAAACTTATGCATGACCAACCTTATGCATGACCAACCTAATGCAGGACCAACCTTATGTATTACCAACCTTATCCAGGATCAACCTTATACATGACCAACCTCATGCAGGACCAACCTCATGCAGGACCAACCTTATGCAAGACCAACCTTATGCAGGACCAACCTTATGCACGACCAACCTTATGCAGGACCAACCTTATGCAGGACCAACCTTATGCAGGCACAACCTTATGCAGGACCAACCTTATGCACCACCAACCTTACGCAGGACCAACCTTGTGCAGGACCAACCTTATGCAGGAACAACCTTGTGCATGACCCACCTTATGTACAACCAACCTTACGCAGGACCAACCTTATGCACCACCAACCTTACGCAGGACCAACCTTATGCATGACCAACCTTATGCAGGACCAACCTTATGCAGGACCAAGACCAAACTTATGCATGACCAACCTTATGCAGGACCAACCTTATGCATGACCAACCTTATGCATGACCAACCTTATGCAGGACCAACCTTATGCATGACCAACCTTATGCACGACCAACCTTATGCAGGACCAACCTTATGCAGGACCAACCTTATGCATGACCAAACTTATGCATGACCAACCTTATGCAGGACCAACCTTATGGATGACCAACCTTATGCATGACCAACCTTATGCAGGACCAACCTTATGGATGACCAACCTTATGCATGACCAACCTTATGCAGGACCAACCATATGCATGACCAGCCTTATGCAGGACCAACCTTATGGATGACCAACCTTATGCAGGACCAACCTTATGCATGACCAACCTCATGCAGGACCAACCATATGCATGACCAGCCTTATGCAGGACCAATCTTATGCAGGACCAACCTTATGCAGGACCAACCTTATGCAGGACCAACCTTATGCAGGACCAACCTTATGCAGGACCAACTTATGTATGACCTACCTTATGCACGACCAACCTAATGCATCACCAACCTTATGCACAACAAACCTTATGCAGGACCAACCTTATGCAGGACCAACCTTATGCAGGACCAACCTTGTGCATGAACAACCTTATGCACGACCAACCTTATGCAGGACCAACCTTATGCAGGACCAACCTTATGCATGACCAACCTTATGCATGACCAACCTTATGCAGGACCAACCTTATGCATGTCCAACCTTATGCATGACCAACCTTATGCACGACCAACTTTATGCTCGACCAACCTTATGCAGGACCAACCTTATGCAGGACCAACCTTATGCAGGACCAACCTTATGCAGGACCAACCTTATGCAGGACCAACCTTATGCACGACCTTCCTTATGCACGACCAACCTTATGCAGGACCAACCTTATGCAGGACCAACCTTATGCACAACCTACCTTATGCACGACCAACCTTATGCAGGACCAACCTTATGCAGGACCAACCTTATGCAGGAACAACCTTGTGCATGACCCACCTTATGCACAACCAACCTTATACAGGACCAACCTTCATAGGACCAACCTTATGCACGACAACCTTATGCACGACCAACCTTATGCAGGACCAACCTTATGCATGACCAACCTTATGCAGGACCAACCTTATGCAGGACCAAGACCAAACTTATGCATGACCAACCTTATGCAGGACCAACCTTATGCATGACCAACCTTATGCATGACCAACCTTATGCAGGACCAACCTTATGCATGACCAACCTTATGCACGACCAACCTTATGCAGGACCAACCTTATGCAGGACCAACCTTATGCATGACCAAACTTATGCATGACCAACCTTATGCAGGACCAACCTTATGGATGACCAACCTTATGCATGACCAACCTTATGCAGGACCAACCTTATGGATGACCAACCTTATGCATGACCAACCTTATGCAGGACCAACCATATGCATGACCAGCCTTATGCAGGACCAACCTTATGGATGACCAACCTTATGCAGGACCAACCTTATGCATGACCAACCTCATGCAGGACCAACCATATGCATGACCAGCCTTATGCAGGACCAATCTTATGCAGGACCAACCTTATGCAGGACCAACCTTATGCAGGACCAACCTTATGCAGGACCAACCTTATGCAGGACCAACTTATGTATGACCTACCTTATGCACGACCAACCTAATGCATCACCAACCTTATGCACAACAAACCTTATGCAGGACCAACCTTATGCAGGACCAACCTTATGCAGGACCAACCTTGTGCATGAACAACCTTATGCACGACCAACCTTATGCAGGACCAACCTTATGCAGGACCAACCTTATGCATGACCAACCTTATGCATGACCAACCTTATGCAGGACCAACCTTATGCATGTCCAACCTTATGCATGACCAACCTTATGCACGACCAACTTTATGCTCGACCAACCTTATGCAGGACCAACCTTATGCAGGACCAACCTTATGCAGGACCAACCTTATGCAGGACCAACCTTATGCAGGACCAACCTTATGCACGACCTTCCTTATGCACGACCAACCTTATGCAGGACCAACCTTATGCAGGACCAACCTTATGCACAACCTACCTTATGCACGACCAACCTTATGCAGGACCAACCTTATGCAGGACCAACCTTATGCAGGACCAACCTTATGCATGACCAAACTTATGCAGGACCAACCTTATGTACCACCAACCTTATGTAGGACCAACCTTATGCACGACCAACCTTATGCTGGACCAACCTTATGCATGACCAACCTTATGCACGACCAACCTTATGCAGGACCAACCTTATGCAGGACCAACCTTATGCATGACCAAACTTATGCATGACCAACCTTATGCAGGACCAACCTTATGGATGACCAACCTTATGCATGACCAACCTTATGCAGGACCAACCTTATGGATGACCAACCTTATGCATGACCAACCTTATGCAGGACCAACCATATGCATGACCAGCCTTATGCAGGACCAACCTTATGGATGACCAACCTTATGCAGGACCAACCTTATGCATGACCAACCTCATGCAGGACCAACCATATGCATGACCAGCCTTATGCAGGACCAATCTTATGCAGGACCAACCTTATGCAGGACCAACCTTATGCAGGACCAACCTTATGCAGGACCAACCTTATGCAGGACCAACTTATGTATGACCTACCTTATGCACGACCAACCTAATGCATCACCAACCTTATGCACAACAAACCTTATGCAGGACCAACCTTATGCAGGACCAACCTTATGCAGGACCAACCTTGTGCATGAACAACCTTATGCACGACCAACCTTATGCAGGACCAACCTTATGCAGGACCAACCTTATGCATGACCAAACTTATGCATGACCAACCTTATGCAGGACCAACCTTATGCATGACCAACCTTATGCAGGACCAACCATATGCATGACCAACCTTATGCAGGACCAATCTTATGAAGGACCAACCGTATGCATGACCAACCTTGTGCATGAACAACCTTATGCACGACCAACCTTATGCAGGACCAACCTTATGCAGGACCAACCTTATGCAGGACCAACCTTATGCAGGACCAACCTTATCCAGGACCAACCTAATGCATGACCAACCTTATGCACAACAAACCTTATGCACGACCAACCTTATGCAGGACCAACCTTATGCAGGACCAACCTTATGCAGGACCAACCTTATGCAAGACCAACCTTATGCATGACTAATCTTATGCAGGACCAACCTTATGCATGACCAACCTGATGCACGCCCAACTTTATGCACTACCAACCTTATGCTTGACCAACCTTATGCATGACCAACCTTATGCAGGACCAACCTTATGCATGACCAATCTTATGCATGACCAACTTTATGCAGGACCAACCTTATGCATAACCTACCTTATGCAAGACCAACCTTATGCAGGACCAACCTTATGCATGACCAACCTTATTCACGCCCAACCTTATGCACCACCAACCTTACGCTTGACCAACCTTATGCATGACTAATCTTATGCAGGACAAACCTTATCCATGACCAATCTTATGCAGGATCAACCTTATGCAGGACCAACCTTATGCATAACCTACCTTATGCAAGACCAACCTTATGCAGGACCAACCTTATGCAAGACCAACCTTATGCATGACCAAACTATGCAGGACCAACCTTATGCATGACCAACCTTATGCATGACCAACCTTATGCATGACCAAACTATGCAGGACCAACCTTAGGCATGACCAACCTTATGCAGGACCAACCTTATGCAGGACCAACCTTATGGATGACCAACCTTATGCATGACCAACCTTATGCAGGACCAACCATATGCATGACCAGCCTTCGTAGGACCAACCTTATGCATGACAACCTTATGCACGACCAACCTTATGCAGGACCAACCTTATGCATGACCAACCTTATGCAGGACCAACCTTATGCAGGACCAAGACCAAACTTATGCATGACCAACCTTATGCAGGACCAACCTTATGCATGACCAACCTTATGCATGACCAACCTTATGCAGGACCAACCTTATGCATGACCAACCTTATGCACGACCAACCTTATGCAGGACCAACCTTATGCAGGACCAACCTTATGCATGACCAAACTTATGCATGACCAACCTTATGCAGGACCAACCTTATGGATGACCAACCTTATGCATGACCAACCTTATGCAGGACCAACCTTATGGATGACCAACCTTATGCATGACCAACCTTATGCAGGACCAACCATATGCATGACCAGCCTTATGCAGGACCAACCTTATGGATGACCAACCTTATGCAGGACCAACCTTATGCATGACCAACCTCATGCAGGACCAACCATATGCATGACCAGCCTTATGCAGGACCAATCTTATGCAGGACCAACCTTATGCAGGACCAACCTTATGCAGGACCAACCTTATGCAGGACCAACCTTATGCAGGACCAACTTATGTATGACCTACCTTATGCACGACCAACCTAATGCATCACCAACCTTATGCACAACAAACCTTATGCAGGACCAACCTTATGCAGGACCAACCTTATGCAGGACCAACCTTGTGCATGAACAACCTTATGCACGACCAACCTTATGCAGGACCAACCTTATGCAGGACCAACCTTATGCATGACCAACCTTATGCATGACCAACCTTATGCAGGACCAACCTTATGCATGTCCAACCTTATGCATGACCAATCTTATGCACGACCAACTTTATGCTCGACCAACCTTATGAAGGACCAACCTTATGCAGGACCAACCTTATGCAGGACCAACCTTATGCAGGACCAACCTTATGCAGGACCAACCTTATGCACGACCTTCCTTATGCACGACCAACCTTATGCAGGACCAACCTTATGCAGGACCAACCTTATGCACAACCTACCTTATGCACGACCAACCTTATGCAGGACCAACCTTATGCAGGACCAACCTTATGCAGGACCAACCTTATGCATGACCAAACTTATGCAGGACCAACCTTATGTACCACCAACCTTATGTAGGACCAACCTTATGCACGACCAACCTTATGCTGGACCAACCTTATGCATGACCAACCTTATGCATGACCAACCTTATGGATGACCAATCTTATGCATGACAAACCTTATGCAGGACCAACCTTATGCAGGACCAACCTTATGCATGACCAAACTTATGCATGACCAACCTTATGCAGGACCAACCTTATGCATGACCAACCTTATGCAGGACCAACCATATGCATGACCAACCTTATGCAGGATCAATCTTATGAAGGACCAACCTTATGCATGACCAACCTTATGCAGGACCAACCATATGCATGACCAACCTTATGCAGGACCAATCTTATGCAGGACCAACCTTTTGCAGGACCAACCTTATGCAAGACCAACCTTATGCATGACCAACTTTATGCAGGACCAACCTTATGCATAACCTACCTTATGCAAGACCAACCTTATGCAGGACCAACCTTATGCATGACCAATCTTATTCACGCCCAACCTTATGCACCACCAACCTTACGCTTGACCAACCTTATGCATGACTAATCTTATGCAGGACAAACCTTATCCATGACCAATCTTATGCAGGATCAACCTTATGCAGGACCAACCTTATGCATAACCTACCTTATGCAAGACCAACCTTATGCAGGACCAACCTTATGCAAGACCAACCTTATGCATGACCAAACTATGCAGGACCAACCTTATGCATGACCAACCTTATGCATGACCAACCTTATGCATGACCAAACTATGCAGGACCAACCTTAGGCATGACCAACCTTATGCAGGACCAACCTTATGCAGGACCAACCTTATGCAGGACCAACCTTATGCATGACCAACCTTATGCAGGACCAACCTTATGCAGGACCAACTTTATGCATGTCCCACCTTATGCATGACCAACCTTATGCACGACCAACTTTATGCTCGACCAACCTTATGCAGGACCAACCTTATGCAGGACCAACCTTATGCAGGACCAACCTTATGCAGGACCAACCTTATGCATGACCAAACTTATGCATGACCAACCTTATGCAGGACCAACCTTATGCATGACCAACCTTATGCAGGACCAACCATATGCATGACCAACCTTATGCAGGACCAATCTTATGAAGGACCAACCGTATGCATGACCAACCTTATGCAGGACCAACCTTATGCATGACCAACCTTATGCAGGACCAACCTTATGGATGACCAACCTTATGTAGGACCAATCTTATGCAGGACCAACCTTATGCATGACCAACCTCATGCAGGACCAACCATATGCATGACCAGCGTTATGCAGGACCAATCTTATGCAGGACCAACCTTATGCAGGACCAACCTTATGCAGGACCAACCTTATGCAGGACCAACCTTATGCAGGACCAACTTATGTATGACCTACCTTATGCAGGACCAACCTTATGCAGGACCAACCTTGTGCATGAACAACCTTATGCACGACCAACCTTATGCAGGACCAACCTTATGCAGGACCAACCTTATGCAGGACCAACCTTATGCAGGACCAACCTTATCCAGGACCAACCTTATGCAGGACCAACCTTATGCATGACCAAACTTATGCAGGACCAACCTTATGCAGGACCAACCTTATGCAAGACCAACCTTATGCATGACTAATCTTATGCAGGACCAACCTTATGCATGACCAACCTGATGCACGCCCAACTTTATGCACTACCAACCTTATGCTTGACCAACCTTATGCATGACCAACCTTATGCAGGACCAACCTTATGCATGACCAATCTTATGCATGACCAACTTTATGCAGGACCAACCTTATGCATAACCTACCTTATGCAAGACCAACCTTATGCAGGACCAACCTTATGCATGACCAACCTTATTCACGCCCAACCTTATGCACCACCAACCTTACGCTTGACCAACCTTATGCATGACTAACCTTATGCAGGACAAACCTTATCCATGACCAACCTTATGCAAGACCAACCTTATGCATGAACAAACTATGCAGGACCAACCTTATGCATGACCAACCTTATGCATGACCAACCTTATGCATGACTAAACTATGCAGGACCAACCTTAGGCATGACCAACCTTATGCAGGACCAACCTTATGCAGGACCAACCTTATGCAGGACCAACCTTATGCATGACCAACCTTATGCAGGACCAACCTTATGCAGGACCAACCTTATGCATGTCCAACCTTATGCATGACCAACCTTATGCACGACCAACTTTATGCTCGACCAACCTTATGCAGGACCAACCTTATGCAGGACCAACCTTATGCAGGACCAACCTTATGCAGGACCAACCTTATGCAGGACCAACCTTATGCACGACCTTCCTTATGCACGACCAACCTTATGCAGTACCAACCTTATGCAGGACCAACCTTATGCACAACCTACCTTATGCACGACCAACCTTATGCAGGACCAACCTTATGCAGGACCAACCTTATGCAGGACCAACCTTATGCATGACCAAACTTATGCAGGACCAACCTTATGTACCACCAACCTTATGTAGGACCAACCTTATGCACGACCAACCTTATGCAGGACCAACCTTATGCAGGACCAACCTTATGCATGACCAAACTTATGCATGACCAACCTTATGCAGGACCAACCTTATGCATGACCAACCTTATGCAGGACCAACCATATGCATGACCAACCTTATGCAGGATCAATCTTATGAAGGACCAACCTTATGCATGACCAACCTTATGCAGGACCAATCTTATGCAGGACCAACCTTATGCAGGACCAACCTTAAGCAAGACCAACCTTATGCATGACTAATCTTATGCAGGACCAACCTTATGTATGACCAACCTGATGCACGCCCAACTTTATGCACTACCAACCTTATGCTTGACCAACCTTATGCAAGACCAACCTTATGCTGGACCAACCTTATGCATGACCAACCTTATTCACGCCCAACCTTATGCACCACCAACCTTACGCTTGACCAACCTTATGCATGACTAACCTTATGCAGGACAAACCTTATCCATGACCAATCTTATGCAGGATCAACCTTATGCAGGACCAACCTTATGCATAACCTACCTTATGCAAGACCAACCTTATGCAGGACCAACCTTATGCAAGACCAACCTTATGCATGACCAAACTATGCAGGACCAACCTTATGCATGACCAACCTTATGCATGACCAACCTTATGCATGACTAAACTATGCAGGACCAACCTTAGGCATGACCAACCTTATGCAGGACCAACCTTATGCAGGACCAACCTTATGCAGGACCAACCTTATGCATGACCAACCTTATGCAGGACCAACCTTAGCAGGACCAACCTTATGCAGGACCAACCTTATGCAGGACCAACCTTATGCAGGACCAACCTTATGCAGGACCAACCTTATGCAGGACCAACCTTATGCACGACCTTCCTTATGCACGACCAACCTTATGCAGGACCAACCTTATGCAGGACCAACCTTATGCAGGACCAACCTTATGCATGACCAAACTTATGCAGGACCAACCTTATGTACCACCAACCTTATGTAGGACCAACCTTATGCACGACCAACCTTATGCTGGACCAACCTTATGCATGACCAACCTTATGCATGACCAACCTTATGGATGACCAATCTTATGCATGACAAACCTTATGCAGGACCAACCTTATGCAGGACCAACCTTATGCATGACCAAACTTATGCATGACCAACCTTATGCAGGACCAACCTTATGCATGACCAACCTTATGCAGGACCAACCATATGCATGACCAACCTTATGCAGGATCAATCTTATGAAGGACCAACCTTATGCAGGACCAATCTTATGCAGGACCAACCTTATGCAGGACCAACCTTATGTATGACCTACCTTATGCACGACCAACCTAATGCATGACAAACCTTATGTACGACCAACCTTATGCACGACCAACCTTATGCACGACCAAACTTATGCATGACCAACCTTATGCAGGACCAACCTTATGCAGGACCAACCTTATGCACGACAAAACTTTATGAAGGACCAATCTTATGCAGGACCAACGTTATGCAGTTCCAACTTTATGCATGACCAACCTTATGCAGGACAAACCTTATGCACCACCAACCTTATGCAGGATCAACTTGTGCAGGATCAACCTTATGCATGGCCAACCTTATACAGGACCAACCTTATGCAGAACCAACCTTATTCATAACCTCCCTTATGCAAGATCAACCTTATGCAGGACCAACCTTATGCAAGACCAACCTTATGCATGACCAACCTTATGCAGGACCAACTACCTTTATAGGACCAACCTTATGCAAAACCAACCTTGTGCAGAACGAACCTTATACATGAACAACCTTATGCAAGACCAACCTTATGTAGGACCAACCTTATGCAGGACCAACCTTATGCAGGACCAACATTATGCACCACCAACCTTATGCACGACAAACCTTATGCAGGACCAACCTTATGCACGACCAACCTTATGCAGGACCAACCTATGCACCACCAATCTTATGCACGATGGACCTTATGCAGGACCAACATTATGCACGATCAACCTTATGCAGGACCAACCTTATGCATGACCAACCTTATGCAGGACCAACTTTACGCAGGACCAACTTTATGCATAACCTACCTTTTGCAAGACCAACCTTATGCAGGACCAACCTTATGCAAGACCAACCTTATGCATGACCAACCTTATACAGGACCAAACTTATGCATGACCAACCTTATGCATGACCAACCTAATGCAGGACCAACCTTATGTATTACCAACCTTATCCAGGATCAACCTTATACATGACCAACCTCATGCAGGACCAACCTCATGCAGGACCAACCTTATGCAAGACCAACCTTATGCAGGACCAACCTTATGCACGACCAACCTTATGCAGGACCAACCTTATGCAGGACCAACCTTATGCAGGACCAACCTTATGCAGGACCAACCTTATGCACCACCAACCTTACGCAGGACCAACCTTGTGCAGGACCAACCTTATGCAGGAACAACCTTGTGCATGCCCCACCTTATGCACAACCAACCTTATACAGGACCAACCTTCGTAGGACCAACCTTATGCACGACAACCTTATGCACGACCAACGTTATGCAGGACCAACCTTATGCATGACCAACCTTATGCAGGACCAACCTTATGCAGGACCAAGACCAAACTTATGCATGACCAACCTTATGCAGGACCAACCTTATGCATGACCAACCTTATGCATGACCAACCTTATGCAGGACCAACCTTATGCAGGACCAACCTTATGCAGGACCAACCTTATGCATGACCAACCTTATGCAGGACCAACCTTATGCAGGACCAACTTTATGCAGGACCAACCTTATGCATGACCAACCTTATTCACGCCCAACCTTATGCACCACCAACCTTACGCTTGACCAACCTTATGCATGACTAACCTTATGCAGGACAAACCTTATCCATGACCAATCTTATGCAGGATCAACCTTATGCAGGACCAACCTTATGCATAACCTACCTTATGCAAGACCAACCTTATGCAGGACCAACCTTATGCAAGACCAACCTTATGCATGACCAAACTATGCAGGACCAACCTTATGCATGACCAACCTTATGCATGACCAACCTTATGCATGACTAAACTATGCAGGACCAACCTTAGGCATGACCAACCTTATGCAGGACCAACCTTATGCAGGACCAACCTTATGCAGGACCAACCTTATGCATGACCAACCTTATGCAGGACCAACCTTAGCAGGACCAACCTTATGCAGGACCAACCTTATGCAGGACCAACCTTATGCAGGACCAACCTTATGCAGGACCAACCTTATGCAGGACCAACCTTATGCACGACCTTCCTTATGCACGACCAACCTTATGCAGGACCAACCTTATGCAGGACCAACCTTATGCACAACCTACCTTATGCACGACCAACCTTATGCAGGACCAACCTTATGCAGGACCAACCTTATGCAGGACCAACCTTATGCATGACCAAACTTATGCAGGACCAACCTTATGTACCACCAACCTTATGTAGGACCAACCTTATGCACGACCAACCTTATGCTGGACCAACCTTATGCATGACCAACCTTATGCATGACCAACCTTATGGATGACCAATCTTATGCATGACAAACCTTATGCAGGACCAACCTTATGCAGGACCAACCTTATGCATGACCAAACTTATGCATGACCAACCTTATGCAGGACCAACCTTATGCATGACCAACCTTATGCAGGACCAACCATATGCATGACCAACCTTATGCAGGATCAATCTTATGAAGGACCAACCTTATGCATGACCAACCTTATGCAGGACCAACCATATGCATGACCAACCCTATGCAGGACCAATCTTATGCAGGACCAACCTTATGCAGGACCAACCTTATGTATGACCTACCTTATGCACGACCAACCTAATGCATGACAAACCTTATGTACGACCAACCTTATGCACGACCAACCTTATGCACGACCAACCTTATGCACGACCAACCTTATGCAGGACCAACCTTATGCAGGACCAACCTTATGCACGACAAAACTTTATGAAGGACCAATCTTATGCAGGACCAACGTTATGCAGGTCCAACCTTATACAGGACCAACCTTATGCAGAACCAACCTTATTCATAACCTCCCTTATGCAAGATCAACCTTATGCAGGACCAACCTTATGCAAGACCAACCTTATGCATGACCAACCTTATGCAGGACCAACTACCTTTATAGGACCAACCTTATGCAAAACCAACCTTGTGCAGAACCAACCTTATACATGAACAACCTTATGCAAGACCAACCTTATGTAGGACCAACCTTATGCAGGACCAACCTTATGCAGGACCAACATTATGCACCACCAACCTTATGCACGACAAACCTTATGCAGGACCAACCTTATGCAGGACCAACCTTATGCACGACCCACCTTATGCAGGACCAACCTATGCACCACCAATCTTATGCACGATGGACCTTATGCAGGACCAACATTATGCACGATCAACCTTATGCAGGACCAACCTTATGCATGACCAACCTTATGCAGGACCAACTTTACGCAAGACCAACCTTATGCATGACCAACCTTATACAGGACCAAACTTATGCATGACCAACCTTATGCAGGACCAACCTTATACATGACCAACCTCATGCAGGACCAACCTCATGCAGGACCAACCTTATGCAAGACCAACCTTATGCAGGACCAACCTTATGCACGACCAACCTTATGCAGGACCAACCTTATGCAGGACCAACCTTATGCAGGACCAACCTTATGCAGGACCAACCTTATGCACCACCAACCTTACGCAGGACCAACCTTGTGCAGGACCAACCTTATGCAGGAACAACCTTGTGCATGACCCACCTTATGCACAACCAACCTTATACAGGACCAACCTTCGTAGGACCAACCTTATGCACGACAACCTTATGCACGACCAACGTTATGCAGGACCAACCTTATGCATGACCAACCTTATGCAGGACCAACCTTATGCAGGACCAAGACCAAACTTATGCATGACCAACCTTATGCAGGACCAACCTTATGCATGACCAACCTTATGCACGACCAACCTTATGCAGGACCAACCTATGCACCACCAATCTTATGCACGATGGACCTTATGCAGGACCAACATTATGCACGATCAACCTTATGCAGGACCAACCTTATGCATGACCAACCTTATGCAGGACCAACTTTACGCAGGACCAACTTTATGCATAACCTACCTTTTGCAAGACCAACCTTATGCAGGACCAACCTTATGCAAGACCAACCTTATGCATGACCAACCTTATACAGGACCAAACTTATGCATGACCAACCTTATGCATGACCAACCTAATGCAGGACCAACCTTATGTATTACCAACCTTATCCAGGATCAACCTTATACATGACCAACCTCATGCAGGACCAACCTCATGCAGGACCAACCTTATGCAAGACCAACCTTATGCAGGACCAACCTTATGCAGGACCAACCTTATGCAGGACCAACCTTATGCAGGACCAACCTTATGCACCACCAACCTTACGCAGGACCAACCTTGTGCAGGACCAACCTTATGCAGGAACAACCTTGTGCATGCCCCACCTTATGCACAACCAACCTTATACAGGACCAACCTTCGTAGGACCAACCTTATGCACGACAACCTTATGCACGACCAACGTTATGCAGGACCAACCTTATGCATGACCAACCTTATGCAGGACCAACCTTATGCAGGACCAAGACCAAACTTATGCATGACCAACCTTATGCAGGACCAACCTTATGCATGACCAACCTTATGCATGACCAACCTTATGCAGGACCAACCTTATGCAGGACCAACCTTATGCAGGACCAACCTTATGCATGACCAACCTTATGCAGGACCAACCTTATGCAGGACCAACTTTATGCAGGACCAACCTTATGCATGACCAACCTTATTCACGCCCAACCTTATGCACCACCAACCTTACGCTTGACCAACCTTATGCATGACTAACCTTATGCAGGACAAACCTTATCCATGACCAATCTTATGCAGGATCAACCTTATGCAGGACCAACCTTATGCATAACCTACCTTATGCAAGACCAACCTTATGCAGGACCAACCTTATGCAAGACCAACCTTATGCATGACCAAACTATGCAGGACCAACCTTATGCATGACCAACCTTATGCATGACCAACCTTATGCATGACTAAACTATGCAGGACCAACCTTAGGCATGACCAACCTTATGCAGGACCAACCTTATGCAGGACCAACCTTATGCAGGACCAACCTTATGCATGACCAACCTTATGCAGGACCAACCTTAGCAGGACCAACCTTATGCAGGACCAACCTTATGCAGGACCAACCTTATGCAGGACCAACCTTATGCAGGACCAACCTTATGCAGGACCAACCTTATGCACGACCTTCCTTATGCACGACCAACCTTATGCAGGACCAACCTTATGCAGGACCAACCTTATGCACAACCTACCTTATGCACGACCAACCTTATGCAGGACCAACCTTATGCAGGACCAACCTTATGCAGGACCAACCTTATGCATGACCAAACTTATGCAGGACCAACCTTATGTACCACCAACCTTATGTAGGACCAACCTTATGCACGACCAACCTTATGCTGGACCAACCTTATGCATGACCAACCTTATGCATGACCAACCTTATGGATGACCAATCTTATGCATGACAAACCTTATGCAGGACCAACCTTATGCAGGACCAACCTTATGCATGACCAAACTTATGCATGACCAACCTTATGCAGGACCAACCTTATGCATGACCAACCTTATGCAGGACCAACCATATGCATGACCAACCTTATGCAGGATCAATCTTATGAAGGACCAACCTTATGCATGACCAACCTTATGCAGGACCAACCATATGCATGACCAACCCTATGCAGGACCAATCTTATGCAGGACCAACCTTATGCAGGACCAACCTTATGTATGACCTACCTTATGCACGACCAACCTAATGCATGACAAACCTTATGTACGACCAACCTTATGCACGACCAACCTTATGCACGACCAACCTTATGCACGACCAACCTTATGCAGGACCAACCTTATGCAGGACCAACCTTATGCACGACAAAACTTTATGAAGGACCAATCTTATGCAGGACCAACGTTATGCAGGTCCAACCTTA
Source organism: Cladorhizidae sp. MBARI D1340-BT2 (assembly GCA_028752905.1). Lineage (NCBI taxonomy): Eukaryota > Metazoa > Porifera > Demospongiae > Poecilosclerida > Cladorhizidae > Cladorhizidae sp. MBARI D1340-BT2. The sequence goes on from JAQNBH010000001.1 coordinate 20,926,136, forward strand.
TACAGGACCAACCTTATGCAGAACCAACCTTATTCATAACCTCCCTTATGCAAGATCAACCTTATGCAGGACCAACCTTATGCAAGACCAACCTTATGCATGACCAACCTTATGCAGGACCAACTACCTTTATAGGACCAACCTTATGCAAAACCAACCTTGTGCAGAACCAACCTTATACATGAACAACCTTATGCAAGACCAACCTTATGTAGGACCAACCTTATGCAGGACCAACCTTATGCAGGACCAACATTATGCACCACCAACCTTATGCACGACAAACCTTATGCAGGACCAACCTTATGCACGACCAACCTTATGCAGGACCAACCTATGCACCACCAATCTTATGCACGATGGACCTTATGCAGGACCAACATTATGCACGATCAACCTTATGCAGGACCAACCTTATGCATGACCAACCTTATGCAGGACCAACTTTACGCAGGACCAACCTTATGCATAACCTACCTTTTGCAAGACCAACCTTATGCAGGACCAACCTTATGCAAGACCAACCTTATGCATGACCAACCTTATACAGGACCAAACTTATGCATGACCAACCTTATGCAGGACCAACCTTATACATGACCAACCTCATGCAGGACCAACCTCATGCAGGACCAACCTTATGCAAGACCAACCTTATGCAGGACCAACCTTATGCACGACCAACCTTATGCAGGACCAACCTTATGCAGGACCAACCTTATGCAGGACCAACCTTATGCAGGACCAACCTTATGCACCACCAACCTTACGCAGGACCAACCTTGTGCAGGACCAACCTTATGCATGACCCACCTTATGCACAACCAACCTTATACAGGACCAACCTTCGTAGGACCAACCTTATGCACGACAACCTTATGCACGACCAACGTTATGCAGGACCAACCTTATGCATGACCAACCTTATGCAGGACCAACCTTATGCAGGACCAAGACCAAACTTATGCATGACCAACCTTATGCAGGACCAACCTTATGCATGACCAACCTTATGCATGACAAACCTTATGCAGGACCAACCTTATGCAGGACCAACCTTATGCAGGACCAACCTTATGCATGACCAACCTTATGCAGGACCAACCTTATGCAGGACCAACTTTATGCATGTCCAACCTTATGCATGACCAACCTTATGCACGACCAACTTTATGCTCGACCAACCTTATGCAGGACCAACCTTATGCAGGACCAACCTTATGCAGGACCAACCTTATGCAGGACCAACCTTATGCATGACCAAACTTATGCATGACCAACCTTATGCAGGACCAACCTTATGCATGACCAACCTTATGCAGGACCAACCATATGCATGACCAACCTTATGCAGGACCAATCTTATGAAGGACCAACCGTATGCATGACCAACCTTATGCAGGACCAACCTTATGCATGACCAACCTTATGCAGGACCAACCTTATGGATGACCAACCTTATGTAGGACCAATCTTATGCAGGACCAATCTTATGCATGACCAACCTCATGCAGGACCAACCATATGCATGACCAGCGTTATGCAGGACCAATCTTATGCAGGACCAACCTTATGCAGGACCAACCTTATGCAGGACCAACCTTATGCAGGACCAACCTTATGCAGGACCAACTTATGTATGACCTACCTTATGCACGACCAACCTAATGCATGACCAACCTTAGGCACAACAAACCTTATGCAGGACCAACCTTATGCAGGACCAACCTTATGCAGGACCAACCTTGTGCATGAACAACCTTATGCACGACCAACCTTATGCAGGACCAACCTTATGCAGGACCAACCTTATGCAGGACCAACCTTATGCAGGACCAACCTTATGCAGGACCAACCTTATCCAGGACCAACCTTATGCAGGACCAACCTTATGCATGACCAAACTTATGCAGGACCAACCTTATGCAGGACCAACCTTATGCAAGACCAACCTTATGCATGACTAATCTTATGCAGGACCAACCTTATGCATGACCAACCTGATGCACGCCCAACTTTATGCACTACCAACCTTATGCTTGACCAACCTTATGCATGACCAACCTTATGCAGGACCAACCTTATGCATGACCAATCTTATGCATGACCAACTTTATGCAGGACCAACCTTATGCATAACCTACCTTATGCAAGACCAACCTTATGCAGGACCAACCTTATGCATGACCAACCTTATTCACGCCCAACCTTATGCACCACCAACCTTACGCTTGACCAACCTTATGCAGGACAAACCTTATCCATGACCAACCTTATGCAGGATCAACCTTATGCAGGACCAACCTTATGCATAACCTACCTTATGCAAGACCAACCTTATGCAGGACCAACCTTATGCAAGACCAACCTTATGCATGACCAAACTATGCAGGACCAACCTTATGCATGACCAACCTTATGCATGACCAACCTTATGCATGACTAAACTATGCAGGACCAACCTTAGGCATGACCAACCTTATGCAGGACCAACCTTATGCAGGACCAACCTTATGCAGGACCAACCTTATGCATGACCAACCTTATGCAGGACCAACCTTATGCAGGACCAACCTTATGCATGTCCAACCTTATGCATGACCAACCTTATGCACGACCAACTTTATGCTCGACCAACCTTATGCAGGACCAACCTTATGCAGGACCAACCTTATGCAGGACCAACCTTATGCAGGACAAACCTTATGCAGGACCAACCTTATGCACGACCTTCCTTATGCACGACCAACCTTATGCAGGACCAACCTTATGCAGGACCAACCTTATGCACAACCTACCTTATGCACGACCAACCTTATGCAGGACCAACCTTATGCAGGACCAACCTTATGCAGGACCAACCTTATGCATGACCAAACTTATGCAGGACCAACCTTATGTACCACCAACCTTATGTAGGACCAACCTTATGCACGACCAACCTTATGCTGGACCAACCTTATGCATGACCAACCTTATGCATGACCAACCTTATGGATGACCAATCTTATGCATGACAAACCTTATGCAGGACCAAGCTTATGCAGGACCAACCTTATGCATGACCAAACTTATGCATGACCAACCTTATGCAGGACCAACCTTATGCATGACCAACCTTATGCAGGACCAACCATATGCATGACCAATCTTATGCAGGATCAATCTTATGAAGGACCAACCTTATGCATGACCAACCTTATGCAGGACCAACCATATGCATGACCAACCTTATGCAGGACCAATCTTATGCAGGACCAACCTTATGCAGGACCAACCTTATGCAAGACCAACCTTATGCATGACTAATCTTATGCAGGACCAACCTTATGCATGACCAACCTGATGCACGCCCAACTTTATGCACTACCAACCTTATGCTTGACCAACCTTATGCATGACCAACCTTATGCAGGACCAACCTTATGCATGACCAATCTTATGCATGACCAACTTTATGCAGGACCAACCTTATGCATAACCTACCTTATGCAAGACCAACCTTATGCAGGACCAACCTTATGCATGACCAACCTTATTCACGCCCAACCTTATGCACCACCAACCTTACGCTTGACCAACCTTATGCATGACTAACCTTATGCAGGACAAACCTTATCCATGACCAATCTTATGCACCACCAACCTTATGCAGGACCAACCTTATGCAGGAACAACCTTGTGCATGACCCACCTTATGCACAACCAACCTTATACAGGACCAACCTTCGTAGGACCAACCTTATGCACGACAACCTTATGCACGACCAACGTTATGCAGGACCAACCTTATGCATGACCAACCTTATGCAGGACCAACCTTATGCAGGACCAACCTTATGCATGACAAACCTTATGCAGGACCAACCTTATGCAGGACCAACCTTATGCAGGACCAACCTTATGCATGACCAACCTTATGCAGGACCAACCTTATGCAGGACCAACTTTATGCATGTCCAACCTTATGCATGACCAACCTTATGCACGACCAACTTTATGCTCGACCAACCTTATGCAGGACCAACCTTATGCAGGACCAACCTTATGCAGGACCAACCTTATGCAGGACCAACCTTATGCATGACCAAACTTATGCATGACCAACCTTATGCATGACCAACCTTATGCATGACCAACCTTATGCAGGACCAACCATATGCATGACCAACCTTATGCAGGACCAATCTTATGAAGGACCAACCGTATGCATGACCAACCTTATGCAGGACCAACCTTATGCATGACCAACCTTATGCAGGACCAACCTTATGGATGACCAACCTTATGTAGGACCAATCTTATGCAGGACCAATCTTATGCATGACCAACCTCATGCAGGACCAACCATATGCATGACCAGCGTTATGCAGGACCAATCTTATGCAGGACCAACCTTATGCAGGACCAACCTTATGCAGGACCAACCTTATGCAGGACCAACCTTATGCAGGACCAACTTATGTATGACCTACCTTATGCACGACCAACCTAATGCATGACCAACCTTAGGCACAACAAACCTTATGCAGGACCAACCTTATGCAGGACCAACCTTATGCAGGACCAACCTTGTGCATGAACAACCTTATGCAGGACCAACCTTATGCAGGACCAACCTTATGCAGGACCAACCTTATGCAGGACCAACCTTATCCAGGACCAACCTTATGCAGGACCAACCTTATGCATGACCAAACTTATGCAGGACCAACCTTATGCAGGACCAACCTTATGCAAGACCAACCTTATGCATGACTAATCTTATGCAGGACCAACCTTATGCATGACCAACCTGATGCACGCCCAACTTTATGCACTACCAACCTTATGCTTGACCAACCTTATGCATGACCAACCTTATGCAGGACCAACCTTATGCATGACCAATCTTATGCATGACCAACTTTATGCAGGACCAACCTTATGCATAACCTACCTTATGCAAGACCAACCTTATGCAGGACCAACCTTATGCATGACCAACCTTATTCACGCCCAACCTTATGCACCACCAACCTTACGCTTGACCAACCTTATGCAGGACAAACCTTATCCATGACCAATCTTATGCAGGATCAACCTTATGCAGGACCAACCTTATGCATAACCTACCTTATGCAAGACCAACCTTATGCAGGACCAACCTTATGCAAGACCAACCTTATGCATGACCAAACTATGCAGGACCAACCTTATGCATGACCAACCTTATGCATGACCAACCTTATGCATGACTAAACTATGCAGGACCAACCTTAGGCATGACCAACCTTATGCAGGACCAACCTTATGCAGGACCAACCTTATGCAGGACCAACCTTATGCATGACCAACCTTATGCAGGACCAACCTTATGCAGGACCAACCTTATGCATGTCCAACCTTATGCATGACCAACCTTATGCACGACCAACTTTATGCTCGACCAACCTTATGCAGGACCAACCTTATGCAGGACCAACCTTATGCAGGACCAACCTTATGCAGGACAAACCTTATGCAGGACCAACCTTATGCACGACCTTCCTTATGCACGACCAACCTTATGCAGGACCAACCTTATGCAGGACCAACCTTATGCACAACCTACCTTATGCACGACCAACCTTATGCAGGACCAACCTTATGCAGGACCAACCTTATGCAGGACCAACCTTATGCATGACCAAACTTATGCAGGACCAACCTTATGTACCACCAACCTTATGTAGGACCAACCTTATGCACGACCAACCTTATGCTGGACCAACCTTATGCATGACCAACCTTATGCATGACCAACCTTATGGATGACCAATCTTATGCATGACAAACCTTATGCAGGACCAAGCTTATGCAGGACCAACCTTATGCATGACCAAACTTATGCATGACCAACCTTATGCAGGACCAACCTTATGCATGACCAACCTTATGCAGGACCAACCATATGCATGACCAACCTTATGCAGGATCAATCTTATGAAGGACCAACCTTATGCATGACCAACCTTATGCAGGACCAACCATATGCATGACCAACCTTATGCAGGACCAATCTTATGCAGGACCAACCTTATGCAGGACCAACCTTATGCAAGACCAACCTTATGCATGACTAATCTTATGCAGGACCAACCTTATGCATGACCAACCTGATGCACGCCCAACTTTATGCACTACCAACCTTATGCTTGACCAACCTTATGCATGACCAACCTTATGCAGGACCAACCTTATGCATGACCAATCTTATGCATGACCAACTTTATGCAGGACCAACCTTATGCATAACCTACCTTATGCAAGACCAACCTTATGCAGGACCAACCTTATGCATGACCAACCTTATTCACGCCCAACCTTATGCACCACCAACCTTACGCTTGACCAACCTTATGCATGACTAACCTTATGCAGGACAAACCTTATCCATGACCAATCTTATGCAGGATCAACCTTATGCAGGACCAACCTTATGCATAACCTACCTTATGCACGACCAACCTTATGCTGGACCAACCTTATGCATGACCAACCTTATGCATGACCAACCTTATGGATGACCAATCTTATGCATGACAAACCTTATGCAGGACCAACCTTATGCAGGACCAACCTTATGCATGACCAAACTTATGCATGACCAACCTTATGCAGGACCAACCTTATGCATGACCAACCTTATGCAGGACCAACCATATGCATGACCAACCTTATGCAGGATCAATCTTATGAAGGACCAACCTTATGCATGACCAACCTTATGCAGGACCAACCATATGCATGACCAACCCTATGCAGGACCAATCTTATGCAGGACCAACCTTATGCAGGACCAACCTTATGTATGACCTACCTTATGCACGACCAACCTAATGCACGACAAACCTTATGTACGACCAACCTTATGCAGGACCAACCTTATGCAGGACCAACCTTATGCACGACAAAACTTTATGAAGGACCAATCTTATGCAGGACCAACGTTATGCAGGTCCAACTTTATGCATGACCAACCTTATGCAGGACAAACCTTATGCACCACCAACCTTATGCAGGATCAACTTGTGCAGGATCAACCTTATGCATGGCCAACCTTATACAGGACCAACCTTATGCAGAACCAACCTTATTCATAACCTCCCTTATGCAAGATCAACCTTATGCAGGACCAACCTTATGCAAGACCAACATTATGCATGACCAATCTTATGCAGGACCAACTACCGTTATAGGACCAACCTTATGCAAAACCAACCTTATGCAGAACCAACCTTATACATGAACAACCTTATGCAAGACCAACCTTATGTAGGACCAACCTTATGCAGGACCAACCTTATGCAGGACCAACATTATGCACCACCAACCTTATGCACGACAAACCTTATGCAGGACCAACCTTATGCACGACCAACCTTATGCAGGACCAACCTATGCACCACCAATCTTATGCACGATGGACCTTATGCAGGACCAACATTATGCACGATCAACCTTATGCAGGACCAACCTTATGCATGACCAACCTTATGCAGGACCAACTTTACGCAGGACCAACCTTATGCATAACCTACCTTTTGCAAGACCAACCTTATGCAGGACCAACCTTATGCAAGACCAACCTTATGCATGACCAACCTTATACAGGACCAAACTTATGCATGACCAACCTTATGCATGACCAACCTAATGCAGGACCAACCTTATGTATTACCAACCTTATCCAGGATCAGCCTTATACATGACCAACCTCATGCAGGACCAACCTCATGCAGGACCAACCTTATGCAAGACCAACCTTATGCAGGACCAACCTTATGCACGACCAACCTTATGCAGGACCAACCTTATGCAGGACCAACCTTATGCAGGACCAACCTTATGCAGGACCAACCTTATGCACCACCAACCTTACGCAGGACCAACCTTGTGCAGGACCAACCTTATGCAGGAACAACCTTGTGCATGACCCACCTTATGTACAACCAACCTTATACAGGACCAACCTTCGTAGGACCAACCTTATGCACGACAACCTTATGCACGACCAACGTTATGCAGGACCAACCTTATGCATGACCAACCTTATGCAGGACCAACCTTATGCAGGACCAACCTTATGCATGACAAACCTTATGCAGGACCAACCTTATGCAGGACCAACCTTATGCAGGACCAACCTTATGCATGACCAACCTTATGCAGGACCAACCTTATGCAGGACCAACTTTATGCATGTCCAACCTTATGCATGACCAACCTTATGCACGACCAACTTTATGCTCGACCAACCTTATGCAGGACCAACCTTATGCAGGACCAACCTTATGCAGGACCAACCTTATGCAGGACCAACCTTATGCATGACCAAACTTATGCATGACCAACCTTATGCAGGACCAACCTTATGCATGACCAACCTTATGCAGGACCAACCATATGCATGACCAACCTTATGCAGGACCAATCTTATGAAGGACCAACCGTATGCATGACCAACTTATGCAGGACCAACCTTATGCATGACCAACCTTATGCAGGACCAACCTTATGGATGACCAACCTTATGTAGGACCAATCTTATGCAGGACCAACCTTATGCATGACCAACCTCATGCAGGACCAACCATATGCATGACCAGCGTTATGCAGGACCAATCTTAAGCAGGACCAACCTTATGCAGGACCAACCTTATGCAGGACCAACCTTATGCAGGACCAACCTTATGCAGGACCAACTTATGTATGACCTACCTTATGCACGACCAACCTAATGCATGACCAACCTTAGGCACAACAAACCTTATGCAGGACCAACCTTATGCAGGACCAACCTTATGCAGGACCAACCTTGTGCATGAACAACCTTATGCACGACCAACCTTATGCAGGACCAACCTTATGCAGGACCAACCTTATGCAGGACCAACCTTATGCAGGACCAACCTTATGCAGGACCAACTTTATCCAGGACCAACCTTATGCAGGACCAACCTTATGCATGACCAAACTTATGCAGGACCAACCTTATGCAGGACCAACCTTATGCAAGACCAACCTTATGCATGACTAATCTTATGCAGGACCAACCTTATGCATGACCAACCTGATGCACGCCCAACTTTATGCACTACCAACCTTATGCTTGACCAACCTTATGCATGACCAACCTTATGCAGGACCAACCTTATGCATGACCAATCTTATGCATGACCAACTTTATGCAGGACCAACCTTATGCATAACCTACCTTATGCAAGACCAACCTTATGCAGGACCAACCTTATGCATGACCAACCTTATTCACGCCCAACCTTATGCACCACCAACCTTACGCTTGACCAACCTTATGCATGACTAACCTTATGCAGGACAAACCTTATCCATGACCAATCTTATGCAGGATCAACCTTATGCAGGACCAACCTTATGCATAACCTACCTTATGCAAGACCAACCTTATGCAGGACCAACCTTATGCAAGACCAACCTTATGCATGACCAAACTATGCAGGACCAACCTTATGCATGACCAACCTTATGCATGACCAACCTTATGCATGACTAAACTATGCAGGACCAACCTTAGGCATGACCAACCTTATGTAGGACCAACCTTATGCAGGACCAACCTTATGCAGGACCAACCTTATGCATGACCAACCTTATGCAGGACCAACCTTATGCAGGACCAACCTTATGCATGTCCAACCTTATGCATGACCAACCTTATGCACGACCAACTTTATGCTCGACCAACCTTATGCAGGACCAACCTTATGCAGGACCAACCTTATGCAGGACCAACCTTATGCAGGACAAACCTTATGCAGGACCAACCTTATGCACGACCTTCCTTATGCACGACCAACCTTATGCAGGACCAACCTTATGCACCACCAACCTTACGCAGGACCAACCTTGTGCAGGACCAACCTTATGCAGGAACAACCTTGTGCATGACCCACCTTATGCACAACCAACCTTATACAGGACCAACCTTCGTAGGACCAACCTTATGCACGACAACCTTATGCACGACCAACGTTATGCAGGACCAACCTTATGCATGACCAACCTTATGCAGGACCAACCTTATGCAGGACCAACCTTATGCATGACAAACCTTATACAGGACCAACCTTATGCAGGACCAACCTTATGCAGGACCAACCTTATGCATGACCAACCTTATGCAGGACCAACCTTATGCAGGACCAACTTTATGCATGTCCAACCTTATGCATGACCAACCTTATGCACGACCAACTTTATGCTCGACCAACCTTATGCAGGACCAACCTTATGCAGGACCAACCTTATGCAGGACCAACCTTATGCAGGACCAACCTTATGCAGGACCAACCTTATGCATGACCAAACTTATGCATGACCAACCTTATGCAGGACCAACCTTATGCATGACCAACCTTATGCAGGACCAACCATATGCATGACCAACCTTATGCAGGACCAATCTTATGAAGGACCAACCGTATGCATGACCAACCTTATGCAGGACCAACCTTATGCATGACCAACCTTATGCAGGACCAACCTTATGGATGACCAACCTTATGTAGGACCAATCTTATGCAGGACCAACCTTATGCATGACCAACCTCATGCAGGACCAACCATATGCATGACCAGCGTTATGCAGGACCAATCTTATGCAGGACCAACCTTATGCAGGACCAACCTTATGCAGGACCAACCTTATGCAGGACCAACCTTATGCAGGACCAACTTATGTATGACCTACCTTATGCACGACCAACCTAATGCATGACCAACCTTAGGCACAACAAACCTTATGCAGGACCAACCTTATGCAGGACCAACCTTATGCAGGACCAACCTTGTGCATGAACAACCTTATGCACGACCAACCTTATGCAGGACCAACCTTATGCAGGACCAACCTTATGCAGGACCAACCTTATGCAGGACCAACCTTATCCAGGACCAACCTTATGCAGGACCAACCTTATGCATGACCAAACTTATGCAGGACCAACCTTATGCAGGACCAACCTTATGCAAGACCAACCTTATGCATGACTAATCTTATGCAGGACCAACCTTATGCATGACTAAACTATGCAGGACCAACCTTAGGCATGACCAACCTTATGTAGGACCAACCTTATGCAGGACCAACCTTATGCAGGACCAACCTTATGCATGACCAACCTTATGCAGGACCAACCTTATGCAGGACCAACCTTATGCATGTCCAACCTTATGCATGACCAACCTTATGCACGACCAACTTTATGCTCGACCAACCTTATGCAGGACCAACCTTATGCAGGACCAACCTTATGCAGGACCAACCTTATGCAGGACAAACCTTATGCAGGACCAACCTTATGAACGACCTTCCTTATGCACGACCAACCTTATGCAGGACCAACCTTATGCACCACCAACCTTACGCAGGACCAACCTTGTGCAGGACCAACCTTATGCAGGAACAACCTTGTGCATGACCCACCTTATGCACAACCAACCTTATACAGGACCAACCTTCGTAGGACCAACCTTATGCACGACAACCTTATGCACGACCAACGTTATGCAGGACCAACCTTATGCATGACCAACCTTATGCAGGACCAACCTTATGCAGGACCAACCTTATGCATGACAAACCTTATGCAGGACCAACCTTATGCAGGACCAACCTTATGCAGGACCAACCTTATGCATGACCAACCTTATGCAGGACCAACCTTATGCAGGACCAACTTTATGCATTTCCAACCTTATGCATGACCAACCTTATGCACGACCAACTTTATGCTCGACCAACCTTATGCAGGACCAACCTTATGCAGGACCAACCTTATGCAGGACCAACCTTATGCAGGACCAACCTTATGCATGACCAAACTTATGCATGACCAACCTTATGCAGGACCAACCTTATGCATGACCAACCTTATGCAGGACCAACCATATGCATGACCAACCTTATGCAGGACCAATCTTATGAAGGACCAACCGTATGCATGACCAACCTTATGCAGGACCAACCTTATGCATGACCAACCTTATGCAGGACCAACCTTATGGATGACCAACCTTATGTAGGACCAATCTTATGCAGGACCAACCTTATGCATGACCAATCTTATGCATGACCAACTTTATGCAGGACCAACCTTATGCATAACCTACCTTATGCAAGACCAACCTTATGCAGGACCAACCTTATGCATGACCAACCTTATTCACGCCCAACCTTATGCACCACCAACCTTACGCTTGACCAACCTTATGCATGACTAACCTTATGCAGGACAAACCTTATCCATGACCAATCTTATGCAGGATCAACCTTATGCAGGACCAACCTTATGCATAACCTACCTTATGCAAGACCAACCTTATGCAGGACCAACCTTATGCAAGACCAACCTTATGCATGACCAAACTATGCAGGACCAACCTTATGCATGACCAACCTTATGCATGACCAACCTTATGCATGACTAAACTATGCAGGACCAACCTTAGGCATGACCAACCTTATGCAGGACCAACCTTATGCAGGACCAACCTTATGCAGGACCAACCTTATGCATGACCAACCTTATGCAGGACCAACCTTATGCAGGACCAACCTTATGCATGTCCAACCTTATGCATGACCAACCTTATGCACGACCAACTTTATGCTCGACCAACCTTATGCAGGACCAACCTTATGCAGGACCAACCTTATGCAGGACCAACCTTATGCAGGACAAACCTTATGCAGGACCAACCTTATGCACGACCTTCCTTATGCACGACCAACCTTATGCAGGACCAACCTTATGCAGGACCAACCTTATGCACAACCTACCTTATGCACGACCAACCTTATGCAGGACCAACCTTATGCAGGACCAACCTTATGCAGGACCAACCTTATGCATGACCAAACTTATGCAGGACCAACCTTATGTACCACCAACCTTATGTAGGACCAACCTTATGCACGACCAACCTTATGCTGGACCAACCTTATGCATGACCAACCTTATGCATGACCAACCTTATGGATGACCAATCTTATGCATGACAAACCTTATGCAGGACCAAGCTTATGCAGGACCAACCTTATGCATGACCAAACTTATGCATGACCAACCTTATGCAGGACCAACCTTATGCATGACCAACCTTATGCAGGACCAACCATATGCATGACCAACCTTATGCAGGATCAATCTTATGAAGGACCAACCTTATGCATGACCAACCTTATGCAGGACCAACCATATGCATGACCAACCTTATGCAGGACCAATCTTATGCAGGACCAACCTTATGCAGGACCAACCTTATGCAAGACCAACCTTATGCATGACTAATCTTATGCAGGACCAACCTTATGCATGACCAACCTGATGCACGCCCAACTTTATGCACTACCAACCTTATGCTTGACCAACCTTATGCATGACCAACCTTATGCAGGACCAACCTTATGCATGACCAATCTTATGCATGACCAACTTTATGCAGGACCAACCTTATGCATAACCTACCTTATGCAAGACCAACCTTATGCAGGACCAACCTTATGCATGACCAACCTTATTCACGCCCAACCTTATGCACCACCAACCTTACGCTTGACCAACCTTATGCATGACTAACCTTATGCAGGACAAACCTTATCCATGACCAATCTTATGCAGGATCAACCTTATGCAGGACCAACCTTATGCATAACCTACCTTATGCAAGACCAACCTTATGCAGGACCAACCTTATGCAAGACCAACCTTATGCATGACCAAACTATGCAGGACCAACCTTATGCATGACCAACCTTATGCATGACCAACCTTATGCATGACTAAACTATGCAGGACCAACCTTAGGCATGACCAACCTTATGCAGGACCAACCTTATGCAGGACCAACCTTATGCAGGACCAACCTTATGCATGACCAACCTTATGCAGTACCAACCTTAGCAGGACCAACCTTATGCAGGACCAACCTTATGCAGGACCAACCTTATGCAGGACCAACCTTATGCAGGACCAATCTTATGCAGGACCAACCTTATGCACGACCTTCCTTATGCACGACCAACCTTATGCAGGACCAACCTTATGCAGGACCAACCTTATGCACAACCTACCTTATGCACGACCAACCTTATGCAGGACCAACCTTATGCAGGACCAACCTTATGCAGGACCAACCTTATGCAGGACCAATCTTATGCAGGACCAACCTTATGCAGGACCAACCTTATGCACCACCAACCTTACGCTTGACCAACCTTATGCATGACTAACCTTATGCAGGACAAACCTTATCCATGACCAATCTTATGCAGGATCAACCTTATGCAGGACCAACCTTATGCATAACCTACCTTATGCACGACCAACCTTATGCTGGACCAACCTTATGCATGACCAACCTTATGCATGACCAACCTTATGGATGACCAATCTTATGCATGACAAACCTTATGCAGGACCAACCTTATGCAGGACCAACCTTATGCATGACCAAACTTATACATGACCAACCTTATGCAGGACCAACCTTATGCATGACCAACCTTATGCAGGACCAACCATATGCATGACCAACCTTATGCAGGATCAATCTTATGAAGGACCAACCTTATGCATGACCAACCTTATGCAGGACCAACCATATGCATGACCAACCCTATGCAGGACCAATCTTATGCAGGACCAACCTTATGCAGGACCAACCTTATGTATGACCTACCTTATGCACGACCAACCTAATGCATGACAAACCTTATGTACGACCAACCTTATGCACGACCAACCTTATGCACGACCAACCTTATGCACGACCAACCTTATGCAGGACCAACCTTATGCAGGACCAACCTTATGCACGACAAAACTTTATGAAGGACCAATCTTATGCAGGACCAACGTTATGCAGGTCCAACTTTATGCATGACCAACCTTATGCAGGACAAACCTTATGCACCACCAACCTTATGCAGGATCAACTTGTGCAGGATCAACCTTATGCATGGCCAACCTTATACAGGACCAACCTTATGCAGAACCAACCTTATTCATAACCTCCCTTATGCAAGATCAACCTTATGCAGGACCAACCTTATGCAAGACCAACATTATGCATGACCAACCTTATGCAGGACCAACTACCGTTATAGGACCAACCTTATGCAAAACCAACCTTGTGCAGAACCAACCTTATACATGAACAACCTTATGCAAGACCAACCTTATGTAGGACCAACCTTATGCAGGACCAACCTTATGCAGGACCAACATTATGCACCACCAACCTTATGCACGACAAACCTTATGCAGGACCAACCTTATGCACGACCAACCTTATGCAGGACCAACCTATGCACCACCAATCTTATGCACGATGGACCTTATGCAGGACCAACATTATGCACGATCAACCTTATGCAGGACCAACCTTATGCATGACCAACCTTATGCAGGACCAACTTTACGCAGGACCAACCTTATGCATAACCTACCTTTTGCAAGACCAACCTTATGCAGGACCAACCTTATGCAAGACCAACCTTATGCATGACCAACCTTATACAGGACCAAACTTATGCATGACCAACCTTATGCATGACCAACCTAATGCAGGACCAACCTTATGTATTACCAACCTTATCCAGGATCAACCTTATACATGACCAACCTCATGCAGGACCAACCTCATGCAGGACCAACCTTATGCAAGACCAACCTTATGCAGGACCAACCTTATGCACGACCAACCTTATGCAGGACCAACCTTATGCACGACCAACCTTATGCAGGACCAACCTTATGCAGGACCAACCTTATGCACCACCAACCTTACGCAGGACCAACCTTGTGCAGGACCAACCTTATGCAGGAACAACCTTGTGCATGACCCACCTTATGCACAACCAACCTTATACAGGACCAACCTTCGTAGGACCAACCTTATGCACGACAACCTTATGCACGACCAACCTTATGCAGGACCAACCTTATGCATGACCAACCTTATGCAGGACCAACCTTATGCAGGACCAACCTTATGCATGACAAACCTTATGCAGGACCAACCTTATGCAGGACCAACCTTATGCAGGACCAACCTTATGCATGACCAACCTTATGCAGGACCAACCTTATGCAGGACCAACTTTATGCATGTCCAACCTTATGCATGACCAACCTTATGCACGACCAACTTTATGCTCGACCAACCTTATGCAGGACCAACCTTATGCAGGACCAACCTTATGCAGGACCAACCTTATGCAGGACCAACCTTATGCATGACCAAACTTATGCATGACCAACCTTATGCAGGACCAACCTTATGCATGACCAACCTTATGCAGGACCAACCATATGCATGACCAACCTTATGCAGGACCAATCTTATGAAGGACCAACCGTATGCATGACCAACCTTATGCAGGACCAACCTTATGCATGACCAACCTTATGCAGGACCAACCTTATGGATGACCAACCTTATGTAGGACCAATCTTATGCAGGACCAACCTTATGCATGACCAACCTCATGCAGGACCAACCATATGCATGACCAGCGTTATGCAGGACCAATCTTATGCAGGACCAACCTTATGCAGGACCAACCTTATGCAGGACCAACCTTATGCAGGACCAACCTTATGCAGGACCAACTTATGTATGACCTACCTTATGCACGACCAACCTAATGCATGACCAACCTTAGGCACAACAAACCTTATGCAGGACCAACCTTATGCAGGACCAACCTTATGCAGGACCAACCTTGTGCATGAACAACCTTATGCACGACCAACCTTATGCAGGACCAACCTTATGCAGGACCAACCTTATGCAGGACCAACCTTATGCAGGACCAACCTTATCCAGGACCAACCTTATGCAGGACCAACCTTATGCATGACCAAACTTATGCAGGACCAACCTTATGCAGGACCAACCTTATGCAAGACCAACCTTATGCATGACTAATCTTATGCAGGACCAACCTTATGCATGACCAACCTGATGCACGCCCAACTTTATGCACTACCAACCTTATGCTTGACCAACCTTATGCATGACCAACCTTATGCAGGACCAACCTTATGCATGACCAATCTTATGCATGACCAACTTTATGCAGGACCAACCTTATGCATAACCTACCTTATGCAAGACCAACCTTATGCAGGACCAACCTTATGCATGACCAACCTTATTCACGCCCAACCTTATGTACCACCAACCTTACGCTTGACCAACCTTATGCATGACTAACCTTATGCAGGACAAACCTTATCCATGACCAATCTTATGCAGGATCAACCTTATGCAGGACCAACCTTATGCATAACCTACCTTATGCAAGACCAACCTTATGCAGGACCAACCTTATGCAAGACCAACCTTATTCATGACCAAACTATGCAGGACCAACCTTATGCATGACCAACCTTATGCATGACCAACCTTATGCATGACTAAACTATGCAGGACCAACCTTAGGCATGACCAACCTTATGCAGGACCAACCTTATGCAGGACCAACCTTATGCAGGACCAACCTTATGCATGACCAACCTTATGCAGGACCAACCTTATGCAGGACCAACCTTATGCATGTCCAACCTTATGCATGACCAACCTTATGCACGACCAACTTTATGCTCGACCAACCTTATGCAGGACCAACCTTATGCAGGACCAACCTTATGCAGGACCAACCTTATGCAGGACAAACCTTATGCAGGACCAACCTTATGCACGACCTTCCTTATGCACGACCAACCTTATGCAGGACCAACCTTATGCACCACCAACCTTACGCAGGACCAACCTTGTGCACCACCAACCTTATGCAGGAACAACCTTGTGCATGACCCACCTTATGCACAACCAACCTTATACAGGACCAACCTTCGTAGGACCAATCTTATGCACGACAACCTTATGCACGACCAACGTTATGCAGGACCAACCTTATGCATGACCAACCTTATGCAGGACCAACCTTATGCAGGACCAACCTTATGCATGACAAACCTTATGCAGGACCAACCTTATGCAGGACCAACCTTATGCAGGACCAACCTTATGCATGACCAACCTTATGCAGGACCAACCTTATGCAGGACCAACTTTATGCATGTCCAACCTTATGCATGACCAACCTTATGCACGACCAACTTTATGCTCGACCAACCTTATGCAGGACCAACCTTATGCAGGACCAACCTTATGCAGGACCAACCTTATGCAGGACCAACCTTATGCATGACCAAACTTATGCATGACCAACCTTATGCAGGACCAACCTTATGCATGACCAACCTTATGCAGGACCAACCATATGCATGACCAACCTTATGCAGGACCAATCTTATGAAGGACCAACCGTATGCATGACCAACCTTATGCAGGACCAACCTTATGCATGACCAACCTTATGCAGGACCAACCTTATGGATGACCAACCTTATGTAGGACCAATCTTATGCAGGACCAACCTTATGCATGACCAACCTCATGCAGGACCAACCATATGCATGACCAGCGTTATGCAGGACCAATCTTATGCAGGACCAACCTTATGCAGGACCAACCTTATGCAGGACCAACCTTATGCAGGACCAACCTTATGCAGGACCAACTTATGTATGACCTACCTTATGCACGACCAACCTAATGCATGACCAACCTTAGGCACAACAAACCTTATGCAGGACCAACCTTATGCAGGACCAACCTTATGCAGGACCAACCTTGTGCATGAACAACCTTATGCACGACCAACCTTATGCAGGACCAACCTTATGCAGGACCAACCTTATGCAGGACCAACCTTATGCAGGACCAACCTTATCCAGGACCAACCTTATGCAGGACCAACCTTATGCATGACCAAACTTATGCAGGACCAACCTTATGCAGGACCAACCTTATGCAAGACCAACCTTATGCATGACTAATCTTATGCAGGACCAACCTTATGCATGACCAACCTGATGCACGCCCAACTTTATGCACTACCAACCTTATGCTTGACCAACCTTATGCATGACCAACCTTATGCAGGACCAACCTTATGCATGACCAATCTTATGCATGACCAACTTTATGCAGGACCAACCTTATGCATAACCTACCTTATGCAAGACCAACCTTATGCAGGACCAACCTTATGCATGACCAACCTTATTCACGCCCAACCTTATGCACCACCAACCTTACGCTTGACCAACCTTATGCATGACTAACCTTATGCAGGACAAACCTTATCCATGACCAATCTTATGCAGGATCAACCTTATGCAGGACCAACCTTATGCATAACCTACCTTATGCAAGACCAACCTTATGCAGGACCAACCTTATGCAAGACCAACCTTATGCATGACCAAACTATGCAGGACCAACCTTATGCATGACCAACCTTATGCATGACCAACCTTATGCATGACTAAACTATGCAGGACCAACCTTAGGCATGACCAACCTTATGCAGGACCAACCTTATGCAGGACCAACCTTATGCAGGACCAACCTTATGCATGACCAACCTTATGCAGGACCAACCTTATGCAGGACCAACCTTATGCATGTCCAACCTTATGCATGACCAACCTTATGCACGACCAACTTTATGCTCGACCAACCTTATGCAGGACCAACCTTATGCAGGACCAACCTTATGCAGGACCAACCTTATGCAGGACAAACCTTATGCAGGACCAACCTTATGCACGACCTTCCTTATGCACGACCAACCTTATGCAGGACCAACCTTATGCAGGACCAACCTTATGCACAACCTACCTTATGCACGACCAACCTTATGCAGGACCAACCTTATGCAGGACCAACCTTATGCAGGACCAACCTTATGCATGACCAAACTTATGCAGGACCAACCTTATGTACCACCAACCTTATGTAGGACCAACCTTATGCACGACCAACCTTATGCTGGACCAACCTTATGCATGACCAACCTTATGCATGACCAACCTTATGGATGACCAATCTTATGCATGACAAACCTTATGCAGGACCAAGCTTATGCAGGACCAACCTTATGCATGACCAAACTTATGCATGACCAACCTTATGCAGGACCAACCTTATGCATGACCAACCTTATGCAGGACCAACCATATGCATGACCAACCTTATGCAGGATCAATCTTATGAAGGACCAACCTTATGCATGACCAACCTTATGCAGGACCAACCATATGCATGACCAACCTTATGCAGGACCAATCTTATGCAGGACCAACCTTATGCAGGACCAACCTTATGCAAGACCAACCTTATGCATGACTAATCTTATGCAGGACCAACCTTATGCATGACCAACCTGATGCACGCCCAACTTTATGCACTACCAACCTTATGCTTGACCAACCTTATGCATGACCAACCTTATGCAGGACCAACCTTATGCATGACCAATCTTATGCATGACCAACTTTATGCAGGACCAACCTTATGCATAACCTACCTTATGCAAGACCAACCTTATGCAGGACCAACCTTATGCATGACCAACCTTATTCACGCCCAACCTTATGCACCACCAACCTTACGCTTGACCAACCTTATGCATGACTAACCTTATGCAGGACAAACCTTATCCATGACCAATCTTATGCAGGATCAACCTTATGCAGGACCAACCTTATGCATAACCTACCTTATGCAAGACCAACCTTATGCAGGACCAACCTTATGCAAGACCAACCTTATGCATGACCAAACTATGCAGGACCAACCTTATGCATGACCAACCTTATGCATGACCAACCTTATGCATGACTAAACTATGCAGGACCAACCTTAGGCATGACCAACCTTATGCAGGACCAACCTTATGCAGGACCAACCTTATGCAGGACCAACCTTATGCATGACCAACCTTATGCAGTACCAACCTTAGCAGGACCAACCTTATGCAGGACCAACCTTATGCAGGACCAACCTTATGCAGGACCAACCTTATGCAGGACCAATCTTATGCAGGACCAACCTTATGCACGACCTTCCTTATGCACGACCAACCTTATGCAGGACCAACCTTATGCAGGACCAACCTTATGCACAACCTACCTTATGCACGACCAAACTTATGCAGGACCAACCTTATGCAGGACCAACCTTATGCAGGACCAACCTTATGCAGGACCAACCTTATGCAGGACCAATCTTATGCAGGACCAACCTTATGCAGGACCAACCTTATGCAAGACCAACCTTATGCATGACTAATCTTATGCAGGACCAACCTTATGCATGAACAACCTGATGCACGCCCAACTTTATGCACTACCAACCTTATGCTTGACCAACCTTATGCATGACCAACCTTATGCAGGACCAACCTTATGCATGACCAATCTTATGCATGACCAACTTTATGCAGGACCAACCTTATGCATAACCTACCTTATGCAAGACCAACCTTATGCAGGACCAACCTTATGCATGACCAACGTTATTCACGCCCAACCTTATGCACCACCAACCTTACGCTTGACCAACCTTATGCACGACTAACCTTATGCAGGACAAACCTTATCCATGACCAATCTTATGCAGGATCAACCTTATGCAGGACCAACCTTATGCATAACCTACCTTATGCAAGACCAACCTTATGCAGGACCAACCTTATGCAAGACCAACCTTATGCATGACCAAACTATGCAGGACCAACCTTATGCATGACCAACCTTATGCATGACCAACCTTATGCATGACTAAACTATGCAGGACCAACCTTAGGCATGACCAACCTTATGCAGGACCAACCTTATGCAGAACCAACCTTATGCAGGACCAACCTTATGCATGACCAACCTTATGCAGTACCAACCTTAGCAGGACCAACCTTATGCAGGACCAACCTTATGCAGGACCAACCTTATGCAGGACCAACCTTATGCAGGACCAACCTTATGCAGGACCAACCTTATGCACGACCTTCCTTATGCACGACCAACCTTATGCAGGACCAACCTTATGCAGGACCAACCTTATGCACAACCTACCTTATGCACGACCAACCTTATGCAGGACCAACCTTATGCAGGACCAACCTTATGCAGGACCAACCTTATGCATGACCAAACTTATGCAGGACCAACCTTATGTACCACCAACCTTATGTAGGACCAACCTTATGCACGACCAACCTTATGCTGGACCAACCTTATGCATGACCAACCTTATGCATGACCAACCTTATGGATGACCAATCTTATGCATGACAAACCTTATGCAGGACCAACCTTATGCAGGACCAACCTTATGCATGACCAAACTTATGCATGACCAACCTTATGCAGGACCAACCTTATGCATGACCAACCTTATGCAGGACCAACCATATGCATGACCAACCTTTGCAGGATCAATCTTATGAAGGACCAACCTTATGCATGACCAACCTTATGCAGGACCAACCATATGCATGACCAACCTTATGCAGGACCAATCTTATGCAGGACCAACCTTATGCAGGACCAACCTTATGTATGACCTACCTTATGCACGACCAACCTAATGCATGACAAACCTTATGTACGACCAACCTTATGCACGACCAACCTTATGCACGACCAACCTTATGCATGACCAACCTTATGCAGGACCAACCTTATGCAGGACCAACCTTATGCACGACAAAACTTTATGAAGGACCAATCTTATGCAGGATCAACGTTATGCAGGTCCAACTTTATGCATGACCAACCTTATGCAGGACAAACCTTATGCAACACCAACCTTATGCAGGATCAACTTGTGCAGGATCAACCTTATGCATGGCCAACCTTATACAGGACCAACCTTATGCAGAACCAACCTTATTCATAACCTCCCTTATGCAAGATCAACCTTATGCAGGACCAACCTTATGCAAGACCAACCTTATGCATGACCAACCTTATGCAGGACCAACTACCTTATAGGACCAACCTTATGCAAAACCAACCTTGTGCAGAACCAACCTTATACATGAACAACCTTATGCAAGACCAACCTTATGTAGGACCAACCTTATGCAGGACCAACCTTATGCAGGACCAACATTATGCACCACCAACCTTATGCACGACAAACCTTATGCAGGACCAACCTTATGCACGACCAACCTTATGCAGGACCAACCTATGCACCACCAATCTTATGTACGATGGACCTTATGCAGGACCAACATTATGCACGATCAACCTTATGCAGGACCAACCTTATGCATGACCAACCTTATGCAGGACCAACTTTACCCAGGACCAACCTTATGCATAACCTACCTTTTGCAAGACCAACCTTATGCAGGACCAACCTTATGCAAGACCAACCTTATGCATGACCAACCTTATACAGGACCAAACTTATGCATGACCAACCTTATGCATGACCAACCTAATGCAGGACCAACCTTATGTATTACCAACCTTATCCAGGATCAACCTTATACATGACCAACCTCATGCAGGACCAACCTCATGCAGGACCAACCTTACGCAAGACCAACCTTATGCAGGACCAACCTTATGCACGACCAACCTTATGCAGGACCAACCTTATGCACGACCAACCTTATGCAGGACCAACCTTATGCAGGACCAACCTTATGCACCACCAACCTTACGCAGGACCAACCTTGTGCAGGACCAACCTTATGCAGGAACAACCTTGTGCATGACCCACCTTATGCACAACCAACCTTATACAGGACCAACCTTCGTAGGACCAACCTTATGCACGACAACCTTATGCATGACCAACCTTATGCAGGACCAACCTTATGCAGGACCAAGACCAAACTTATGCATGACCAACCTTATGCAGGACCAACCTTATGCATGACCAACCTTATGCATGACAAACCTTATGCAGGACCAACCTTATGCAGGACCAACCTTATGCACGACCAACCTTATGCATGACCAAACTTATGCATGACCAACCTTATGCAGGACCAACCTTATGTATGACCAACCTTATGCAGGACCAACCTTATGCATGACCAACCTCATGCAGGACCAACCATATGCATGACCAGCCTTATGCAGGACCAATCTTATGCATGACCAAACTTATGCAGGACCAACCTTATGCTGGACCAACCTTATGCATGACCAAACTTATGCATGACCAACCTTATGCAGGACCAACCTTATGCAAGACCAACCTTATGCATGACTAACCTTATGCAGGACTAACCTTATGCATGACCAACCTGGTGCACGCCCAACCTTATGCACTACCAACCTTATGCTTGACAAACCTTATGCATGACCAACCTTATGCAGGACCAACCTTATGCATGACCAAACTTATGCATGACCAACCTTATGCAGGACCAACCTTATGCAGGACCAACTTATTTATGACCTACCTTATGCACGACCAACCTAATGCATCACCAACCTTATGCACAACAAACCTTATGCAGGACCAACCTTATGCAGGACCAACCTTATGCAGGATCAACCTTGTGCATGAACAACCTTATGCACGACCAACCTTATGCAGGACCAACCTTATGCAGGACCAACCTTATGCATGACCAAACTTATGCATGACCAACCTTATGCAGGACCAACCTTATGCATGACCAACCTTATGCAAGACCAACCTTATGCAGGACCAACCTTATGCACGACCAACCTTATGCACCACCAACATTACACAGGACCAACCTTGTGCAGGACCAACCTTATGCAGGACCAACCTTGTGCATGACCCACCTTATGCACGACCAACCTTATACAGGACCAACCTTACGTAGGACCAACCTCATGCATGACAACCTTATGCACGACCAACCTTATGCAGGACCAACCTTATGCATGACCAACCTTATGCAGGACCAACCTTATGCAGGACCAACCTTATGCATGACCAACCTTATGCATGACAAACCTTATGCAGGACCAACCTTATGCATGACCAAACTTATGCATGACCAACCTTATGCAGGACCAACCTTATGGATGACCAACCTTATGTAGGACCAATCTTATGCAGGACCAACCTTATGCATGACCAACCTCATGCAGGACCAACCATATGCATGACCAGCCTTATGCAGGACCAATGTTATGCAGGACCAACCTTATGCAGGACCAACCTTATGCAGGACCAACATTATGCACCACCAACCTTATGCACGACAAACCTTATGCAGGACCAACCTTATGCACGACCAACCTTATGCAGGACCAACCTATGCACCACCAATCTTATGCACGATGGACCTTATGCAGGACCAACATTATGCACGATCAACCTTATGCAGGACCAACCTTATGAATGACCAACCTTATGCAGGACCAACTTTACGCAGGACCAACCTTATGCATAACCTACCTTTTGCAAGACCAACCTTATGCAGGACCAACCTTATGCAAGACCAACCTTATGCATGACCAACCTTATACAGGACCAAACTTATGCATGACCAACCTTATGCATGACCAACCTAATGCAGGACCAACCTTATGTATTATCAACCTTATCCAGGATCAACCTTATACATGACCAACCTCATGCAGGACCAACCTCATGCAGGACCAACCTTATGCAAGACCAACCTTATGCAGGACCAACCTTATGCACGACCAACCTTATGCAGGACCAACCTTATGCAGGACCAACCTTATGCAGGACCAACCTTATGCAGGACCAACCTTATGCACCACCAACCTTACGTAGGACCAACCTTGTGCAGGACAAACCTTATGCGGGAACAACCTTGTGCATGACCCACCTTATGCACAACCAACCTTATACAGGACCAACCTTCGTAGGACCAACCTTATGCACGACAACCTTATGCACGACCAACGTTATGCAGGACCAACCTTATGCAGGACCAACCTTATGCAGGACCAACCTTATGCAGGACCAAGACCAAACTTATGCATGACCAACCTTATGCAGGACCAACCTTATGCATGACCAACCTTATGCATGACAAACCTTATGCAGGACCAACCTTATGCAGGACCAACCTTATGCACGACCAACCTTATGCATGACCAAACTTATGCATGACCAACCTTATGCAGGACCAACCTTATGGATGACCAACCTTATGCAGGACCAACCTTATGCATGACCAACCTCATGCAGGACCAACCATATGCATGACCAGCCTTATGCAGGACCAAACTTATGCAGGACCAACCTTATGCAGGACCAACCTTATGCAGGACCAACCTTATGCAGGACCAACCTTATGCAGTACCAACTTATGTATGACCTACCTTATGCACGACCAACCTAATGCATCACCAACCTTATGCACAACAAACCTTATGCAGGACCAGCCTTATGCAGGACCAACCTTATGCAGGACCAACCTTGTGCATGAACAACCTTATGCACGACCAACCTTATGCAGGACCAACCTTATGCAGGACCAACCTTATGCATGACCAAACTTATGCATGACCAACCTTATGCAGGACCAACCTTATGCAAGACCAACCTTATGCAGGACCAACCTTATGCACGACCAACCTTATGCACCACCAACCTTACACAGGACCAACCTTGTGCAGGACCAACCTTATGCAGGACCAACCTTGTGCATGACCCACCTTATGCACGACCAACCTTATACAGGACCAACCTTACGTAGGACCAACCTCATGCATGACAACCTTATGCACGACCAACCTTATGCATGACCAACCTTATGCATGACCAACCTTATGCAGGACCAACCTTATGCATGACCAACCTTATGCATGACCAACCTTATGCATGTCAAACCTTATGCAGGACAAACCTTATGCATGACCAAACTTATGCATGACCAACCTTATGCAGGACCAACCTTATGGATGACCAACCTTATGTAGGACCAATCTTATGAAGGACCAACCTTATGCATGACCAACCTCATGCAGGACCAACCTTATGCACCACCAACCTTATGCACGACAAACCTTATGCAGGACCAACCTTATGCACGACAAACCTTATGCATGACCAGCCTTATGCAGGACCAATGTTATGCAGGACCAACCTTATGCAGGACCAACCTTATGCAGGAC
Organism: Cladorhizidae sp. MBARI D1340-BT2; assembly: GCA_028752905.1. Lineage (NCBI taxonomy): Eukaryota > Metazoa > Porifera > Demospongiae > Poecilosclerida > Cladorhizidae > Cladorhizidae sp. MBARI D1340-BT2. Next base: position 20,953,216 of record JAQNBH010000001.1, read on the forward strand.
CAACATTATGCACCACCAACCTTATGCACGACAAACCTTATGCAGGACCAACCTTATGCACGACCAACCTTATGCAGGACCAACCTTATGCAGGACCAACCTTATGGATGACCAACCTTATGCAGGACCAACCTTATGCATGACCAACCTCATGCAGGACCAACCATATGCATGACCAGCCTTATGCAGGACCAATCTTATGCAGGACCAACCTTATGCAGGACCAACCTTATGCAGGACCAACCTTATGCAGGACCAACCTTATGCAGGACCAACTTATGTATGACCTACCTTATGCACGACCAACCTAATGCATCACCAACCTTATGCACAACAAACATTATGCAGGACCAACCTTATGCAGGACCAACCTTATGCAGGACCAACCTTGTGCATGAACAACCTTATGCACGACCAACCTTATGCAGGACCAACCTTATGCAGGACCAACCTTATGCATGACCAAACTTATGCATGACCAACCTTAAGCAGGACCAACCTTATGCAAGACCAACCTTATGCAGGACCAACCTTATGCACGACTAACCTTATGCACCACCAACCTTACACAGGACCAACCTTGTGCAGGACCAACCTTATGCAGGACCAACCTTGTGCATGACCCACCTTATGCACGACCAACCTTATACAGGACCAACCTTACGTAGGACCAACCTCATGCATGACAACCTTATGCACGACCAACCTTATGCAGGACCAACCTTATGCATGACCAACCTTATGCAGGACCAACCTTATGCAGGACCAACCTTATGCATGACCAACCTTATGCATGACAAACCTTATGCAGGACCAACCTTATGCATGACCAAACTTATGCATGACCAACCTTATGCAGGACCAACCTTATGGATGACCAACCTTATGTAGGACCAATCTTATGCAGGACCAACCTTATGCATGACCAACCTCATGCAGGACCAACCATATGCATGACCAGCCTTAAGCAGGACCAATGTTATGCAGGACCAACCTTATGCAGGACCAACCTTATGCAGGTCCAACATTATGCACCACCAACCTTATGCACGACAAACCTTATGCAGGACCAACCTTATGCACGACCAACCTTATGCAGGACCAACCTATGCACCACCAATCTTATGCACGATGGACCTTATGCAGGACCAACATTATGCACGATCAACCTTATGCAGGACCAACCTTATGCATGACCAACCTTATGCAGGACCAACTTTACGCAGGACCAACCTTATGCATAACCTACCTTTTGCAAGACCAACCTTGTGCAGGACCAACCTTATGCAAGACCAACCTTATGCATGACCAACCTTATACAGGACCAAACTTATGCATGACCAACCTTATGCATGACCAACCTAATGCAGGACCAACCTTATGTATGACCAACCTTATCCAGGATCAACCTTATACATGACCAACCTCATGCAGGACCAACCTCATACAGGACCAACCTTATGCAAGACCAACCTTATGCAGGACCAACCTTATGCACGACCAACCTTATGCAGGACCAACCTTATGCAGGACCAACCTTATGCAGGACCAACCTTATGCAGGACCAACCTTATGCACGACCAACCTTATGCACGACCAACCTTATGGATGACCAACCTTATGTAGGACCAACCTTATGCATGACCAACCTTATGCAGGACCAACCTTATGCACCACCAACCTTACGCAGGACCAACCTTGTGCAGGACCAACCTTATGCAGGACCAACCTTATGCACGACCAACCTTATACAGGACCAACCTTACGTAGGTCCAACCTTATGCACGACAACCTTATGCACGACCAACCTTATGCAGGACCAACCTTATGCAGGACCAACCTTGTGCATTACCCACCTTATGCACGACCAACCTTATACAGGACCAACCTTACGTAGGTCCAACCTTATGCACGACAACCTTATGCACGACCAACCTTATGCAGGACCAACCTTATGCATGACCAACCTTATGCAGGACCAACCTTATGCAGGACCAAGACCAAACTTATGCATGACCAACCTTATGCAGGACCAACCTTATGCATAACCAACCTTATGCATTACAAACCTTATGCAGGACCAACCTTATGCATGACCAACCTTATGCAGGACCAACCTTATGCATGACCAAACTTATGCATGACCAACCTTATGCAGGACCAACCTTATGGATGACCAACCTTATGCAGGACCAACCTTATGCATGACCAAACTTATGCATGACCAACCTTATGCAGGACCAACCTTATGGATGACCATACTTATGTAGGACCAATCTTATGCAGGACCAACCTTATGCATGACCAACCTCATGCAGGACCAACCATATGCATGACCAGCCTTATGTAGGACCAATCTTATGCAGGACCAACCTTATGCAGGACCAACCTTAAGCTGGACCAACCTTATGCAGGACTAACCTTATGCAGGACCAACTTATGTATGACCTACCTTATGCACGACCAAGCTAATGCATGACCAACCTTATGCACAACAAACCTTATGCAGGACCAACCTTATGCAGGACCAACCTTATGCAGGACCAACCTTGTGCATGAACAACCTTATGCACGACCAACCTTATGCAGGACCAACCTTATGCAGGACCAACCTTATGCATGACCAAACTTATGCAGGACCAACCTTATGCTGGACCAACCTTATGCATGACTAACCTTATGCAGGACTAACCTTATGCATGACCAACCTGGTGCACGCCCAACCTTATGCACTACCAACCTTATGCTTGACAAACCTTATGCATGACCAACCTTATGCAGGACCAACCTTATGCATGACCAAACTTATGCATGACCAACCTTATGCAGGACCAACCTTATGCAGGACCAACTTATGTATGACCTACCTTATGCACGACCAACCTAATGCACCACCAACCTTATGCACAACAAACCTTATGCAGGACCAACCTTATGCAGGACCAACCTTATGCAGGACCAACCTTGTGCATGAACAACCTTATGCACGACCAACCTTATGCAGGACCAACCTTATGCAGGACCAACCTTATGCAAGACCAACCTTATGCAGGACCAACCTTATGCATGACCAACCTTATGCAGGACCAACCTTATGCAGGACCAACCTTATGCATGACCAACCTTATGCATGACAAACCTTATGCAGGACCAACCTTATGCATGACCAAACTTATGCATGACCAACCTTATGCAGGACCAACCTTATGGATGACCAACCTTATGTAGGACCAATCTTATGCAGGACCAACCTTATGCATGACAAACCTCATGCAGGACCAACCATATGCATGACCAGCCTTAAGCAGGACCAATGTTATGCAGGACCAACCTTATGCAGGACCAACCTTATGCAGGACCAACATTATGCACCATCAACCTTATGCACGACAAATCTTATGCAGGACCAACCTTATGCACGACCAACCTTATGCAGGACCAACCTATGCACCACCAATCTTATGCACGATGGACCTTATGCAGGACCAACATTATGCACGATCAACCTTATGCAGGACCAACCTTATGCATGACCAACCTTATGCATAACCTACCTTATGCAGGACCAACCTTATGCAAGACCAACCTTATGCATAACCTACCTTTTGCAAGACCAACCTTATGCAGGAACAACCTTATGCAAGACCAACCTTATGCATGACCAACCTTATACAGGACCAAACTTATGCATGACCAACCTTATGCATGACCAACCTAATGCAGGACCAACCTTATGTATTACCAACCTTATCCAGGATCAACCTTATACATGACCAACCTCATGCAGGACCAACCTCATGCAGGACCAACCTTATGCAAGACCAACCTTATGCAGGACCAACCTTATGCACGACCAACCTTATGCAGGACCAACCTTATGCAGGACCAACCTTATGCAGGACCAACCTTATGCAGGACCAACCTTATGCACCACCAACCTTACGCAGGACCAACCTTGTGCATAACCAACCTTATACAGGACCAACCTTCGTAGGACCAACCTTATGCACGACAACCTTATGCACGACCAACGTTATGCAGGACCAACCTTATGCATGACCAACCTTATGCAGGACCAACCTTATGCATGACCAACCTTATGCATGACAAACCTTATGCAGGACCAACCTTATGCAGGACCAACCTTATGCACGACCAACCTTATGCATGACCAAACTTATGCATGACCAACCTTATGCAGGACCAACCTTATGGATGACCAACCTTATGCAGGACCAACCTTATGCATGACCAACCTCATGCAGGACCAACCATATGCATGACCAGCCTTATGCAGGACCAATCTTATGCAGGACCAACCTTATGCAGGACCAACCTTATGCAGGACCAACCTTATGCAGGACCAACCTTATGCAGGACCAACTTATGTATGACCTACCTTATGCACGACCAACCTAATGCATCACCAACCTTATGCACAACAAACCTTATGCAGGACCAACCTTATGCAGGACCAACCTTATGCAGGACCAATCTTGTGCATGAACAACCTTATGCACGACCAACCTTATGCAGGACCAACCTAATGCAGGACCAACCTTATGCATGACCAAACTTATGCATGACCAACCTTATGCAGGACCAACCTTATGCAAGACCAACCTTATGCAGGACCAACCTTATGCACGACCAACCTTATGCACCACCAACCTTACACAGGACCAACCTTGTGCAGAACCAACCTTATGCAGGACCAACCTTGTGCATGACCCACCTTATGCACGACCAACCTTATACAGGACCAACCTTACGTAGCACCAACCTCATGCATGACAACCTTATGCACGACCAACCTTATGCAGGACCAACCTTATGCATGACCAACCTTATGAAGGACCAACCTTATGCAGGACCAACCTTATGCATGACCAACCTTATGCATGACAAACCTTATGCAGGACCAACCTTATGCATGACCAAACTTATGCATGACCAACCTTATGCAGGACCAACCTTATGGATGACCAACCTTATGTAGGACCAATCTTATGCAGGACCAACCTTATGCATGACCAACCTCATGCAGGACCAACCATATGCATGACCAGCCTTATGCAGGACCAATGTTATGCAGGACCAACCTTATGCAGGACCAACCTTATGCAGGACCAACATTATGCACCACCAACCTTATGCACGACAAACCTTATGCAGGACCAACCTTATCCACGACCAACCTTATGCAGGACCAACCTTATGCAGGGCCAACCTTATGGATGACCAACCTTATGCAGGACCAACCTTATGCATGACCAACCTCATGCAGGACCAACCATATGCATGACCAACCTTATGCAGGACCAACCTTATGCAAGACCAACCTTATGCAGGACCAACCTTATGCACGACCAACCTTATGCACCACCAACCTTACACAGGACCAACCTTGTGCAGGACCAACCTTATGCAGGACCAACCTTGTGCATGACCCACCTTATGCACGACCAACCTTATACAGGACCAACCTTACGTAGGACCAACCTCATGCATGACAACCTTATGCACGACCAACCTTATGCAGGACCAACCTTATGCATGACCAACCTTATGCAGGACCAACCTTATGCATGACCAACCTTATGCATGACCAACCTTATGCATGTCAAACCTTATGCAGGACCAACCTTATGCATGACCAAACTTATGCATGACCAACCTTATGCAGGACCAACCTTATGGATGACCAACCTTATGTAGGACCAATCTTATGCAGGACCAACCTTATGCATGACCAACCTCATGCAGGACCAACCATATGCATGACCAGCCTTATGCAGGACCAACCTCATGCATGACAACCTTATGCACGACCAACCTTATGCAGGACCAACCTTATGCATGACCAACCTAATGCAGGACCAACCTTATGCAGGACCAACCTTATGCATGACCAACCTTATGCATGACAAACCTTATGCAGGACCAACCTTATGCACGACCAACCTTATACAGGACCAACCTTACGTAGGACCAACCTCATGCATGACAACCTTATGCACGACCAACCTTATGCAGGACCAACCTTATGCATGACCAACCTTATGCAGGACCAACCTTATGCAGGACCAACCTTATGCATGACCAACCTTATGCATGACAAACCTTATGCAGGACCAACCTTATGCATGACCAAACTTATGCATGACCAACCTTATGCAGGACCAACCTTATGGATGACCAACCTTATGTAGGACCAATCTTATGCAGGACCAACCTTATGCATGACAAACCTCATGCAGGACCAACCATATGCATGACCAGCCTTAAGCAGGACCAATGTTATGCAGGACCAACCTTATGCAGGACCAACCTTATGCAGGACCAACATTATGCACCATCAACCTTATGCACGACAAATCTTATGCAGGACCAACCTTATGCACGACCAACCTTATGCAGGACCAACCTATGCACCACCAATCTTATGCACGATGGACCTTATGCAGGACCAACATTATGCACGATCAACCTTATGCAGGACCAACCTTATGCATGACCAACCTTATGCAGGACCAACTTTACGCAGGACCAACCTTATGCATAACCTACCTTTTGCAAGACCAACCTTATGCAGGAACAACCTTATGCAAGACCAACCTTATGCATGACCAACCTTATACAGGACCAAACTTATGCATGACCAACCTTATGCATGACCAACCTAATGCAGGACCAACCTTATGTATTACCAACCTTATCCAGGATCAACCTTATACATGACCAACCTCATGCAGGACCAACCTCATGCAGGACCAACCTTATGCAAGACCAACCTTATGCAGGACCAACCTTATGCACGACCAACCTTATGCAGGACCAACCTTATGCAGGACCAACCTTATGCAGGACCAACCTTATGCAGGACCAACCTTATGCACCACCAACCTTACGCAGGACCAACCTTGTGCAGGACCAACCTTATGCAGGAACAACCTTGTGCATGACCCACCTTATGCATAACCAACCTTATACAGGACCAACCTTCGTAGGACCAACCTTATGCACGACAACCTTATGCACGACCAACGTTATGCAGGACCAACCTTATGCATGACCAACCTTATGCAGGACCAACCTTATGCATGACCAACCTTATGCATGACAAACCTTATGCAGGACCAACCTTATGCAGGACCAACCTTATGCACGACCAACCTTATGCATGACCAAACTTATGCATGACCAATCTTATGCAGGACCAACCTTATGGATGACCAACCTTATGCAGGACCAACCTTATGCATGACCAACCTCATGCAGGACCAACCATATGCATGACCAGCCTTATGCAGGACCAATCTTATGCAGGACCAACCTTATGCAGGACCAACCTTATGCAGGACCAACCTTATGCAGGACCAACCTTATGCAGGACCAACTTATGTATGACCTACCTTATGCACGACCAACCTAATGCATCACCAACCTTATGCACAACAAACCTTATGCAGGACCAACCTTATGCAGGACCAACCTTATGCAGGACCAATCTTGTGCATGAACAACCTTATGCACGACCAACCTTATGCATGACAAACCTTATGCAGGACCAACCTTATGCATGACCAAACTTATGCATGACCAACCTTATGCAGGACCAACCTTATGGATGACCAACCTTATGTAGGACCAATCTTATGCAGGACCAACCTTATGCATGACCAACCTCATGCAGGACCAACCATATGCATGACCAGCCTTATGCAGGACCAATGTTATGCAGGACCAACCTTATGCAGGACCAACCTTATGCAGGACCAACATTATGCACCACCAACCTTATGCACGACAAACCTTATGCAGGACCAACCTTATCCACGACCAACCTTATGCAGGACCAACCTTATGCAGGGCCAACCTTATGGATGACCAACCTTATGCAGGACCAACCTTATGCATGACCAACCTCATGCAGGACCAACCATATGCATGACCAACCTTATGCAGGACCAACCTTATGCAAGACCAACCTTATGCAGGACCAACCTTATGCACGACCAACCTTATGCACCACCAACCTTACACAGGACCAACCTTGTGCAGGACCAACCTTATGCAGGACCAACCTTGTGCATGACCCACCTTATGCACGACCAACCTTATACAGGACCAACCTTACGTAGGACCAACCTCATGCATGACAACCTTATGCACGACCAACCTTATGCAGGACCAACCTTATGCATGACCAACCTTATGCAGGACCAACCTTATGCATGACCAACCTTATGCATGACCAACCTTATGCATGTCAAACCTTATGCAGGACCAACCTTATGCATGACCAAACTTATGCATGACCAACCTTATGCAGGACCAACCTTATGGATGACCAACCTTATGTAGGACCAATCTTATGCAGGACCAACCTTATGCATGACCAACCTCATGCAGGACCAACCATATGCATGACCAGCCTTATGCAGGACCAACCTCATGCATGACAACCTTATGCACGACCAACCTTATGCAGGACCAACCTTATGCATGACCAACCTAATGCAGGACCAACCTTATGCAGGACCAACCTTATGCATGACCAACCTTATGCATGACAAACCTTATGCAGGACCAACCTTATGCACGACCAACCTTATACAGGACCAACCTTACGTAGGACCAACCTCATGCATGACAACCTTATGCACGACCAACCTTATGCAGGACCAACCTTATGCATGACCAACCTTATGCAGGACCAACCTTATGCAGGACCAACCTTATGCATGACCAACCTTATGCATGACAAACCTTATGCAGGACCAACCTTATGCATGACCAAACTTATGCATGACCAACCTTATGCAGGACCAACCTTATGGATGACCAACCTTATGTAGGACCAATCTTATGCAGGACCAACCTTATGCATGACAAACCTCATGCAGGACCAACCATATGCATGACCAGCCTTAAGCAGGACCAACATTATGCACCATCAACCTTATGCACGACAAATCTTATGCAGGACCAACCTTATGCACGACCAACCTTATGCAGGACCAACCTATGCACCACCAATCTTATGCACGATGGACCTTATGCAGGACCAACATTATGCACGATCAACCTTATGCATGACCAACCTTATGCATGACCAACCTTATGCATGACCAACCTTATGCAGGACCAACTTTACGCAGGACCAACCTTATGCATAACCTACCTTTTGCAAGACCAACCTTATGCAGGAACAACCTTATGCAAGACCAACCTTATGCATGACCAACCTTATACAGGACCAAACTTATGCATGACCAACCTTATGCATGACCAACCTAATGCAGGACCAACCTTATGTATTACCAACCTTATCCAGGATCAACCTTATACATGACCAACCTCATGCAGGACCAACCTCATGCAGGACCAACCTTATGCAAGACCAACCTTATGCAGGACCAACCTTATGCACGACCAACCTTATGCAGGACCAACCTTATGCAGGACCAACCTTATGCAGGACCAACCTTATGCAGGACCAACCTTATGCACCACCAACCTTACGCAGGACCAACCTTGTGCAGGACCAACCTTATGCAGGACCAACCTTGTGCATGACCCACCTTATGCATAACCAACCTTATACAGGACCAACCTTCGTAGGACCAACCTTATGCACGACAACCTTATGCACGACCAACGTTATGCAGGACCAACCTTATGCATGACCAACCTTATGCAGGACCAACCTTATGCATGACCAACCTTATGCATGACAAACCTTATGCAGGACCAACCTTATGCAGGACCAACCTTATGCACGACCAACCTTATGCATGACCAAACTTATGCATGACCAATCTTATGCAGGATCAACCTTATGGATGACCAACCTTATGCAGGACCAACCTTATGCATGACCAACCTCATGCAGGACCAACCATATGCATGACCAGCCTTATGCAGGACCAATCTTATGCAGGACCAACCTTATGCAGGACCAACCTTATGCAGGACCAACCTTATGCAGGACCAACCTTATGCAGGACCAACTTATGTATGACCTACCTTATGCACGACCAACCTAATGCATCACCAACCTTATGCACAACAAACCTTATGCAGGACCAACCTTATGCAGGACCAACCTTATGCAGGACCAATCTTGTGCATGAACAACCTTATGCACGACCAACCTTATGCAGGACCAACCTTATGCAGGACCAACCTTATGCATGACCAAACTTATGCATGACCAACCTTATGCAGGACCAACCTTATGCAAGACCAACCTTATGCAGGACCAACCTTATGCACGACCAACCTTATGCACCACCAACCTTACACAGGACCAACCTTGTGCAGAACCAACCTTATGCAGGACCAACCTTGTGCATGACCCACCTTATGCACGACCAACCTTATACAGGACCAACCTTACGTAGGACCAACCTCATGCATGACAACCTTATGCACGACCAACCTTATGCAGGACCAACCTTATGCATGACCAACCTTATGAAGGACCAACCTTATGCAGGACCAACCTTATGCATGACCAACCTTATGCATGACAAACCTTATGCAGGACCAACCTTATGCATGACCAAACTTATGCATGACCAACCTTATGCAGGACCAACCTTATGGATGACCAACCTTATGTAGGACCAATCTTATGCAGGACCAACCTTATGCATGACCAACCTCATGCAGGACCAACCATATGCATGACCAGCCTTATGCAGGACCAATGTTATGCAGGACCAACCTTATGCAGGACCAACCTTATGCAGGACCAACATTATGCACCACCAACCTTATGCACGACAAACCTTATGCAGGACCAACCTTATCCACGACCAACCTTATGCAGGACCAACCTTATGCAGGGCCAACCTTATGGATGACCAACCTTATGCAGGACCAACCTTATGCATGACCAACCTCATGCAGGACCAACCATATGCATGACCAACCTTATGCAGGACCAACCTTATGCAAGACCAACCTTATGCAGGACCAACCTTATGCACGACCAACCTTATGCACCACCAACCTTACACAGGACCAACCTTGTGCAGGACCAACCTTATGCAGGACCAACCTTGTGCATGACCCACCTTATGCACGACCAACCTTATACAGGACCAACCTTACGTAGGACCAACCTCATGCATGACAACCTTATGCACGACCAACCTTATGCAGGACCAACCTTATGCATGACCAACCTTATGCAGGACCAACCTTATGCATGACCAACCTTATGCATGACCAACCTTATGCATGTCAAACCTTATGCAGGACCAACCTTATGCATGACCAAACTTATGCATGACCAACCTTATGCAGGACCAACCTTATGGATGACCAACCTTATGTAGGACCAATCTTATGCAGGACCAACCTTATGCATGACCAACCTCATGCAGGACCAACCATATGCATGACCAGCCTTATGCAGGACCAACCTCATGCATGACAACCTTATGCACGACCAACCTTATGCAGGACCAACCTTATGCATGACCAACCTAATGCAGGACCAACCTTATGCAGGACCAACCTTATGCATGACCAACCTTATGCATGACAAACCTTATGCAGGACCAACCTTATGCATGACCAAACTTATGCATGACCAACCTTATGCAGGACCAACCTTATGGATGACCAACATTATGTAGGACCAATCTTATGCAGGACCAACCTTATGCATGACCAACCTCATGCAGGACCAACCATATGCATGACCAGCCTTATGCAGGACCAATGTTATGCAGGACCAACCTTATGCAGGATCAACCTTATGCAGGACCAACATTATGCACCACCAACCTTATGCACGACAAACCTTATGCAGGACCAACCTTATGCACGACCAACCTTATGCAGGACCAACCTATGCACCACCAATCTTATGCACGATGGACCTTATGCAGGACCAACCTTATGCATGACCTACCTTTTGCAAGACCAACCTTGTGCAGGACCAACCTTATGCAAGACCAACCTTATGCATGACCAACCTTATACAGGACCAAACTTATGCATGACCAACCTTATGCATGACCAACCTAATGCAGGACCAACCTTATGTATGACCAACCTTATCCAGGATAAACCTTATACATGACCAACCTCATGCAGGACCAACCTCATGCAGGACCAACCTTATGCAAGACCAACCTTATGCAGGACCAACCTTATGCACGACCAACCTTATGCAGGACCAACCTTATGCAGGACCAACCTTATGCAGGACCAACCTTATGCAGGACCAACCTTATGCACGACCAACCTTATGCACCATCAACCTTACGCAGGACCAACCTTGTGCAGGACCAACCTTATGCAGGACCAACCTTGTGCATTACCCACCTTATGCACGACCAACCTTATACAGGACCAACCTTACGTAGGACCAACCTTATGCACGACAACCTTATGCACGACCAACCTTATGCAGGACCAACCTTATGCATGACCAACCTTATGCAGGACCAACCTTATGCAGGACCAAGACCAAACTTATGCATGACCAACCTTATGCAGGACCAACCTTATGCATAACCAACCTTATGCATGACAAACCTTATGCAGGACCAACCTTATGCAGGACCAACCTTATGCATGACCAACCTTATGCATGACAAACCTTATGCAGGACCAACCTTATGCACGACCAACCTTATACAGGACCAACCTTACGTAGGACCAACCTCATGCATGACAACCTTATGCACGACCAACCTTATGCAGGACCAACCTTATGCATGACCAACCTTATGCAGGACCAACCTTATGCAGGACCAACCTTATGCATGACCAACCTTATGCATGACAAACCTTATGCAGGACCAACCTTATGCATGACCAAACTTATGCATGACCAACCTTATGCAGGACCAACCTTATGGATGACCAACCTTATGTAGGACCAATCTTATGCAGGACCAACCTTATGCATGACAAACCTCATGCAGGACCAACCATATGCATGACCAGCCTTAAGCAGGACCAATGTTATGCAGGACCAACCTTATGCAGGACCAACCTTATGCAGGACCAACATTATGCACCATCAACCTTATGCACGACAAATCTTATGCAGGACCAACCTTATGCACGACCAACCTTATGCAGGACCAACCTTATGCATGACCAACCTTATGCATAACCTACCTTTTGCAAGACCAACCTTATGCAGGAACAACCTTATGCAAGACCAACCTTATGCATGACCAACCTTATACAGGACCAAACTTATGCATGACCAACCTTATGCATGACCAACCTAATGCAGGACCAACCTTATGTATTACCAACCTTATCCAGGATCAACCTTATACATGACCAACCTCATGCAGGACCAACCTCATGCAGGACCAACCTTATGCAAGACCAACCTTATGCAGGACCAACCTTATGCACGACCAACCTTATGCAGGACCAACCTTATGCAGGACCAACCTTATGCAGGACCAACCTTATGCAGGACCAACCTTATGCACCACCAACCTTACGCAGGACCAACCTTGTGCAGGACCAACCTTATGCAGGAACAACCTTGTGCATGACCCACCTTATGCATAACCAACCTTATACAGGACCAACCTTCGTAGGACCAACCTTATGCACGACAACCTTATGCACGACCAACGTTATGCAGGACCAACCTTATGCATGACCAACCTTATGCAGGACCAACCTTATGCATGACCAACCTTATGCATGACAAACCTTATGCAGGACCAACCTTATGCAGGACCAACCTTATGCACGACCAACCTTATGCATGACCAAACTTATGCATGACCAATCTTATGCAGGACCAACCTTATGGATGACCAACCTTATGCAGGACCAACCTTATGCATGACCAACCTCATGCAGGACCAACCATATGCATGACCAGCCTTATGCAGGACCAATCTTATGCAGGACCAACCTTATGCAGGACCAACCTTATGCAGGACCAACCTTATGCAGGACCAACCTTATGCAGGACCAACTTATGTATGACCTACCTTATGCACGACCAACCTAATGCATCACCAACCTTATGCACAACAAACCTTATGCAGGACCAACCTTATGCAGGACCAACCTTATGCAGGACCAATCTTGTGCATGAACAACCTTATGCACGACCAACCTTATGCAGGACCAACCTTATGCAAGACCAACCTTATGCAGGACCAACCTTATGCACGACCAACCTTATGCACCACCAACCTTACACAGGACCAACCTTGTGCAGAACCAACCTTATGCAGGACCAACCTTGTGCATGACCCACCTTATGCACGACCAACCTTATACAGGACCAACCTTACGTAGGACCAACCTCATGCATGACAACCTTATGCACGACCAACCTTATGCAGGACCAACCTTATGCATGACCAACCTTATGAAGGACCAACCTTATGCAGGACCAACCTTATGCATGACCAACCTTATGCATGACAAACCTTATGCAGGACCAACCTTATGCATGACCAAACTTATGCATGACCAACCTTATGCAGGACCAACCTTATGGATGACCAACCTTATGTAGGACCAATCTTATGCAGGACCAACCTTATGCATGACCAACCTCATGCAGGACCAACCATATGCATGACCAGCCTTATGCAGGACCAATGTTATGCAGGACCAACCTTATGCAGGACCAACCTTATGCAGGACCAACATTATGCACCACCAACCTTATGCACGACAAACCTTATGCAGGACCAACCTTATCCACGACCAACCTTATGCAGGACCAACCTTATGCAGGGCCAACCTTATGGATGACCAACCTTATGCAGGACCAACCTTATGCATGACCAACCTCATGCAGGACCAACCATATGCATGACCAACCTTATGCAGGACCAACCTTATGCAAGACCAACCTTATGCAGGACCAACCTTATGCACGACCAACCTTATGCACCACCAACCTTACACAGGACCAACCTTGTGCAGGACCAACCTTATGCAGGACCAACCTTGTGCATGACCCACCTTATGCACGACCAACCTTATACAGGACCAACCTTACGTAGGACCAACCTCATGCATGACAACCTTATGCACGACCAACCTTATGCAGGACCAACCTTATGCATGACCAACCTTATGCAGGACCAACCTTATGCATGACCAACCTTATGCATGACCAACCTTATGCATGTCAAACCTTATGCAGGACCAACCTTATGCATGACCAAACTTATGCATGACCAACCTTATGCAGGACCAACCTTATGGATGACCAACCTTATGTAGGACCAATCTTATGCAGGACCAACCTTATGCATGACCAACCTCATGCAGGACCAACCATATGCATGACCAGCCTTATGCAGGACCAACCTCATGCATGACAACCTTATGCACGACCAACCTTATGCAGGACCAACCTTATGCATGACCAACCTAATGCAGGACCAACCTTATGCATGACCAACCTCATGCAGGACCAACCATATGCATGACCAGCCTTATGCAGGACCAATGTTATGCAGGACCAACCTTATGCAGGATCAACCTTATGCAGGACCAACATTATGCACCACCAACCTTATGCACGACAAACCTTATGCAGGACCAACCTTATGCACGACCAACCTTATGCAGGACCAACCTATGCACCACCAATCTTATGCACGATGGACCTTATGCAGGACCAACCTTATGCATGACCTACCTTTTGCAAGACCAACCTTGTGCAGGACCAACCTTATGCAAGACCAACCTTATGCATGACCAACCTTATACAGGACCAAACTTATGCATGACCAACCTTATGCATGACCAACCTAATGCAGGACCAACCTTATGTATGACCAACCTTATCCAGGATAAACCTTATACATGACCAACCTCATGCAGGACCAACCTCATGCAGGACCAACCTTATGCAAGACCAACCTTATGCAGGACCAACCTTATGCACGACCAACCTTATGCAGGACCAACCTTATGCAGGACCAACCTTATGCAGGACCAACCTTATGCAGGACCAACCTTATGCAGGACCAACCTTATGCACCATCAACCTTACGCAGGACCAACCTTGTGCAGGACCAACCTTATGCAGGACCAACCTTGTGCATTACCCACCTTATGCACGACCAACCTTATACAGGACCAACCTTACGTAGGACCAACCTTATGCACGACAACCTTATGCACGACCAACCTTATGCAGGACCAACCTTATGCATGACCAACCTTATGCAGGACCAACCTTATGCAGGACCAAGACCAAACTTATGCATGACCAACCTTATGCAGGACCAACCTTATGCATAACCAACCTTATGCATGACAAACCTTATGCAGGACCAACCTTATGCATGACCAACCTTATGCAGGACCAACCTTATGCATGACCAAACTTATGCATGACCAACCTTATGCAGGACCAACCTTATGGATGACCAACCTTATGCAGGACCAACCTTATGCATGACCAAACTTATGCATGACCAACCTTATGCAGGACCAACCTTATGGATGACCATACTTATGTAGGACCAATCTTATGCAGGACCAACCTTATGCATGACCAACCTCATGCAGGACCAACCATATGCATGACCAGCCTTATGCAGGACCAATCTTATGCAGGACCAACCTTATGCAGGACCAACCTTAAGCAGGACCAACCTTATGCAGGACCAACCTTATGCAGGACCAACTTATGTATGACCTACCTTATGCACGACCAAGCTAATGCATGACCAACCTTATGCACAACAAACCTTATGCAGGACCAACCTTATGCAGGACCAACCTTATGCAGGACCAACCTTGTGCATGAACAACCTTATGCACGACCAACCTTATGCAGGACCAACCTTATGCAGGACCAACCTTATGCATGACCAAACTTATGCAGGACCAACCTTATGCAGGACCAACCTTATGCAGGACCAACCTTATGCAGGACCAACCTTATGCATGACCAAACTTATGCAGGACCAACCTTATGCACCACCAACCTTATGTAGGACCAACCTTATGCACGACCAACCTTTGCACGACCAAATCATATGCGTGACCAACCTTATGCACCACCAACCTTATGCTTGACCAACTTTATGCATGACCAACCTTATGCAGGACCAACCTTATGGATGACCAACCTTATGTAGGACCAATCTTATGCAGGACCAACCTTATGCATGACAAACCTCATGCACGACCAACCATATGCATGACCAGCCTTAAGCAGGACCAATGTTATGCAGGACCAACCTTATGCAGGACCAACCTTATGCAGGACCAACATTATGCACCATCAACCTTATGCACGACAAATCTTATGCAGGACCAACCTTATGCACGACCAACCTTATGCAGGACCAACCTATGCACCACCAATCTTATGCACGATGGACCTTATGCAGGACCAACATTATGCACGATCAACCTTATGCAGGACCAACCTTATGCATGACCAACCTTATGGATGACCAACCTTATGCAGGACCAACCTTATGCATGACCAACCTCATGCAGGACCAACCATATGCATGACCAACCTTATGCAGGACCAACCTTATGCAAGACCAACCTTATGCAGGACCAACCTTATGCACGACCAACCTTATGCACCACCAACCTTACACAGGACCAACCTTGTGCAGGACCAACCTTATGCAGGACCAACCTTGTGCATGACCCACCTTATGCACGACCAACCTTATACAGGACCAACCTTACGTAGGACCAACCTCATGCATGACAACCTTATGCACGACCAACCTTATGCAGGACCAACCTTATGCATGACCAACCTTATGCAGGACCAACCTTATGCATGACCAACCTTATGCATGACCAACCTTATGCATGTCAAACCTTATGCAGGACCAACCTTATGCATGACCAAACTTATGCATGACCAACCTTATGCAGGACCAACCTTATGGATGACCAACCTTATGTAGGACCAATCTTATGCAGGACCAACCTTATGCATGACCAACCTCATGCAGGACCAACCATATGCATGACCAGCCTTATGCAGGACCAACCTCATGCATGACAACCTTATGCACGACCAACCTTATGCAGGACCAACCTTATGCATGACCAACCTAATGCAGGACCAACCTTATGCAGGACCAACCTTATGCATGACCAACCTTATGCATGACAAACCTTATGCAGGACCAACCTTATGCATGACCAAACTTATGCATGACCAACCTTATGCAGGACCAACATTATGGATGACCAACATTATGTAGGACCAATCTTATGCAGGACCAACCTTATGCATGACCAACCTCATGCAGGACCAACCATATGCATGACCAGCCTTATGCAGGACCAATGTTATGCAGGACCAACCTTATGCAGGACCAACCTTATGCAGGACCAACATTATGCACCACCAACCTTATGCACGACAAACCTTATGCAGGACCAACCTTATGCACGACCAACCTTATGCAGGACCAACCTTATGCAGGACCAACCTATGCACCACCAATCTTATGCACGATGGACCTTATGCAGGACCAACATTATGCACGATCAACCTTATGCAGGACCAACCTTATGCATGACCTACCTTTTGCAAGACCAACCTTGTGCAGGACCAACCTTATGCAAGACCAACCTTATGCATGACCAACCTTATACAGGACCAAACTTATGCATGACCAACCTTATGCATGACCAACCTAATGCAGGACCAACCTTATGTATGACCAACCTTATCCAGGATAAACCTTATACATGACCAACCTCATGCAGGACCAACCTCATGCAGGACCAACCTTATGCAAGACCAACCTTATGCAGGACCAACCTTATGCACGACCAACCTTATGCAGGACCAACTTTATGCAGGACCAACCTTATGCAGGACCAACCTTATGCAGGACCAACCTTATGCACGACCAACCTTATACAGGACCAACCTTACGTAGGACCAACCTTATGCACCATCAACCTTACGCAGGACCAACCTTGTGCAGGACCAACCTTATGCAGGACCAACCTTGTGCATTACCCACCTTATGCACGACCAACCTTATACAGGACCAACCTTACGTAGGACCAACCTTATGCACGACAACCTTATGCACGACCAACCTTATGCAGGACCAACCTTATGCATGACCAACCTTATGCAGGACCAACCTTATGCATGACCAACCTTATGCATGACCAACCTTATGCATGACTAAACTATGCAGGACCAACCTTAGGCATGACCAACCTTATGCAGGACCAACCTTATGCAGAACCAACCTTATGCAGGACCAACCTTATGCATGACCAACCTTATGCAGTACCAACCTTAGCAGGACCAACCTTATGCAGGACCAACCTTATGCAGGACCAACCTTATGCAGGACCAACCTTATGCAGGACCAACCTTATGCAGGACCAACCTTATGCACGACCTTCCTTATGCACGACCAACCTTATGCAGGACCAACCTTATGCAGGACCAACCTTATGCACAACCTACCTTATGCACGACCAACCTTATGCAGGACCAACCTTATGCAGGACCAACCTTATGCAGGACCAACCTTATGCATGACCAAACTTATGCAGGACCAACCTTATGTACCACCAACCTTATGTAGGACCAACCTTATGCAGGACCAACCTTATGCATGACAAACCTTATGCAGGACCAACCTTATGCAGGACCAACCTTATGCATGACCAAACTTATGCATGACCAACCTTATGCAGGACCAACCTTATGCATGACCAACCTTATGCAGGACCAACCATATGCATGACCAACCTTTGCAGGATCAATCTTATGAAGGACCAACCTTATGCATGACCAACCTTATGCAGGACCAACCATATGCATGACCAACCTTATGCAGGACCAATCTTATGCAGGACCAACCTTATGCAGGACCAACCTTATGTATGACCTACCTTATGCACGACCAACCTAATGCATGACAAACCTTATGTACGACCAACCTTATGCACGACCAACCTTATGCACGACCAACCTTATGCATGACCAACCTTATGCAGGACCAACCTTATGCAGGACCAACCTTATGCACGACAAAACTTTATGAAGGACCAATCTTATGCAGGATCAACGTTATGCAGGTCCAACTTTATGCATGACCAACCTTATGCAGGACAAACCTTATGCAACACCAACCTTATGCAGGATCAACTTGTGCAGGATCAACCTTATGCATGGCCAACCTTATACAGGACCAACCTTATGCAGAACCAACCTTATTCATAACCTCCCTTATGCAAGATCAACCTTATGCAGGACCAACCTTATGCAAGACCAACCTTATGCATGACCAACCTTATGCAGGACCAACTACCTTATAGGACCAACCTTATGCAAAACCAACCTTGTGCAGAACCAACCTTATACATGAACAACCTTATGCAAGACCAACCTTATGTAGGACCAACCTTATGCAGGACCAACCTTATGCAGGACCAACATTATGCACCACCAACCTTATGCACGACAAACCTTATGCAGGACCAACCTTATGCACGACCAACCTTATGCAGGACCAACCTATGCACCACCAATCTTATGCACGATGGACCTTATGCAGGACCAACATTATGCACGATCAACCTTATGCAGGACCAACCTTATGCATGACCAACCTTATGCAGGACCAACTTTACCCAGGACCAACCTTATGCATAACCTACCTTTTGCAAGACCAACCTTATGCAGGACCAACCTTATGCAAGACCAACCTTATGCATGACCAACCTAATGCAGGACCAACCTTATGTATTACCAACCTTATCCAGGATCAACCTTATACATGACCAACCTCATGCAGGACCAACCTCATGCAGGACCAACCTTACGCAAGACCAACCTTATGCAGGACCAACCTTATGCACGACCAACCTTATGCAGGACCAACCTTATGCACGACCAACCTTATGCAGGACCAACCTTATGCAGGACCAACCTTATGCACCACCAACCTTACGCAGGACCAACCTTGTGCAGGACCAACCTTATGCAGGAACAACCTTATACAGGACCAACCTTCGTAGGACCAACCTTATGCACGACAACCTTATGCATGACCAACCTTATGCAGGACCAACCTTATGCAGGACCAAGACCAAACTTATGCATGACCAACCTTATGCAGGACCAACCTTATGCATGACCAACCTTATGCATGACAAACCTTATGCAGGACCAACCTTATGCAGGACCAACCTTATGTACGACCAACCTTATGCATGACCAAACTTATGCATGACCAACCTTATGCAGGACCAACCTTATGGATGACCAACCTTATGCAGGACCAACCTTATGCATGACCAACCTCATGCAGGACCAACCATATGCATGACCAGCCTTATGCAGGACCAATCTTATGCATGACCAAACTTATGCAGGACCAACCTTATGCTGGACCAACCTTATGCATGACCAAACTTATGCATGACCAACCTTATGCAGGACCAACCTTATGCAAGACCAACCTTATGCATGACTAACCTTATGCAGGACTAACCTTATGCATGACCAACCTGGTGCACGCCCAACCTTATGCACTACCAACCTTATGCTTGACAAACCTTATGCATGACCAACCTTATGCAGGACCAACCTTATGCATGACCAAACTTATGCATGACCAACCTTATGCAGGACCAACCTTATGCAGGACCAACTTATGTATGACCTACCTTATGCACGACCAACCTAATGCATCACCAACCTTATGCACAACAAACCTTATGCAGGACCAACCTTATGCAGGACCAACCTTATGCAGGATCAACCTTGTGCATGAACAACCTTATGCACGACCAACCTTATGCAGGACCAACCTTATGCAGGACCAACCTTATGCATGACCAAACTTATGCATGACCAACCTTATGCAGGACCAACCTTATGCAAGACCAACCTTATGCAGGACCAACCTTATGCACGACCAACCTTATGCACGACCAACCTTATGCAGGACCAACCTTATGCAGGACCAACCTTATGCACCACCAACATTACACAGGACCAACCTTGTGCAGGACCAACCTT
The DNA here is from genome assembly GCA_028752905.1 of Cladorhizidae sp. MBARI D1340-BT2. Taxonomy (NCBI): domain Eukaryota; kingdom Metazoa; phylum Porifera; class Demospongiae; order Poecilosclerida; family Cladorhizidae; species Cladorhizidae sp. MBARI D1340-BT2. The sequence continues at coordinate 20,975,243 of JAQNBH010000001.1, forward strand.
ATGCAGGACCAACCTTGTGCATGACCCACCTTATGCACGACCAACCTTATACAGGACCAACCTTACGTAGGACCAACCTCATGCATGACAACCTTATGCACGACCAACCTTATGCAGGACCAACCTTATGCATGACCAACCTTATGCAGGACCAACCTTATGCAGGACCAACCTTATGCATGACCAACCTTATGCATGACAAACCTTATGCAGGACCAACCTTATGCATGACCAAACTTATGCATGACCAACCTTATGCAGGACCAACCTTATGGATGACCAACCTTATGTAGGACCAATCTTATGCAGGACCAACCTTATGCATGACCAACCTCATGCAGGACCAACCATATGCATGACCAGCCTTATGCAGGACCAATGTTATGCAGGACCAACCTTATGCAGGACCAACCTTATGCAGGACCAACATTATGCACCACCAACCTTATGCACGACAAACCTTATGCAGGACCAACCTTATGCACGACCAACCTTATGCAGGACCAACCTATGCACCACCAATCTTATGCACGATGGACCTTATGCAGGACCAACATTATGCACGATCAACCTTATGCAGGACCAACCTTATGAATGACCAACCTTATGCAGGACCAACTTTACGCAGGACCAACCTTATGCATAACCTACCTTTTGCAAGACCAACCTTATGCAGGACCAACCTTATGCAAGACCAACCTTATGCATGACCAACCTTATACAGGACCAAACTTATGCATGACCAACCTTATGCATGACCAACCTAATGCAGGACCAACCTTATGTATTATCAACCTTATCCAGGATCAACCTTATACATGACCAACCTCATGCAGGACCAACCTCATGCAGGACCAACCTTATGCAAGACCAACCTTATGCAGGACCAACCTTATGCACGACCAACCTTATGCAGGACCAACCTTATGCAGGACCAACCTTATGCAGGACCAACCTTATGCAGGACCAACCTTATGCACCACCAACCTTACGTAGGACCAACCTTGTGCAGGACAAACCTTATGCGGGAACAACCTTGTGCATGACCCACCTTATGCACAACCAACCTTATACAGGACCAACCTTCGTAGGACCAACCTTATGCACGACAACCTTATGCACGACCAACGTTATGCAGGACCAACCTTATGCAGGACCAACCTTATGCAGGACCAACCTTATGCAGGACCAAGACCAAACTTATGCATGACCAACCTTATGCAGGACCAACCTTATGCATGACCAACCTTATGCATGACAAACCTTATGTAGGACCAACCTTATGCAGGACCAACCTTATGCACGACCAACCTTATGCATGACCAAACTTATGCATGACCAACCTTATGCAGGACCAACCTTATGGATGACCAACCTTATGCAGGACCAACCTTATGCATGACCAACCTCATGCAGGACCAACCATATGCATGACCAGCCTTATGCAGGACCAAACTTATGCAGGACCAACCTTATGCAGGACCAACCTTATGCAGGACCAACCTTATGCAGGACCAACCTTATGCAGTACCAACTTATGTATGACCTACCTTATGCACGACCAACCTAATGCATCACCAACCTTATGCACAACAAACCTTATGCAGGACCAGCCTTATGCAGGACCAACCTTATGCAGGACCAACCTTGTGCATGAACAACCTTATGCACGACCAACCTTATGCAGGACCAACCTTATGCAGGACCAACCTTATGCATGACCAAACTTATGCATGACCAACCTTATGCAGGACCAACCTTATGCAAGACCAACCTTATGCAGGACCAACCTTATGCACGACCAACCTTATGCAGGACCAACCTTATGGATGACCAACCTTATGCAGGACCAACCTTATGCACCACCAACCTTACACAGGACCAACCTTGTGCAGGACCAACCTTATGCAGGACCAACCTTGTGCATGACCCACCTTATGCACGACCAACCTTATACAGGACCAACCTTACGTAGGACCAACCTCATGCATGACAACCTTATGCACGACCAACCTTATGCATGACCAACCTTATGCATGACCAACCTTATGCAGGACCAACCTTATGCATGACCAACCTTATGCATGACCAACCTTATGCATGTCAAACCTTATGCAGGACAAACCTTATGCATGACCAAACTTATGCATGACCAACCTTATGCAGGACCAACCTTATGGATGACCAACCTTATGTAGGACCAATCTTATGAAGGACCAACCTTATGCATGACCAACCTCATGCAGGACCAACCATATGCATGACCAGCCTTATGCAGGACCAATGTTATGCAGGACCAACCTTATGCAGGACCAACCTTATGCAGGACCAACATTATGCACCACCAACCTTATGCACGACAAACCTTATGCAGGACCAACCTTATGCACGACCAACCTTATGCAGGACCAACCTTATGCAGGACCAACCTTATGGATGACCAACCTTATGCAGGACCAACCTTATGCATGACCAACCTCATGCAGGACCAACCATATGCATGACCAGCCTTATGCAGGACCAATCTTATGCAGGACCAACCTTATGCAGGACCAACCTTATGCAGGACCAACCTTATGCAGGACCAACCTTATGCAGGACCAACTTATGTATGACCTACCTTATGCACGACCAACCTAATGCATCACCAACCTTATGCACAACAAACATTATGCAGGACCAACCTTATGCAGGACCAACCTTATGCAGGACCAACCTTGTGCATGAACAACCTTATGCACGACCAACCTTATGCAGGACCAACCTTATGCAGGACCAACCTTATGCATGACCAAACTTATGCATGACCAACCTTAAGCAGGACCAACCTTATGCAAGACCAACCTTATGCAGGACCAACCTTATGCACGACTAACCTTATGCACCACCAACCTTACACAGGACCAACCTTGTGCAGGACCAACCTTATGCAGGACCAACCTTGTGCATGACCCACCTTATGCACGACCAACCTTATACAGGACCAACCTTACGTAGGACCAACCTCATGCATGACAACCTTATGCACGACCAACCTTATGCAGGACCAACCTTATGCATGACCAACCTTATGCAGGACCAACCTTATGCAGGACCAACCTTATGCATGACCAACCTTATGCATGACAAACCTTATGCAGGACCAACCTTATGCATGACCAAACTTATGCATGACCAACCTTATGCAGGACCAACCTTATGGATGACCAACCTTATGTAGGACCAATCTTATGCAGGACCAACCTTATGCATGACCAACCTCATGCAGGACCAACCATATGCATGACCAGCCTTAAGCAGGACCAATGTTATGCAGGACCAACCTTATGCAGGACCAACCTTATGCAGGACCAACATTATGCACCACCAACCTTATGCACGACAAACCTTATGCAGGACCAACCTTATGCACGACCAACCTTATGCAGGACCAACCTATGCACCACCAATCTTATGCACGATGGACCTTATGCAGGACCAACATTATGCACGATCAACCTTATGCAGGACCAACCTTATGCAGGACCAACTTTACGCAGGACCAACCTTATGCATAACCTACCTTTTGCAAGACCAACCTTGTGCAGGACCAACCTTATGCAAGACCAACCTTATGCATGACCAACCTTATACAGGACCAAACTTATGCATGACCAACCTTATGCATGACCAACCTAATGCAGGACCAACCTTATGTATGACCAACCTTATCCAGGATCAACCTTATACATGACCAACCTCATGCAGGACCAACCTCATACAGGACCAACCTTATGCAAGACCAACCTTATGCAGGACCAACCTTATGCACGACCAACCTTATGCAGGACCAACCTTATGCAGGACCAACCTTATGCAGGACCAACCTTATGCAGGACCAACCTTATGCACGACCAACCTTATGCACCACCAACCTTACGCAGGACCAACCTTGTGCAGGACCAACCTTATGCAGGACCAACCTTGTGCATTACCCACCTTATGCACGACCAACCTTATACAGGACCAACCTTACGTAGGTCCAACCTTATGCACGACAACCTTATGCACGACCAACCTTATGCAGGACCAACCTTATGCATGACCAACCTTATGCAGGACCAACCTTATGCAGGACCAAGACCAAACTTATGCATGACCAACCTTATGCAGGACCAACCTTATGCATAACCAACCTTATGCATTACAAACCTTATGCAGGACCAACCTTATGCATGACCAACCTTATGCAGGACCAACCTTATGCATGACCAAACTTATGCATGACCAACCTTATGCAGGACCAACCTTATGGATGACCAACCTTATGCAGGACCAACCTTATGCATGACCAAACTTATGCATGACCAACCTTATGCAGGACCAACCTTATGGATGACCATACTTATGTAGGACCAATCTTATGCAGGACCAACCTTATGCATGACCAACCTCATGCAGGACCAACCATATGCATGACCAGCCTTATGCAGGACCAATCTTATGCAGGACCAACCTTATGCAGGACCAACCTTAAGCTGGACCAACCTTATGCAGGACTAACCTTATGCAGGACCAACTTATGTATGACCTACCTTATGCACGACCAAGCTAATGCATGACCAACCTTATGCACAACAAACCTTATGCAGGACCAACCTTATGCAGGACCAACCTTATGCAGGACCAACCTTGTGCATGAACAACCTTATGCACGACCAACCTTATGCAGGACCAACCTTATGCAGGACCAACCTTATGCATGACCAAACTTATGCAGGACCAACCTTATGCTGGACCAACCTTATGCATGACTAACCTTATGCAGGACTAACCTTATGCATGACCAACCTGGTGCACGCCCAACCTTATGCACTACCAACCTTATGCTTGACAAACCTTATGCATGACCAACCTTATGCAGGACCAACCTTATGCATGACCAAACTTATGCATGACCAACCTTATGCAGGACCAACCTTATGCAGGACCAACTTATGTATGACCTACCTTATGCACGACCAACCTAATGCACCACCAACCTTATGCACAACAAACCTTATGCAGGACCAACCTTATGCAGGACCAACCTTATGCAGGACCAACCTTGTGCATGAACAACCTTATGCACGACCAACCTTATGCAGGACCAACCTTATGCAGGACCAACCTTATGCAAGACCAACCTTATGCAGGACCAACCTTATGCACGACCAACCTTATGCACCACCAACCTTACACAGGACCAACCATGTGCAGGACCAACCTTATGCAGGACCAACCTTGTGCATGACCCACCTTATGCACGACCAACCTTATACAGGACCAACCTTACGTAGGACCAACCTCATGCATGACAACCTTATGCACGACCAACCTTATGCAGGACCAACCTTATGCATGACCAACCTTATGCAGGACCAACCTTATGCAGGACCAACCTTATGCATGACCAACCTTATGCATGACAAACCTTATGCAGGACCAACCTTATGCATGACCAAACTTATGCATGACCAACCTTATGCAGGACCAACCTTATGGATGACCAACCTTATGTAGGACCAATCTTATGCAGGACCAACCTTATGCATGACAAACCTCATGCAGGACCAACCATATGCATGACCAGCCTTAAGCAGGACCAATGTTATGCAGGACCAACCTTATGCAGGACCAACCTTATGCAGGACCTACATTATGCACCATCAACCTTATGCACGACAAATCTTATGCAGGACCAACCTTATGCACGACCAACCTTATGCAGGACCAACCTATGCACCACCAATCTTATGCACGATGGACCTTATGCAGGACCAACATTATGCACGATCAACCTTATGCAGGACCAACCTTATGCATGACCAACCTTATGCAGGACCAACTTTACGCAGGACCAACCTTATGCATAACCTACCTTTTGCAAGACCAACCTTATGCAGGAACAACCTTATGCAAGACCAACCTTATGCATGACCAACCTTATACAGGACCAAACTTATGCATGACCAACCTTATGCATGACCAACCTAATGCAGGACCAACCTTATGTATTACCAACCTTATCCAGGATCAACCTTATACATGACCAACCTCATGCAGGACCAACCTCATGCAGGACCAACCTTATGCAAGACCAACCTTATGCAGGACCAACCTTATGCACGACCAACCTTATGCAGGACCAACCTTATGCAGGACCAACCTTATGCAGGACCAACCTTATGCAGGACCAACCTTATGCACCACCAACCTTACGCAGGACCAACCTTGTGCAGGACCAACCTTATGCATAACCAACCTTATACAGGACCAACCTTCGTAGGACCAACCTTATGCACGACAACCTTATGCACGACCAACGTTATGCAGGACCAACCTTATGCATGACCAACCTTATGCAGGACCAACCTTATGCATGACCAACCTTATGCATGACAAACCTTATGCAGGACCAACCTTATGCAGGACCAACCTTATGCACGACCAACCTTATGCATGACCAAACTTATGCATGACCAACCTTATGCAGGACCAACCTTATGGATGACCAACCTTATGCAGGACCAACCTTATGCATGACCAACCTCATGCAGGACCAACCATATGCATGACCAGCCTTATGCAGGACCAATCTTATGCAGGACCAACCTTATGCAGGACCAACCTTATGCAGGACCAACCTTATGCAGGACCAACCTTATGCAGGACCAACTTATGTATGACCTACCTTATGCACGACCAACCTAATGCATCACCAACCTTATGCACAATAAACCTTATGCAGGACCAACCTTATGCAGGACCAACCTTATGCAGGACCAATCTTGTGCATGAACAACCTTATGCACGACCAACCTTATGCAGGACCAACCTTATGCAGGACCAACCTTATGCATGACCAAACTTATGCATGACCAACCTTATGCAGGACCAACCTTATGCAAGACCAACCTTATGCAGGACCAACCTTATGCACGACCAACCTTATGCACCACCAACCTTACACAGGACCAACCTTGTGCAGAACCAACCTTATGCAGGACCAACCTTGTGCATGACCCACCTTATGCACGACCAACCTTATACAGGACCAACCTTACGTAGGACCAACCTCATGCATGACAACCTTATGCACGACCAACCTTATGCAGGACCAACCTTATGCATGACCAACCTTATGAAGGACCAACCTTATGCAGGACCAACCTTATGCATGACCAACCTTATGCATGACAAACCTTATGCAGGACCAACCTTATGCATGACCAAACTTATGCATGACCAACCTTATGCAGGACCAACCTTATGGATGACCAACCTTATGTAGGACCAATCTTATGCAGGACCAACCTTATGCATGACCAACCTCATGCAGGACCAACCATATGCATGACCAGCCTTATGCAGGACCAATGTTATGCAGGACCAACCTTATGCAGGACCAACCTTATGCAGGACCAACATTATGCACCACCAACCTTATGCACGACAAACCTTATGCAGGACCAACCTTATCCACGACCAACCTTATGCAGGACCAACCTTATGCAGGGCCAACCTTATGGATGACCAACCTTATGCAGGACCAACCTTATGCATGACCAACCTCATGCAGGACCAACCATATGCATGACCAACCTTATGCAGGACCAACCTTATGCAAGACCAACCTTATGCAGGACCAACCTTATGCACGACCAACCTTATGCACCACCAACCTTACACAGGACCAACCTTGTGCAGGACCAACCTTATGCAGGACCAACCTTGTGCATGACCCACCTTATGCACGACCAACCTTATACAGGACCAACCTTACGTAGGACCAACCTCATGCATGACAACCTTATGCACGACCAACCTTATGCAGGACCAACCTTATGCATGACCAACCTTATGCAGGACCAACCTTATGCATGACCAACCTTATGCATGACCAACCTTATGCATGTCAAACCTTATGCAGGACCAACCTTATGCATGACCAAACTTATGCATGACCAACCTTATGCAGGACCAACCTTATGGATGACCAACCTTATGTAGGACCAATCTTATGCAGGACCAACCTTATGCATGACCAACCTCATGCAGGACCAACCATATGCATGACCAGCCTTATGCAGGACCAACCTCATGCATGACAACCTTATGCACGACCAACCTTATGCAGGACCAACCTTATGCATGACCAACCTAATGCAGGACCAACCTTATGCAGGACCAACCTTATGCATGACCAACCTTATGCATGACAAACCTTATGCAGGACCAACCTTATGCACGACCAACCTTATACAGGACCAACCTTACGTAGGACCAACCTCATGCATGACAACCTTATGCACGACCAACCTTATGCAGGACCAACCTTATGCATGACCAACCTTATGCAGGACCAACCTTATGCAGGACCAACCTTATGCATGACCAACCTTATGCATGACAAACCTTATGCAGGACCAACCTTATGCATGACCAAACTTATGCATGACCAACCTTATGCAGGACCAACCTTATGGATGACCAACCTTATGTAGGACCAATCTTATGCAGGACCAACCTTATGCATGACAAACCTCATGCAGGACCAACCATATGCATGACCAGCCTTAAGCAGGACCAATGTTATGCAGGACCAACCTTATGCAGGACCAACCTTATGCAGGACCAACATTATGCACCATCAACCTTATGCACGACAAATCTTATGCAGGACCAACCTTATGCACGACCAACCTTATGCAGGACCAACCTATGCACCACCAATCTTATGCACGATGGACCTTATGCAGGACCAACATTATGCACGATCAACCTTATGCAGGACCAACCTTATGCATGACCAACCTTATGCAGGACCAACTTTACGCAGGACCAACCTTATGCATAACCTACCTTTTGCAAGACCAACCTTATGCAGGAACAACCTTATGCAAGACCAACCTTATGCATGACCAACCTTATACAGGACCAAACTTATGCATGACCAACCTTATGCATGACCAACCTAATGCAGGACCAACCTTATGTATTACCAACCTTATCCAGGATCAACCTTATACATGACCAACCTCATGCAGGACCAACCTCATGCAGGACCAACCTTATGCAAGACCAACCTTATGCAGGACCAACCTTATGCACGACCAACCTTATGCAGGACCAACCTTATGCAGGACCAACCTTATGCAGGACCAACCTTATGCAGGACCAACCTTATGCACCACCAACCTTACGCAGGACCAACCTTGTGCAGGACCAACCTTATGCAGGAACAACCTTGTGCATGACCCACCTTATGCATAACCAACCTTATACAGGACCAACCTTCGTAGGACCAACCTTATGCACGACAACCTTATGCACGACCAACGTTATGCAGGACCAACCTTATGCATGACCAACCTTATGCAGGACCAACCTTATGCATGACCAACCTTATGCATGACAAACCTTATGCAGGACCAACCTTATGCAGGACCAACCTTATGCACGACCAACCTTATGCATGACCAAACTTATGCATGACCAATCTTATGCAGGACCAACCTTATGGATGACCAACCTTATGCAGGACCAACCTTATGCATGACCAACCTCATGCAGGACCAACCATATGCATGACCAGCCTTATGCAGGACCAATCTTATGCAGGACCAACCTTATGCAGGACCAACCTTATGCAGGACCAACCTTATGCAGGACCAACCTTATGCAGGACCAACTTATGTATGACCTACCTTATGCACGACCAACCTAATGCATCACCAACCTTATGCACAACAAACCTTATGCAGGACCAACCTTATGCAGGACCAACCTTATGCAGGACCAATCTTGTGCATGAACAACCTTATGCACGACCAACCTTATGCAGGACCAACCTTATGCAGGACCAACCTTATGCATGACCAAACTTATGCATGACCAACCTTATGCAGGACCAACCTTATGCAAGACCAACCTTATGCAGGACCAACCTTATGCACGACCAACCTTATGCACCACCAACCTTACACAGGACCAACCTTGTGCAGAACCAACCTTATGCAGGACCAACCTTGTGCATGACCCACCTTATGCACGACCAACCTTATACAGGACCAACCTTACGTAGGACCAACCTCATGCATGACAACCTTATGCACGACCAACCTTATGCAGGACCAACCTTATGCATGACCAACCTTATGAAGGACCAACCTTATGCAGGACCAACCTTATGCATGACCAACCTTATGCATGACAAACCTTATGCAGGACCAACCTTATGCATGACCAAACTTATGCATGACCAACCTTATGCAGGACCAACCTTATGGATGACCAACCTTATGTAGGACCAATCTTATGCAGGACCAACCTTATGCATGACCAACCTCATGCAGGACCAACCATATGCATGACCAGCCTTATGCAGGACCAATGTTATGCAGGACCAACCTTATGCAGGACCAACCTTATGCAGGACCAACATTATGCACCACCAACCTTATGCACGACAAACCTTATGCAGGACCAACCTTATCCACGACCAACCTTATGCAGGACCAACCTTATGCAGGGCCAACCTTATGGATGACCAACCTTATGCAGGACCAACCTTATGCATGACCAACCTCATGCAGGACCAACCATATGCATGACCAACCTTATGCAGGACCAACCTTATGCAAGACCAACCTTATGCAGGACCAACCTTATGCACGACCAACCTTATGCACCACCAACCTTACACAGGACCAACCTTGTGCAGGACCAACCTTATGCAGGACCAACCTTGTGCATGACCCACCTTATGCACGACCAACCTTATACAGGACCAACCTTACGTAGGACCAACCTCATGCATGACAACCTTATGCACGACCAACCTTATGCAGGACCAACCTTATGCATGACCAACCTTATGCAGGACCAACCTTATGCATGACCAACCTTATGCATGACCAACCTTATGCATGTCAAACCTTATGCAGGACCAACCTTATGCATGACCAAACTTATGCATGACCAACCTTATGCAGGACCAACCTTATGGATGACCAACCTTATGTAGGACCAATCTTATGCAGGACCAACCTTATGCATGACCAACCTCATGCAGGACCAACCATATGCATGACCAGCCTTATGCAGGACCAACCTCATGCATGACAACCTTATGCACGACCAACCTTATGCAGGACCAACCTTATGCATGACCAACCTAATGCAGGACCAACCTTATGCAGGACCAACCTTATGCATGACCAACCTTATGCATGACAAACCTTATGCAGGACCAACCTTATGCATGACCAAACTTATGCATGACCAACCTTATGCAGGACCAACCTTATGGATGACCAACATTATGTAGGACCAATCTTATGCAGGACCAACCTTATGCATGACCAACCTCATGCAGGACCAACCATATGCATGACCAGCCTTATGCAGGACCAATGTTATGCAGGACCAACCTTATGCAGGATCAACCTTATGCAGGACCAACATTATGCACCACCAACCTTATGCACGACAAACCTTATGCAGGACCAACCTTATGCACGACCAACCTTATGCAGGACCAACCTATGCACCACCAATCTTATGCACGATGGACCTTATGCAGGACCAACCTTATGCATGACCTACCTTTTGCAAGACCAACCTTGTGCAGGACCAACCTTATGCAAGACCAACCTTATGCATGACCAACCTTATACAGGACCAAACTTATGCATGACCAACCTTATGCATGACCAACCTAATGCAGGACCAACCTTATGTATGACCAACCTTATCCAGGATAAACCTTATACATGACCAACCTCATGCAGGACCAACCTCATGCAGGACCAACCTTATGCAAGACCAACCTTATGCAGGACCAACCTTATGCACGACCAACCTTATGCAGGACCAACCTTATGCAGGACCAACCTTATGCAGGACCAACCTTATGCAGGACCAACCTTATGCACGACCAACCTTATGCACCATCAACCTTACGCAGGACCAACCTTATGCATGACCAAACTTATGCATGACCAACCTTATGCAGGACCAACCTTATGGATGACCAACCTTATGTAGGACCAATCTTATGCAGGACCAACCTTATGCATGACCAACCTCATGCAGGACCAACCATATGCATGACCAGCCTTAAGCAGGACCAATGTTATGCAGGACCAACCTTATGCAGGACCAACCTTATGCAGGACCAACATTATGCACCACCAACCTTATGCACGACAAACCTTATGCAGGACCAACCTTATGCACGACCAACCTTATGCAGGACCAACCTATGCACCACCAATCTTATGCACGATGGACCTTATGCAGGACCAACATTATGCACGATCAACCTTATGCAGGACCAACCTTATGCATGACCAACCTTATGCAGGACCAACTTTACGTAGGACCAACCTTATGCAGGACCAACCTTATGCAAGACCAACCTTGTGCAGGACCAACCTTATGCAAGACCAACCTTATGCATGACCAACCTTATACAGGACCAAACTTATGCATGACCAACCTTATGCATGACCAACCTAATGCAGGACCAACCTTATGTATGACCAACCTTATCCAGGATCAACCTTATACATGACCAACCTCATGCAGGACCAACCTCATACAGGACCAACCTTATGCAAGACCAACCTTATGCAGGACCAACCTTATGCACGACCAACCTTATACAGGACCAACCTTACGTAGGACCAACCTTATGCACGACAACCTTATGCACGACCAACCTTATGCAGGACCAACCTTATGCATGACCAACCTTGTGCAGGACCAACCTTATGCATGACCAACCTTATGCACGACCAACCTTATGCAGGACCAACCTTATGCATGACCAACCTTGTGCAGGACCAACCTTGTGCAGGACCAACCTTATGCATGACCAACCTTGTGCAGGACCAACCTTATGCAGGACCAACCTTATGCATGACCAAGACCAAACTTATGCATGACCAACCTTATGCAGGACCAACCTTATGCATGACCAACCTTGTGCAGGACCAACCTTGTGCAGGACCAACCTTATGCATGACCAACCTTGTGCAGGACCAACCTTATGCAGGACCAACCTTATGCATGACCAACCTTGTGCAGGACCAACCTTGTGCAGGACCAACCTTATGCATTACAAACCTTATGCAGGACCAACCTTATGCATGACCAACCTTATGCAGGACCAACCTTATGCATGACCAAACTTATGCATGACCAACCTTATGCAGGACCAACCTTATGGATGACCAACCTTATGCAGGACCAACCTTATGCATGACCAAACTTATGCATGACCAACCTTATGCAGGACCAACCTTATGGATGACCATACTTATGTAGGACCAATCTTATGCAGGACCAACCTTATGCATGACCAACCTCATGCAGGACCAACCATATGCATGACCAGCCTTATGCAGGACCAATCTTATGCAGGACCAACCTTATGCAGGACCAACCTTAAGCTGGACCAACCTTATGCAGGACTAACCTTATGCAGGACCAACTTATGTATGACCTACCTTATGCACGACCAAGCTAATGCATGACCAACCTTATGCACAACAAACCTTATGCAGGACCAACCTTATGCAGGACCAACCTTATGCAGGACCAACCTTGTGCATGAACAACCTTATGCACGACCAACCTTATGCAGGACCAACCTTATGCAGGACCAACCTTATTCATGACCAAACTTATGCAGGACCAACCTTATGCTGGACCAACCTTATGCATGACTAACCTTATGCAGGACTAACCTTATGCATGACCAACCTGGTGCACGCCCAACCTTATGCACTACCAACCTTATGCTTGACAAACCTTATGCATGACCAACCTTATGCAGGACCAACCTTATGCATGACCAAACTTATGCATGACCAACCTTATGCAGGACCAACCTTATGCAGGACCAACTTATGTATGACCTACCTTATGCACGACCAACCTAATGCACCACCAACCTTATGCACAACAAACCTTATGCAGGACCAACCTTATGCAGGACCAACCTTATGCAGGACCAACCTTGTGCATGAACAACCTTATGCACGACCAACCTTATGCAGGACCAACCTTATGCAGGACCAACCTTATGCAAGACCAACCTTATGCAGGACCAACCTTATGCACGACCAACCTTATGCACCACCAACCTTACACAGGACCAACCTTGTGCAGGACCAACCTTATGCAGGACCAACCTTGTGCATGACCCACCTTATACAGGACCAACCTTACGTAGGACCAACCTCATGCATGACAACCTTATGCACGACCAACCTTATGCAGGACCAACCTTATGCATGACCAACCTTATGCAGGACCAACCTTATGCAGGACCAACCTTATGCATGACCAACCTTATGCATGACAAACCTTATGCAGGACCAACCTTATGCATGACCAAACTTATGCATGACCAACCTTATGCAGGACCAACCTTATGGATGACCAACCTTATGTAGGACCAATCTTATGTAGGACCAACCTTATGCATGACAAACCTCATGCAGGACCAACCATATGCATGACCAGCCTTAAGCAGGACCAATGTTATGCAGGACCAACCTTATGCAGGACCAACCTTATGCAGGACCAACATTATGCACCATCAACCTTATGCACGACAAATCTTATGCAGGACCAACCTTATGCACGACCAACCTTATGCAGGACCAACCTATGCACCACCAATCTTATGCACGATGGACCTTATGCAGGACCAACATTATGCACGATCAACCTTATGCAGGACCAACCTTATGCATGACCAACCTTATGCAGGACCAACTTTACGCAGGACCAACCTTATGCATAACCTACCTTTTGCAAGACCAACCTTATGCAGGAACAACCTTATGCAAGACCAACCTTATGCATGACCAACCTTATACAGGACCAAACTTATGCATGACCAACCTTATGCATGACCAACCTAATGCAGGACCAACCTTATGTATTACCAACCTTATCCAGGATCAACCTTATACATGACCAACCTCATGCAGGACCAACCTCATGCAGGACCAACCTTATGCAAGACCAACCTTATGCAGGACCAACCTTATGCACGACCAACCTTATGCAGGACCAACCTTATGCAGGACCAACCTTATGCAGGACCAACCTTATGCAGGACCAACCTTATGCACCACCAACCTTACGCAGGACCAACCTTGTGCAGGACCAACCTTATGCATGACCAACCTTATACAGGACCAACCTTCGTAGGACCAACCTTATGCACGACAACCTTATGCACGACCAACGTTATGCAGGAACAACCTTGTGCATGACCCACCTTATGCATAACCAACCTTATACAGGACCAACCTTCGTAGGACCAACCTTATGCACGACAACCTTATGCACGACCAACGTTATGCAGGACCAACCTTATGCATGACCAACCTTATGCAGGACCAACCTTATGCATGACCAACCTTATGCATGACAAACCTTATGCAGGACCAACCTTATGCAGGACCAACCTTATGCACGACCAACCTTATGCATGACCAAACTTATGCATGACCAACCTTATGCAGGACCAACCTTATGGATGACCAACCTTATGCAGGACCAACCTTATGCATGACCAACCTCATGCAGGACCAACCATATGCATGACCAGCCTTATGCAGGACCAATCTTATGCAGGACCAACCTTATGCAGGACCAACCTTATGCAGGACCAACCTTATGCAGGACCAACCTTATGCAGGACCAACTTATGTATGACCTACCTTATGCACGACCAACCTAATGCATCACCAACCTTATGCACAACAAACCTTATGCAGGACCAACCTTATGCAGGACCAACCTTATGCAGGACCAATCTTGTGCATGAACAACCTTATGCACGACCAACCTTATGCAGGACCAACCTTATGCAGGACCAACCTTATGCATGACCAAACTTATGCATGACCAACCTTATGCAGGACCAACCTTATGCAAGACCAACCTTATGCAGGACCAACCTTATGCACGACCAACCTTATGCACCACCAACCTTACACAGGACCAACCTTGTGCAGAACCAACCTTATGCAGGACCAACCTTGTGCATGACCCACCTTATGCACGACCAACCTTATACAGGACCAACCTTACGTAGGACCAACCTCATGCATGACAACCTTATGCACGACCAACCTTATGCAGGACCAACCTTATGCATGACCAACCTTATGAAGGACCAACCTTATGCAGGACCAACCTTATGCATGACCAACCTTATGCATGACAAACCTTATGCAGGACCAACCTTATGCATGACCAAACTTATGCATGACCAACCTTATGCAGGACCAACCTTATGGATGACCAACCTTATGTAGGACCAATCTTATGCAGGACCAACCTTATGCATGACCAACCTCATGCAGGACCAACCATATGCATGACCAGCCTTATGCAGGACCAATGTTATGCAGGACCAACCTTATGCAGGACCAACCTTATGCAGGACCAACATTATGCACCACCAACCTTATGCACGACAAACCTTATGCAGGACCAACCTTATCCACGACCAACCTTATGCAGGACCAACCTTATGCAGGACCAACCTTATGGATGACCAACCTTATGCAGGACCAACCTTATGCATGACCAACCTCATGCAGGACCAACCATATGCATGACCAACCTTATGCAGGACCAACCTTATGCAAGACCAACCTTATGCAGGACCAACCTTACACAGGACCAACCTTGTGCAGGACCAACCTTATGCAGGACCAACCTTGTGCATGACCCACCTTATGCACGACCAACCTTATACAGGACCAACCTTACGTAGGACCAACCTCATGCATGACAACCTTATGCACGACCAACCTTATGCAGGACCAACCTTATGCATGACCAACCTTATGCAGGACCAACCTTATGCATGACCAACCTTATGCATGACCAACCTTATGCATGTCAAACCTTATGCAGGACCAACCTTATGCATGACTAAACTTATGCATGACCAACCTTATGCAGGACCAACCTTATGGATGACCAACCTTATGTAGGACCAATCTTATGCAGGACCAACCTTATGCATGACCAACCTCATGCAGGACCAACCATATGCATGACCAGCCTTATGCAGGACCAACCTCATGCATGACAACCTTATGCACGACCAACCTTATGCAGGACCAACCTTATGCATGACCAACCTAATGCAGGACCAACCTTATGCAGGACCAACCTTATGCATGACCAACCTTATGCATGACAAACCTTATGCAGGATCAACCTTATGCATGACCAAACTTATGCATGACCAACCTTATGCAGGACCAACCTTATGGATGACCAACATTATGTAGGACCAATCTTATGCAGGACCAACCTTATGCATGACCAACCTCATGCAGGACCAACCATATGCATGACCAGCCTTATGCAGGACCAATGTTATGCAGGACCAACCTTATGCAGGATCAACCTTATGCAGGACCAACATTATGCACCACCAACCTTATGCACGACAAACCTTATGCAGGACCAACCTTATGCACGACCAACCTTATGCAGGACCAACCTATGCACCACCAATCTTATGCACGATGGACCTTATGCAGGACCAACATTATGCACGATCAACCTTATGCAGGACCAACCTTATGCATGACCTACCTTTTTCAAGACCAACCTTGTGCAGGACCAACCTTATGCAAGACCAACCTTATGCATGACCAACCTTATACAGGACCAAACTTATGCATGACCAACCTTATGCATGACCAACCTAATGCAGGACCAACCTTATGTATGACCAACCTTATCCAGGATAAACCTTATACATGACCAACCTCATGCAGGACCAACCTCATGCAGGACCAACCTTATGCAAGACCAACCTTATGCAGGACCAACCTTATGCACGACCAACCTTATGCAGGACCAACCTTATGCAGGACCAACCTTATGCAGGACCAACCTTATGCAGGACCAACCTTATGCACGACCAACCTTATGCAGGACCAACCTTATGCACCATCAACCTTACGCAGGACCAACCTTGTGCAGGACCAACCTTATGCAGGACCAACCTTGTGCATTACCCACCTTATGCACGACCAACCTTATACAGGACCAACCTTACGTAGGACCAACCTTATGCACGACAACCTTATGCACGACCAACCTTATGCAGGACCAACCTTATGCATGACCAACCTTATGCAGGACCAACCTTATGCAGGACCAAGACCAAACTTATGCATGACCAACCTTATGCAGGACCAACCTTATGCATAACCAACCTTATGCATGACAAACCTTATGCAGGACCAACCTTATGCATGACCAACCTTATGCAGGACCAACCTTATGCATGACCAAACTTATGCATGACCAACCTTATGCAGGACCAACCTTATGGATGACCAACCTTATGCAGGACCAACCTTATGCATGACCAAACTTATGCATGACCAACCTTATGCAGGACCAACCTTATGGATGACCATACTTATGTAGGACCAATCTTATGCAGGACCAACCTTATACATGACCAACCTCATGCAGGACCAACCATATGCATGACCAGCCTTATGCAGGACCAATCTTATGCAGGACCAACCTTATGCAGGACCAACCTTAAGCAGGACCAACCTTATGCAGGACCAACCTTATGCAGGACCAACTTATGTATGACCTACCTTATGCACGACCAAGCTAATGCATGACCAACCTTATGCACAACAAACCTTATGCAGGACCAACCTTATGCAGGACCAACCTTATGCAGGACCAACCTTGTGCATAAACAACCTTATGCACGACCAACCTTATGCAGGACCAACCTTATGCAGGACCAACCTTATGCATGACCAAACTTATGCAGGACCAACCTTATGCAGGACCAACCTTATGCAGGACCAACCTTATGCAGGACCAACCTTATGCATGACCAAACTTATGCAGGACCAACCTTATGCACCACCAACCTTATGTAGGACCAACCTTATGTACGACCAACCTTTGCACGACCAAATCATATGCATGACCAACCTTATGCACCACCAACCTTATGCTTGACCAACTTTATGCATGACCAACCTTATGCAGGACCAACCTTATGGATGACCAACCTTATGTAGGACCAATCTTATGCAGGACCAACCTTATGCATGACAAACCTCATGCACGACCAACCATATGCATGACCAGCCTTAAGCAGGACCAATGTTATGCAGGACCAACCTTATGCAGGACCAACCTTATGCAGGACCAACATTATGCACCATCAACCTTATGCACGACAAATCTTATGCAGGACCAACCTTATGCACGACCAACCTTATGCAGGACCAACCTATGCACCACCAATCTTATGCACGATGGACCTTATGCAGGACCAACATTATGCACGATCAACCTTATGCAGGACCAACCTTATGCATGACCAACCTTATGGATGACCAACCTTATGCAGGACCAACCTTATGCATGACCAACCTCATGCAGGACCAACCATATGCATGACCAACCTTATGCAGGACCAACCTTATGCAAGACCAACCTTATGCAGGACCAACCTTATGCACGACCAACCTTATGCACCACCAACCTTACACAGGACCAACCTTGTGCAGGACCAACCTTATGCAGGACCAACCTTGTGCATGACCCACCTTATGCACGACCAACCTTATACAGGACCAACCTTACGTAGGACCAACCTCATGCATGACAACCTTATGCACGACCAACCTTATGCAGGACCAACCTTATGCATGACCAACCTTATGCAGGACCAACCTTATGCATGACCAACCTTATGCATGACCAACCTTATGCATGTCAAACCTTATGCAGGACCAACCTTATGCATGACCAAACTTATGCATGACCAACCTTATGCAGGACCAACCTTATGGATGACCAACCTTATGTAGGACCAATCTTATGCAGGACCAACCTTATGCATGACCAACCTCATGCAGGACCAACCATATGCATGACCAGCCTTATGCAGGACCAACCTCATGCATGACAACCTTATGCACGACCAACCTTATGCAGGACCAACCTTATGCAGGACCAACCTTATGCATGACCAACCTTATGCATGACAAACCTTATGCAGGACCAACCTTATGCATGACCAAACTTATGCATGACCAACATTTTGCAGGACCAACATTATGGATGACCAACATTATGTAGGACCAATCTTATGCAGGACCAACCTTATGCATGACCAACCTCATGCAGGACCAACCATATGCATGACCAGCCTTATGCAGGACCAATGTTATGCAGGACCAACCTTATGCAGGACCAACCTTATGCAGGACCAACATTATGCACCACCAACCTTATGCACGACAAACCTTATGCAGGACCAACCTTATGCACGACCAACCTTATGCAGGAACAACCTATGCACCACCAATCTTATGCACGATGGACCTTATGCAGGACCAACATTATGCACGATCAACCTTATGCAGGACCAACCTTATGCATGACCTACCTTTTGCAAGACCAACCTTGTGCAGGACCAACCTTATGCAAGACCAACCTTATGCATGACCAACCTTATACAGGACCAAACTTATGCATGACCAACCTTATGCATGACCAACCTAATGCAGGACCAACCTTATGTATGACCAACCTTATCCAGGATAAACCTTATACATGACCAACCTCATGCAGGACCAACCTCATGCAGGACCAACCTTATGCAAGACCAACCTTATGCAGGACCAACCTTATGCACGACCAACCTTATGCAGGACCAACCTTATGCAGGACCAACCTTATGCAGGACCAACCTTATGCAGGACCAACCTTATGCACGACCAACCTTATGCACCATCAACCTTACGCAGGACCAACCTTGTGCAGGACCAACCTTATGCAGGACCAACCTTGTGCATTACCCACCTTATGCACGACCAACCTTATACAGGACCAACCTTACGTAGGACCAACCTTATGCACGACAACCTTATGCACGACCAACCTTATGCAGGACCAACCTTATGCATGACCAACCTTATGCAGGACCAACCTTATGCAGGACCAAGACCAAACTTATGCATGACCAACCTTATGCAGGACCAACCTTATGCATAACCAACCTTATGCATGACAAACCTTATGCAGGACCAACCTTATGCATGACCAACCTTATGCAGGACCAACCTTATGCATGACCAAACTTATGCATGACCAACCTTATGCAGGACCAACCTTATGGATGACCAACCTTATGCAGGACCAACCTTATGCATGACCAAACTTATGCATGACCAACCTTATGCAGGACCAACCTTATGGATGACCATACTTATGTAGGACCAATCTTATGCAGGACCAACCTTATGCATGACCAACCTCATGCAGGACCAACCATATGCATGACCAGCCTTATGCAGGACCAATCTTATGCAGGACCAACCTTATGCAGGACCAACCTTAAGCAGGACCAACCTTATGCAGGACCAACCTTATGCAGGACCAACTTATGTATGACCTACCTTATGCACGACCAAGCTAATGCATGACCAACCTTATGCACAACAAACCTTATGCAGGACCAACCTTATGCAGGAACAACCTTATGCAGGACCAACCTTGTGCATGAACAACCTTATGCACGACCAACCTTATGCAGGACCAACCTTATGCAGGACCAACCTTATGCATGACCAAACTTATGCAGGACCAACCTTATGCAGGACCAACCTTATGCAGGACCAACCTTATGCAGGACCAACCTTATGCATGACCAAACTTATGCAGGACCAACCTTATGCACCACCAACCTTATGTAGGACCAACCTTATGCACGACCAACCTTTGCACGACCAAATCATATGCATGACCAACCTTATGCACCACCAACCTTATGCTTGACCAACTTTATGCATGACCAACCTTATGCAGGACCAACCTTATGGATGACCAACCTTATGTAGGACCAATCTTATGCAGGACCAACCTTATGCATGACAAACCTCATGCACGACCAACCATATGCATGACCAGCCTTAAGCAGGACCAATGTTATGCAGGACCAACCTTATGCAGGACCAACCTTATGCAGGACCAACATTATGCACCATCAACCTTATGCACGACAAATCTTATGCAGGACCAACCTTATGCACGACCAACCTTATGCAGGACCAACCTATGCACCACCAATCTTATGCACGATGGACCTTATGCAGGACCAACATTATGCACGATCAACCTTATGCAGGACCAACCTTATGCATGACCAACCTTATGCAGGACCAACTTTACGCAGGACCAACCTTATGCATAACCTACCTTTTGCAAGACCAACCTTATGCAGGAACAACCTTATGCAAGACCAACCTTATGCATGACCAACCTTATACAGGACCAAACTTATGCATGACCAACCTTATGCATGACCAACCTAATGCAGGACCAACCTTATCTATTACCAACCTTATCCAGGATCAACCTTATACATGACCAACCTCATGCAGGACCAACCTCATGCAGGACCAACCTTATGCAAGACCAACCTTATGCAGGACCAACCTTATGCACGACCAACCTTATGCAGGACCAACCTTATGCAGGACCAACCTTATGCACCACCAACCTTACGCAGGACCAACCTTGTGCAGGACCAACCTTATGCAGGAACAACCTTGTGCATGACCCACCTTATACAGGACCAACCTTGTGCAGGACCAACCTTGTGCAGGACCAACCTTATGCATAACCAACCTTATACAGGACCAACCTTCGTAGGACCAACCTTATACACGACAACCTTATGCACGACCAACATTATGCAGGACCAACCTTATGCATGACCAACCTTATGCAGGACCAACCTTATGCATGACCAACCTTATGCATGACAAACCTTATGCAGGACCAACCTTATGCAGGACCAACCTTATGCACGACCAACCTTATGCATGACCAAACTTATGCATGACCAACCTTATGCAGGACCAACCTTATGGATGACCAACCTTATGCAGGACCAACCTTATGCATGACCAACCTCATGCAGGACCAACCATATGCATGACCAGCCTTATGCAGGACCAATCTTATGCAGGACCAACCTTATGCAGGACCAACCTTATGCAGGACCAACCTTATGCAGGACCAACCTTATGCAGGACCAACTTATGTATGACCTACCTTATGCACGACCAACCTAATGCATCACCAACCTTATGCACAACAAACCTTATGCAGGACCAACCTTATGCAGGACCAACCTTATGCAGGACCAATCTTGTGCATGAACAACCTTATGCACGACCAACCTTATGCAGGACCAACCTTATGCAGGACCAACCTTATGCATGACCAAACTTATGCATGACCAACCTTATGCAGGACCAACCTTATGCAAGACCAACCTTATGCAGGACCAACCTTATGCACGACCAACCTTATGCACCACCAACCTTACACAGGACCAACCTTGTGCAGAACCAACCTTATGCAGGACCAACCTTGTGCATGACCCACCTTATGCACGACCAACCTTATACAGGACCAACCTTACGTAGGACCAACCTCATGCATGACAACCTTATGCACGACCAACCTTATGCAGGACCAACCTTATGCATGACCAACCTTATGCAGGACCAACCTTATGCAGGACCAACCTTATGCATGACCAACCTTATGCATGACAAACCTTATGCAGGACCAACCTTATGCATGACCAAACTTATGCATGACCAACCTTATGCAGGACCAACCTTATGGATGACCAACCTTATGTAGGACCAATCTTATGCAGGACCAACCTTATGCATGACCAACCTCATGCAGGACCAACCATATGCATGACCAGCCTTATGCAGGACCAATGTTATGCAGGACCAACCTTATGCAGGACCAACCTTATGCAGGACCAACATTATGCACCACCAACCTTATGCACGACAAACCTTATGCAGGACCAACCTTATCCACGACCAACCTTATGCAGGACCAACCTTATGCAGGGCCAACCTTATGGATGACCAACCTTATGCAGGACCAACCTTATGCATGACCAACCTCATGCAGGACCAACCATATGCATGACCAACCTTATGCAGGATCAACCTTATGCAAGACCAACCTTATGCAGGACCAACCTTATGCACGACCAACCTTATGCACCACCAACCTTACACAGGACCAACCTTGTGCAGGACCAACCTTATGCAGGACCAACCTTATACAGGACCAACCTTACGTAGGACCAACCTCATGCATGACAACCTTATGCACGACCAACCTTATGCAGGACCAACCTTATGCATGACCAACCTTATGCAGGACCAACCTTATGCATGACCAACCTTATGCATGACCAACCTTATGCATGTCAAACCTTATGCAGGACCAACCTTATGCATGACCAAACTTATGCATGACCAACCTTATGCAGGACCAACCTTATGGATGACCAACCTTATGTAGGACCAATCTTATGCAGGACCAACCTTATGCATGACCAACCTCATGCAGGACCAACCATATGCATGACCAGCCTTATGCAGGACCAACCTCATGCATGACAACCTTATGCACGACCAACCTTATGCAGGACCAACCTTATGCATGACCAACCT
This sequence comes from Cladorhizidae sp. MBARI D1340-BT2, assembly GCA_028752905.1. NCBI lineage: Eukaryota > Metazoa > Porifera > Demospongiae > Poecilosclerida > Cladorhizidae > Cladorhizidae sp. MBARI D1340-BT2. The sequence goes on from JAQNBH010000001.1 coordinate 20,999,869, forward strand.
AATGCAGGACCAACCTTATGCAGGACCAACCTTATGCATGACCAACCTTATGCATGACAAACCTTATGCAGGACCAACCTTATGCATGACCAAACTTATGCATGACCAACCTTATGCAGGACCAACCTTATGGATGACCAACATTATGTAGGACCAATCTTATGCAGGACCAACCTTATGCATGACCAACCTCATGCAGGACCAACCATATGCATGACCAGCCTTATGCAGGACCAATGTTATGCAGGACCAACCTTATGCAGGACCAACCTTATGCAGGACCAACATTATGCACCACCAACCTTATGCACGACAAACCTTATGCAGGACCAACCTTATGCACGACCAACCTTATGCAGGACCAACCTATGCACCACCAATCTTATGCACGATGGACCTTATGCAGGACCAACATTATGCACGATCAACCTTATGCAGGACCAACCTTATGCATGACCTACCTTTTGCAAGACCAACCTTGTGCAGGACCAACCTTATGCAAGACCAACCTTATGCATGACCAACCTTATACAGGACCAAACTTATGCATGACCAACCTTATGCATGACCAACCTAATGCAGGACCAACCTTATGTATGACCAACCTTATCCAGGATAAACCTTATACATGACCAACCTCATGCAGGACCAACCTCATGCAGGACCAACCTTATGCAAGACCAATCTTATGCAGGACCAACCTTATGCACGACCAACCTTATGCAGGACCAACCTTATGCAGGACCAACCTTATGCAGGACCAACCTTATGCAGGACCAACCTTATGCACGACCAACCTTATGCACCATCAACCTTACGCAGGACCAACCTTGTGCAGGACCAACCTTATGCAGGACCAACCTTGTGCATTACCCACCTTATGCACGACCAACCTTATACAGGACCAACCTTACGTAGGACCAACCTTATGCACGACAACCTTATGCACGACCAACCTTATGCAGGACCAACCTTATGCATGACCAACCTTATGCAGGACCAACCTTATGCAGGACCAAGACCAAACTTATGCATGACCAACCTTATGCAGGACCAACCTTATGCATAACCAACCTTATGCATGACAAACCTTATGCAGGACCAACCTTATGCATGACCAACCTTATGCAGGACCAACCTTATGCATGACCAAACTTATGCATGACCAACCTTATGCAGGACCAACCTTATGGATGACCAACCTTATGCAGGACCAACCTTATGCATGACCAAACTTATGCATGACCAACCTTATGCAGGACCAACCTTATGGATGACCATACTTATGTAGGACCAATCTTATGCAGGACCAACCTTATGCATGACCAACCTCATGCAGGACCAACCATATGCATGACCAGCCTTATGCAGGACCAATCTTATGCAGGACCAACCTTATGCAGGACCAACCTTAAGCAGGACCAACCTTATGCAGGACCAACCTTATGCAGGACCAACTTATGTATGACCTACCTTATGCACGACCAAGCTAATGCATGACCAACCTTATGCACAACAAACCTTATGCAGGACCAACCTTATGCAGGACCAACCTTATGCAGGACCAACCTTGTGCATGAACAACCTTATGCACGACCAACCTTATGCAGGACCAACCTTATGCAGGACCAACCTTATGCATGACCAAACTTATGCAGGACCAACCTTATGCAGGACCAACCTTATGCAGGACCAACCTTATGCAGGACCAACCTTATGCATGACCAAACTTATGCAGGACCAACCTTATGCACCACCAACCTTATGTAGGACCAACATTATGCACGACCAACCTTTGCACGACCAAATCATATGCATGACCAACCTTATGCACCACCAACCTTATGCTTGACCAACCTTATGCATGACTAACCATATGCAGGACCAACTTTATGCATGACCAATCTTATGCAGGATCAACCTTATGCAGGACCAACCTTATGCATAACCTACCTTATGGAAGACCAACCTTATGCAGGACCAACCTTATGCAAGACCAACCTTATGCATGACCAAACTATGCAGGACCAACCTTATGCATGACCAACCTTATGCATAACCAACCTTATGCATGACCAAACTATGCAGGACTAACCTTAGGCATGACCAACCTTATGCAGTACCAACCTTATGCAGGACCAACCTTATGCAGGACCAACCTTATGCATGACCAACCTTATGCAGGACCAACCTTATGCAGGACCAACCTTATGCATGTCCAACCTTATGCATGACCAACCTTATGCACGACCAACTTTATGCAGGACCAACCTTATGCAGGACCAACCTTATGCAGGACCAACCTTATGCAGGACCAACCTTATGCAGGACCAACCTTATGCAGGACCAACCTTATGCAGGACCAACCTTATGCACGACCTACCTTATGCACGACCAACTTTATGCAGGACCAACCTTATGCAGGACCAACCTTATGCATGACCAACCTTATGCAGGACCAAGACCAACCTTATGCAGGACCAACCTTATGCACAACCTACCTTATGCACGACCAACCTTATGCAGGACCAACCTTATGCAGGACCAACCTTATGCAGGACCAACCTTATGCATGACTAACCTTATGCAGGACCAACATTATGCAGGACCAACCTTATGCAGGACCAACCTTATGCAGGACCAACCTTATGCAGGACCAACCTTATGCCGGACCAACCTAATGCAAGACCAAACTTATCACGACCAACCTTATGCATGACCACCCTTATGCAGGACCAACCTTATGCAGGACCAACCTTATGCAGGACCAACCTTATGCATGACCACCCTTATGCAGGACCAACCTTATGCATGACCAACCTTATGCAGGACCAACTTTACGCAGGACCAATCTTATGCATAACCTACCTTTTGCAAGACCAACCTTATGCAGGACCAACCTTATGCAAGACCAACCTTATGCATGACCAACCTTATACAGGACCAAACTTATGCATGACCAACCTTATGCATGACCAACCTAATGCAGGACCAAACTTATGTATGACCAACCTTATCCAGGATCAACCTTATACATGACCAACCTCATGCAGGACCAACCTCATGCAGGACCAACCTTATGCAAGACCAACCTTATGCAGGACCAACCTTATGCACGACCAACCTTATGCAGGACCAACCTTATGCAGGACCAACCTTATGCAGGACCAACTTTATGCAGGACCAACCTTATGCACGACCAACCTTATGCACCACCAACCTTACGCAGGACCAACCTTGTGCAGGACCAACCTTATGCAGGACCAACCTTGTGCATGACCCACCTTATGCACGACCAACCTTATACAGGACCAACCTTACGCATGACCAACCTTATGCAGGACCAACCTTATGCATGACCAACCTTATGCAGGACCAACCTTATGCACGACAACCTTGTGCATGACCAACCTTATGCAGGACCAACCTTATGCACGACCAACCTTATGCACGACCAACCTTATGCAGGACCAACCTTATGCATGACCAACCTTATGCAGGACCAACCTTATGCAGGACCAAGACCAAACTTATGCATGACCAACCTTATGCAGGACCAACCTTATGCATGACCAACCTTATGCATGACAAACCTTATGCAGGACCAACCTTATGCATGACCAACCTTATGCAGGTCCAACCTTATGCATTACCAAACTTATGCATGACCAACCTTTTGCAGGACCAACCTTATGGATGACCAACCTTATGTAGGACCAATCTTATGCAGGACCAACCTTATGCATGACCAACCTCATGCAGGACCAACCATATGCATGACCAGCCTTATGCAGGACCAATCTTATGCAGGACCAACCTTATGCAGGACCAACCTTATGCAGGACCAACCTTATGCAGGACCAACCTTATGCAGGACCAACTTATGTATGACCTACCTTAGGCAAGACCAACCTAATGCATGACCAACCTTATGCACAACAAACCTTATGCAGGACCAACCTTATGCAGGACCAACCTTATGCAGGACCAATCTTGTGCATGAACAACCTTATGCACGACCAACCTTATGCAGGACCAACCTTATGCAGGACCAACCTTATGCATGACCAAACTTATGCAGGACCAACCTTATGCAGGACCAACCTTATGCATGACCAAACTTATGCATGACCAACTTTATGCAGGACCAACCTTATGCACTACCAACCTTATGAAGGACCAACCTTATGCATGACCAATCTTATGCATGACCAACTTTATGCAGGACCAACCTTATGCATAACCTACCTTATGCAAGACCAATCTTATGCAGGACCAACCTTAAGCATGACCTACCTTATTCACGCCCAACCTTATGCACCACCAACCTTACGCTTGACCAAACTTATGCATGACTAACCTTATGCAGGACCAACCTTATGCAGGACCAACCTTATGCAGGACCAACCTTATGCAGGACCAACCTTATGCAGGACCAACCTTATGCACGACCTACCTTATGCACGACCAACTTTATGCAGGACCAACCTTATGCAGGACCAACCTTATGCATGACCAACCTTATGCAGGACCAAGACCAACCTTATGCAGGACCAACCTTATGCACAACCTACCTTATGCACGACCAACCTTATGCAGGACCAACCTTATGCAGGACCAACCTTATGCAGGACCAACCTTATGCATGACTAACCTTATGCAGGACCAACATTATGCAGGACCAACCTTATGCAGGACCAACCTTATGCAGGACCAACCTTATGCAGGACCAACCTTATGCCGGACCAACCTAATGCAAGACCAAACTTATCACGACCAACCTTATGCATGACCACCCTTATGCAGGACCAACCTTATGCAGGACCAACCTAATGCAGGACCAACCTTATGCATGACCACCCTTATGCAGGACCAACCTTATGCATGACCAACCTTATGCAGGACCAACTTTACGCAGGACCAATCTTATGCATAACCTACCTTTTGCAAGACCAACCTTATGCAGGACCAACCTTATGCAAGACCAACCTTATGCATGACCAACCTTATACAGGACCAAACTTATGCATGACCAACCTTATGCATGACCAACCTAATGCAGGACCAAACTTATGTATGACCAACCTTATCCAGGATCAACCTTATACATGACCAACCTCATGCAGGACCAACCTCATGCAGGACCAACCTTATGCAAGACCAACCTTATGCAGGACCAACCTTATGCACGACCAACCTTATGCAGGACCAACCTTATGCAGGACCAACCTTATGCAGGACCAACTTTATGCAGGACCAACCTTATGCACGACCAACCTTATGCACCACCAACCTTACGCAAGACCAACCTTGTGCAGGACCAACCTTATGCAGGACCAACCTTGTGCATGACCCACCTTATGCACGACCAACCTTATACAGGACCAACCTTACGTAGGTCCAACCTTATGCACGACAACCTTGTGCATGACCCACCTTATGCACGACCAACCTTATGCACGACCAACCTTATGCAGGACCAACCTTATGCATGACCAACCTTATGCAGGACCAACCTTATGCAGGACAAAGACCAAACTTATGCATGACCAACCTTATGCAGGACCAACCTTATGCATGACCAACCTTATGCATGACAAACCTTATGCAGGACCAACCTTATGCATGACCAACCTTATGCAGGTCCAACCTTATGCATTACCAAACTTATGCATGACCAACCTTTTGCAGGACCAACCTTATGGATGACCAACCTTATGTAGGACCAATCTTATGCAGGACCAACCTTATGCATGACCAACCTCATGCAGGACCAACCATATGCATGACCAGCCTTATGCAGGACCAATCTTATGCAGGACCAACCTTATGCAGGACCAACCTTATGCAGGACCAACCTTATGCAGGACCAACCTTATGCAGGACCAACTTATGTATGACCTACCTTAGGCAAGACCAACCTAATGCATGACCAACCTTATGCACAACAAACCTTATGCAGGACCAACCTTATGCAGGACCAACCTTATGCAGGACCAACCTTGTGCATGAACAACCTTATGCACGACCAACCTTATGCAGGACCAACCTTATGCAGGACCAACCTTATGCATGACCAAACTTATGCAGGACCAACCTTATGCAGGACCAACCTTATGCATGACCAAACTTATGCATGACCAACTTTATGCAGGACCAACCTTATGCACTACCAACCTTATGCAGGACCAACCTTATGCATGACCAATCTTATGCATGACCAACTTTATGCAGGACCAACCTTATGCATAACCTACCTTATGCAAGACCAATCTTATGCAGGACCAACCTTAAGCATGACCTACCTTATTCACGCCCAACCTTATGCACCACCAACCTTACGCTTGACCAAACTTATGCATGACTAACCTTATGTAGGACCAACCTTATGCAGGACCAACCTTATGCAGGACCAACCTTATGCATGTCCAACCTTATGCATGACCAACCTTATGCACGACCAACTTTATGCAGGACCAACCTTATGCAGGACCAACCTTATGCAGGACCAACCTTATGCAGGACCAACCTTATGCAGGACCAACCTTATGCAGGACCAACCTTATGCAGGACCAACCTTATGCAGGACCAACCTTATGCACGACCTACCTTATGCACGACCAACTTTATGCAGGACCAACCTTATGCAGGACCAACCTTATGCATGACCAACCTTATGCAGGACCAAGACCAACCTTATGCAGGACCAACCTTATGCACAACCTACCTTATGCACGACCAACCTTATGCAGGACCAACCTTATGCAGGACCAACCTTATGCAGGACCAACCTTATGCATGACTAACCTTATGCAGGACCAACATTATGCAGGACCAACCTTATGCAGGACCAACCTTATGCAGGACCAACCTTATGCAGGACCAACCTTATGCAGGACCAACCTTATGCAAGACCAAACTTATCACGACCAACCTTATGCATGACCACCCTTATGCAGGACCAACCTTATGCAGGACCAACCTTATGCAGGACCAACCTTATGCATGACCACCCTTATGCAGGACCAACCTTATGCATGACCAACCTTATGCAGGACCAACTTTACGCAGGACCAATCTTATGCATAACCTACCTTTTGCAAGACCAACCTTATGCAGGACCAACCTTATGCAAGACCAACCTTATGCATGACCAACCTTATACAGGACCAAACTTATGCATGACCAACCTTATGCATGACCAACCTAATGCAGGACCAACCTTATGTATGACCAACCTTATCCAGGATCAACCTTATACATGACCAACCTCATGCAGGACCAACCTCATGCAGGACCAACCTTATGCAAGACCAACCTTATGCAGGACCAACCTTATGCACGACCAACCTTATGCAGGACCAACCTTATGCAGGACCAACCTTATGCAGGACCAACCTTATGCAGGACCAACCTTATACACGACCAACCTTATGCACCACCAACCTTACGCAGGACCAACCTTGTGCAGGACCAACCTTATGCAGGACCAACCTTGTGCATGACCCACCTTATGCACGACCAACCTTATACAGGACCAACCTTACGTAGGACCAACCTTATGCACGACAACCTTGTGCATGACCCACCTTATGCACGACCAACCTTATGCACGACCAACCTTATGCAGGACCAACCTTATGCATGACCAACCTTATGCAGGACCAACCTTATGCAGGACCAAGACCAAACTTATGCATGACCAACCTTATGCAGGACCAACCTTATGCATGACCAACCTTATGCATGACAAACCTTATGCAGGACCAACCTTATGCATGACCAACCCTATGCAGGACCAACCTTATGCATGACCAAACTTATGCATGACCAACCTTTTGCAGGACCAACCTTATGGATGACCAACCTTATGTAGGACCAATCTTATGCAGGACCAACCTTATGCATGACCAACCTCATGCAGGACCAACCATATGCATGACCAGCCTTATGCAGGACCAATCTTATGCAGGACCAACCTTATGCAGGACCAACCTTATGCAGGACCAACCTTATGCAGGACCAACCTTATGCAGGACCAACTTATGTATGACCTACCTTATGCACGACCAACCTAATGCATGACCAACCTTATGCACAACAAACCTTATGCAGGACCAACCTTATGCAGGACCAACCTTATGCAGGACCAACCTTGTGCATGAACAACCTTATGCACGACCAACCTTATGCAGGACCAACCTTATGCAGCACCAACCTTATGCATGACCAAACTTATGCAGGACCAACCTTATGCAGGACCAACCTTATGCATGACCAAACTTATGCATGACCAACTTTATGCAGGACCAACCTTATGCACTACCAACCTTATGCAGGACCAACCTTATGCATGACCAATCTTATGCATGACCAACTTTATGCAGGACCAACCTTATGCATAACCTACCTTATGCAAGACCTATCTTATGCAGGACCAACCTTAAGCATGACCAACCTTATTCACGCCCAACCTTATGCACCACCAACCTTACGCTTGACCAAACTTATGCATGACTAACCTTATGCAGGACCAACCTTATGCATGACCAATCTTATGCAGGATCAACCTTATGCAGGACCAACCTTATGCATAACCTACCTTATGCAAGACCAACCTTATGCAGGACCAACCTTATGCACCACCAACCTTATGTAGGACCAACCTTATGCACGACCAACCTTTGCACGACCAAACCTTATGCATGACCAACCTTATGCACCACCAACCTTATGCTTGACCAACCTTATGCATGACTAACCATATGCAGGACCAACTTTATGCATGACCAATCTTATGCAGGATCAACCTTATGCAGGACCAACCTTATGCATAACCTACCTTATGGAAGACCAACCTTATGCAGGACCAACCTTATGCAAGACCAACCTTATGCATGACCAAACTATGCAGGACCAACCTTATGCATGACCAACCTTATGCATAACCAACCTTATGCATGACCAAACTATGCAGGACTAACCTTAGGCATGACCAACCTTATGCAGGACCAACCTTATGCAGGACCAACCTTATGCAGGACCAACCTTATGCATGACCAACCTTATGCAGGACCAACCTTATGCAGGACCAACCTTATGCATGTCCAACCTTATGCATGACCAACCTTATGCACGACCAACTTTATGCAGGACCAACCTTATGCAGGACCAACCTTATGCAGGACCAACCTTATGCAGGACCAACCTTATGCAGGACCAACCTTATGCCGGACCAATCTTATGCGGGACCAACCTTATGCACGACCAACCTTATGCATGACCAACCTTATGCACGACCAACTTTATGCAGGACCAACCTTATGCAGGACCAACCTTATGCATGACCAACCTTATGCAGGACCAACCTTATGCAGGACCAACCTTATGCACAACCTACCTTATGCACGACCAACTTTATGCAGGACCAACCTTATGCAGGACCAACCTTATGCAGGACCAACCTTATGCATGACTAACCTTATGCAGGACCAACATTATGCAGGACCAACCTTATGCAGGACCAACCTTATGCAGGACCAACCTTATGCAGGACCAACCTTATGCAGGACCAACCTTATGCAAGACCAAACTTATCACGACCAAACTTATGCATGACCAAACTTATGCATGACCAACCTTATGCATGACCACCCTTATGCAGGACCAACCTTATGCAAGACCAACCTTATGCAGGACCAACCTTATGCACGACCAACCTTATGCAGAACCAACCTTATGCACGACCAACCTTATTCACTACCAACCTTATGCAGGACCAACCTTATGCACGACCAACCTTATGCAGGACTAACCTTATGCGGGACCAACCTTATGCACGACCAACCTTATGCTCGACCAACAACTTGACTATCCTTAGTGCAAAGCTAGGTCCAGTGAGGCAGATGACATCGTACCAAGGCCAGAACCAGCAAGCAACCCCCCCCATTGGGCCAGACCACCACCCTAGCCAAGGAAGACCTTCCCACTGAGACTGCCAACAATGTGGCATGAGGCAGCATGAACTGAATTGTAGTGATGGAATGTGTGCAGTTTTATGTGTATTACGAATTACTTTGGCATGATATGATCATTGGTGATATACGAGAATTATGAGAATGAGAATAAGGGTAGAGATGTGGGCAGTACAATCACGCATATGTCAAGGGCAGGTTGCATAACTATAATCCTTCACAGGTCGCTATCAATATACAGACCACCTGGAAGCCTTCGACCACTGCAGAGCAATTACACCCATTCTCCTGCCAGACCTTGTGAGCAAGGCTACTAGCCCGCCACTGAACTGGACAATATGGGCCGGTTGTTTGAGACTCCACCGAGATCTAGGGTATGCAAGATACATTGTGCTGGGTCTAAAAGATGGCTTCCGCATTGGCTTCGATCGCAGCTCACATACCTGTAAGAGAGCAGGACGCAACATGGTTTCGGTATTTGAGCGAATACTTAGCAAAGGAAGTGGCAGAGGGAACAGTGGTCGGCCCTTTTGACCTTATCCACTTCCTTGCAGTGCAGGTGAGTCGCTTCGGGGTTATTCCAAAGGGCTCCTCCAGTAGGTGGAGGCTCATAGTGGATCTGTCATCTCCAGAGTGGGTGAGCGTCAACGACGGAATCAAGGACAAGTTATGCACACTATCATACGTGTCAGTGAATGATACAGTGCAAGCCATCCTCGGACGGGGTGTGGGAGCCTTGATAGCAAAGGTCGACATTCGAAGTGCGTACCAATTGTGCAGGTTCACCTGGAGGATCGATGGTTTCTGAGGATGCTCTGGAAAGGTGCACTCTACATCGACACAGCCCTACATTTTGGCTTAAGATCGTCCCCCAAGATTTTTAGTGCAGTGGCAGATGCAGCAGAGTCAGTGGATAGTGAAGGCACAGGGTGTACCCACCATCTTTCACTATCTGGATAACAGTAACACCCCAGAACTCAACAGAATGTGCAGAACATCTCACCATCCTGCTCTCGATATTTGACTTCCTTGGCATCCAAGTGGCTAATGGGAAGCTAGAAGGACCGGCGACAGTTTTCACCTTCCTAGGTATTGAGGTCGACACAACAGCTGTGATTACCCATCTGCCAGCACAGAAGCTGACAGAACTGCAGGAACTAATGAGATCCTGGATCAATTGGAGATTATGTAACATTGTTGTCGACGGGACCTTCAATCCCTGGCAGAGAAACTGCAGCATGCATGTAAAGTGGTAGGATATTCTTATGCAGAGTTTTCGAGCTGATGAAGGGAACCAGCAGACATTAACACTACATCCGGCTAAATGCAGGGATTTGGTCTGATTTGATGTGGTGGCACACATTCTTGGCTAAGTGGAATGGAGTAGCAATGATGCCACCAGGAGCAGGACCAGAAACGCATGTATTCACAGATGCATCTGGGGGAGTCAGGTATGGCACCTGGTGTGAGCTGAACTGAATTCAGTTGGAATAGGCCCCTGGGTTAGCATTTGGGGAATTGCCGATCAGCCAGAAAGAAGTACTTGCAGTGGTACTGGCATGTGGAGTTTGGGGAAGTCAGTGGGAAAAAATGTGGGTTATAGTCCACTGTGCAGCGAGGCCGCAGTGACAGTCCTTAACTCAGGGTACTCATGGGAGCCACAATAATGCATTTGTTATGGTGCCTATTCTTCATCAAAGCCCACTACCAGATCAATCTAAGAGTGGTCCACATAGCGGGTGTCAATAATGGGGTGGCCGACAGAATTTCACGAGATAACATGTCGATTTTGTTTTCACAGGGAATACCGCTGGAGCCAACCGCAACTCTAATTCCTCGGATACTGAGAGAGCTACTAGTGGAGCAGAAGCCAGACTGGATGTGGTGAACTGGACACAGCTGTTCAGGAGCTATTTTCAGCCGGCTTGGCTTCAGCCACATTAAAATCCTACCAATCAGGATGTGAAGCATACAATAGATTTTGTGGGGTGGGGGGGGGGGGGGGCAGACAGCATTTCCAGCATCTGACCGGGTCAAATGTTACATTGTGGCGGCTCTGTTCAAAAAGGGGCTGGCAGGTACATCCGTGAAAGTGTACTTAGCGGCCATCAGGTACACACAGATAGCCATTCGTCTGGGAGACCCCCACATGGCAGACTGGCCTCAGGTGCAATACGTGGTATGAGGCTTCAAGAAGAAACCTGCCAGCCCAAGGGAGAAGTCGCAGTTGCCCATCACACCTGGTATTCTGTGACAACTGAGAGCAGTGTGTGAAGAGCAGGAGGACACTTGCTCATGCTCTTGGCAGCCTTGTGTCATGTGCCTTCTGCGGTCTGGGGAAGTGGTGGTGCCAGCACCTAAGGACTATGACCCCAGCAATTCATCTCAGCGAGGGGGATGTGAAGGTGGATAGAAGGATCGATCTGTCTTGCTTGGTGCTAGACTATTGCAGACAATCTAACTGACAAGTTGATAAATATAGAATTTATTATTGATATCAAATACACAAGACAATTGACTTAACTCGATAATCCAAAGAGTCACCTTTACAGAAGAAGGCTGCTCTTAAATAAGCTGGCCTCTCCTGAGGACATCAATGGGTTTCAAACACTAATGTTATTCATAGTAATAATAAACAATTCATTGTAGACTGTTAATTGTCTAGATGTCTATATTTGGCTAGACTAGGTTAAGTAAGTTAAATTGGTAGTTCTTGTTAGGTTGACCTAACAGCAACCCCTTCTTTTTCTGTGGTGCAAGGTGTTGGTTCATCTGGCCATTCCTGTCTGGAGAGAGCATCTGCTTTGGCATTGGCCTTTCCTTCTCTATAGATGATGGTATAATCAAGCTGGCATAGAACATCCATCCAACGAGCAAGGCTTCCACTGGTGGTTTCCTTATTGTTCAGGCACGATGGTCTGTTTGGATGATGAAGGGGCGACCGAGCAGGTAAGGAAGGAAATGCTTGCATGCGTCCACCACCGCCAAGCCATCCTGCTCTGTCGCCGAGTAGTTTTGTTCCCGAGGGGAGGGAGCATCTTTCTGGAATAGAAAGCCAATGGGTGATCATTGCCTGCGTCGTCCTCTTGTGACATGACCACTCCAATCCCTCTCTTCGATGCGTCAGTCTGAAGGATGAATGTGTTTGCATAGTCGGGTGCAACCAAGACAGTGCCTGTACAAAGAAGTTCTTTGAAGCATCGAAATGCTAGTGTACAGTCGGGCATCCACTCAACAGGATCTGGGCCCGCCCATTTGGTGAGATCTGTGAGTGGAGAGCTGCTACTGAACTAAAGTGGGGGAAGAAGTGATGGTAGTAATCTGCCATTCCTAGGAACGAGTGGATTCCTGTTTGGTAGATGGCTATAGGTAGTTCTGGATAGCCATGAGCTTAGTCTCTTGAGGGATGATAGCGCCATGGGGCCGACCGTGTGGCCCAGAAATTGACAGGTAGTCATCCCTAGCTGTGACTTGCCAGACTGGATCGTGAGACCCTCATCTCTGAGATGGCCAAACACTTGGCGAAGATGGGCGAGGTGATTCATCCAGGATGGGCTAAAAATGGATATGTCGTCAAAGTAGACATTCACAAAGGAGAACAGATCCCCCAGCAGTCCGTCCATAATGCGCTGAAAGGTGGCAGGGCATTTCACAGTCCGAAGGGCATGACTGTAAACCGGAATTTACCAAAGGGTATAAGAACCGTTGTTGTGTCCATGTCGCTTGGTTCCAGGGGAACTTGGTAAAATCCCATGGATAAATCAAAGGTAGAGAACTATGTGGCCGAGGCCATCTTTTCCAAGATATCCTCTATTCTGGGCATGCAATAGGGGTCTGTAGTGGTAACTGTATTGAGGTAACTGTGTTGAGGCATCTATAATCTAGCACCAAATGGACCGAACATGGAAACTTCTTTGGGACCACAACATGGGCACCGCCCATGGTGCCCTGGATGGTTCAATGAGATGTGTTTGTCTTAAAGTGGCAATCTCCTGCCGGAAGGGTTCCTCCCATGCTTTAAAAATTCGGTAGGGATGACGGTGAATGGGTAGGGCCATGGCTGTATCGATGCAGTGTGTGGCTCACGTAGCTCTTCCCAGTTTGCTCGCTGTAACGGTTGGATAGTCCTGCCATAGGTGGAGAACGTCCTGGTGTTGCATAGGAGTAAGAGTTAGTCCAATCTGTGGAGGCTCAGTCAAGGTATATGGACAGTAGTCGGTAACTCTGTAATGACAGAGGGATCGGTGGAGATGTAGAGTATATTGGCGACAGGTGTTATCCATAACTTCAGGGACGTGACATGGACCGATCATGTATGCTTATGCCTCTCTGGCATGTCCACCGAGTAAGTTACCGGAAAGAGAGAGCCTAGGATGGTGTATGGTCTACACCAATGGTCCTCTAGCTTCTGACCACAGTGGCCGGAGTAGGCAGGAGTAAAGACCAGTACTTGGTCCCCCTTGTGGAAATATGTAATGGTAGCTGATCGATCATACCAAGCCTTGATTCTCGCTTGGGTGGTCTCATGTTGGTTGATTGCAAGAGCTCTCATCTTGGTAAGATCTGTACAGAGTTTGAGCAACCATTCTGTGACTGTGGTAGAGGTTGTCTTGGCTGGAACCCATTGCTGTCATACGATGTTGAGAGGTCCATGTACTTCGTGCCTGAAAAGCAGGTCAAAGGATGAGAACCCTGTAGAAGAGCAGGGAGCTTCACGGCAAGCGAACAAGAGCTACTGGAGATGTTCATCCCAGTCCATATGGTCTGCTACTGACTTCCGGACCATCTGCATTAATGTATGATGAAATATTTCAACGGCCCCATTGGACTGACTGTGGGCGGTACGGAGCTGTCTTAGAGTGATGCCGAGGAACTTGAATGTCTCTTTCACAACAGAGGAGAGGAAGTTGCTACCCATAGTATCTCTAGGGGTACCGAATATCTCGACATGATATGTAGCAGTGCCTTGGCGATGACATCTGCTGTGGTTGTGCAGAGGAAAACAGCATCCGGGTATCGGGAGCCCAGATCTATGTATGTGAGGATATATCTGTTTTTGGACTTGGTCACCGGCAAGGGTCCCACCACGTCGATAACCACCTTGTCAAAGGTCGAGTGATACGAGGTGGTGGGGATACCATAGGTGCTCTTTTGTGTATATGCTTGGCCATTTTCTGGAAGCGGTCGCAGGATTGACTAGTGAGTGGCCTTGACGTCGGCGGCCAGGTGCGGCTAATGGAAATGCTTAAGTATTTTATACTTGGTATGCTTGAGGCCTCCATGTCCAGCCATTGGAGTCGAGTGAGCTAAGTCCAGTACCTGTTGCCGTCGGTTGGCATGGAGAACGATTTGACAAATAGGTCCTCCAGGTCGGTCGGTAGATTGTCGATGAAGACGCCATGTTTGGTGACACATAGGGAGTTCTCCTGCTCTGCAGAAGATCAAGGTTATGCCAGTGTGGGGTCATTACTTCGTCCAGGGCCTCAGAGTCAGCATTGGTTTACAAAAGAGAGTCAAAATCCAGGAAAGGGGAAGGGTCACAGTGTCTGTGTCTGGCCGGGATAGGTTTGTCTGAGGGAAGTCAAAGTCGTCACCGATGAGGTCCGGGTGGAGTGCGAGTTCTTCTGAAGCATCAGCATTCTGTTGCTGACAGTTACTTTCCTCTGCAGCTTGTTGGCGGGTTTGGACCACTAGTACATCTCGAGGGATATCCTCAATTGCTGCCTTCATGAGTACATAGAGTATATTGCAATCTCTACCCAGGATGACATCGTGATGGATATCATCAGAGATGGCCATAGGTATTGTAGGTATTCGTCCCAGGATATTGCAGTCCAGCTGTACAACTGGCAGGGAGGTCGCTGGCCGTGTACACCCTTAATCGTGACATCAGACTGTCGGAGTGGGGTGATCATCCCTGCGGAATGGAGGTCATCTAGCATCTGCTTATTTATCACTGTGAGATCTGCCTCACCCTAGAGGAAGAAATGGACCAGTGCTTCCAATGGTACCCATGGTGAAGAGGGATGGCAGTCTGGTGACTATTGGTTGAGATGGTTGGGTATGTCGGATATGATAGAGATCTCTATCTGGGCAGGATGCACTGATGTGTCCCCATTTCCTGCAATTAAAGCAGAGGGGACCCTTGACATCATCAAAGTATTCTCTGAGATCCTTTGGACGGCGAGTGGGCTGGTCGGATTTTTTCCCAATTGATCCAAGTGGGTGGCGGGATGTGGTGTCCTGGTTGAGTAGGAGGGTTCGCATCCTCACTTAGTGGTTGGGATGGAGGTGGAGGGTGTTGGTCTTGTTGTTGATACATAGGCCTTGGGCGATACGGAAGACGATCAGAAGGTCGTTGTGGTCCAGGACCTTTCCAAGTGGTGCGGCTCTTCCATGCCGTAAGGCGATCAAATTTGCCTTCCGCGACCCAAGCATCTGCTGCTCCCGGTGCCGTGACTTCTGTGCACCTACAAACTGTGTCACAGACAGTTGCAGCTGGCGGTAAATAACTTCCTGCGTGATTAGAGCAGCACAGTCATTTATGCTGTGGCAATCTCTGAGACAGGTAAGGGTGACATCGGGGGTACGGTGGTGAACCTGGGAGACAGTCTCGAATGCCCGAGGATTGGGTTCTAGCCAGGCAGAGAATCGGGCAGATTGGGTAATGCCTAGTCGGGTGAGGATGGTGGGTAGAGTAACAGCCAGTCTGTGCCATGGAAATGGAGAGTGCGACACTAGTGAGATACCCCTGGAGCAGTATACGGAGTTCTGCCACACATCTGGTTCATAGTGTACGTCATAGGCTGTCATGTGTTTTTCGAAACGGGCAGGATCCGCTTCGGCTGCCATGCCCCACAGAGGAGGAGGGGTCGAGGGGGATTTGGAGGGTTGGTAACAGTGATAGGACGGGTGCTTAGCATCTCGAGTGCCTTTGCTAGCTGGATTTGGGCAGTCTGCTGCTGGCATTGGTTCTCCAGCTATTGTTGTTGCATTTGCTGCAAGAGCAGTGCTACAGTGGGGTCGACAGTCAGAGTATATATATAGCAGTGGGTGGGAATCTGGTTCGGGGGTCTACTGGTCTTGGTCGATCTTGAGTTGGGTTTCCATCTGGGAGATAAGGTGTCTCGCCGGGTTCTACTAGATTGTCGCAAGGAGGCGTACAATCACGAATGTAGGGATTCTCATCTAGAGGTGAGTGATAATCCTCTTTGTTCGAAGTGTGTGGCCTTTCATCTGGCCACACTTGGTTGTCGTTCTCATTGCCACTCATCATGAAATCAAAGGTTCTGATGGTGAGGTCAGTTAACTCGCTACAACTAAGGCTGGAAAGGGTGTGGTAGAGGTACATTAGGTCATGAAATTGGATGGATGAATCGAAGATCAGATAGACTGGATCTGTAGCTCGGACATGGTCGAAATGGTAGGTCAGGCGTGGTCGGCTCCTTGGCTACCACCAGATGCTAGACTATTGCAGACATTCTTGACTCCTTGATAAAGATGCTGGGTGGGTAGGAGAGTGCAGCATATACACTCTATATTAAGACCCTAAAATCGAGGCTCTGCTCAGTGTCCAAGTCATTAGCACAAGCGAAGTAACTGGGTCGTGACACAGGAAGGGTGGTGGTTGTGCGTGTGCCGAGTAGATATTAGTGGTCTGTTATGTGAACATAGTTCAAAGTTGTGATTTTAAAGAGGGGTGATGTGGAGTGGAGGGTGCTTGGGTGACCATGTGGGTGCAGGTGGAGTGACATGTCCCCTGGGCCAGGTGGGATGGCTTACATCAATAGACACCTGAAGCACTCATTCGAGATAATTAGTAGAAGGGGGAGGAGCCAGCATCCCGGGATCTCAGAGGCCCAGTGCACCCGCCATGAACTAGAGACAACCTGAGGACTGACCAGTGGGTCAGCCTAGCGAAGATGATTCATTAAAATACGGTTCGGCAGAACGCACAACCAAGGTTAATGAGTGGCGGAACTTGCAGCTATAGCAGCGCGAGCACGTGTTGGCCTGAGCATAGAGTGTGAGTAGCTCGCCATCTGAGTTGGAACTGACCTTGAGTCCGAGCAGTGTCGACAGATCTTAGTAGTCCCACTCACACACCACTGACAAAAGTAGTACAGGATTAAGGAAAGTACTCCAGAGGGCAGTTAGCCCTAGCGCTCAGCCAGGTGGGATAGCTTACCTCAATAGCCACCTCAAGCACTCATTAGATGTAATTAGTAGAAAGGGGAGGGGCCAGCATCCTGGGATATCAGGGGCCCAGCGCACCCTCCATGAACTAGAGACAACCTGGCACTAACAAGGCGGTCAGCCTAGTGAAGATGAATCATTAACCTGCAGATAAAAGAAATAGCAGCTACTGTGACTAGTGTTAATAAGTATAAAGAGAGTAGCTATAGTTGCTTCTCTCACAATTAAAATGAAGCCTATTCACTAGTATATAGCTATTACACTATCTTACTTATTTCCATTGGCAGTAATAGTTAAGCGGTCCCATCAAATCAATTCCTATTTGATCCAATGTAGTAGCAATTGGAATTGGCCTCAACTGTGATATTGCTTAATGAAACTTGGGATAAGTCTATATCAGCAAGATTGAACTAAAGTCTACTACATTTTAGTTTAACTAATGAATTACCTGCTGGCATTTTTCACATGTCTTGCTGCTGAATTTTCTTGTCAGAAATCCATCTCCTTTTAGTCCTACTAACCTTACCTTTATGAAAGTAAAATAGAAGTCCATCTTCTAGCGCGAACTGATCACCTTCTGGTATCTGAACACCTTAGCATACTTTCTGAAATACTTCATCATAGCTCACAGAATTTTTTGGCCAAATGATTGAAATCTCAGACTTAGCTGGAGAACCAAACCCACTTGGTTAAGACAAAATCAGCGCACATGTAGTATATAGAGAAATTGGACTTCAAGCGGGGGACTGAATTCGCTATTAGACAGTGGAGTAGGAACATATAATGGATTGGGGGGGGGCTGAACCGATGAATGTTGCTGTCGAGGGAATGCATGCAACCAATCACTGACACAGACAATTTTTGAGACCCATATTTTTTTTGGTTAATAAGACTAGTGAATAATGAGCAAACATGTTTTATAGCTTATTTATAGTTTCCAAAATAGTTCTTCCTTCTCTCGCATCTAGAAATAAATTCTCTGGCCTTATCAACAAAGTCTAGTTTATCTGTTCTTTCACGATGCATATGCAGTTGCATACAATGATTTAGCCTCTCGTGTGTCATGGAGTTCCGAAGGTAGTCTTTTATGCGTTTTAGAGCAGAAAAGCTGCGTTCAGCAGATGAAGTGGTGACTGGAATGGTAAGATAGATTTTAATGAGTTTGTGGACTTCTGAGATGATTTTCTTGAGACCAGATTGGCGGTTTAGAATGTCATAATTTGTCTGAACTCTGGTCACTTTCTGGATTGTGATACCATCCAAGGGTGTAGCCTTGATAATATCTAGAAACATTTTTAAATGCATTTCTAACTTATCCATTTTGATATCACTGCCATGCAACTCTTTCAGTCTTGCAGAAATTGAAGCACTTTTGCCATTTGCACTGTCCACCAACAATGATTCAATAATTTTCACGAAAATGAAGTTTTCTTGCTGAAATTGTCTCTGTAGTTCACCCTTCATACGTTCAAATGCCTCAAAATACTCCTTTCTATAATAATCCTCAATATATGTGAAGGTATGCTGTGGTGTGCTCCATGATCTAATCTCCTTGGAAACTGCCTTTGGCGAGGTAGAACAGAAGGAACACAACACACTTTCGAGGCTTTCTCTACTACAGAATCATAGAAAGATTTTAAATGATGATCGGTACGAATTCTCTCAAGTGAGCGAATGCACAAGTGTATAGCCATAAAACAGTCATCAACATTAGTCTCCTCTGCCTGAAGGGTAATGGACAGCTGTTGATTCATACTGAAGGATAATGCCAATAGCTCCAATCCAAAATAATAATGTGCAGAATTTATCCATAAGCGATAGCATACCATTTACTCATCTAGAACAGTCATCCATTCAATGAGAATCCCCGTAGTGCTTCATAGTTGATTAGGGCTTGCATGGCACCAGTATGGGTAGTCCATGTAGTTTATTATCAAAAGAGAGCACACAGAGAGCCTATCTTTTGAGCTATATATCAAGTCCGTACCCCATGAAGTTTGCAGAATCTACGGAGCTCTGAATTTGTAAACCATAAGTTAAATTAAAAATGCAACTGTCTCCCCT
The DNA here is from genome assembly GCA_028752905.1 of Cladorhizidae sp. MBARI D1340-BT2. Lineage (NCBI taxonomy): Eukaryota > Metazoa > Porifera > Demospongiae > Poecilosclerida > Cladorhizidae > Cladorhizidae sp. MBARI D1340-BT2. The sequence continues at coordinate 21,020,103 of JAQNBH010000001.1, forward strand.
TGGTTATAACCACGTACTGAGCTATTTTGTGCCAAGTTTACATAGATAGTAGAGGTGTAAGCAATGATACACCCTTCATATTATTGGGGAGGCCGGGCCCCTAGCTGTTGAATATTGGGGGGGGCCATGGCCCCCACGGCCCCCACGGCCCCCATGGTTATTACTCCCCTGGTAGATGAATATCATATGAGACCAAAAAAAGTGAACGAGAAAGAGCTAAGCTTGCTCTAGAAGCTGAGGAACTTAGGAGAGCAAGCGTGTGGGCATGAGCATGTTTCCAAGGAGCAATAAACGGCCACCATTCTATATTTTGGTACCCACCTGTACATTGCCACGCGCTTCACTCCGCAATGTTTGAACAGCACTAGTACTATTGTTATATTAAAAATTTATGGTTTTTGTCTATTCACCAAATGTGATAGGATCTGAGAAAAGAGGTCTTATGTAGAAAATTTAAAAAAATGAGTTAGTGATACTAGGTGAAAGAACAAAGCAATGGTGGCCGTTTAAATCATCACTTATTTCCATTCAGAAGAAAAGTTATGAAAGCCTGAATGCTAGACGCTTGAAGCATTCATTTTGAGAAAAACGCATTTTAAATTAATGGCTTTTGCAGCTCCATGTGCACCATTCCTTTGTTAGTTTGTTAACCATGCGGCCACTATAGGAAATCCCCACATTTTGTGGTGATTTCCCATCTTTCCGCATACGCAGGTAGTATTTAATTGAATTAAAATAACATGATGTCGTCATATCATGAGCTGAATGGCGTGCTGCAAATGCAACAAAACCGGGTGTTGTAGGAACTGTGCCTGTTTAAAGGCTGGCAAAACCTGCCAAAACTGTCTTCCTAGTCGCCTCGGTAAGTGCGAGAACACGATACTTGCCACACCACCGTCGTCATCACAGTCACTGCCTATCCACACAGCTCCACTACCATCGCTGTTGTCTGCTACCGTGCCAGTATCACAACAGCCGTGACACAAACCAATGTTTCGAGTCCTATTCCTTCACAGACCCTGGACGATCAGTTCTCCTCAGACCTTCTAATTAATCCACACCTAGCCCCTTACTCCTCTCCATCACATCCACGAACTGTAAGTTGGCCACTGCCAGCTTTACAAGATGCTAACTTTGTGTGGAGGTCCAAGGATGGGGAATCATTCTACCAGGATGTTTGTTTAGCATATGAACAAGTAATACACTGGAAACCCAACCTGTTTCTGCCACCTTCCGGGGCAGCAGGAAAGAAGTTTGTGCAGGAGTTAGCCCGCCTTCTACAAGCTTATGCTGACAACTCATGTTTAGAATGCATTGCTATGAAAGGAATAGCTGTTCTGCAACAACTTCTACTTCAGAAACCATCAAGAAATAGTAATGCTAAAGATCGAGAGGGTCATCTACTAAGACGTCTTGACCTATGGCTCTCTGGGGATGTGTAAACATTACTGAGTGAAGGTCAGTGCATCCAAAAGCGTTTAAGTTCCAATCACCCTTCCATGAATAAATCCAAACTTGCCCAAAGTTTTGCCAACAAGATGAAACATGGGAACGTGAAGGGTGCCCTAAATTCCCTTTCTATGAGCAGGGATAAGGGAGTTTTGAACCTAAATGATGAAATCAGTGTGGGTGCAGACACTGAGAAGCGCACGGTTCGTGATATTCTTATCAGCAAACATCCACCAAGTAAAGCTCCTTCACCAGATATACTCCTGCCAAAGGATCAGCAGTCTGAGACTTCCAACCCAATCATCTTCGACAGCCTGAATGCTGACCTGATCCTAAAGGCTGCACTCAAAACCAATGGTGCAGCTGGTCTCTCAGGCCTAGATGCATTTGCTTGGCGCAGACTGTGCAGCTCATACAAATCTGCATCAAGGGACCTCTGTTTGTCTCTGGCTGCTGCTGGCCGTAGACTTTGCACCTCTCTAGTAAATCCAAAGGGCCTCAGTGCCTTCTTAGCCTGCCGGCTAATACCCCTAGACAAGTGTCCCGGAGTGAGGCCAATCGGCATTGGCGAGGTGACTCGAAGAATCATCTCCAAAGCCATCCTGTGGACCCTGTCCACAGACATTCAGGATGCTGCCAGCCCCCTGCAAGTGTGTGCAGGCCAGGTGGGTGGCTGTGAAGTAGCCATCCATGCCATGAGACTCATTTTTGCAAGTCAAGATACTGAAGGGGCCCTCCAGATAGATGCCGAGAATGCATTTAATTCGATAAACAGATCTGCTGCTCTTCACAATATCAGTATCCTTTGCCCACAATTTTCTAGTGTTCTTAACTCATATCGTGATCCGGTGCGAATGGTTATACCAGGGGGTGGTGAAATCATTTCTAGTGAAGGAACAACCCAGGGAGACCCACTAGCAATGGTAATGTATGCCATAGCCATTTCTCCTCTCATCAGAGAGCTTAACGAAAACAACCCCGAAACCAAACAGGTATGGTATGCCGACGATGCCACAGGCGCAGGCACTTGTGCAAACCTGAAGAAGTGGTGTGGTCGCATTACGATTTCTGGGCCCAAGTATGGCTACTTTCCTAAAAGCTGTAAGACCCATCTAGTTGTTAAACCAGAATTCGTGGAGGGTGCAAAATCCATCTTCGAGGGCACGAACATACACATTACTACTGGTGGGACTCTTCATCTAGGAGCAGTTGGCTCTAAAGAATTCAGAGAAGAATATGTCGCCGACAAAGTGAAGACTTGGTCCGAAGAGGTTCGAGTATTAGCTGATATTGCATCAACCCAGCCTCATGCAGTTTACTCAGCACTTGTTCATGGTGAAATGAGCCGCTGGTCGTTTATCACAAGGACAATACCTGATATTCAGAACCTTCTAGAACCACTGGAGGAAGCAATCCACCAACTACTTATACCTGCACTCACAGGACGTCCTCCTTGCTCTAATACTGAAAGAGAGATCTTCGCTCTACCATCAAGACTCGGTGGTCTGGGTATTTTGAACCCATCTACTAGCTCTCAGTCATCCTTTCAGGCTTCTGTTACTCTGACAACACCTCTTGTGAATCTAATTACTACCCAAGACCTGGATGGTAACGTGAACCCTGATGAAGCAAGGAAGAATATCAGAAATTCCAATCGCCTGAGAGACATTCGTCTTGCAAGTGCCCTTGACAGTACCCTCTCAATTGAACAAAAAAGACAAATTGCACTCGCCAAAGAAAAGGGTTCCTCCTCCTGGCTGACTGTTCTGCCAATTGATGAGCATGGCTTCTTCCTAAACAAAGGAGAATTTAGAGATGCACTACATCTTCGCTATGGCTGGGAAATAAGGAACACTCCAAAATCGTACATCTGTGGATCATCATTCTCAGTCAATCATGCCATGACCTGCAAGAGGGGTGGTTTTCCAATTTTGAGGCACAATGAAATAAGAGACATGACTGCCAAATTACTAACAGAGGTGTGCCACAACGAAGCAACAGAGCCTCCCTTACAACCTCTGAGTGGTGGAACATTTTCCCACAGATCTGCCATTGTCAGTGCAGAGGCACGTTTAGACGTAAAAGCTCGTGGTTTTTGGAATTTATCACAGGATGCCTATTTTGATGTTAGGGTTTTTCACCCTAATGCTCCTTGTTATCGCTCCAGAGACGTAGCTGCTGTCTAGAAGCAACATGAAGCTGCAAAGAAAAGGGAATACAACCAGCGAGTTCAGAATGTGGAGCATGGTGTGTTCACCCCATTGGTATTCGCAACAACTGGAAGTATGGGACGAGAAGGAACTATTTTCTATAAACGCCTGGCAGACATGATCTCACATAAGCGAGAAATGCCATACTCTGTGGTTATGGGATGGCTAAGATGCCGATTGAGCTTCGCAATCCTTCGTTCTGCCATCATGTGCATACGAGGCACACGTTCTTCTTTTAGGCAACCAGTCAACGAGGAAAACTTGTCCTTGGCATCTGCTGAAGGCCAGGTACCACTTGAGAACTGTTAACCTGATGGCCTGGTACCGCCATAAAAACATTTTCTGCTGTGTTATACCTTTGTTATTGTCTGTAGTTAGTGTCTGTATTGTTGTACTTGTTGGGGGGGAAAAGAAAAAATATATATTTGCTCCGCGTTACACAGCTACGAAGTTCCGTTACACACGTAGCAAGCTTCTTGACCACCAATCTTCTAACCTCACTCTTGCCTACAAAGAAGCAAGCAGGAGCCTTCAGACTTCACACAAATGTAAAGGAAAGGTAGTAGATGCTTGTAGTACAAAAAAAGGAAAACAGTCAAACTATAACTTTGAGCTTATTTTGGTCATACCACAAAACCATTTTTCTCTACATAAGACCCCTTTTCTCAGATCCTATCACAAATTTCGGTCAGGTTTGAGGGTGGGGGCAAGTCTGCTCGTTTACACATGTACAGTGGAACTTCTACTAATGGACATTCCCTATAGCAGCCACCTACCTTATAACGGACAGGAGCACACACACCAATTGGCTTTACCATTGAAATAGTACTCAGTTCACCCTCCCTGTAACAGACACCTCTCAATTCCGGCTAACGGACAGCTCTTAGTGCACCCAAAGCTCATCGTTGTAGAAATAAACCTCTTAACGGACAGTGGGTGTGGCCAGTACTGATCACGTGCGCATGCCAATTAATAATTATAATAACAATAAATTTTATGCATGAAACATAATTATTGTGAAATGCAGTATGGTTGTCTAAAGTAGGCCTCTTGCTTGGAGAGATGCTTGGAGAGATGCTGCTATAACGTAAGGCTGTGGTCCATACAAATGGTAGGTAGCTGGAACTTCAACTCCATATCCCGCTCCTCTGTTGACTCTGCCTCCTGTGACCTCAACAAATGCTTTATTGCAGTCTCTCCTCAGGAACTGTGAGATTGTAGAGGCAATGTTGTATGCAACATGACCTACAAATTCTCCGTCTTTGATTACGGCCACAGCAGACTGGTCCTCGGCATTATCCGGCTCCCGTTTGAGTAGCAGAACTTCCCCAATGTGAGGTGTCCACACTTCTTTGTACACATGGTGTCCTCTGATATATGATATAGGACTGAATCTCTGTCACACTCAAAGACATTGCACCACCACCGGGTCCACTACTGACGACAGGCTTGGAAGCGATCTCACGCGCCAGCCGCACGAACTGCGTCAAGGCTATGCCCATCTATCGAATGCGTGCCGGTTTAGCAGTTGCTTCATTCGAGTCATGGCTTCTTCGAGCAAGCGTAGATATCATCTCTCTTTACAGAAAAAGATTGTTGAAGTTATCAAGGAAGCTGAGAAGAATGCTGGTGTTACTGTACATTCACTTGGTGAACTCTTCGTCTGTGGACCCAAATTTCAGATATTTTGAAAAACAAGGAATCTATTGTCATCTTGTATGAATCAAATGCTTCAAGCTCTTTGTCTCGTATAAATAAGAGATCTCGTGTGTCCAAATACTTGGAGATTAACGACGCTTTATATCAAGTACCTCCTGGCATGCTCAAAGAACATTTACCCCTGTGGGCCCCAGCTTACTGAAAAATCCAAGCAAATTGCTGTAATCATGGACAAGGAGTTTAAGGGAAGCAATGGATGGTTGGAAAAGTGGAAGAAGCGATATAACATTAGAAGAGTGACTGTGTGTGGAGAATCAGGTGATGTACAAGGGAATACTGTTGAGTCATGGAAGGAGAGATTTCCCGAGATTTTGAGGGGATATGCAAAGGAAGATATCTATAACCTAGATGAAACAGGATGCTTTTGGAGGGCTCTTCCAGAGCAAGGATTTGCTCAGAAGGGGAAGAAGTGCAAGGGTGGGAAGAAGTGTAAGCAGAGGGTCACAGTGACTTTCATAGCTGGTGATAAGGAGACTACTATTGTAATCTGGCAATCAGAAAACCCCAGGTGTTTTCGAGGTATGGATAAAAATAGTCTACCAGTCAAGAATTATCACCAGAAAAAAGCTTAGATGACAGGAGAAATCTTGGAAGCAGTATTGACCTCTTGCATTAAAAAAAGATCAATTTTGCTTTTTATGGATAATGCTGGTTGCCACCCAGAACATTTAAAAGAAAAATATAAAATAGTTTTTCTTCCACCAAATACAACATCTAAATTACAGCCACTATATAGACTTGGGGATCATCCAGAACTTCAAGGTCCATTATCGTCGGCTTCTCCTTCGCTATATATGTGTTAGCTAAGATTGATGATTGCAGTTGTGCTTCTGAGATAACGAAGTCTATTAATGTACTAACTGCAATCAGGTGGATATCTCAGGCATGGAGTGAAGTAAAACCAGAAATGATATCTAAGTGCTTCAGAAGTGGTGGTGTTCTTAATAGTGAGTTGGATGTGACCAGCTTAAATGAAGAAGATCCTTTTCAAGACATTGATGCCGAATTTGTACCAGGTGCACTCATTTCAAAGACAATGGGCTCCAAGGGTAGTTGTTCACCTGATGAGTATGTCAACGGAGAGAACAATCTTCCTGTATGTACTGAGTTTGATGATGATACCTGCGAAGAAAGCTTCTTAGCAAGCCTTTCTGAACAGTCATCCATTGTTGAATGTGAGGAAGCACTTACAGATGGAGAAGACCTAGACCTACTACCACCTCCCCCCAAATTGAGAAACTATGGAGAAGCTATACAATCATTAGAGGAGGTCAAAGGAAAGCCGTGCATGTTTTACCGAAGCCTTGAGTACCAGTTTTCTAATTGCTTGTCTTCATTCAGTTAATGCCAGACAAAGTGTTCTACATTCATACTTCGGTGCCCTTCACACTGAATAACTGCATCAATTTATGTCTACAATTAACAAGTATCTTATAATTATTATGTACACATATATAATATAATATGCATGTGATATCTATAATTGATGAATGAACAAACAATCCACGTTCACCACCTATGATACAATGAGATTAATGGGAAAAACCTCTGAATAAGGGACACCGCCGAATAATGGACAAAAGTCTTCGTCCAAATGCGTCCGTTATTCAGAAGTTCCACTGTACTCGCGGTGGGCGAGTCTGCTTGCTTATATATAATTATTATGTACTCGCGGTTTGAGGGAGGCGAGTCTGCATAATCGCAAATTTCGGTCAGGTTTGAGTCTACATTACGGTCAGGTTTGAGGGGGGGGGGGGGGGGGGGGGGGGCTTGTTTACATATAATTATGTACTCGCAAATATCGGTTTGAGGGGGGCTTGTAGGTCAGGTTTGAGGGGGGCGTGTCAGCTTGTTTATCGAGGCGGACCTGAAACTGACGATGGATGGAAAATTGAAACGCTGCGTGATTTTGTCAGTATCTGTGGTGGCTGCCTTTGTGCTACTGTTAAGTTCTTACAGCTTTAGTAGGGAAATTGGAGCAGAACAAAAAGGAGGAATTGCACTGAATAAGGATGGAGATAAAGAGAACTTGGATGATAATGATAAAACGAATTTTTTTGCCATATTCAACCCTGGCTGCATATCAAGAAAATTGAAGGATTACAAGCCAAACAAAGCTTCAGTGGTCTACCATCATCCAGACATAGTGCACTACGTCATGCTCTCAACCAAACCCCGATACCAGCTCATCTTTCGTGACTATATGTCATTGCTTTCTGTTTACAAGTTTCTCAAGCCTGAGAAAATTATATTACATTCCAATGCTGAAATTGTGGGAGCTTACTGGAGGTCTATGCAGGAATGGAAAGGCACCAAGGTAGAAATTAACAAAATTGAAAGGGTTCCAATGCTGTCCAATGTGAAGGTTGCGTACATTGAGCATGAAGCGGATTATACTAAAGTAAAAATACTTAACGAAATTGGGGGGACAATATTTGATTTTGATGTGATCATGGTCAATGGAACAAAGTGGAGACAAAAACAGAATATATCAGAGTGCGTGCTTTCTCTTGAGTTGGACCACCTCAACTTAGGTATACTTTCATGTATAAAAGGCACATCATTTGCTAAGAAATGGCTTAACAAATACGACACTGGCTACAAGGGAGGATAGATATACAATAGTGGCCACGTTCAAGGGGAAATCCTGAAGATGGCAGATAGCAAAAATACATGCCACAATGTGTACGTGGACGAAACAACAGCACAAGATCCCTTATATAATGAAGTTATAAGGTGGGTAGATGATAAACATGTTGTCAACTGGAAGAAAAAGTCTGCAGCTCATTATTTTTATGCTATGCTGCCTAAATATAGTTCACTGAAGAAGAAGGATTTGGATGAGAAGCTGATAATGCAAAATAGTTCACTGGGAGACTTATTTCGGCATGTTATTGTGATGCTCGCTAGTCATTACTACTGTTTCATTTTCTTTGACTATAAAGATGGCGTAACAATGCATTCTAAATCTTAACAAGTGTTTGTACAAATTTGATGTAGTGTATATAATGACCGTTTTCAATGAACATGATGCATTATTTTACAGTGCACTTGTTGAGCTGTTGCTCATCATTGTTGAGTGAAGATGAACACTATAATAATCATGAAAAACCTTTATATGTAGGAATGGCCTATCCTATGAACCAGCTGCATATTTATACTCCCCACTCCCATCTTATATATTAAATGTCAAATTCACTTAAGTGTCAATGTCAGAGAATGACTTGACAGGTATTCTACCTCACAGAGAACACTCAAGTGACTTCTTACCTGACATCAAGTCTGAAGAACCTGGAAAGAACCCTGAAAAAAATATGAAGCTAAAAAGAATTATTAAAGAAGACCCCACCAGACCACAGCCATGAAACGAAATCTGTAAAGGATCATGTGAAAGTTAATGCAACTATTGATCCAATAGAAGCCCAATTGTTGTCCAAATATGTTCAACTAGGATTTCCTACCAGAGACAAGTATCTAGGAGTACCCAATGATTCTGATTGGTCAAAAGCCAATCAAGAAACGTCACAGCAGCTCTCTGAAATAAGAAGATTCTAGGAGTGCTGTCATGCGAACTGTGTTTAAAAGGGACTGTAATCATTAGTTTAGAGGGGGGAGAAAAACCAGTAAGTAAAGTAGAATTGAACAGTGTTTAATTAGTCTTTGACCGTTAATAGTATAAACGTAAGTTATGACTGTTTAACCACCACTCTGGAGGGTCTAAGTGGGTAGTTGATTATTAGTCTAGTTGAGGTTGCTGGCTGAGTGAGTCAGTAAATAGACTAGGCGTCATGGAAACCAGGGGACTTAATTAAGTGACCTAATTGTGGTCCAGTCCGTTGTAAGTGGCTTAGAGTAGCACGTGACAAAGTGGGTTTCCAACACTAATTAAAGAAATAAAATAGTTAATGTGAGAGGTACCTGCCAATTGCATATGCAATGTCTGTTAGTGTGAGAGACATGCTAATTATTGATAGTGGTATTCAGAGAATGCTTGCAGAGAAGAACTCGCCTACGAGAATGCATTCTAGGGTGGTTTAGGTACTAGAGAGGGATCCAAGAATACTTACCGTAACCCACTCACTGTCAGATTACTGGGTGAGATTTTTTTAAAATTAAAAAAATTAAGTCCCTAGCACCATACACTATCATGCAATAGCTTGATAAACATTGTGGTCAGTTGTTTTGACCACCCAATGACCATATATTTTGCATATAAAGCACAATCTGCTTATAAACATTCAGCAATCTCCTAATGTATTGGAGACAATCATTTTACCTGGGGGGAAATTGCTACTTCCCTTTGTGCAACTAACAATGCTAGATCTCATTCATAAACCTGAGAAGCCCTCTTCATTCATGCCTAATCCACCCACATTCCAATAATTTTGATTCATGTGCCCAATTTATCCACGGATCCATGTTTACAAGAAGGCCAGGCAAGCATGAATTCTGCAATCTTCTTCCTCACCAATATCATTATGAGATGAGTCAAGATAATAAATATATATACCTGTCAGTCATTAGAAAAATGACTTCTGCTAGACTAAGTTGCCAGGGGGGTCATTATGGTTACAGTTTTAGAGCTCCATAGATTTTGCGCATTTCACTGCATGGACTTTATTATATATTTAAAAAAGATAGATCACTCCTTGCACTCTCTTTTAATACTAAAAATGTTGCATGGGTACGACCATGCCAAAGTTACATGCTGCCAAAATTGGAGTTCCTCAAAATCTTAGTGCCTTAATTGGATTGGAAATTAATAGCTAAGCCTCTGAAATGGCTAGTGTCACAAGAGGCAGCCTTACTCTGTGCAATGAACAGGCCTGGACTGAAAATAGGGCACACCAGGAAATTCCCCCCTGCCGTGGGCTGGTGCTTTAATTAAAAGGGGGACTGTAACCTAAACTAGTAAGTGTCAAAAAAAACTTGTGGTTACCACTTTAGAGTTCTGCCAACTTCAAATGGTGTCACAAGAGGCAGCCTTACTCTGTGCAATGAACAGGCCTGGACTGAAAATAGGGCACACCAGGAAATTCCCCCCTGCCGTGGGCTGGTGCATTAATTAATAAAAAGGGGGACTGTAACCTAAACTAGTAAGTGTCAAAAAAAACTTGTGGTTACCACTTTAGAGTTCTGCCCACTTCAAATGGACTTGATATATAGCTCAAAATATAGGTTTCTCTCTGTGCTCCTTAATTTCATAGGTAGAGTATAACCAACTTACTGGAGCTAAAGTGGGGGCACCTCAAAACCTGAGTGCCTGAGTTAGGAACGTATTTTCTGCCAAATGGCCCAAGTGCTAGAGAGCTGAAATTAGCTAGAGGAAGCCCAACTCTACACAATGGCTTGTTTAATTAGGCACTAAAACTTGAGGATTTGGTCAAGCGCAAGGTTGGAAATACCTGGCGCTTCAACCACGTACTCAAGTTTCATCGCCTAATTGTTTGTCAGGCCTCAGCCCTGACTCGCTGCAGAGCAGCCCTGAAAAGATCTAACTATAAATAGAATTTATAAATAGAGCTAGAACTCATGATCTCAGACTATCAACACATAGGACAATGAACTCATGACCCTCAGACTATCAAGACATAAGAACAATCATGATATCATCTCACACTCTTAGATAAGTCGACATACAGTAATTCTACTATTATCACACTGACACCATAAGCTGTGAAAGCCTGGCTGCAAGGGTATTTAAACCCCTCTGCAGTCCAGGCTTGGGCAGTCTCATCCTATCTGCTACTCGACTGTTGTTTTAATATAAGCTACTTAAGATCTAAAACTCTTTTGTCAAGCTTTGGGTTTAGCTAGAAGAAGTTGGGAAGAGACTGGTGCAGCGAATTACCAAAGTTGGTATCTGTTAGGTTTCTTGTGGTTGGGACTCTAACAGGCTTCCTCTAGCCACTGGTGCTAATATCAGCTCTGTACACTTGGCACTCTGGAGAAAAATATGTTCCTAAATCAGGCACTCGGGTTTTGAGGTACCTCCACTTTAGCTCCAGTAACTTGGCCATAGTCCAAGCAAACAACAACAACAACAAAAATAGCTACACTGGCCCTATTCAGAGCTCATTCAACTCGTTTGATGCGGCCCCTATACATTCATTCCTATGATTAATGCTTAACATGAATCAAACAAACACATCGTGAATATACTGTTTCTACTTCGCGAAAAGAACCCTGAACCAACCATAGGCCGTAATCTCTCGCTAGTTGATCAAGTATGTGCCTCGATCGACAGTTCTAAAACCTGCATATGAAACATGCGTACTGTCTGAGGCTATTTTGTTACCCTGGATGAAATGCCTCCCTCCACAGTTCTAAAACCTGCGTAAGAAACCTGCATCTAAAATACAATCTGAGGATATTTTGTTCCCCTGGATAAAATGCCTCCCTCTACAGGATAGATGTTCCCCTCCCCGTCCCCCCATGTTTACATGGCGCTGCCGAGTTATGTTGAAAGCATCCATTGTTCATTGAAGTAGCTAGTCTTGCAGTCTGATGTTGAGGATGGCTGAAACTGCCCCTTCAACACTTTGCAGCTAAGATGATGAAATTGTGGACAAGCTAACTGTTATTTCAACAGAGCATGATTAAAACAAGAAAATGATCCTGAGGAATCATTACGAAGTTAAGAGAAGGATCCCTACTGCTCCTCAAGTGGGAAGCCTGAGTGGAAGAAGGTAGTTAGGACAGCCGAAGAAAGAAGAGAGTGAGGGGGAACAGTTTTTTTGGTTTCCCCCCCCCCCCCCAAAAAAAAATTGTGGTTACTAATTTATAGCTCCATAGATTCTGTAAACTTCATGGTATGGACTTGATATATAGCTCACAAAATAGGTCTCTCTGTGTGCTCTCTTTTGATACCAAAATATTTTTCATAGACATAACTATAGCCAAGTTACTGGAAAGTGGCCACATAAATATCACCAGATTACCAAGTGCTAGACAGTTGAAATTAGCACCAGTGGCTAGAGGAAGCCTTACTCTACACAACGAGTGGTTTCATTAGGCGCTAAAACGTAAGTACGTGGTCAAGCATGTGGGTGGAAAATGAATTTTATGGAATTTGTTTTTTTTAGCTGCTACAGTAAATAGATTATTTTCACAGGAGTAAATTAATCTTTTCTGTTGTCATCTGTACCAGTTCATTGTTATGTGTCCAGAGGTAGATGTAATCTTCAACATGTCATATAAATTTGGCTCATGTATTCTGCATTAATTAGCTACTCCTGGCATTGGCAAGTCTCTCATTAGTCCCAAGTAACACGAACACACATACACAACACACACACACACACAAACGCATGCATGCACACACAAACACACAAAAAAAATTGGAGGGTCCAAATAGGCTGCTTCAGGTACACAGAAACATAGATAGATCCTTCTTCAAAGTTTTTTGGGGGATTTTCTATGGATCTTGTATGACTGGTTTACAACCTTAGCAAAGGATTCTAGGCACACGAGGAATTTGTGAATCTAATTAAGTAACTAATGAACTGGTAATAAATTTTAGGTTTGGGGGGATGGTTACAGTATCGATAATTCTTAATTTGTAAGGTTTGGGTTTCCACCACAGTCTCATTAGTAATCAAGAATGTGAGCTCCACAGCACTAGTCCAGCAGAGCAGGAATGCAAGAAATATGAGTACCATTTTATAGCATCTTTATAACCGACTCCATGTTTTTTCTCGAGAGAGAAAAAATGTCCACAAGGTGCTAATAAGCTGCTGATGTGAATTAGCTGAGATATGAGCTTAGGTTTAAAAAAATTTAATTGCCATCTGCCATTTTGATAGTGACTAATACAACTGCACTCCCTAATTGCCTCATCTCCAACTAACATTACACAGCTACAAACTGACAAGAGTTACGTCTGGCACATGAGCTACTAGCCAGATAAATGAGCTAGCTAACTAACTACTACATCTCTATGCATTACCAACATACCATGCCTATGGGGGTTCTCCTTTGCTATCATCTTTCTATTTACAAATACCTTCCCAAAAGCTCATGCGTAGCTATGTATCTATTTCCCCCTCCACACATAACTTGTGTACAACACATTTGTTCACCACTACTATGTAGCTATGTAGCAGGAGAAGCTCCTCAGTCATGGCTCCACTTAGGTTCTCCTCATCTACAAATACTCTAGTGTTTAATCATGGTGCAGCTCATTTCATGGAAGTGATGGAAGAAATGATCATAACCGACCCTTGTATTTCATATCTGGTCTGTTGCATCAGCTCTCCGATCCCATTGCATTTCATGTCGATTGGCAATGCACACAACAGATTACTTTGTATTATGTTGTGAACCGGTACTAATATAACCTGCAAATAACATAGAGACAAAGAATTTGTGGTTCAAACTTCAGAGATTTTGCAAACTTTACTGACTTAATATTAGCTCAAAAGATAGGTCTCTCTGTGTGCTCTCTTGGGGGGACAGTGGCATTAATTATTTATTTATTACTTGTGGTTACCACTTTAGAGCACCGTAGATTCTGTAAACTTCATGGTATAAACTTGATATATGCCTAAAACGATAGGTCTCTCTATGTCCTCTCTTTTGATACTACAATATTTTTCATAAGTACAACTATAGCCAAGTTACTAGACCTAAAGTGGAGGTAACTTCAAAACCTGAATGCCTGAACCCTCAATGGGTGTTTTCATTAGGCGCTAAAACGTAACGTGATCAAGTGCGTGGGTAGAAAATGAGTTTTATGGAAATTCATTTTCCACCCGCATGCTTGGCCACGTACTTATATTTTAGCACCTAATGAAAACACTCTTATATTTATATGCATCTTGAGGACTAAATGCCTGAGTGTATATTCAGCAATACTCTCATTAATGTCTTCAAAGGATGGGTGTATATTCTCATTAATGACTTCAAAGGATGATAGTCCATTAACACCAGTTTGTTGGTGCCATGCTATGCTTAATTATTTATTTTTAGTTAATTACACGTGCACTAATTTATTTGGCTACTGGCTGATTGATCCTAGGCGGCTGATCCACATCGTGGCACCCTCCACAAGCAGATGGCCAACCGTTGCAGAAGGTGGCGTGTCGATTCTGCTGGTGGTATTCCCAGGCATTGTCCCTGAAGCCGGCCAATAGCCCTGATGGTCTCCAACCCTTCCTCGCCCCAACCCCCCCCCACAGCAACAGGTATGAAGCTGACTCCCACTGAGTGACACAAGCGCTTGAATGAGTGGTGGCAGCTCTAGAGATTGTTGCCTGCTGCAGCGGAGAAATGACTGTTATGTCGAGGGCGGCTGGTTGTCCCCTTTTCCATGTGGGGAGGAAGATCTCAGCAGGGCGGCTGGAGGATCCAGGGATTAGAGCAGGTGTGATAGCGATTTGGGGACTCCAGTGAATTGGGGACCCCCGGCCCTTAATCCCTAGCGTTTTAGGGAACCCGGGGTCCCTAAAACGCTAGGATCCCTAAAACGCTAGGATTTAGGGCCCCATCTGGAGATTTGGGGATCCCACTTGCGCATGCCAAAAAAAACGCGGAAAGAATGGCGTACGAAGAAAGCTACGAGAAAGAAGCAAAGATATATACCAATATTTCGTTCATATCTCTTATCCTGCAGGTGTGGACAAGCAATATAAGCATGGGCTTAGAAAGCGAAGTAAATTTTTTACCCACGATCGAGGTCAACTCTATTATGTCGGTGGAAAATCTAAGGCAAGAGGGAAACCTGCATGTATATAGATTAGTCATAAACAGTTCTGAAGATAAAATGAGAATAATAGGAAGTATCCATGACCAAGCTCATTTTGGTAGAGATAAAACTGTGGCTCAAGTCAGCTCCAAATACTACTGGGCTAACTTATACAATGATGTTACTTCTTATGTAAGTTGATTTTGTTTGGTTTGGTTTGGATGATATAATTTAGCCATTGCACAGGTGGAGACTTGTGAAAAATGTCAAAAGAATAATGCAAAATTGCATAAGCAACATGAACCTCTCCATCCAATTCCAGTCAAGGATAAGGCTTGGTCTCAAATTGGAATGGACCTTGTTGGCCCACTTCCAGAAACCAGTAGTGGAAATAAGTATGTAATGACAATTTCAGATTACTATACAAAGTGGGCTGAAGCTGCAGCTCTAAAGGACAAAACAGCTACTTCAGTAGCAGAAGTTTTATATTCAGTAAATTTAGTTACTTGAATAAAAATATAATAGATAACTCAATGTTTTCTGGTAATAAGATGCAAATGCAATAATCTTTGGTTTAATAGCTACTTTTAATACTTTTAATACTTTTAACACGTCTACAACAAAAACCTGCAGGAAAATGTTATTATCCTTTCCCCAAGAGGAAGGAATTGATAATGGTTCGTTGGTAGACATAATATAGCCTTCCCTAGCAATAGTGCTTGGAAAGAGCAGGATCAGCTTGAAAACAATGATCATTGTTAAAACATTCACTTCCTTGAACTGGAAGCACAGTTTCCCATTACGATTGGGCATATGCAGATAATGTATGGTTTATTTTGTGAATGATATGCATAACAATGAAGGTCTTCTCCCAGGAAAAAAAGGGGTGTTTCTAAAATGCTCACAACTCGCCAAGTTTTAAGGTAACAAGTTCTAAACTTCACATGGTGTTCACAGTATGTCTGAACCTTTTCCAGCCACAATTGTGGGTGTGGCTTTGCTTTATTACAGTAGAAATGGGTGTGGCAAATATTCTTGGGACCCTCCAGCAAGGACAGCTGTTACTTGTGCTGTGTTGATGTTGTGGTTTAGTCAGTTAATATAATAACAAAAGAAGGGTAGTATTGTGCATTGACATTGAGATTTTCTTACTGGCTAGAAGGAATGAATTTTAGAAATTCAAAATCCCTTCAACACCAAATTTCTGACGGGATTGGGACTTAAAATACTTTGTATTACATTGTATTACAGAGAGACTATATTAAAAATAGAAATCAAGAATGTCATTGCACAGATCTCATTGAGAGGACTCCAGAGATACCCAATACAGGCTGGTCCGGCAGACCCGGCAGCTGCCGGACCAAAGTTTCCGACCAAAGTTTCACTACTAACCTCCAGTTATCAAGCAACTTTACTGAGAGCTCAGGTTGTCTTGTTTAAAAAATTCAAATGAAGCCCACCAAACTACGCCCCTAAAAAAAATTTGCGTGCTATTTTAGTATTATAGCGAGCGGATCATGGCTGCGCAAATGGTTACTTTTTGGACTACAGCGAGAGAATACTGAAGATTACTGAACAACTTGAGGTACAATTGCAGTTTAGGGGCGCCACGTGAATCCACAATTGGCGCCGCGAAAATTGCCGCGCACAATTTTTTTACACAATATGATACAATAATTATGATTAACAACGTTGTAAACATCTGAAATATGATTAATAATTTAATTTGTGCAAATGGAGTCCCTTTCCGCGAAAATTGCCGCGCACAACATTTTTACACAATAATGATACAATAATTATGATAAATAAAAAAGTTTGTAAACATCTAAAATATGATTAATATTTTGTGCAAATGGAGTATACTTTCTCCTCCACACATATTCTATGAGGTACCCTTCCAAGAGGGGCTTGCTGGTGCCATGAAGCTTCATTTTCCTCTTGGCATTTGCAGAGTTGCCAACCGTCCCGGAATGGCCGGGACAGTCCCGGAATTTTGAGCATTGTCCCGGTGGTGTCCTTGTCCCGGAAATGTCCCGGAATTTACAGCTATGCGCACCTTGCGCTTCCACTCGCTTAGATGGCCACTGCTGTCTCAAACTTGTTTAGTTTAGTCCTTTAACACTCGTAAAGCAACAAAAACAGGACACTTTTTAGCAGAGAAAAACTTCAGATAAACAATTACGGGTGTGCGAAACAACCTTTGACCTTGTTTCGATTGGAGGTGCGGCACAAACGTGAAACTTCTCAGCACGTTATATGATAATTGCAGAAAAATGGTAGCAAAGAAGCAGAGGAGAGAATGCCATTTTGACAATAAATGGATCAAAGAATTTCAGGGGATAGGCAAGAGTTTCAAAGGTATAAATAATATATATATAATGAAATTGATTGACAAAGTAAGTAAGCATGGAATACAGCAAATACAGGGTAAATAACAACAATACAGGGTAAATAATAACATCATGGGTACAGTGTGCTGCTTGTGTTCAATGCAATAGTAATGTCAGTAGTCTTGCCTTCATTTTAGTTCACTTGTATGCCCGATGTACTCTGTGTGCAATCGACTTTGGTGTTACCCATGGTGGCCGTAATGATGTCACATCTCACCTCAAGAGCAAGAAACATAAGGATATGTCAAAGGCTGTGCTATCAACTATTCCAATCACCTCTCTCTTCCAACATCAGAGAAGTGATCAAGCAGAGGTCAAGTGGGCTACATTTGTTGCTAAGCACAACATATCCTTTCTGTCTAGTGACCATGCCACCAAGCTTTTCAGCAAGATGTTCCCAGACTCTGAAATTGCAAAGAAATTATCCTGTTCCCACACCAAAACCACCGCCATAGTGAAGAAAGCTCTTGCTCCTTACTTCACACAGAGAGTTATGTCAAGTGGTCCATTCTCTTTGATGATTGATGAATCCCATGACAAGAGGGATAAGTCTTGCATAATTCTTTTGAGGCTTCTTGATCCACAGGTAGGTGAAGTACGGACGAGATTCTTGGATATGCCTGTTGTGAACATTGATATAGCTACCAACTTGTTTCAAGCCTTGAAGGAGTCACTGACTAAGAATGGGCTCAGCTTTGACAATGCAGTGTCTTTCATCTCTGATACCACCAATGTTATGAAAGGAGTGAGGTCAGGTGTGCAGAAGCTGATTAAGGATGAGATCCCAACTTTGTATGATGTTGGTTGCATCTGCCATTTGGCTGATTTAACGGTCAAAGCTGGTTTGAAGGTACTCCCAGTGAACATTGACCAGCTGTTCATCGACATATTCTACTACTTCCATAGCAGCAAGAGAGCAGCAATTTGTCATCCTATGGTGTTCACTTTTCACTACTGAGCCAGGGGTGATTTTGAAGCATTGCCCCACAGATGGCTCAGCTTGCTGAAGTGTGTGAATCGTTACCTCAGGAAGTATGATGGTTTGAAGTCATTCTTCTTGTCTTGTGAGGAAGCTGAACAGCTAAGGTCTGTAGCATTCTTTCAAGAAACCTCTGTTGTTCTTTTATCTGGCCCTCAATGGATCAATTCAACCGCCTCTTCCAGAAATCTACAGAGAATACTACCTCACAGCTGTATGATGAGATGAACCGGTTAGTGAACCAGTTAGTTAGGTCCGTATAAAATTAATGGCGAAAGGCGCACGCTAATTAGGAGGCGTGGTCAAACATTCGCGCCGTATATATAATGTCCCGGAATTAACTTATGGAAAGTTGGCAAGTATGCGATTTGTCCATGTACCCTCGTTGGATTGGGTGTATGCAGGGTCAACAAAATTCTGGGAATGGTTTACCGTAAGGTGTGTATACCCAACTTGATTGAGACTCATATAGGCTCTCCACTCATCTGTATGAATCTCTGTGCCAGGAAGCACATACCTCTGGATTACAGGGATGAGCGTGTTGGCAAGGCACAACAGCAAGGAACACTTTATCGGTGCCACGTTCTACTCCTCCTGACCTAGGAGACCCACTTCCCATTCGTGATTCGGCCCCTATTGTATTTCCTTTTGCCAAATTTAGCTCAATTTCAACAACACTGCCTGGACCTCCAAGCATGTCGGGATGACTGTCAAGATATTGGGCACATACCTGTAAAGAGCGAGGGCAATGAAGTATAATGGATTGAAATATTATTATTATAGCCCTAGCCTAGCCCTACCTCTCGTAGGAAGTGGCACCAGTCAACACCTGCGTGTTCAGCAATCCCAACCCACTTCCTAATCTTAATCTGCTGGATTTCCTCTGCCCACAGATAGGTGATCTCTAGGATCTTCTCCAGCGATAGGTTACTGCCTTCAAACCATGAAGCATGACGAATGGACCTCTTCTTCTGGCAGTTTCTGTCTGGGCACTTCCACCTGCAGAAAGAGGGTTGGGTTGTATTATTCTCTGTCTCATGTTTATAGCTGCACTGTACCTATACCCATCTGTTTCTGTTGCATTCTCCCATCGCATAGCTCCTCCACACCCATGACAAGGCATAGAGCGAGCCAGAAGTCCATGCTGCTTGCAACAATTGATGATGGTGTCAGTACCTCTCTCAACAAGCGCTTGTAAGACCAATAAGTCAGTGGCTAAAAATGTTGTGCGCGGAAATTCACGCGGCGTTAATTGTGGCCCCTAAACTGCAATGAGTCCTTATCTGCAGCAGAAGCTCAAGTTCTGGCTAAACAGACGGTCCAGACATTACAGAACATGAGGAGTGATGAGATGGGTTTTTTTATTTTAGCATATTGAGTGTCTACGTGAACAGACTGATACAAATGAGCCACAACTACCTCGGGATCGAAAAGCTCCAAAGCGTTTTGAGAGTGGAACAGGAGAATCTCATCAGTACACTGCAGTTGAAGATTATTATCGTTGCTTTTACTTTAAAGCAATAGACTTGGACATGTCAGCAATTCAAGATTGCTTTGATCAGCCAGGATATGCTGTTTACTAAAATCTTGAAGAATTGCTTGTAAAAGCTGCCAATAAAAAGGCTGAGTTAAGTGACCTTTTATGGAGATGACTTCAATAAGAGTGAGCTTTCAACTTAACTTCAAGTTTTTAGTTCAAGTTTTAGCTCACGTGAGTCAGATGGAACTGTAACACTGAAAGATATCTTGACTTTTCTTCGCAATCTTTCTGATGGTCAACGTGCCTTTTTTAAGCAGGTGTGCTGGGTTGCCCATCTAATCCTTGTGATGCCTGCTACGAATGCTACTGAAAGATCTTTTTCATGCATGAAAAGAATAGAAACATACTTACGAAGTACTATGAAACAGGATAGACTTAATCATCTAATGATACTAAACATTTACAAAGAAGCTTTGGATCACCTTGATCTAGTCACAATTGCAAATGAATTTGTGAGAAACAATGAGCACAGACTCCGAGTGTTCGGGAACTTGTGAACTTATTTCAGACTAGGTTTATTCCAGGTATATATATTATTTTCAGTTACCATGATATTTCTTTTCAATAAGGTGCGTGTATCCCCCTCCCCACACACACTTTCGCCTGACCAATCCCAAAATGCTTCCTACCCCTCTGCAATATGACTTATCAAATCAAAGTATGGGGAAGAAAAATTGTCCTAGGGTCAAACAAGATAGTATACAGTAAAATGCAATACAAAATAACGTTAACTTGAACATTGGTTGTACAAGGTATGGAGTGTCAATAGCTGTTACAATAGGTTCAGTTGACACTACTGTTTCACACTAGGGTTCAGTTGGATTTTGGGGGTAGCACTAGGTCCAGGATCACTGGCATCAAATGCCCCCCCCCCCTCCCCCTGCACCATAGACCACACCTCTCTCTCTCTGAATGTTTGTCTTGAAGCCCCTTTCTGATCCGTCTCCTTCTTTTTCTCAGTGCCTTGGCCATGAGTTAGCATGAATATAGACTGTTTTAGCTAGACAGCTGAAAGCTGCATGCATTGTAGTATTTTATGGTACAAAAAAAGAAAAATATGTTTGTTTTTTTAATTTTCCCTGGGAGATTACCTTAAGTAAGTGGTCAATAGGTCTATAGGGTTCAAGATATATAATTCTACTCTCCTTTCCTTTACTTTCTGCAATAATGTATTTAATTAATTATAGACCAACGGATTGACAGAACGCTTCAACCAAACATTGAATCGTGCTCTGATGAAGGTTGTCAATGATCAACAAACCGATTGGGATGAAAAATTGGATTCTATTCTCTTCGGCTATCGTGTGGCAAAGCAGTGTATGACAGGTTACTCTCCTTTTTTTATGATATTTCATCGTGAACCTCGACTTCCCATTGACATGGAACTCATGCCTGTTCAAGATGCTTCTTCAGATGAAGAAAAAATTGACCACTACATTCAGACTGTTCTACAAATT
Organism: Cladorhizidae sp. MBARI D1340-BT2; assembly: GCA_028752905.1. NCBI lineage: Eukaryota > Metazoa > Porifera > Demospongiae > Poecilosclerida > Cladorhizidae > Cladorhizidae sp. MBARI D1340-BT2. Next base: position 21,041,532 of record JAQNBH010000001.1, read on the forward strand.
CAAGAAGAAATTCGACCTTTCGCAATGAGAAACATAAAAAAAGCTCAAGACTACCAAAAGGATTATTATGACAAGCGATGAGTTCCAAAGGTATATATGATAGCCCAGGTAATTATTATAATCATTCCTAACCATTGAAAATTGTTATCCTAATTGCTAAGAATTACAATATGGCACACAAGTTCTAGTAGAGAACTCCAAAGACAAAGGACGAAAAGGAGGACAGCTTTGTGAGAGATGGAGTGGTCCCTACACTATCAATAGAAGTGTCGGAAAAGGAATCTATGAATTAAGAAATTCAAGTGGAGTGATTCTGAAGTCAAAATACAATGTAGGATGGTTGAAGGTGTGTACACAGTATTTATTTTAATATAATTTAACAGTTATTGTTTTTTAAAAATCAAAATTAAGGAATTCAAACCAAGAGAAGAACAGGTAGAGAAACAGGATCACATTCAGCAACCAGCCCCAGTGGAAGAGAAGGGGCAACAGGTGAAAATACCAGTTCTGAATAGTGACCAGGACAAGGAGGACCGACCGTCCCTGTTGGAATGTCAGGAATGTGAAGCTGATCACAACAACATGGAACAACCAGGCCTTGTACTAAATGAGCAGCACCAGGTGGAACAGCCAAGACAGACCTGGCTACTGCACTGAAGAGGCCAACACGGGTAAATCTTCCAGGGCAAGTGGGGCACAAAAAAAGAAAAAGCCAACATGCTCCTGTGTTCTCCAAATGAATGAGGGAAGACATCAAGAGAGGAAGACAACTTGAAGACCAACACATCAATTTTTGATAAAGGAACAATTTCCTCACATTGAAGGATTTCAAGATTGTCTTTTTATGCAAAACAATGGGTTTATCCCACAGCAACAGGATTCCATCCAAGTACATTTCTCTGGTGGAAATCATTGGTGTGTATCCAACTCTGTTGGAACTGATATCAGCCTTTATGATAGCCTACAAACCAATGTTCTTAAAACATCACTGACGCACCAGCTAGCTCGCATTTACAGACCTTTGGTCACAATTAGCGATGAAGATGGTGATGTTGATCCAGAAATGGTCATTTACTTTTCTGATGTGCAGCAGCAGAAAGGAACTGCAGATTGTGGTCTCTTCGCCATTGCCTTTGCCTTTCACTTGGCTATAGGTGGTAATCCAGAAAACCTCATTTTTGACCAAGCACAGATGCGTCCTCACCTTACAAAGTAAATTATTGGTGTATCACTACTATAATATAGCACTAATATGGTCTTATCATCATATTTTCTCCCTTTATATATTAGATGTTTTCAACAGAAGAAAATGGAGCGTTTTCCAAGTGTATAAACTGAAAAAATGCCAAAGAAATTGTCTGGTATTGGTGATCACTGGCCATTTCACCAGATCGAATTGTGTTTAATGCCAGAAGACTAGAGCGATAACATGATTTGTTGTGATGCATGTGGAAAATGGCTTCATCTTAAATGTGTTGGACTAATGCATGCTCCGACACAGGAGAAATGGCTCTGCCAGATGTGCATAAAAATATCTTCTTGATTTAATTTTTCCTTGACTATAATATAATTATTGTATTGCCATTATTGTGTTGACTATTGTGTATAATGGATGGCTATGCCTATAATGTCAGTGCTTATAGTTGGTAGGAGACCATTCTTTATGAGGATCCCTATAACAGATCCCCACATCTCTAGTGTTGTAGAGATATACAAGTTATCACTAGAAGACTACACTACAAGGCTGTAGATAAGGGGGGGCGCCCCCCAAAATTTCTGGGAAAAAACAAATCAATGCAATAAGCTGATGTCTTGGAATACACATGCAGTGGCCAGAATATTTTTGGCAAATTTGACTAATTGACTTTTATCTAAATGTATTTTGGTGTATCTCTCCAAAGCTTCAGAGACACTCATTTTAATTTTTTGAGGTTTGAAATGTGTCGAACATTCCCCTCCCACACCCTCCAGAGACACTCATTTTAATTTTTTGAGGTTTGAAATGTGTTGAACATCCCCCTCCCACACCCTCACCCTTGCTCTGGCTACATGATCCATCAATCCCCTAACTGGATAACCCCTCCCCCCCCCAAATATATTTTTTATCTACAAGCGGACAGCCTTGTACTAAGGGATCCCTAAATCCCTAAGAGATCCCCATATCCCTAGAGAAATGGGGATGGCGGTCCCCAATAAAAGGGGTCCCCATTTCCAGGTCACACCGGCACTTCCTTCCTGGGCGCCAGAGCAGCAGACTGGGCTGCAGAGAAAACTGCATCCCTTAGGGAGTTGTGCGGTAAATACGATCCCCATTACCACCACAACCAATCTGGTGGTCACCGAGGGAGTCAGCCTCAGTCCGGCATATGGGGCAATGGGTCCCCTCCTCCACAATCCTGAGTCCCAGCCAGGCACTCAGCATCGTAAAGGTGGAGGCTGAGGGTCTGGGAAGGGATGACGTTAATCCAGTCACCCGCATGAGGTCCGCGCGCCTGACCACGTAAAAATTTAACGCCTAGCCCAATGTTTTTCACTTTGGAGTTATTCTGGATGAGGTTTTTGGGATGTAGGTTTTTGAGGTCCCTGCACTTTAGAGTCTAGTAACTTGCCTACATAGGTATAATTATACCTATGAAATATATTTTAGTATCAAAAGAGAGAACACAGAGAGAGATATCTTTTGAGCTATATATCAAGTCCATACCATGAAGTTTGCAGAATCTACGGACCAGGTCTAAAGTTGTAACCACAAGTAAAAATAAAAAAATATAAAAATACCATCAACCCCCCTTTTATAGAGCTTGCATGCCTTATCCTCATTTGCAATACCTGCGACTTTTAAGGCTTGACTAATAATGCTGCGACTAAGGTTAACATATTGATCATGCTGACTGTAGCTCAAATTAGTAGTAAATACGGTGTTCATGAATGCAAATAAATGGCATCATCAAGTTAATGAAGTAATGTTGAAAAAAAGCTTTGCGCGCTTTTAAATATCACCGATGGAAAGGATATGACTCTGTTTGAAGTTGATAGTGCCGCAAATCGTATTAGAGAAGAAGTAGGGGATAGTGAAGCTTATGGCGCACAATGGGTTGCGGCTTATCTGTCCTTGAATACTCAGATTACAAAGCAAAAAACAGTGCTGAATAGACAAATAAGACAAATTAATAACAATAGTACTTTTATTACTCTGTTGTTCAAACATTACCCAAGCGCGTGGCAATGTACAGGTGGACATAAGAATGGTGGCCGTTTATTGCTCCGTATATTGAACATGCTTACGCCCACACGCTTGATTCTTAAGCCTAGCTCTCCTCAGTTCCTCAGCTTCTACAGCAAGCTTAGCTCTTTGTCGTTCACTTTTTTGTCCCATTTGATATTTATCCGTCGTAGCGAATTAAAGCACCGGGTATTTCCTGGTATGCCCTATTGCCAGTCCAGGCCTGTTCATTGCATGGAGTAAGGCTGCCTCTTGTGATACTAGTCCAGTGTTTTATCTAGAAGTTAGGTTTTGGGGGGGAGAACAGTCAGCAGCTATATTAGTCTCGAGGCCAAACTATTCATGCATGTTGAAAGATTTCCTTGGAATTATAGTCTGGCCTCGAGACTACGCTATCTAGAGGATATACACAGAATAATCATTATGGTAGAATTTTCATCTTATAATATAAACAACAATTGAGTCATATTTGAATGCGTCGATCACAACGACGAGAATGCCATTTCCTTACAATTTCGTCAGATTGTTCATCAGTTAAAGTGTTAGGTTTCAGCAGAAACACGCATACAGTGAGCTAAGTTTTCTGGTAACATTTGCTGTAGTAATCTATTGCAAATTCTACCCATTGTACTAAAACTCTGTTCAACCGAGGCTGTACCAAGAGGACAGACAAGAATAATCTTTGAAACTATTGAAAGAGAAGGAAAGGCATCTGCAAGATCACCCCCTTGAGAAGCCAGTTTCTGCAATACAAGTTTTGCAGTTGGACATTCTTGTTTTGTATATACCTTTAAGTAGTTTCGAAATGTCTTCCACTCATCCTGAAGATCAGATACATTTAGGCTGGAATGAAGAGAAGCAAGTTGAACCACTTCAGTCATTCCATATCTCACATCATCTTTGACTTTCTTGGGATCAAATATTGAAGTAGCACTACATATTGCAGCAACTTTGTCATTAAACCGTTCCTTGATGTTTTCAGATAAGGCTTTGATGTACGGAATAACTACACTTTTGTGGATTTCTTGATCAGTATGTTTGGTACTATCGAAAATAGGAAATGTACTTTCCTGAATAAAATTTGTAGCACTTGCACTGTACTCTTTTTGGCTGGATATTTCATTTAATCGGCCAATTACTGTCTTTAGGAGGTCAGGAACATCACACAGGGCTGCATTGTAGTGCTGAAGTTGATGAGCAAGTTTACAAACCTGATCCAAGATATCTTTAACTGCAAATAGCAGGATAACTGACTTGCGATCTTGAAAAATCAGCAGAACCTGAAAAGTGATTTGGCATTGGTAAGGGCAGGAGATACAAGATGGATTTCCCATTATAGAGCAGTGAAAGCTGTTGTTAAGTGTCTGAAAGGGATAACTGTTACACTTCAGCATCTTCATCAAGAGTCAGGGGATCTTTCAAGTGAAGCTGGTGGCTTACTGGGACTAACAGAAAATAGACGCCGCAAGCTATTCATTGCAGAGAATAACTGTTTAAGAGGCTTAAATTTTTCTGATGATTGAACACAGGCAAGCTGCAAAAGGTGGCTTCGACAGTGAACATATGTTGCTTCCTCACATTTCTCATTCTCTTCATTCGGACCTGAACTCCAGATATGTGACCAGACATATTGCTAGCTCCATCAAAGGCCAGGAGAAGTCCTTTCAAGAATGGAGATAATATAACCTGTTAAAACTTCGGCAGTTTCATCTGGAACATTCTGTATATCCAAGAAGCATTCATTTGTGCAGCCAGCAGTAGTAAGGTACCGCATACATACAGATAGCTCAGTATGATTTTTCATATCTGTTGCCATTTCCAGAGAGGTTGCTAAAGACTTGTATGTAGCATTTTTTCCCCTTATCTTCTGCCAATTTGCTAGATGGATTGCTTTCATCTAGATCAGTGCAAAATTCAATCAAACTTTCGTACTTTGTTATGTGAGCAACTTCGTTTCATTAGCCAGTATGCTACTTTTACATACTTACTGAGTATAAGTAGGTTTTCAGATTTTTCTGCATTACTGGAACACTGAAGTTGAGTAAATATTGATCCTCTTCTTTCTACTTCATTACACATTTCAGCCTGAGAAACAGCTTGCTTGTGTGAATTTGATAATTGATGCTTCAAAAGCTTATTATTCTTGGCTGAAGATCCTGTTGCCTTGCTCCATTTTGTGTATGGCTTTGAAATGAAAGTTCCATCAGAACCTTTAGGTAGACCATGGCTACCACAATAGAGCTGCTTGCAAAACTTACAGAAGGCACTTCCATCAGAAACCAACCAAGGATGCTTAGTACTGTATCTGTAGACTATGGATTTGGATTTGGCTACTTTCTTCACCATAGGTGGAGCCAATTCATGTTGATCACCATCATCACTAGTTACCTGCAGATCACTTGTGAGTGAAGTATAGTCAATCGAGTCCTGTGCTACACTCAACACTTTCATTCTGGTTAGACTCAAAACAACTACTAACCCAAAGAGATAGGTTTCTTTGCATAACCACTAGCTAAATCTTAATGCTCTCTTCAGAAAAACTTGGCACATTATAATTTGTGGTTAACACCTCTCATGTTGTCTAGCCATGAGAATAGCCTTTCTATTATCTTATCTTTTGAACATATTAGGGGCAAGTTTTTTGGGGGGAATCTTCCCCCTAACAGCCCTGGATAAAACACTCATTTCAGAGACTTAGCTAGCACTTTCAAATCCAATTCAGGCACTAAGATTTTGAGCAATTTTGGCAGCATGTAACCTTGGAATGGTCGTACCTATGCAGCATTTTTGTCTTAAAAGTGAGTGCACAGAGTGATCTATCTTTTTAAGTATATAATAAAGTTCATGCAGTGAAATACACAGAATCTATTGAGCTCCAAAATTGTAATCATAAAGATCCCCCAAAATAACTTGGCAATTTAATCTAGCAGAAGTCATTTTTCTAATGACAGGTGGTATATATATATACATATATTATCTTGACTCATCTCATAATGATATTGGTGAGGAAGAAGATTGCAGAATTCATGCTTGCCTGGGTGAGCCTTCTTGTGAACATGGATCCATGGATAAATTGGGCACAAGAATTGAAACTATTGGAATGTGGGTGGATGTGCTCTGACAAGGAAGGCATGAATGAAGATGGCTTCTCAGGTTTGTGAATGGGATCTAGTGTTGTTAGTTGCCCAAAAGGAAGTAGCTATTTTTCCCCAGGTAAAACGAGCTATGGCCTCAGATTTTTATTTATTCACTGAATACATTTTACACTGATGATGGATGGAACAAGTCTCTCTTTTGTCTCCTTGCTCTCCACCTCTCTCACAATAGTATGAATATCATTATAGCCTACTCACTAATACATGTGGCACTACCAGTATGAATATCATTATAGCCTACACACTAATACATGTGGCTATATATATATTATGAATATGTAAAAATTAATTCAATGTCATATGTAGGATAATCATATTCATATGTGGGTAGTACATAGAGACAAAGTACAGAATGCATGCACACAAAATATATAACAATGTAGTCTTGCTGACATTCAAAATTCTACTGTTTGGATCAATATTGGTAGTATATACCTGTTACAATGACAATATGATTCCTTTGCTCAATACATTAGCTATGCAAAATAGCTGTGCTATAATTTATAAATAAAGATAATGACATTCATACTTTGTGGTCATTGGGTGGTCAAAACACCTGATTACTATCTTTGTCAAGCTATTGCATAATAGTATGGTAGTTAGGGCCTTTATTTTTTTTATTTATTTTTTTTATCTCTCCCAGTAATCCGACAGTGAGAGGGTTAAGGTAAGTATCCTTGGGTCCCTCTCTGCTATAATTATATCTAAACCACCCTAGAATGCTTGTCATAGGCGAGTTCTTCTCGGCAAGCATTCTCTGAATACCATTATCAGTAATGAGCATGTCTCTTGAACACTAACAGACATTGCTTGTGCAATTGGCAGGTACCTCTCAACATTAACAATTTCATTTCATTGTCATCTTTACTTAGTCTGGTGAATTTGACATTTAATACACCCACTAAGATGGGAGTGGGGATTATAAATATGCAGCTGGTTCATAGGATAAACCATTCCTACATATAAAGGTTTTTCATGATTAGCATAGTGTTCATCTTCACTCAACAATGATGAGCAACAGCTCAACAAGTGCAGTGTTAAAAAATGCATCATGCTCATTGAAAACGGATGTAAGATCCCATTAAGTACACTACATCAAGTTTGTACAAACATTTGTTAAGATTAATACTCTGCATTGTTACGCCATCTTTATAGAAAATGTAACAGTAATGACTAGCGAGCATTAAAAACATGCCGAAATAAGTCTCGTAGTGAACCATCTAGCATTATCAGATGCTTATCCAAATCCTTCTCCTTCAGTGGAGTAAATTTAGGAAGCATAGCATAATAATAATGAGCTGCAGACTTTTTCTACCAGTCGACATCATGTTTATCATTTACCCACCTTATAACTTGATTATATAAAGGATCTGTGCTATTGTTTCGTCCACGTATATATTGCAGCTTGCTATCTGCCATCATCTGGATGTCCCCTAGAACTTGGCCACCATTGTATGTCCTGTAGTCAGTGTTGTATTTGTGAAGCCATTTCTTAGCAAATAATGAGCCTTTTATACATGAAAGTGCACCTATGGCGAGCTTGTCCACCTCAAGAGAAAGCATGCACTCCGATATATTCTGGTTTTGTCTCCACTTTGTTCCATTGACCATGATCACATCAAAATCATATATTGTCCCCCCAATTTCGTTAAGTATTTTTATTTTAGCTTCATGCTGAATGTACGTAACCGACACATTTGACAACATTAGAACCCTTTCAACTTTGTTAATTTCTACCTTGTTGCCTTTCCATTCTTGTATAGACATCCAGTAAGCTCCCAAAATGTCAGCATTGGAATGTAATATAATTTTCTCAGGCTTGAGAAACTTGTAAACAGAAAGCAATGATATATAGTCACAAAAGATGAGCTGGTATCGGGGGTTGGGTGAGATCATGATGTAGTGCACTATGTCTGGATGATGGTAGACCACTGAAGTTTTATTGGGCTTGTAATCTTTCAATTTTCTTGAAATGCAGCCAGGGTTGAATATAGCAACAAAAAATTATGTCACCATTACCATCCAAGTTCTCTTCGTCTAATAAGCTTCCATCCTTATTCAGTGCAATTCCTCCTTTCTGTTCTGCTCCAATTTTCCTAATAAAGTTGGAAGAACATGACAGTAGCACATAGGCACAGGCAGCCACCACATATACAAACAAGATAATTTTCCATCCATAGTCAGTTTCAGGTCTTCCTCTCTACTCAGTACATAATATGGAAACAAGCAGACCAGCCTCCCTCTACTAGAGTACATAATATGGAAACAAGCAGACCAGCCTCCCTCTACTAGAGTACATAATATGGAAACAAGCAGACCAACCCCATCTACTAGTGTACATATTATGGAAACGAGCAGATTTATCTCTAAAAAATGCTGCAAAAAAATGGACAATGTCATTAAAAATTGGCGGCGGAGCTTAATAAATCTAAATACCTATCAAGGCTATCCTTTTGACTATAATAGACCCAAGAACCTTAGAACTATAGGTGTCCTATTTGGTATGACTCTGCCACCACTCCAGGCAGCAAGGATACTAATTACGTCAAAATCCGCTATCGTTCAATAACTGGTAAAGCGTCTTTTTACTCCCTGAAAATATAATGGCACCTAAAAACTGGACAGCAAAAATGAGTAGATTGCAAAACCTTCCCCCCTTCCCCATCAATGATAAAGTCTTTTGCACACCCAGTCACGCTGCCATCCGGTTTGAAAGTGGTCTTAATTTTTCCGATGCTAATAAACCTAAAACTTATACAAAACACTTGGGTAAACTACTAGAGTACATAATATGAAACAAGTAGACCCTCCTCACTCTAATATGTAAACAAGCAGACCCTCCCCCTCTACTAGAGTACATAATATGGAAACAAGCAGACCCTCCTCACTCTACTAGAGTACATAATATGTAAACAAGCAGACCCTCCCCCTCTACTAGACTACATAATGTGTAAACAAGCAGACCCTCCCCCTCTACTAGAGTACATAATATGGAAACAAGCAGACCCTCCTCACTCTACTAGAGTACTTAATATGGAAACAAGCAGACCCTCCCCCTCTACTAGAGTACATAATATGGAAACAAGCAGACCCACCCCCTCTACTAGAGTACATAATATGGAAACAAGCAGGCCCTCCCCCTCTACTAGAGTACATAATATGGAAACAAGTAGACCCGCCTCACTCTACTAGAGTACATAATATGTAAACAAGCAGACCCTCCCCCTCTACTAGAGTACTTAATATGGAAACAAGCAGACCCTCCCCCTCTACTAGAGTACATAATATGGAAACAAGCAGACCCTCCTCACTCTACTAGAGTACATAATATGTAAACAAGCAGACCCTTCCCCTCTACTAGAGCACATAATATGGAAACAAGCAGACCAGCCTCACTCTACTAGAGTACTTAATATGTAAACAAGCAGACCCTCCCCCTCTACTAGAGTACATAATATGTAAACAAGCAGACCAGCCTCACTCTATACTAGAGTAATTAATATGGAAACAAGCAGACCCTCCTCACTCTACTAGAGTACTTAATATGGAAACAAGCAGATCCTTCCCCTCTACTAGAGTACATAATATGGAAACAAGCAGACCCACCCCCTCTACTAGAGTACATAATATGGAAACAAGCAGACCCTCCCCCTCTACTAGAGTACATAATATGGAAACAAGCAGACTCTCCTCACTCTACTAGAGTACTTAATATGGAAACAAGCAGACCCTCCTCACTCTACTAGAGTACATAATATGGAAACAAGCAGACCTGCCCCCCTCTAATATAGAGTACAGTACATAATATGGAAACAAGCAGACCCTCCCCCCTCTACTAGAGTACATAATATGGAAACAAGCAGACCCGCCCCCTCTACTAGACTCACTAGAGTGTATAATATAGAAACAAGCAGATTTATCTCTTTAAAAAAGCTGCAAAAAATGGACAATGCCGATAAAAAATTAAAACAAGCAGACCAGCCTTCCTCTACTAGAGTACATAATATGGAAACAAGCAGACCAGCCTCCCTCTGCTATAATTATAGAGTACATAATATGGAAACAAGCAGACCCACCCCCCTCTACTAGTGTACTTGTAATGGAAACGAGCAGATTTATCTCTAAAAAATGCTGCAAAAAAATTGTCAATGTCATTAAAAAATTGGACCAATTGGCGGCGGAGCTTAATAAATCTAAATACCCTATCAAGGCTGTCCTTTTGACTATAACAGACCCGAGAACCTTAGAACTATATGTGTCCTATTTGGTATGACTACGCCACCACTCCAGGCAGCAAGGATACTAATTACTGGCCAAGTCTGACCGCTCTCGTTCAATAACTGGTAAAGCATCTTTTTACTCCCTGAAAATATAATGGCACCTAAAAACTGGACTGCAAAAATGAAAGGTTAACAAATAAATTTCTTACCTTCCCCATTGCACACCCAGTCATGCTGCCATCCAGTTGGAAAGCCGGTCTTAAATTTGCCGATGCTAATAAACCTAAAGGTTACACAAAACACTTGGGTAAAAACTCGAGGCTCTTCTTGCTTATCATATTTTGGGTGCGCAAAGAAATAGTAGAATTTTAGGGCAAAATTATTTTATTTGTTTTTTGCCTCAATTTACGAAGTAAGCTAATCCTTCCTACAACCTGTAATTGTAGTATATACATTTTTTTAAAGAGCTTGCATGCCTTATCCTCATTTGCAATATATACCTGCGACTTTTAAGGCTTTACTAAGTGCTGCGACTAAGCTTAACATATTGATCATACTGACTGTAGCTCAAATTAGTAGTAAATGCGGTGTTCATGAATGCAAATAAATGGCATCGTCAAGTTAATGAAGTAATGTTGAAAACAAAAGCTTTGCGCTTTTAAATATCACCGATGGAAAGGATATGACTCTGTATGAAGTTGATAGTGCCGCAAATCGTATTAAAGAAGAATTAGGGGATAGTGAAGCTTATTGGCACACAATGGGTTGAGGCTTATCTGTCCTTGAATACTCAGATGACAAAGCAAAAAACAGGTCAGAAATTTGCTGAATAGACAAAAAAGAATAGACAAAAAAGACAAATAATTAATAACTATAGTACTTTAATATTATTATTATTATTTTATTACTAGTGTTGTTCAAACATTACCCAGCGAAGCGCGTGGCTATGTGTACAGGTGGACATAGAATGGTGGCCGTTTATTGCTCCGTATATTGAATGTTACGCCCACACGCTTAATTCTTCATAGCCTAGCTCTCCTCAGTTCCTCAGCTTCTACAGCAAGCTTAGCTCTTTGTCGTTCACTTTTTGGTCCCATTTGATATTTATCCACCGTAGCGAATTAAATCCTCCGCAATTTCGCTAACTGCTGCAGTCCTACTATGCGTGCGCTGATTTTGGTTTGATCCAGCTAAGTTTGAGATATGGCAAAGAATCCTGTGAGCTATGATGAAATATTTCAAAAGAAAGTATGCCAAGGGTGTTCAAACACAAGAAAATGATCAGTTCACAGATTTCCTGAAAATATATTGCTTGAAGATGGACTTCTATTTTACTTTCATAAAGGTCAGACTAAAAGGAGATGGATTTCTGAAAAGCAAATTCAGCAGGAAGACATGTGAAAAATGCTAGGAGGTAATTCATTAGGCAGTGTCACAATTGAGGCCAATTCCAATTGCTATTACAATGGATCAAATAGGAATTGTTTGATAGGACCACATATATACTGCCAATGGAAATAAGTAAGATAGTGTAATAGCTATGTACTAGTGAATAGGCTTCATTTTAATTGTGAGATAAGTAACTATAGCTACTCTCTTTATACATATTAACACTGGTCACAATAGTCTACAGCTACATCACGTGTACTCAAAGTGGGTAGAAGTAGGAGCACTTCCCACTAAAGAGAGTGGGAATAAAAGGTAGGGGTGGCAAACTTTCTTTACTCAATTTTTTTCTGACAAGGAATACAAAAGAAGTTCTGTCCAATGAAGGAAGGGAATTTATAAATTCTCTATGAAGATTTATTCAAGTTGTCAGGAGTCAAACATATTGAGTCAGCTGTTTATCATCCCCAAACAAATGGGCTATGAGCATTTTAATCTAACACCTGGGGAAAATTTCTTGATTCCATCCTCTTTGCTTACCGAGCAAACAAGCATAGATAATAATATTCAACTTTTTTCATTGTGTATGGGCGGGAGCCTAGACTTCCAATTGAATTTATTATTACACATTAAAATAATATCATTATCTCTGTTATATTTACAAGGAAGAGGGAACTGGAGAGGATTTTGAATTTGAAGATACTGTTTAGAAATTTATTGATTTAAGGAAGAAATTGGATGCTGATGTTAAGCAGAATGTTAAAGCTACACAAGTCAGACTGAAGAAGTATTATGATGCTAGGCATCAAATGGGTTTCTACAAACTTGGAGACGTAGTTGCTCTTAATAAGAACATGAGAAAACTCTCCCATAAAGGGTAATAAATTGCAGCCAAATTGGTCCAGTACTTATGAGGTTGGAGATTGCTTAGGGAGCAATAATTACAGATTGAAATGGTAATAGGGGCTTGATGGGCATCAGTGTACTGTAGTACCAGATTGGAATTATACGAAAGAGTTTGTGCATAAAGTGATTTACCACCATTGCCATTATATATACTTGTCAGTTTCAACACTGCCAACTGTTCCCTCTACACATTCATCTTCAGCTCAGTCTATAGCTTCATCTGAAGAGCAACAGTTTTCCTCTTGAAGAACATCAGCCTTCCTCCTCACCGAAATAGCACCAACCTCACAAACAGTCAGTGTCTTCAACTGTACAATTTCTGTCAGCACAGCAAGATTGTTTGACTCTGTATTTAAACAGAGAGAAAATATTGCGGTAATCAATTGAAACACTTCAATAAATTTTACTTTATTGTGAAAGCTTATTGTTATAATCATTGCAGCAATTGGCTAATCAGTTGATAGAAGACAATCACTTCAGGCTATGGAAGACTAGTGGCAATATGCTAGCACACACTTCTGAGGAAGATGATAATGTAGCTGATGTAACCCTTACACAATTGGTTAGTGTTTGGGGATTTTTACAGTCCATTTCCCACCCTGGAACTGATGAATATGCATTGAGCAAGGAGGAGGTGTTTCTCTTTGGTTAAACTCTCTGAGATTTAAGGGAGATCATCCATTATATACCTGATTTAAGAAACTTTGTCATGGTTTAACCATCAACTGCAAGATGAACTTGGCAAGTTAGAGATACTGAGGTGAGCCCTGCATATAGCTTCATCCCTATAATTGAACTTCTCACATTTTACTGCTTATCAAGTTATTATTTTAATATCTTTAAAGGTTGAGAAATTTTGCCACTACAGTGGTCCCTCCGTATTAAGACCCTCCCAAGTAAGACCACCTCCATTATAAGACCAGTTTTGCTTGCTCCCGGTTGGCTGCCTTTATTTTGCCCCTCCCAACTAAGACCCTCTAAGATAAGTCCACCTCTCTTATAAGACCACTTGGCTGGGTCAATATCCTCCCAAATAAGACCAAGCACCAAAAAATACAGTGAATTTTTTGTTTTTGTTTGAAGATCTACCTTCTGTTGAAGTGACATACCTTTGCCCCACTATGAAAGATCAGGAACTGGTACATATTTACATCTGCATTGATCCAAAGAGGGACCTCGGCATCGAGTATGAGGCACAAGCCAAGGCGTGGATGAGCGCTCCCATCTGGGAGCAGTGGCTCAAGTGCACCAACAATAAAATACTTGCCGAGGGCCGGAAGATCATCATCTTCATTGACAACTGCTCAGTGCACTCAGATATCGACCTCAGAAACCTCAAGCTGGTCTTCCTGCCCGCCAACACCACCTCCAAGCTTCAGCCTATGGACGCTGGCATCATCCAGGCCATGAAGCTGGTCTACCGGAAGCAGATGATCCGCTACATTCTCTGGCTCATGGACGACACTGTAAATGCCGATAGTGGTTGCCGATAGTGGTTGCACTGAGAAAATGAGCTCGCTTGTCATGAATGTGGACGTTCTGATGGCGATCCACTGGCTCAAGAAGGCCTGGGATGACTTCCACGTGTCCACCATCAAGAAGTGCTTTAAGAAGTGTGGCTTCACAACCACCACTGCTCCTGCTGCTGAGGTCGAGGAGCTCACCATCTCTGCTGAGGATAGTGGCATCAAAGCGCAGCTGCCGGAGGATGTGACACTGGAGGACTACGCCAACATCGACAGCAAGGTGCACACCAGTGAGGACCACTATGACCCTGCCCTCGACCATGCCCTCGACACTCCTGCTGACTCCTCCCCTGAGGAGCCTGAGTCAGATGATGAGGAGGATGGCCCCATGCCCACTCCGGTGACTGTGTCAGAGGTGTTCGAGATGGTGTACAAGCTGCGTGACTTTGCCACTCATCGAGGCATTCCCAAGCTTGTGGCATGTACTGATTCATCCCCGGAATAGGATGGAGCGGACTGTCCAGTCCAGTATCTCAGACTTTCTATGTCCTAGACTTTCTATGTCCTAAGGACACTGCATGAGTCTAATGTCCAATACAGTTGTACATACATGTGTACAATGATAAGTCTTTCTCAAGACACACCCATAATTCCAAATGAGAATACAGCATCTTGTCTGTGAAGCTTGCAGTTGGTTTAATATTATGAATGTGTGTACAATACACAATAAAATACATTGAGCAATGCTTTGTGAGACCCCTCCCATGCCCGAGAGCGATATTCCCAAGTAAGACCACCTCTCTAATAAGACCAGTTGGAAGTGCTCCCTGGGTGGTCTTAATAGGGAGGGACCACTGTACTTGATTGAGTGGGTTGATATGACCAAGAAGGGTATGCTATGGAAGCAGAAGGGTTTTTTCACAGCTGCTTATCACCAGGATATGCAACATATTAAAGGTACATATGCATTCTTTTATTACAAATTCTGTCTTTAGCCGGGTATGTTTTTTTAGTAAGTATTAGTCTTGTGTAAGTTTTGGTATGTTGTGTGTTAATAGGTTTACAAGAAGCAGAACTGGCCAGTCAGGTAAAGCCTAAACCTGGAAAAAGAAAGCAGACAAAGCTACAGGAAAAAAGAAGCTTAAAACATCTCATAAATTGATGAAATGTTGGAATTGATAGAAAATGGTTGACTAGATGATGAACTCATTAACAATACAATAGATCTATTGGGGAAAAAAACAATTTTCAAAGCTTAAATCCCAGTCTTTGCATATTTACAGTGACTTTGGATCAATTTTTTTTAAATTCTACAAGCAAGACCACTGGATTGGTTAGTGTATGGCCGTTATGTGTTTATGTTTATGACAACAAGTACAATTCAGTTGAAAGGAACACAAAAATGAAGATTGCTTCTATAGCTGTTAAAAAAATTCTTATCTAAGTTCTGACTGCGGATTGTTTGCAATGGCCATGTTACTGACATTGCTCATGGCAATGATTCATTCAGCTAAAAGTATAATCAACACCACCTGCGACCTCACTTTTTGGACTGTCCAGAGTGTAAAAACCTAACACCATTTCCTTCAGAGATAATTTGTTCAGGAAAGCCAAATAGAGAGTACATCAATATCTGTTGCTTTTGCCGACTTCCGAGGAGAAAAAAAATGGCCTAATGCATAGATTGCAAAAAGTGGTACCACAAATCTTGTGAGAAGATTCAAAACAACATTTACTAATCATTGTGTAATCTGGAAATGTGAACAGTATAGATAACACTAATCAAACTCAATTTATACAAGACACTAACTACAATGTATTTGTTGTAGGTGGTCATATCATATGTGGAGTATTTATTATTCCCAGATGGCCATGAAGTACCATCCGTAGCTATGAAGAAAGCAGGCAAGCAGAGCATTCATAATCAGGGTATTGTGTAAAATAAGCAACTCATATTGCTCTCTACTATACAAGGGTGTTGTGTTACTAATAGAAGTAACTCAGGTTGCTCTCTATTATAAATGGCTGTTGTGTTACTAATAGAAGCAACTCAGGTTACTCTCTATTATACATGGCTATTGTGTTACTAATAGAAGCAACTCAGGTTACTCTCTATTATACATGGCTATTGTGTTACTAATAGAAGCAACTCAGGTTACTCTCTATTATAAATGGCTGTTGTGTTACTAATAGAAGCAACTCAGGTTACTCTCTATTATAAATGGCTGTTGTGTTACTAATAGAAGCAACTCAGGTTGCTGTCTATTATACATGACTCATGTGTTACTAATAGAAGCAATTCAGGTTGCTCTCTATTATACATGGCTGTTGTATTACTATTAGAAGCAACTCAGGTTGCTCTCTATTATACAATGGTGGTTGTGTTACTAATAGAAGCAGTTGCTCTATATTATACCTATTTTATGAAAACAAATAGATCTAGATATAAAGAGCACCGTGAGTTGCTTCCAATAGTTACACATGTGACAATAGCTGACACTTCTTGGACTTAGAAATGATCAGTCTGTTTTCTTCATCATAGGATGTATTATTATGAACTTTACAAACATTTGACAACAACATAATGAATATGGGTGGTAGCTATGTTGCAATGTATATCAACAGTGTAGGTTGATGGACACACATTGACAACAGTAATATCTTGCTAGGATCAGATCCACTGCCATGGTACAAATAAACTAGCTTATAGGGACCAAATTCTCTGCTACACCAGCTCTTAACTGTGCAATTAAGTACATGCACAGAGTTACACTATTCATACACATGTACATGGGGGCAGTTTATTGCTCCTGTGATGTAAGTGATGATGTCATACACATGTACATAGATATGCCTGAGACGTAAAGGTTTCTTGATTAGTATAGTGTCTCATTTCTTTCGACGATTATTGCATCATACTAGAAACAATGTACCACCAAAAATGAGAAAAGGATGACATGTACTGTGACATCTGCTAGTGAGAAATAGCCAGGCAGCCTAGTCATGCAGGCTATAAAATCAACAACAATTAATTGATAAGAGCATTGAGGTGAATATGATGTGATGTACAAATGGTATTGAATATAATAGTTGAGTATTCAGATGACGACAGACCAGCACCGCGGGCTGGCATAACTCGATTGATAATATATGTAGTTATGGGAAAGTGGCGAGAGTTTATTGAAAGAGAAACACTTGCTACCACGGATAACTGAGTTGAAAGTCTCAGTATACGATATTAGAGTCCAAGATAATTATAAAGTGTCCCATTGATATTGGTAAATGCATGATTTTTATTGAACAAACACAGTGTGAAGGTCAATGATAGGTGATAAATGGTCCCCATAATCTTATTGAAGAAGAAATGCAAGATATGATGCACACTAATGCGACGACTGTCGCATGGAACGAGTGATCTCAGGAGAATCATGAAACTGCCGCATGGAATGAGTGGTCTCAGGAGAACATGAGACTGTCGCATGGAACGAGTGGTCTCAGGAGAACCATGAGACTACCACATGGAATAAGTGGTCTCAGAACTATGAGACTGCCGATGGAATGAGAGCTCTCAGGAGACATAAGACTGCCACATGGAACAAGTGGTTTCAGGAGAACCATGAGACTACCACATGGAATGAGTAGCCTCAGGAGAACCATGAGACTGCCACATAAAATGAATGGTCTCAGGAGACCCATGAGACTGCCACATGGAATGAATGGTCTCAGGAGAACTATGAGACTGCCGATAGAATGAGAGCTCTCAGGAGACCATGAGACTGTCGCATGGAATGAGTGGTCTCAAGAGAAACATGAAACTGCCACATGGAATGAATGGATTCAGGAGAACTATGCGACTGCCACATGGAACGAGTGGTCTCAGGAGAACTATGGGACTGCCACATGGAACGAGTGGTCTCAGGAGAACCATGAGACTGCCACATGGAATGAGTGGCCTCAGGAGAACTATGAGACTGCCACATGGAATTAGTGGTATCAGGAGAACCATGAGACTGCCGCATGGAACAAGTGGTTTCAGGACAACCATGAGACTGCCACATGGAATGAGTGGCCTCAGGAGAACTATGCGACTGCCACATGGAATGAGTGGTCTCAGGAGAACTATGAGACTGCCACATGGAATTAGTGGTATCAGGAGAACCGTGAGACTGCCGCATGGAACAAGTGGTTTTAGGACAACCATGAGACTGCCACATGGTATTAGTGGTATCAGGAGAACCATGAGACTGCCGCATGGAACAAGTGGTTTCAGGACAACCTTGAGACTGCCGCATGAAACGAGTGGTTTCAGGACAACCATGAGACTGCCACATGGAATGAGTGGTCTCGGGAAAACTATGAGACTGCCACATGGAATTTCTGGTATCAGGAGAACCGTGAGACTGCCGCATGGAACAAGTGGTTTTAGGACAACCATGAGACTGCCACATGGTATTAGTGGTATCAGGAGAACCATGAGACTGCCGCATGGAACAAGTGGTTTCAGGACAACCTTGAGACTGCCGCATGAAACGAGTGGTTTCAGGACAACCATGAGACTGCCACATGGAACGAGTGGTCTCAGGAGAACTATGCGGCAGAATTTGTATTTGAAATGTGATCTGAAACATCTTGTTGAGAATTCGCTGAATGTTATGTGTGTGTGTGTGTCGGAAACACCCCTAAACACAAGAGGACAAGAAGTTCAACAGGAAGGAAGTCTCTATGACTCACAACCAAACCCACTGCAGTCTATGGACGAGGTTGTGTGCACAACCACAACCTTCTAGAAGGAATTTACAAGTCTCGTGATTGGACAGAGCAACCACAGAATGGGAAGTCACCACACCACCGTATAAGGAATTGTTAGGGAGTGTGGTGTAGACATGAATTGTGTATATAAACACACAGAGTAGAGAGAGAAAAGAGGGAGAGAGTGGATAAGTAGACAGCGCTTAACATGCTAAGACTATCCCTTCTTTGCACATGCATATTCAAGGAGAATTACATTGAATTGTAATAGACTACGGAACACAACCTAGTTACCACTACTGTATTATGTTATTGTGGAATTCATTGTTGTTACCACTGTCATCTTACAGCTTGTGGTTAGCCTAAGTGAGTAGTGGTTTTATTTGGTCCTGCTAGGAGGTCTGGAACTAAGAGGTTGACTAGTGAGGGTCACCTAGGGTTGCAAGACAAGAGTATGGGCGTCATCGGTGAACTTTTGATTGACCAGAGAAGGTCATCAAAGGAGAGTTTCCGACATTTGGTGGCAGCGGTGGGATATCTCAGTGAGGACATACCCAAGTGGGATAGGTTGTCTAAGGGAGATAGCTACCCAGGACCAGGTCTGTCTGTTAAACTTTTTGATTGTTGTAATAGCTGGGGAACAGTCCAGATGATTACACCTTTGGTGCTTGAAAGCCAACTCCAAAACCTAGGCTAATTACAAATTTTTTTTGTGTGTGTGTATCTGAGTTACAACCCCCATGTCATTATCAGAAGGACGACATGGCACAGGATGGGACTGGCACCTGAGGAGCCGGGAACAGGTACCACCTCAAGAAGGTCACCACAGTGAGGAAGAGGAGGATGAAGGAACAGGCCAATTGACCGATGTAATGGCTCAGTGGATAAGAGCCGACAGGAGGAGAGCGGAGAGAGAGGAACAAAGATTGGATCAGATGGCCCAACAGCACACTGAGCTGTTGAGGGCCCTGGCTGACAACAGAGCACCAGGGGTACCCGTCCCAGTCCCAGGAGCTGCTCCACCCAAACTTACTCTACAGAAGTTTGTGGAGGGGGTTGATGACATGGGAGCGTATCTGGAGACTTTCGAAGTCACTGCCAGAGCTGCAGTTTGGCGAAGGGACCAGTGGAGCATATATTTAAGACGCTCACTGGCAGGATGAGGCATGATAGCTGTGTCAACGTTGGGAGCAGCTGATCAAGCCGATTATGGGATGGTAAAGGCGATTCTTCTAGCTACCTATCACATCTCCGAGGAGACATATTGAAGGAAGGCCTTCGAGGTGCCATTTGACATGAGCAAGTCAGACGAATGGTTCCACTGCCATAGGCAAGCGTTCATCCAGTGGGTAGAGGCCACAGGCAAACCAATGATGGACGCCATGTTACAAGAGCAAGCCCTACAGAAACTGCCACGGCTCAAATGAGAAACTTCAACCCTACTACTTACGATGAGCTAAGTGAGGCAGTGGCAAGACATTTGGGGAATCAGCAAAGAAGAGATGGAGAGACACGACCGAAACCTCCAGAAAGAACAGAACAAAGGAATCTATATCAAATACAGTTCCCTCAAACACCAAGATATGAGCGAATTCCAGCCCCAGACGTCTAGATGCGGGTGACCGGAAGAATGCAAGTACCATCGAATGCTTCAGGTATGGGATGAAAGGACATGTGAGGAGAGAATGTAGAGTGAAAATGGAAGGTGCCCAATGTTGCAGCGTCCTCAAGAAAAAGAAAACACTACCCCAATGGACGAGGGAGGTCATGGTCGATGGAAAACCAGTGACATCTTTATTGGACACCGGGTGCACCAAGTCCAAGGTACATCCGCGCTTTGTTCAAACCGGGCACCATCTAAGATGGAAGATACCTTACATGACGACCAGTGCAAAACAGGTATGGTTTCCAGCCGCAAAAATCATCCTGGAAATTGATGGAAAGAGCTATGAACTGGCTGTGGGCGTATCAACCCATCTCAATGTGGACATGCTTCTTGGCCAAGATGTGCCTAAATTCTGAAAGTTATTTAGAGAAGCATTGGTGGCTGAGCCTCAACCAGAAGACATGGAAGTAGCTATGGTTGTGACCAGGGCTCAAGAAAAGAAACAACAGAGCGAGCAGGTTGAATAAGAAAAAGCTCAGAAAGAACAGGGAGCAGTCATTCAAGAAGTCAACCAAGAACCCGAGATGGGTGAAGTTGATAATGATATGTTTGTATCTCCCCCACAGATCAAAGCCGCAGAAAAAGTAACCGAGAAACTGGAGGTCCAGATGAACCTTGAGCAGACCTCGCCACTCCAGCTTCGCTCTCTTCAGCAGGCGGATCCATCTCTGGAGGAGTGCAGATGTCAAGCTGATGAAGCTGGGGATGGTGAGTTCTGCTGGAAGGAAGGTCTGTTACATAAGAAACCGAGTGTTGTAGGAGAAAAATATTTATTGGCTGTGCCTAAGATCTGCAGGAGTGAGATACTGAGGATGGCTCATGCCTACCCCATCGCCGGACACTTCAGTGACGTACGAATTCTGGACACACTACGACAGAGAGTGGTGTAGCCAGGGATAACAACAGATGTAAAGGAAGCCTGCCAATCCTGCCCAACTTGCCAACTGGCTGCCCCTGCAACGGTTAAGAAAGCTCCTCTACAACCCCTACCCGTGATTAGCACCCCCTTCAAGAGGATTGCTATGGATATTTTCGGACCACTGAAGAGGACCAAAAAAGGGAATAAATATGTGTTGATCGTACAAGACTACGCCACAAAATGGCCAGAGGCATTCCCTCTACGTACAGTAATGTAACCACACAAAGCATTGTCACTTGTCTCTTAGTCATCTTCTCCAGGTTGGGCACCCCAGAAGAAATACTATCGGACAATGGTTCTAACTTCGTGTCCAAGACCATGGCACAGTTTCGCCAGATGACGGGGTTCCACCAGATCCGGACATTCCCATACCACCCTCAGACCGACGGAATGGTGGAATGGTTTAACAGCACGATGAAACGCCTCTTGCGCAAGTTAACACAAAAGGACCAAAGTGAGTGGGTTGAATGCATACCTTATGTGTTATGGTCCTACCGAGGCACCACCCACAAGTCGACAGGGTACTCCCCCTATGAGTTACTCTATGGGAGGAGAATGAGAACACCCCTCGACGAGCTGGTAGACATGTGGAGCAGAGAGGAAGAAGAAACAGATGAGAACGTGGTGGAATACTTGAGACTCCTGAGAGAGAGAATGACCTTTGTCAGAGAGTTGGCTGGCTTCAATGAAACAGCAGCAAAGAAGGCCCACAAGCACAACTACGATGGTAAGACCATAACCAGAGAATTTGATGTGGGAGATCATGTGTTGGTTTTCCAACCAAGGCACAAAAATAAGTTGGAAAGTGAGTGGCGAGGCCCTGTTCTTATTACAAAGAAATTATCGAAAGTTACGTATAAGGTAGACATGGGACAGGGGAGGAAGAGAGAGAGAACCTTTCACATTAATGGGATGAAATTATGGAAGGCACCTGCCCCCGCAGTTTTCTTTACTGTAGATGACGACATTAATGAAGACCCCGTGAACGAGAGAAAAGAACCACATCTTACCCACTTGACTGAGGAGGAGTTTGAGGACGTCATCTGTGACACTCCAGGAAGGACCCCATTCACTGAACACATGATCGAGATGGAAGATGCAAGTCCAGTGAGGGTGCCACCTTACCGACTTGCACACACCTCACACGAGTACCTCCGGAAGGAAATCAAGGAACTTATTCGTTTGGGGATAATTAAACCATCGAAGAGTCCGTGGGCAGTGCCGGTAGTCTTGGTACCAAAGAAGGATGGTACCAAGCGGCTATGTGTCGACTGGGGTAAATATGAGTTCATCACCCTGCCATTTGGACTCGTATCTGCCCCATCGACATTCCAGAGATTGAGGGACCAAGTATTGGAGGGCACACATCAATATGCAGCCGCATATCTCGACGATATCATGATACACAGTCACACTTGGGATGACCATCTTCAACACTTGAAGGAGATCTTCAAACGATTAAGAAAAGCCAAGCTCACCATAAAAGTAACCAAGTGCAAGTTCGCCTGCAATCAATGCCACTATTTGGGCTATGTGGTAGGAAAGGGGAAGGTACAACCACAGGCAGCGAAGATTCTGGCCAGAATTTTAAACAACCAACAGCAAAAAAAGAAGTCCGAGCCTTTCTGGGTCTTTGTAGCTAGTACAGACGGTTCATTCCGGCATTCTCAACAATAGCTACACACCTGTCAGATCTAACCAGAAAGAAAGAGCCGTGAAGACTGCCCTGACCCATTATCCAGTATTGGTTACACCAAACTGGGGAAAACCCTTCACATTACAAACAGACACCTCGGACACAGGGGTCGGCTATGTACTTTCTCAAATGGATGAGGAAGGGGAAGAACACCCCATCGCATTTGCTTCCAGAAAACTTCTCCCGAGAGAAGTCAACTATTCTACCATTGAAAAAGAAGCTCTGGCGATTGTGGAAGGGACTCGATATTCTGAGTATACCTTGAGGGTAACACATTCACCATCCTCACAGACCATAAATAACCCTTTGATTCACTTGGCTAGACTAAAAGACAGCCATGGACGGATTGGAAGATGGGCACTCCAAATGCAGCCCTACAATTACACGATCGTGCATAAGCCAGGGAGATTCCACCTGAACGCCGACGGATTGTCCCGAGAGCATGGCTCTCACCAGAACAATGGGGGAGTGTTGGAAACACCCCTAAACACAAGAGGACAAGAAGTTCAACAGGAAGGAAGTCTCTATGACTCACAACCAAACCCACTGCAGTCTATGGACGAGGTTGTGCACAACCACAACCTTCTAGAAGGAATTTACAAGTCCCATGATTGGACAGAGCAACCACAGGATGGGAAGTTACCACACCACCAGAATGTACCCGTATAAGGAATTGTTAGGGAGTGTGTAGACATGAATTGTGTATATAAAGACAGAGAGTAGAGAGAGAAAAGAGAGAGAGAGTGGATAAGTAGACAGCGCTTAACATGCTAAGACTATCCCTTTTTTGCACATGGAGAATTACATGGAATGTTGTAATAGACTACGGAACACAACCTAGTCACCACTGTATTATGTTATTGTGATTGTATGAAGAATTCATTGTTGTTACCACTGTCATCTTACAGCTTGTGGTTAGCCTTAGTGAGTAGTTTTATTTGGTCCTGCTAGGTCTGGAACTAAGAGGTTTGACTAGTGAGAGTCGTCACCTAGGGTTGCAAGACAAGAGTACGGGCGTCATCGGTGAACTATTGATTGACCAGAGAAGGTCATCAAAGGAGAGTTTCCGGCAGTGTGTATTTACTATGTCAACTGTAAATTTGAGAGTAAAACAAATCGAAATTATCTGGTAGTCTTTCATGCACTTGATGACAAACATTGTCTTGTAGTTCATCTATATTCATATATATAATTGGATACAAAATCATTTAAAATGTACTTTGTTGTATGGTGTTAAGATCGCTCAGGGAATATCATTCACTAGGTGTGGTCTCCAAAGCTGTGATCAAAAGGATAATCAACTTCTGACTAAGAAAATATATAGCATCTTTCTTAGTATTAACGATGAAGAAGAATGGTATGAATATAGTATTGCTTAGCTTTTCATACAAATTATGTTGTAGGTGTTCAAACCACAGAGATTGCATTTGACAGTAATATACATTATATGTACTTGCCAATTTGACCTCACGTGATCAATTTAAGTGTTTTGAATTGGAAAGATGGAAAAGGAGACTTGGAAAGGGAAAATAGCATTAGTTAGGTCCAATTTCCACTTTAAACAAATCCAACCAAGAGAATGATGAAATTGGAGCTTGAAATGTATCATTTGCAAATAAGTATATAGGAGGTTGGGTATGAGATATATAGCTTCAGGAATATTATTAGCAGAAAAAGTACTGTGCCTAGGATGTTGCTTTGTTGTTATATCGGGGTGTACAGGGAGTGTCATTGAGCAAGAGCCACTACGTGTTGATGGTTTGATGGGTAAGCTTTCAACTAGAGAACCACAAAGGATCTGTGATACCTATCCTCCATAGAGTTCATTGCTATCGTCCATACAGTAAACAACAGTTCACTGTGAGGTATATATAGAGTTGAATGCTTTCTTCAAATCGTGATATATAACATTCTCAACACGAACTCTCAGTTGACATAGATACAATGACTTTCTCGATCATCAACTCACTCGAAGTTTCAGCTATATGCTCTAGTCTTCATTACCAAGAAAGTCATAGTGTATATTATTACATTTGATGATGTCTCCTTTTTCTACCTAAAATGACATGCAAAAAAACTATCTGAACCACAGACAAGATCTGTTTTTGAGAAAGCCGTATTGTTGTTTAGGTAGGAGTGGGTGAAGGATTGGCATAATTTTTTTCTCAATTCAAGTATTTTAAGTGTGACACACAGAAGAAAAATTGGAGATAGTTGGTTGGATTTTGTGTTTTCTCCTTTCTTTGGGATGGGTGGTATCTTATGAATTTTCCATTTCCATTCGGACATGTTGGGAAAAGATGACTATGGGAATAAGTAAGGGAGATACCACAGAACTTGTTCAAGTCACTAGGACTTCGATAAATCAGTGGCAGATCCAGGATTTTGAAAAGGGTGGGGCACAATGAAGCTATATTAAGTATCACTTAGGCAATAAGGAGGGTTGCAGATGAGCATAATGTTAATGAACTTAGTAAATACTACTTGGCAGGAATGAAATTCAAATTAGCATTGCTTAAAATTGAAGTGAAGCTAAAAATTCATCTCCAAAAAATGACAAACCATTCCTCCCCATAAAGGGGTAGACAAATATTACACTCCTTGTGTAATGTTAGCATATAAATCAATAACAGCATCATAATTAATGCTAATGTGCTTATGGAGGTAGAGCAGAAGCAAAGCTATCCTCACCCATCATTGCTCTTTGGAAGTCACGATATGCTTCAATCTGAGTTTGCTCACTCAATTGTTGTGGAGGTAGAGCAGAAGCAAAGCTATCCTCACCCATCATTGCTCTTTGGGAGTCACGATATGCTTCAATCTGAGTTTGCTCACTCAATTGTTGCTACAGCTACCAGAGTCACCAAATAAAATACGAATAGAAGCTATATATTCAGATAAGATTTAGAAAGGGTTGACTGTTTCAGACAACAGGATTTCTGAACTGTTGGATTTGTGCCTGAATTCCACCTACTTTTATATCGAGGAAAACACTTAGGGGGGGGGGCCAGCAATGGGGTCTCCAGTATCTGCAGTGGTATCCAACCTTTACATGGAATGCTTTGAGGAATTGCACTCACAACTGCCCCCCTGAAGTCAAGATTTTGGAAGATATATGTGGATACCAGGGGAAGGTGTTGTTGAACCATCTGACATCAGGCCATAAAGTTTACCATGGAACTTGAAGTGGATGAATCGTTTGACCTTTCTGGATCGCAACCTACACAGAAAGGAAGATGGACAGAATACCAACTGCAACAGTTTACAGAAAAGCCACGCACCCCAACCAGTACCTTGATTACAGATCACATCATCCTATCCATGTCAGAAAAGGAGTGGTGAAAATCTTATATCACAGAGCCAGGAGAGTAGTGATGAAGAAGAAGGACCCATGGAAGGAAGAACATCATTTGAATAGGGTCTTTAAGAGAATCGCTATCTGCAAACCTTCATCAACGTTTCCTCTTTAGTACTGCTCCCTTGCAGATGTGGGAAATATTACATACGGGAGATGAACCGAAGACTGGAGACCAGAATGAATGAACATCAAGATGCCTGTAACAAGAGTGCTAAAGATAAGTCTGTAATTATTGAACATGCTCAGCTTTTAGGGTATGCCTTCTTTTGTAGGTTGGCTACTGAGAGCCCATTGCTGCACTCTCTTTCTGCTCATTGTATTTCCTAAAGTAGTTGGATTTTTGTTTTATTCTTAGCAGGGTCACCTGGCACTGCCCAGACAAACAAGAGAAGAGATGGAAGTATTGATTACAGATCATACATTACTCTTATAGGTAGTCTGTCTGGATGCCACACACTGCAGCTAGGTGCCTAGTAAGTAGGTTCTGCCATCTGTACACATTAGATGGGCTATTCATGAGCA
The DNA here is from genome assembly GCA_028752905.1 of Cladorhizidae sp. MBARI D1340-BT2. NCBI lineage: Eukaryota > Metazoa > Porifera > Demospongiae > Poecilosclerida > Cladorhizidae > Cladorhizidae sp. MBARI D1340-BT2. The sequence continues at coordinate 21,068,798 of JAQNBH010000001.1, forward strand.
GGGCCTAGGCAGGGCCGTATTATCCATAAGGCTGACTAGGCTGAAGCCTAGGGGAGTAGGGGCCCACCAAAAACAGGGCAACCTTTTTTTCCCTCGTACCCGTTAATTGAAAAGTAAACGTGAGATTGGTGCGCGCATCTATTCCCAGAGACATAGGATGTGTTTATCGGTGGGCAATATTTAGTTTCTCCTCGTGTCCGAAGAACTGGAGGCTTGATAGAGGAGTTCTAGGTGCTATTCCTCTCTAGGATTACTTACTGGTACTTCATTACTCAGGTGCAATTGCAGTTTAGGGGCCACAATTGGCGTCGCGTGAATTTCCGTGCATTCCACCATCCGCGCACCCGCTTTCCGCGCACATGGTTTTAGCTGTCTTACTTATTACCACTGACCTATTGGTCTTACAAGCGCTTGTTGAGAGAGGTTTTAGTTGATACAGACACCATAATCACTTGGTGCAAGCAGCATGGGCTTCTGGCTCGCTCTATGCCTTGTCATGGTGTGGAGGAGCTATGGGATGGGAGGATGTAACCGAAACAGATGGGTACAGGTACAGTGCAGCTATAAACATGAGACAGAGAATAATACAACCCTGTTTATGCAGGTGGAGGTGCCCAGACAGAAAGTGCCGGAAGAAGAGGTCCATTCGGCATGCTTCATGGTTTGAAGGCAGTCATCTGTCGCTGGAGAAGATCCTCGAGATTACCTATCTGTGGGCAGAGGAAATCCAGCAGATTAAGATTAGGAAGTGGGTTGGGATCGCTGAACACACAGGTGTTGACTGGTGCCACTTCCTACGAGAGGTAATAATAATAATAAAGCCATTATACTTCATTGCCCTCACTCTTTACAGGTGTGTGCCCAATATATTGACAGTCATCCCGACATGCTTGGAGGTCCAGGCACTGTTGTGGAAATTGATGAAGCTAAATTTGGCAAAAGAAAATACAACAGGGGCCGAATCACGAATGGGAAGTGGGTCCTAGGAGGAGTAGAACGTGGCACTGATAAAGTGTTTCTAGCTGTTGTGCCTTGCCGTGATGCCAACACGCTCATCCCTGTAATCCAGAGGTATGTGCTTCCTGGCACAGAGATTCACACGGATGAATGGAGAGCCTATACGAGTCTCAGTCAAGTTGGGTATACACACCTAACAGTCAACCATTCTCAGCATTTTGTTGACCCTGTCACTGGTGCATACACCCAATCCATCGAGGGTACATGGACAAATGCCAAGAGGAAGATGAAGCTTCATGGCACCAGCAAGCCCCTCTTGGAAGGGTACCTTATAGAATATGTGTGGAGGAGAAAGTACTCCATTTGCACAAATTATTAATCATATTTCAGATGTTTATAAAGTTTAATTTATTATTGTATCATAATAATTCTTATTGTTTAAAAATGTTATGCGCGGCAATTTACACGGAAGGCGGGTGCTCGGATGGTAGAAACAACCCGCCACCTCTACCAACGTCTGGCTCTATGTCTGTGGAAGGGAAATGCTGCCATGTGGTCACGCAGGCTACCACCATGTTCTGCGTGGGTTGATGGCAGTATTTAACTCCCCCCCCCCCATCATCAACTATTAACTTTACAAAATGTGATGTAGTACTAGTATAATATGTCATGTGATAAAAAAATTAAAAAAATAAAAAAAATTAAAAAATTTAAAAATTTAAAAAAATGGTAGAATGCGCGGAAATTCACGCGACGCCAATTGTGGCCCCTAAACTGCAATTGTACCAAATCTCAAAAGGTTTTCAAGTATATGAGCTGATAATAATTTTTTTAAAGTAAAGCGAAGAACTCTTGTTACCAAGGTGAGGAACTAACTTTACTTCAGCTAACCTAGTCGTTTCTTTTATGACTGTTAGATCAAGCTAAATAGTGTAGGAATAGTAATAATTTAGCTAGTGTAGCTAACTAGCTAGCGCTTCATGAAGCTAGCTAGCTAACGGACCCAAGTAGCTAACCAGCTAGCGCACCCATATAGCTAGTTAGCAGTTAAATAGCAGTTAAATATCTAGTTAGCAGTTAAATAGCTATCTATCTTAGCTAAATAGCCTTTTCTTTCCTGAGAACACTGTGCTGGTTTTGTTATATAGTCCTTGCTCACATTCAGTTGTTCACTTATTAATATATTTTACATATAGGATTGCAGCAACATCTGTGTTGAAGCAACATCTGTCATGTAATCATAACCATGAGACTAGATTCAGTTTTATACGTCCTCTGTGAGTGGTGGGTCTGAAAGCTGTCGGCTAGCCACGGTACATCTATACAGGGTGAGGTGTCTGGTGCCATCCTGCTGTTGCAGAAAGCACAGTCACACCTCTGACTTCCTCCCACTTGGTAATGGTCTCCCTTGCCATTCAGCCTGTTGGGGTACTTCTCAGCCAGGTTGGGCCCACTTCGGCAACCTATGCTCAGCATGTGCATTGGTCCTGCCAAAGGTAAACTTTAGCGTGGTGGGCCCAAAGAATAGCGGAAAACAATCTTCTGCATTTGGCAGGATGGAGGAACATTAGGTCCTGGTTGAAGGATGAATGGGGTACTCTGTGGAGCAATGTCATCTAGAATTTGAAATGAAATAATAATGGTTTATATGTAAAGTTTGCTTGATATAAAAACATTTGTCTGTGTAGTAGCTAATAATATTAGTTGTTATTATTCTTATTGCAGGAATATCATACCTTCCCCAGCAGTTATCCAGATATATTGGCTAGCATCCACACGGCTGGTTCCACTTCATCTGATCTTCCTCTCCTCTGCTATCCTCTTCCTGCAGCTCTTCCCTTCCTCTGCTGTCCTCTACCTGCAGCTCTTCCCCTATTACCACTACCTCCCATTGACATCTGCTGACTTAGACCTCTCACTGTATCTCTCCCCCTATTTCCACTTGCTCCAACATCCATACTTGCACTCTCATTCTTTATCTCTTCAAAATTGCTACTCATATCTATTTCTCATCATCACTACAACTATTTGAGTCACAGTATATATGTACAATCACCAATGCTCTAGTAGAGTCTTGGTATCATAACCACAGGCCCTTCATAGTAACAACCACAAACAGCGTAACTAAACAGGGTAACTAACCACAGTAAAATAAAATATCCCTCGAGGTCAAATTAAAGTGGCTGTCACGATATCGTCTAAGGTTGGCAATTACGTACTACTGTCCCGAATACGTGACAATGGTCTTATAGATGCGCCTGCACGTACGAAATCGTGACAATGTCCGCAAGTGTTAAAAAGAAATTGTGGTTCAATTTATGTGAAGCACAGTCAGGGATGGTCCGGCGGGTGGGCCCTTGGGGTCAACCCCCTCCCCAATCTTAATTTTTCAGTTGGTGTAAACAATGGAATGTACTGAGCCCCAACGACAGTTGCTCTTGTGAAACTGGCGCCTGCCGCGGTATAAACACATGAAGAGATCGCAATGGAGGGGGGTTGCCGAGGGGCCCAAAGAAGCTCGAAGCCTAGGGGCCCTGCCTTGGGTTAATTCGGCACTGGGCCTAGGCACATAGTAGCTGAGATCTCCAAGAAGCAGAGCCCAGACACACAGTAGCTGGGACCCTATATAGCAGGATCCTGTAGGTTGACTCCCTATGAAGCTGGGTTTAAGTATCCAGTAGCTGTGCTCCATATTCACCCAGTATCCATGAAGTAGAGCCTAGACATATGATACTCAGTTAAAAAAAAATATTTTCATTTCTTTGTTGTAAAACCAGTCGACTCTCATATTAATAAAACTAGCAGTATCAAGCCTGTTATGTGGGCACTGATACTAACCCGTATATTTCTGCGCCAAGAGTTGATATACTATCTATAATTAAAGCCAATAGAATCTGCGCCTGGGGGTGATTCCATGGCATGAACCACATTTTTAAAAACCTCTTGACCTTGGGCATGTCTTGGGCCTGGTTTGTGGAATCATCAGGTCCATATTAAAGCTAATGTTTTCAGGTGTTAATTCCAAGTAATATATGTGTTGACTGCAGGAAATTAACACCTCAAAACATTGACTTGGTTCCAGGTGGGCCACTTTAGTATCAGACGCTGCCCAGGTATAGCCACACCCACAAAATCAGGCACAAAACATGCCCAAGGTCAAAAGATTTTTTTTAATGTTGGTTATGCCAATTTACCACCTCTAGGAGAGGTGTCTATATGAACACACACACACACACACACAGAGAGAAATTCAGATTGATATACCATAAACTCCGGTTGTTTAGTGCCCTAGCTTCTAACTGAAATGACAGTGCTAAATATTGAAGAGGCGCTTATTAAACGGCACTTTGTATATAATACACACTGTTATTCTTCAATTAAAATTAACTAGTGTTGCTTTCTAATGACAGTGAGAGCAGCACTTAACAACCAGATGGGCACTAAACACCCACAGGCGCTAAACAACACGAGTTATAATAATCATAGCTATAGAGAGATAAAAAGCAGATTCATCATATTGACCAAGAAGTTAGATGAACTACTAAGTATAACACTCGTCTAGGACTCCTGTTAGCAAATAAATCAATAGCTATATATTTGTGAACATACAACAGTATCAAAGCATTCAGTCTTTCTTCAACCATTGTTGAGCGTGGAGGAGATTTGATGAATTTTAATGATGAATTACTTCGCTCAACTGAAGCACTGATCACAGGAATCAAATGTAGTACACGCAAAATAGCTGTAATGTTAGGATATAGTTGCTGATTCATTTCTTCTAAAGTATCTTGAATTGTATCAGGTTTTTCCTCATTGTCCTGCCAAAGCCTCCTCCATAGCTGGATTTCTAGTGCTAGACACTGGATGCTAGGTAAGTCTTCTTCAAAATAGGCTGCAATTTTGTCAGCACTATCATCTGTTAGTTGTGATAAGTTACCAGGAATATAAGTCTTAAACCCTGGCACTGCAACTTAGTTGCAGCGACAAAATCGAGATGATAATCATGTTATCAAGATATGGAACAAAAATAGCTCGCTTCCAGTACACATATGAAGTTTCCCCACTAACATTACTTCGCATTGTTTGTTTGGCACTTCTACGAGGCACAGAAATTTGAGTGTTTGCTACTTTAGCCATTGCAAGCACACTCATACATTTTTTTTAATGACTACTCAGGCTCTTTTCTCATATCTTTGAATAAATCCAAATCACCTTGAATCTGCTGGTATGCTGCAACAATATCCATACTGGCTCTCTGAAGCATAGTTGCTAGTGATGATGTAAAAAAAAAAAAAAATATCTGGCACATTGAAAGGAAACAATGAATGATGATGTAGTTAGCTGACATAGGAGACCATTTACTTCAGTTACTGTTTTACTATCCCACCTGATGTCAGAATCCTGTCTTGAACATATGTCCTCTAGACATTTAAGCAAGGGTCATACATTATCTGAAAATCAAACAAAGATGTGTGTCTTCCGACCCAGTGAGTTGTACAAAGCAAGTTAACTTTCTTGATTGGAATCAAATTCTCAGTTCTGATAGAGTGTATTTCTCTATATGCTTCTCTAAATATCTTTTCCTTTTTGTGAGCATTTAAAAAAGATTCCTAGCTGAGTGATTGTAGATAGCATGCAGTGTATTTCTGGCAGTGATGAATGCTTTTGAGAAAGCTAGATTAAGATATGGCTATAACAAAGGAAGTAAGGAGCTTTAGGAGCAAACGTCATGAAATTTGCTGCACAACCATTTAGGTAACCTGCCATATTCCCATCATAAGTTTGTGCTTGGCAGTTTTCAGGCTTCAAGTTCAGACATCTGAGAACTTCAGAGCACAATGCTCCAGTAATTCTTTCACAAGCTACATACTCAATTAATATTTCAACAGTGGTGGTACCTACAGTGTAACGTAGGACAATCCCAAGTTGCCCCCAATTTGATTTGTCGGTTACCTTATCAGCTTCAAATCCATATAAGAATCCATTTTCCTGATCTTTTATTTCTTTATGATCTCATTTTGCATAAAATCTTTAATGCAAAACAGAAGCTCATTTTGTGCTGTCTTTGAAACATACTTGGCACTGCGTGCACATGTTTCTAAGTGGTCCTTTGATGTATTTATTCAAACATCTGAAAACCCATCGACCCGGATTGAAAAAAGAATTGAGAAGAATTGGATCAATAATTAGTGTGTTTCATTTTGTGGGAGACAAGGAATTGCATTACGTGGTCACATGGAAGAGGAGGCTTCTTTGAATCTAGGGAATCTACTATCTCTAATCGACTTTCGTGTAGATGCCGATTTGGGGGCCGTTTGGTATTTTTTTACTTTTTGTAAATTTTTACTTGTTACATTTTAGAGCTCTGTAGATTCTGCAAACTTCATGGTATGGACTTAATAATATAGCTCAAAAGATAGGTATCTCTATGAGCTCTCTTTTATACTAAAATATGTTTCATAGGTATAATTATAAGCAAGTTACTAGACCCTAAAGTGGAGGGACCTCAAAAACCTGAATCCCTGCAACCTCCGCCAAAATAACTCCAGATTGGAAAAAAAAAATTGAAAATGGTACGAGTGGCTAGATGAAGAGCGCATGCAATGACCTTTTTGATTAGGCGTTATAAATTTATTACCTGGTCAAGCGCAGGGGTGGAAAATTGAGGGCGGTGAAAATCAACGCCCTCAATTTCGCACCCACGTGTTTGACCAGGTAAATATATTTTTAACGCCTAATCAAAAAGGTCATTGCATGCGCTAGAGCTTCCTCGTATCATTTTCAATTTTTTGCGGAGGTTGCAGGGATTCAGGTTTTTGAGCCTATAGTTATATATACCTATGATTTTAGTATAAAAATAGAGCACACAGAGAGACCTATCTTTTGAGCTATATATCAAGTCCATACCATGAAGCTTGCAGAATCTACGGAGCTCTAAAGTTGTAACCACAAGTAAAAATTAAAAAAATTAAAAAATGCCATCAACTCCCCTTGAGTTTCTGACATTTTGTGGTACTCAAGGCAAGAGTGTGTTCGCAAATCGCTTCAGGCATCTTTCCAATTTTGGTAAGCTTTAGTTATCACAATGATCCTCAGTTTTGACAGGAAAAAGAACACATGATAGGCAGTAAATTCCATCCTCCTTAGTGGAGTAAGAAATAAATTGGTAGATTTTAAACCATTCATTCTGGCAATACCACTTCTTATACTACATCACGTGACCTGTGGCTAATCTGATTGGTTAATAACTACAGGTTACATAGGCGCGTAACCTACACTTTTAACCGCATGTAGTTTAGCGCATGCGCAATGTAGTATAAGTAAGATAGCCTATACAAAAGAGTCGGTTATGCGCCAGTGTAACCTACTCGTTTGCTGTTACATTCCTCGGCTTCGCCTCGGGGTAATCGCAAACTCGGAGGTTACATAGGCGCATAACCGACTCTTTTGTATAGGCTATCCTATACTTAATACCCATAGAACTGATTTTGTCCTTATAAACTTAACCTGAAAATTTGAAAGTTTTGTCAGGATATCTCTCTTTGAGTAGCAAGAGTTTAGATTTTTCCTGGTAGGCTAGCACATTCCACGTAGTCACTGATATCAATAGGACCCTCAGGCTCTGGCCTCACACAAGAACTGCATTACATGTACCTCCAACTGAGCCTGGGTTGTGATTTGCTGAAGGGTATTCATCAGGTCTCCATCTTTTTTCAGAAACCTCTCCAGTGGCAGGAACAAAGAAATCAGTAATAAGTCTTCTCTTCAGCTTGCACTCAGAAAGTCAAGAGTCAGAAACTGAATAGGTCAATGTTACACACTCTGTGTTGCAGCTGTCAATGCATAGTGTGAGTTTTGATTATTACAAGCACTATCAGTATAATCAACCACTAATACTTGTAGTAAGCTATAGTGACAGAAAATGTCAATACAGTATTAGCTTTGATCATAATAATGGGATAATAACAAATTTTAGGGAGGGGGGGGGGGGCTGAACCCCCTAGGCCCCCTCCTGTATCCGTCCCATGGTGTACTATGGTCGGGAACATGAAAACACCTGTGCAATCTTGTCATTTCATCAACTGTGGTGTTTTTCTAATAGAGTAGAGATAGAGATAGAAGCAACCTATCTAGCAAATTGTTCCTATTAGGTGAGCTCTAATGAAGCTAATGTAGTTTATCGATATCTGTGGTATGTTGAAGTATTCGTGTGCTATCATCGGGAATATGAAAAATGTAATTCCATAAACAAAATGGCTGACTGACTGGCAATGCCACATGCAAGAAAAATCAGACAAGATTTTAGGATTTTACCCTAAATTGTCCACCTCATGGCAGGATTGATTACAGACCTGAATCCAGATATGTGATTGTTTGGACCTGTGGTCTTATCACATAATGTAGAGAAGTCTACTATAAAATATCACTTTAAAATATTCGCTTACAATCAATGCCCAATGCTGGCCTGTGAGGTTCCAATGGTATATATATATATATATATATATATATATATATATACCCAGGATTTTTTTCTGCATGCATTGGTTTCCAACACAAACATATACTGGTAATTTAAAGTTGATATGATTGAGTCTGTTAAGGCCATCACATATATACACAGCACAGTAACAACTGCTTAATAAATTATAATAGCTAAGAATGCCAGCTGTTCAAGGAGGGGGGAGGGGAGGGGACCAAATATAATTCATCAGCAGCTCACCATACAATAGTTCCTTTCTCCTCTGCCATCACTTCCCTACCCAATACACTGCACACTCACCCACCTCCTCCATCACTGCATCACTTACTACTCCCTCCACATCATTCCCAACAGCAGTGCCACCTTTCTATCCTTTCCCACTCTTCCATATTCATCTAGCCACTGTCCAGCCCCTACAATTTGTTCACTTCATCCACCAGTAGCTACCAGCCAACCCCTCTCAAATTCCCCACACATCACTAAGAAATGACCCACATCCTCCTCTGCTCCACTATATCACACATGATACAATGATTACCACCTATGTAGCTACTTCCTAGCTTGCACCTTTGTTATCAAGGTGGTGCCCAAGAATGAGCTTGTTACAAATACACAGACATCACACCACCGTAAATCTGAATTACCTACATCGTATTATTATATTTCCATCGTCCAACAAATCTACTGACACGATTGGCCGAGAGATAGAGTTTCTGACAGATGAAAACTGACCGATGTGATTGCTAGGCCATTCTTGAAAGAGGCTATCAAGTTTACACAGTAACGGTGTAACTAAGGGTTTTGAATACGAGCAAAAATGGCGTAGTCAAAGTTTCACAAATCTAGTACCCACCCCCTAGCACCCCCTTGCATGAAATTAGTGGGCGTGGGACTTGTGAATTTAACCTGCTGTCATGACAAAGATGGTCTATATGTTGGAACTGGATCAGGTTGCACGTTCACTTGGACCAAGGGTCCACCAACAGTGCTCAACTTCCCACCTTCCTCAAATTTGCGTGACGCGCATGCTCAAATGAAGTGACTAAGTAACACTTTCAGCAAGTGTTATTTTGTTGTTATTCTTCATAATTCAAAGTGGAACTGTGCACATCAGCTAAATGCGGGATGGTTATATGAAGTACGAAAGTATGAACATAGAAGCTACTTTTTGTGGAACATCCATCATAAGCATAAGAGATTGGGTTGGATATAAAGTGAGGCTTGCGTTTTGTTTGTTACTGCTGTCATGTTTATTTATATTATTATATTATTATTATATTATTATTATCTGGAGGGGTGGGGGGAAGGGGAGCAGGACATATGAACTCCATACGGAGTGTTAGGTTTATAGCAGATAGTTCTGCTTGATATGATGATCTTCCTCACAATATCAATTCAACATAGAGCATAGTATGATTTGGCTGATCTAGGACCCATAGTGCAAATTATAATATTCTTCAGCAGCAGCTCTCTTCTCAATGTTGTAGCTGAACTTCCTGAAGGCATCAACATCACTGTCTAGAGGCTAGATAGAAAACCTTTACAGGCCCGGAGCAAGCAAAATTTGATTAGTCAGGCCATGTAGATTCTATTTTGTTATAATATATATATATATGCACAATTAAAATGCAAATTACACCCATGCACACAAGTGGTACACATTAAATAAGTGGGGTTATCAGTATACAAAATAAATATTGATTACTATATCATTTTTTAAATGTTTTAGCATAACCTCTAATTATTGTTGGAAAGAGAAGAGCTAGTCTAGGGGAAAGTACACAACAACAACATGACCACTAATGAAAGTATACAAGACCACAAATGTGTGCAAGACCACAACCTTGTGCAAATCCACACCACAACCATGTTCTTGTGCAAGACCACAAAGGTGCGCAGTGCAAATCAGTGGGGCCAGTATTTAAGAGACTGTTTAATAACTAGAAAAGAAAAGAGTAGAGAGTGAAGCCAGGTTAGATCAGAGCCAGCGCAGAACAAACTGGACTGACTAATAGCTTGCTCTAATTAATGTTATTGAATGATACAATGATCTGATGATTTACCACTATACTTGAGAGTTAAGTACGAAGGCTCATATGAAAGCCTAGAGGTAGTAGTGTTGGGCTAACAACGTTGCTTGTCAGACTCTAAAAGGTGACAGACAAGGGCAAGTTAGTCGGTGCAGCAAGTGCTTGGTGATCTTCTAGTGAGAAAAGGTTCAACCAGATAGAGGAGCATTGCTGACAATCAGTTAATACTGTGATGTTTAGTAGTTTTCCAAAAATCTTCAGCCTGTGTTCGTTATCTCCTATGAATAAATTTGCAGCATCTATCAGTTCCATTTTGTCTGTTAACTCCTTATGGACATGTAATATCATGAGATTATTTAACCTTAACTGACTCATGGTGTTTCGCAAATAACCTTTTACCCTGCGAAGTGCACTAAATGACCTTTCTGAAGTAGAATTGGTGGCTGGCATGATCAACTTTTTACCCTGCGAAGTGCACTAAACGACCTTTCTGAAGTAGAATTGGTGGCTGGCATGATCAAATGAAAAGTCGACACACTTCAGAAAGCAACAATTTCTTGGCAGCCGTCAAGTCGTAAAAGAATGCCTTGATATCAGAAATTGTTGTCGTATTCTGATTCTTTTCAACATACTTTTCCTTCTGAATTCGCTGAAATTCCACTCTGAAAGTAGGCAACTGGGCTTGAAGAACTTCAGGATGAAAGTCATCTTTGTAAAAAGAACAAATTCCTCTGTGATGTCATCATTCCAGCAGGACTTTAACAGAAGCTGTTCCAAATTCTGGTAGATTCTGTATCCTGGTTGATCGAACCTATCTTTTATTGAATTCACTACAAGATCAATGGCTTCAAAGTATTGTTGACGGTAGTACAATTTTACATCGGTGTGAAAATCTCCTTAATACCATCATAATATCTTCTAGGTGCCTTACGACGACGAGGCAAGTGAGGTTCTTCAATTTCAAAGTCTTCGGCAAGTCTTGAGACCTTAGACCAAAATAAGTCATAAGTCATGTCTTCTCATAGCTTATCAAGTGTGCAAGTAACCATGCTAGCTACTTCTTGGCCTGAAGTTTCTGGATTTTGTAAAGTTCGGCTGAGATATCAGTATGTCTAAGAACCATTTTGCCCAAGACAGTACCAAAGAGAAAATCATTTGTGCCCTCACACCTTGAATTCGTGCCCTGGCCTCAGTATCTTTAGTAATTTTTAATGCTTCTTCCCAAGTACTTAGCAATGCAGAATAATTGTCCATTATACTTAAGAGTGAGTCAGTGTCGGAGTCAGATCGCACAGGAAGCCTTACAGTGAAGAAGGAAGTAGGTGGCATAATGACGCAACCAGTAAATAAGGCTGATCATGAGACTTCTGACTCCGAGACTTATGAATCACCCCACTTTGGGAATCACCCCACTGCAGAGGATGAGCGTCATCGAGCGTCAGCAGCCTGCAGAAAATAAAAGGGAAAGATGGTGAACACTCATGAGAACTGATATTTGTAGCATAGCTAATCGTGAGTGTGCATTGTATTTCTTTTGAAAGGCGGTGAGCCTCATTCTCCACATTGATTCGATCTACTAATCTTCTCACGGGTTTACTGGGTTCTCATGCAGCTAGTTATGGGCTAGACCTCTACATTACTTAAAGTGTGAACAGTGTAGGGAGGGTAGGCAGGTCGCGAAGGATCTGACTTGGGTTTGTGCTCAGCTGTACTAGGGAGAGTGTAATTGGGTACCTAAGGCCACCTCGGTGGACTAGTTCAACAAGCAGGTTGAGCGCGAGAGCAGTTGTGGTTAGGATAAGGATCGCCTTCCACAGTCAGCATGGACAGTCCATCGAGTAGGGCAAAGAAGTCTTAAACCAGGTGAAGGAGAATCAGATAGCTTATCGTTTTCAGTTTTATGGACACGGAAGACTGCATCACGTCTAGGTGAAAACTTAATCAGCTTTGTTATCTCATGTGTAGTATCCATGGAGTCTTTCAACTTTTTGACAGTGTCATTAGCAGCTAGATTTAGCGCATGACCATAGCAGTGTGTAAACACAGCACGTGGTTCCTCTTCTGATATTCTCCTGTTTTTGTCCCACTCATTGAGTTGCAGCCATCATAGCATTGACCACGAAGTTTACTGATTGGCAAGTTCAGTCTTAGCAAGCAGTCCTTGATTACTTTTCTAAGACATTCAGCACCAATAGTATCAACTTCGTAAAGCCCAATAAACTCCTCATACACTTCGAAATCTTCCGAATAAACAATGGTGACTTGCTCACGATTAGTGATATCAGTTGTTTCATCAAATCATGAGGGTGATATTTGGAGATTACCAACAATCTTTCGAAGTACTTGTAGAGCAAGGATCTTCAAAATTTGATTTTGAACCTCATGGGACGTATATTTGTTGATCTTCCGCTGCAATCAGTTCATGGTTAATGCATCACCGTCACACTTGGGAAATTGAACAAAATTACTATCATTTCCAGATTCCCCATCACCTCGAAGGGCTAACCCTTGCCTAGCCAATACCCTGATCCGAGATAAAATCTTCATTAGCATCTTCCCATTATCCTCCATCTCGAGTGCAAACTGCTGAGAGAGTTGTGCACTTAGTAGAGGTTGGCAAGGACAGAATCATTTCTACTGATTCAAGATGGCAACCACTAGTTTCATGTTTCTTAAACGACATAACAGCATCTTTCCAGTTAGAATAACCCTTGCATACTAAATAGTTATAGTTTTGATCACAAGGTGCACAGCAAAACTATAAGAAAAATCTAAATATACTTACAAATGATGGTTCTGCTTTTGAAGTCCTCATCTTCTTCTGTTTGAAACTCATCACAAAAGTATGACAGTGGGCTAAATCTTTAGCTTCATCATAATGCAGAAAAGGCCACTGTTGAAACCACGATGCTTGAAATGATCGTGATACAACAGTTTTCTTTCCAAAGGAGTGCTTTGGAAACCTAAAACTTGGGCTAGGCTGATGTGGTGTATCAGAAATTTCAGGAGGATGAAAACTCTGAAAACTACAGCTTGCCATATCTCAATAAACAACTCACAGCACTAACTAACTAAATAACCTGGAGGATGCCTTTTAAATAGGCTGGCTCCCATGAGGTCTCACAATAAAATATTGACCAATGAAATGATAATGAATATGTGTGTGCAAATGATCCTGTGGTCTACAGTTGAGTGTTTGGTCCTAGGTATCTCCAGTAAATTGGTTAACACTCCTCTACACACTCTCAGCATGTATGATTATCTGGTCAGGTGATCTTCTACCTACCGTCAGTCTTAATTATTAATCATGCTGTCAAAAACACTCTTCCTGATTTGATAATTATATGGTTAATAACAATGATGGGTAATCTATATAACACTTCAGGTTGGCAAACAATTAAACTAATTGGCAAAAGACTGGGATTGCCTTAGCAGATATATAATCAACTGTACAACAAAAAAGATACACCCACATATGCCATATATATTGGTCAGGCCATGGCCTGACCAGCCTGACCACTTGCTCCGGCCATGCCTTACTCTTGTGTGTACCAGCTGTTGAATTCATGAAATTGATGCTTTGAGCTTCTGTATGCGTTGATCTTTTTTTATTTATTTTTATTTTTTAGAGGGAGACGATAAACCCAAAGTGGGATAAGTATATAAAAGTGAGACTTCTCAGCCAAATAGAGAGTTGTGATACAGTCCAAGTTATAGTAATCGATTTGATGGACTAGGTAGTAGTTGATCTATTCCCCTACCAGATAAATTCATTATCAAAAATCACTATAGATCATAGACCATGCTTAGATACCTTAAAGAGCCTGTAACACTAAACAAGAGATATTTAACCTTGGCAGTCCTTTGTGATTAGAAATTGATACTAGTCAGTGTTGGTGGCATTCTCATTTTTTCTGCTTGTCAGGACCTCTCATCTCTGTCACCTAGACTTCTTTAGCAAAGTACAACCACTCACCTGAAAACCACCCAAATACACATTGGAGGGTCAAGTAATCATGCATGTCCACCTGATCTTTGGATATGTTGGTACAGTAGCATATACAATATAGGTAAGTTTATATGTTTGTCCAGGCACAAAAATATTGACTTTTTTACATCATTACCAAATTACTCACTACATTAACATGCACAAGTTATAGGATGGCTTCATATGGTAAATCTACCATGCAACTGGAGTAAGAGCATTATTTTTCTAACAGTAGGAACTACATCAGCTAGATATCACAGCTCTGCTTTGGGTGGGGTATAAAGAAGTTTTGGTTATACTAGACAAGTTTGTACATGAAATTACATCTACAATGATAACCCCTTCCCTTCTAGATTTGCCTTGTAATTAGAACACATTTATAGAATACATATTCCCTCTACCCCCACCCCCCAACCCCCTCAGCACATTCCATTGATATTGTTTGCATTAACAAATGAAAGAAGTGCTGAACACTGATTATAGTTCCACTGACTCCTGCAGTGAAGACTCTAATAATATGCAAAATTAGAAATACCAAAGAAACTTGTGATCACCTTTCATTTTGTTAGCATTAATAAGTTAGTATTACTTGGAGCAGGTGATTGCATGACATTCTCTGTAGTTTTGCTAAACATGAACTGTGGTACCTTTGCCAGTTGAGAGGGAGTAGAAGAAAAAAGGCTCTACATTTCCAGCCTGAGGCTCCTTTATAACATCTTATGTAGATTATCTACTTTCTAATATTATCATTATCATAAAATAAATTCTAAAATTTCTTGATTGAGTTTTTTTTTAAAGGTTTCAGGCAAATGCTTCTGTCTTCATGCTCATAACAAATGCTTCTGTCTTCTTCATGCCCACAATGTTTCAACCATATGCTTCTTTCTTCATGCCCATATTAAGACCTAAGAATTCAGTTTGAAATGTGGCAAAAAGAAAACTAGAAATTGTCATATTTCCATTTTTATATCATTCTGGGGTTTTTTCCAACTTGGCTTGCAATAAAACAACTTGTACCACACACTGGCATCAGCATAATGATTTGGTGAAAGGTCTGAATTGCCCTTTGTCATTTGCAACCTGCTTTAAAAAATCCTGTATCTGCTACTGTTATTAGGTTAGTTACTAAATAGTTCGACACTGTGCTGTAATATATATGTGTTGGCCTTAACAGGCTCAGCAATATCAAGATTAAATAAACTTAAAGTTATACAAAACACTTGGGTAAAAACTCAAAGGCTCTTCTTGCTTATCATAATATTTTGGGTGCGTAAAGAAATAGAATTTTAGGCCAAAATTATTTACATGTTTTTTGGCCTCCATTTACGAAGTAGAAAGCTAATCCTTCCTACAACCTGTAATTGTAGTACGTTTTTTCAAAGAACTTGCATGTCTTATCCAACGCCTTGCTCTCATTTGCAATATCTGCGACTTTTAAGGCTTTAATGCTGCGACCAAGCTTTAAGAGAGAAAAACGTAAGAGAAGAATGTTGATGATCTCTCTGAAACCAAATTTTCGGCCGTTGGCTCCTGGAACTCGGCATCACTGATCTGCTTGTGTTGTTTGAAAAGTACATAAGGGAGGTATTTTAATAGGAAAGATGCTTGCGTAGTCTATAAGCCAAGCTCCGTGCTATTTCTGGCGTCTTCTAGCTGCGTTATTTTTTTTTCTTTCCAAGCTTGTTACCTGCTGTTGAGATGGAATTACCCTTAGTACCCAAGTGCAAGCCCTTGATGTTGCAGCAGTCCCTGAGAAAAGTTAGAACATTCAGATATTTGGCAAGGATTCAGTGCAGTTTTTTGGTGGTCTTTGGTAGAATTATTATTCACTTCATCCCCTTCCTTCTCCTCGCCCACCCCCTCCATACATTTGATACTCAAGGCGCCATTTCAATACTGGTTGGAATCATTCGATTTTCATTTTTATTTCCCTCCTATTTCAAGATTCCCCATTTGATCCTTAATCCTCTTACTATTGGGACCTTGTATACCTAAACAAATGGACATACCCCACACAGTTACCACTTTTAGCCATTCCATACTTTTTTCTTTCCCCCCCCCCCCCCTCCTCCCCCCCCCCCCCCACCCCCCTTCATTCGCTTGGTATTGAATCATTTACTTCCGTTCCTTCCTTCTACCTTCCCACCCCCTACCCTATATACCAATAATGGGAAGTACTGTGAGATGGTTTTGTGAACAAATGTATTGTACACAAGTTATGTGTGGAAGGGGAAATAGATACATAGCTACCCTTGAGCTTTTTTCTGCAATCTAGAAAAGGTTTGGTCATAGATGTGTATTGGAACATTGCTGGTGTTCTGGGGGAAAAATTGAAGGAGGGACTATACCATAAAATAGGTTAAAAAAAGTGTTATAACTGACTTTAGAGCTCCAGATTCTGCACACTAAGATATATAGTTCGCTCTGTGTGCTCTATATTAGTTAGATATAACTATGCCTAAGTTACTAGCTAAAGTGGGGGTACCTCAAAATCTGAGTGCCTGATTTTGCAACTCTTGTGGCTTCTGATTGGAGAGTGTTGGAATTAGTTACCTATGGCAAGAGGAATCCACATGCCGCTAAAACTTGAGTAAGTGGTACTCACTTATAGTGTGATGGGTCGCAAAGGAATTCACTTACTCATGGTTTAGCTCCTAATGAGTAGAGTTTCTTTTGCCACAGACACTAATTTCAGTTATTGCAAAATCAGGGACTCAGGTTTTGAGGTACCCCCCACTTCAGCTGCAGTACCTTTGGCATAGTTATAACTATCCAACATCTTGTAGGAGTATTAAAAGAGAGCACACAGAGAGACCTATCTTTTGAGCTAATATTTAATCCAAGAAGTTTGCACTATGGAGCTCTAAAGTTTGAACCACAAGTTCTTTGTCTCTTCTATGTTATGGTATAGTCCCCTTTCAGGTTGTATTAATACCAGTTCACAACATGATGCAAGGCAATCTGTTGTGTGCATTGCCAATCTATTATTGCACTGATATTGTAGACATGAAATGCACTGGAGAGCTTATGCCAACAGAACAGATATGAAATACAAGAGTTGGTTATGATCATCTGTTTCATCACTTCCACTGTATTGGAAAATCCTAGAAAATCTAGCATGAAATGAGCTGCACCATCAGCTGATAAGCTTTCTCTCCTGAATTCGACAAATCCTACTTCTCGAATACGGATTCAGGCAGCAGCTAGAAAGGAGTCAGGCGCTTGGATTGATGCCCTCATCGGCCTCCGTATGCATGATGATGTCATCAGGGTAGCCATTGGTTTGCAGTTGGGTACACCTCTCTGTCCATCCTCACAGTTGCCATCAGTGTGGATCTCAGGTGGACCAGCTAGGGACTCATAGTCAGTTGCTCAAAGAGTCAGGGTCGTCATTCAAGGCATGCAGCTATCAACGATCTTGTTAGACAATCACTTGCATCCATCAAAGTTCCTTCACATCTGGAGCCCTCTGGGATCTGTCGCTCAGATGGCAAGCATCCAGATGGGGCTTCCATTGTTACCTGGAGGAGAGGCTGAGTTCTTGTGTGTGATGCTACATGTGTGGACACTTTTGCTCCTTCGTATGCCATGATGGTCCAGGGTGCATTGCTGACAGGGCCGAATTTCTGAAGAAGGGGAAGTATACAAATATAGAGGCTACTCTACCTATTGGTATCGAGACCTCTGAAGTATTTGGGTGAGGCAAAGAGTTTTCTCCAAGAGCTAGGTGCACGCCTCAAGGAAACACTGCTGCAGGCTTGGATCCAGCTCAGTATATACCTGACGATCATTATTTCTTAAATTAAATTTATGCAATATGCATGTATTCTATATGCATGTATTCTAGTTATTATTATTATTATTATTATTAAAAAAATAATAATAATAATAATAATAATAACAACAACAACAACAACAATAATAACAACAATAATAACAATAATAATAACAATAATAATAACAATAACAATAACAATAATAACAACAATAACAACAACAATAACAACAACAACAACAACAACAATAATAATAATAATATAATAATAATAATAATAATAATAATAATAATAATAATAATAATAATAATAATAATAATAATAATAATAATAATAATAATAATAATAATAATAATAATAATAATAATAATAATAATAATAATAATAATAATAACAATAATAATAACAATAATAATAACAATAATAATAACAATAATAATAACAATAATAACAACAATAATAACAACAATAATAACAACAATAATAACAACAATAATAACAACAATAATAACAACAATAATAATAACAATAATAATAACAATAATAATAACAATAATAATAACAATAATAATAACAATAATAATAACAATAATAATAACAATAATAATAACAATAATAATAACAATAATAATAACAATAATAATAACAATAATAATAACAATAATAATAATAATAATAAATTTAAAAAGTTCAACATAATCAGGTACCATTTCTTTTGGGGATAGGCCATGTAGCGAACATGTATCTTATACCTTTTATAATTTTTCTATAGGTTCAGTTTGAGTCTCTGGTCTCCTTGCCAATGTCACTGGTCTCCTTGCCAACGTCACTGGTCAGTCTCCTTGCCAAAGTGTCGATTGGACCAATCATCTTCACTTGGGTCAACATGTCACAGGTTCCTCAGTCAGTTGAGTGTTCTTGATTGTTGTCTGGGTGTGGTTGTTGTTTGTTTGTTCACATGTGTATGTCCATTTGTGAATCCCACAGATAGTAATGTTCTGCTGTCAACACCACCTGCTGGTTCTGCCACTGTCAGGTGAGGGTATTTCCCTGACAAATACATTTTACACTGATGATGGATGAAGAACTAGCCTCGCTTTTGTCCCCTCGCTCTCCACCTCTCTCACATGCAAATACTGTGCATATATATATATATGGCTGTGTAAAAATAAATCCAGTGTCATATGTAGAATAACCGTATTCATATGTGGGTACATAAAGACAAAGCAAATGATAAATAACAATGTAGTCTCGCTGACGTTCAAAATCCTTCTAATATTGGGAGTAGCAATATTCAATGACAATATGATTTCTTTGTCGCCAATACATTAGCTATTTTGTCAAAGAACAATGTTTGCTGAATGTTTATAAGCAGATTGTGCATTATATGCAAAATAGCTGTGCTCTAATATATAAATAAAGATAATGACATACATACTTTGTGATCATTGGCTGGTCAAAACACCAGACCACAATGTTGATCAAGTATTGCATAATAGTATTGTACTTGGGCCTTTCTTTTATTTTATTTTATCTTTTATCTCTCCCAGTAATCCGACAGTGAGACGGTTAAGGTAAGTATCCTTGGATCGCTCTCTGCTATCTAAACCACCTAGAATGATTTGTCGTAGGTGAGTTCTTCTCAGCAAACATTCTCTGAATACCATTATCAATAATGAGCATGTCTCTTGTACACTAACAGACATTGCTTGTGCAATTGGCAGGTTGCAATTGGCAGGTACCTTTCAACATTAACTATTTTATTTCATTATCATCTTTACTTAGTCTGGTGAATTTGACATTTAATACATGGGAGTGGGGAGTATAAATATGCAGCTGGTTCATAGGATAAGCCATTCCTACATATAACGGTTTTTCATGATTATCATAGTGTTCATCTTCACTCAACAATGATGAGCAACAGCTCAACAAATGCAGTGTTAAAAAATGCATCATGCTCATTGAAAATGGATGTAAGAATCATTAAGTACACTACGAACACTTGTTAAGATTAACACTCTGCATTGTTACGCCATCCTTATAGTCAAAGAAAATGTAACAGTAGTAATGACTAGCGAGCATTAAAAACGTGCCGAATTAAGTCTCCCAGTGAACTATCTTGCATTATCAGATGATCATCCAAATCCTTCTCTTGTGGAGTAAATTTAGGAAGCAGATTATAAAAATAATGAGCTGCAGACTTTTTCTTCCAGTTGACATCATGTTTATCATCTACCCACCTTATAACTTGATTATATAAAGGATCTTGTGATGTTGTTTCGTCCACGTATATATTGTAGCATGTATTTTTGCTATCTGCCATCTTCAGGATGTCACCTTGAACTTGACCACTATTGTATATCCATCCTTTCCTGTAGTCAGTGTTGTATTTGTCAAGCCATTTCTTAGCAAATGATGAGCCTTTTATACATGAAAGTGCACCTATGTTGAGCTGGTCCACCTCAAGAGAAAGCACGCACTCCGATATATTCTGGTTTTGTCTCCACTTTGTTCCATTGACCATGATCACATCAAAATCAAATAATATTGTCCCCCCAATTTCGTTAAGTATTTTTACTTTAGTATAATCCGCTTCATGGTGAATGTACGCAACCTTCACATTTGACAGCATTGGAACCCTTTCAACTTTGTTAATTTCTACATTGGTGCAAGCTTTCTTGGGCTTGTAATCCTTCAATTTTCTTGAAATGCAGCCAGGGTTGAATATAGCAACATTTTTTATGTTACCATTACCATCCAAGTTCTTGTCGTCTAATAAGCTTCCATCCTTATTCAGTGCAACTCCTCCTTTTTGTTCTGCTCCAATTTTCCTAATAAAGCTGGAAGAACTTGACAGTAGCACATAGGCATAGGCAGCCACCACAAATACTAACAAAATCATGCAGCCTTTCAATTTTCCATCGATAGTCAGTTTCAGGTCATCCTCTACTGGAGTACATAATATGGAAACAAGCAGACCTGCACCCCTCTACAAGAATACATAGGAAACTAACCCTCTGACTGGGAAGTCATGAAACATCACAAGAAACAACTACATCCATAATTGCATTGAACATGGGAACCCATAATTGAATTAACATGGTGACAGACAGGATGACTCAACCACCATGGTGAACCAAACCAGGGGACTCATGGACATCACCACAGAACTAGTGGACATCACCACAGAGGACTCTTAAACATCACCACAGAGGACTGTGGACATCACCACAGAGCACAGAGGACTGTGGACATCACCACAGAGGACACGTGAACATCACCACAGAGCACAGAGGACTATTGGACATCACCACTGAGCACAGAGGACTGTGGACATCACCACAGAGGACTCGTGGACATCACCACAGAGCACAGAGGACTAGTGGACATCACCACAGAGCATAGAGGACTGTGGACATCACCACAGAGCATAGAAGACTGTGGACATCACCACAGAGCACAGAGGACTAGTGCACATCACCACAGAGGATTTGTGGACATCACTACAGAGCACAGAGAACTCTTGGACATCACCACAGAGCACAGTCCTGACATCACCACAGAGGACATCAGTCAGGGAATCATTAACAGAGCCACTCCCTAACTTTCCATAAGACACCCATTGGAATAATAAGGACTCACCACAACCACAGCAACCACAATTCATGGCTAATGCATTACTACACAACCAAACCACAAAGACATTGAACCTTTCTAGACTGTTCCATCACAATCTGATTGGTTAGATAGATCATGTGACTGTTAGGAAATATTAAGATATATATGGATGTGAGGCAGAAAAGAGCGTGACTCTGAGATTTGACTAAATTCTATATATTAAATTATTTGCTTACTTCCCAGAGTGACGAAGAGTCAGTCAGAGGTTGATACCTAGTAAAGTTCCTTAGGAGAAGGACTCAGACTAGGGTCGCGGTAAGAGTTTGGTCCAGGTAGGGTGATTGGTGGAGATAGGCTATCCCTGGAGTACCTAGGCGCTGCAGGGTATTTCACCCAGACATAGCTAACCGCTCGGGCTACCGTAGTGCTGCTTTCTTGTTGAGGAAGGAAGGTTTTTAGGCAATGGTGGAAATATTCCCCGACAGTGGTGGCAGCGGTGGGATCTGCTCTTTTAGTGAGAGGAGATTCCGGACCAGCCTTAGCTAGCGAAGATGAGTTTGCTTAGCTAGAGGAAGGAGACAACCTGGGCACGGCCTTGAGGTTTGAAAACCAACCCTTCGGTAGCCAGGAGAAGAGCTAGGAGGAGGTTTTATGGCTTCTTTTAATTTGTGAAAGCTCTTTCTCTCCTCATGTCAGAGGACAGGGAGAGGAGTGGTGGGAGAGAATCCAGAAGGGTTCATGGAAATACCCCTGAGGCTTCTGTACCTATCGACCACATGGAGCGATTCCTCCAGTAGTGGACCCAAATAGATTGGTTGCGGTCAGACCGAGAAACCCTGAACCGAGAAGAAAGAGAGAGACAAGAGGCCCAGAGACGAGAAGAGGCTCAGGCTCGACAGGAGGAGAGAGAAGCCCAGAGACAAGAAGAGGCTCAGGCTCGACAGGAGGAGAGAGAAGCCCAGAGACGAGAAGAGGCTCCGGCTTGACAGGAGGAGATAGAAGCCCAGAGACGAGAAGAGGCTCAGACTCGACAAGAGGAGAGAGATGCTCAGCAGCAGCAGAAGTTTCTGCAGATGCTGGATGATATGCCCAGACAACTCCCAGCTGTCCTTCCGCCCCCTTCAATGTCAACACATTCTGGGCGTGAGGTGTCAGGGAAATCACTAACAGATCCACTCCCTGACTTTCCATAAGACACCCATTGGAATAATAAGAACTCACCACAACCACAGCAACCACAACCCATGGCTAATGAATTACTACACAACATGAATTACTACACAACATAAATTACTACACACTGGAAACCACAAAGACATTGAAGGATAATAAAAGGACAGTGTTAGTGACAACATATACATATACGGAATATACTTTTCTAGACTTTTCTAGACTGTTCCATCACATTCTGATTGGTTAGATAGAACATGTGACTGTTAGCAAATATTAAGATATATATGGATGTGAGGTGGACAAGAGGGAACTCTGAGATTTGACTATATTTGTAAGTTCTATATATTAAATTATATTTATTTCCCAGAGTGACGAAGAGTCAGTCAGAGGGTGTTA
This sequence comes from Cladorhizidae sp. MBARI D1340-BT2, assembly GCA_028752905.1. Classification (NCBI taxonomy): domain Eukaryota; kingdom Metazoa; phylum Porifera; class Demospongiae; order Poecilosclerida; family Cladorhizidae; species Cladorhizidae sp. MBARI D1340-BT2. The sequence goes on from JAQNBH010000001.1 coordinate 21,092,216, forward strand.
CCTAGTAAAGTTCCTTAGGAGAAGGACTGAGACTAGGGTCGTGGTAAGAGTTTGGTCTAGGTAGATGATTGGTGGAGATAGCCAATCCCTGGAGTACCTAGGCGTCGCGGGATATTTCACCCAGATGTAGCTAACCACTTGGGCTACCATAGTGCTACTTTCTCATTGAGGAAGGAAGATTTTTAGGCAATGGTGCAAATATTCCCCGACATCACCACAGAGGAATCGTGGACATCATAATCAACTCAGCAACTCACCTGATGAAGACCATGGAGACATACCATTGGCTGGAGCAGAATTGTCATAGCAACCAGTGACGTCAAACTGAACAGGTAGTGTAAAAGTAGGAAGACATTGTTAAAGAGAGAGAGGAGAGATAGAGATAATAAGAACTGAGAGAGAACTCCATTAGGAAGTGCTGTAGAGTGTTTAGTGATTATATGTTCGGTATTGTATTTGGTATATTCATGGTGCCATGTTATTTCGTGTTTATATATATCTACAGTTTATACAATAGCTGGGTATATAGCTATTGATTTTATTCTGATCAGAGGGTTTAGGAAGGGAGGTCAGGCCTTGGGTGGATCTCCTCAGAGCAGGGTGCATCTGAGGAGAAGGAAATTTCGGCTACAGAAACACGCAGATTTATTTCTAAAAAATGCTGCCGATTAAAAATTAGGTAAACAGTTGGTGGCAGGAGCTTAATAAATCTAAATACCCCATCAAGGCTGTCCTTTTTACTACAGACCCGAGAACCTTAGAACTATAGGTGTCCTATTTGGTATGACTCCACCACCACTCGAGGCTGCAAGGATACTAATTACTGGCTCTCGTTCAATAACTGGTAAAGCGTCTTTTTACTCCCTGAAAATATAATTGGACTGCAAAAATTAAAGGCTAGCAAATATATTTCTTACCTTCCCCATTGCACACCCAGTCACGCTGCCATCCAGTTTGAAAGCTGGTCTTAATTTTGCCGATGCTAATAAACCTAAAATTTATTAAAAAAACACTTTAGTAAAAACTCGAAGGCTTGCTTAAATATCATAATATATTGGGTGCGCGAAGAAATAGTAGAATTTTAGGCCAAAATTATTTTGCATGTTTTTTGGCCTCATTTACGCTAATCCTACCTATATACAACCTATCGTTTTTTCCAAGAACTTGCAGTGTATTTTGCAATATCTAAAGGCCGGTGGAAAATTGAGGGCATTGAAAATCAACGCCCTCAATTTTCCACCCGCGCGCTTGACACTAAAATTTTAACGCCTAATGAAAAATGCTCTGGGCCACTCGTTATTCTGGATGAGGTTTTTGGGATGCAGGTTTTTGAGGTCCCTCCACTTTAGGGTCTAGTAACTTGCCTATAGTTATACATATGAAACATATTTTAGTATCAAAAGAGAGCACACAGATAGACCTATCTTTGGTCAAGTCCATACCATGAAGTTTGCAGAATCTACGGAGCTATAAAGTTGTAACAACAAGTTAAAATAAAAAATACCATCGAAACTCATCACCCTCCATTCTTTCCCAAGAATTGAATGTATAGGTGTATGTACAAAAGTCACTATAATTATGTCCAGAATGGAGCATCCAAATCTTCTAAAATTTGGAATGCCAGGTCCTGGCAACATATTTATGGGAAGGAAAAAAAACCCAAAAATCAAAAACAAAAAACATTGTTGGACCTGAAGCACCCCCTTAACATATTGATCATGCTGACTATAGCTCAAATTAAATATGGTGTTCATGCAACATAAATAAATGGTATCGTCAAGTTAATAGTGAAGTAATGTTGCAAAACAAAAGCTTTGCACGCTTTTTGATTGATATCACCGATGGAAAGGATACGACTCTGTATGAAGTTGATAGTGCCTCTAATCGTATTAGAGAAGAAGTAGGGGATATGATGCTTATTGGCGCACAATGGGTCGAGGCTTATCTGTCCTTGAATACTCAGATGACAAAGGAAAAAACAGGTCAGAAATTTGCTAAGGCAATTTTGTCAACACTATCATCTGTTAGTTGTGATAAGTTACTAGGAATAAGTGCTAAACCTTGTGCTGCAACTTTGAGTGACAAAATCGTGATGATAATTCAGATATCATGTTATCAAGATAAGGAACAAAAATAGCTCGCCTCCAGTACACATGAAGTTTCACCACTAACATTACTTCGAATTGTTTGTTTGGCACATCTACGAGGCACAGAAATTTGAATGTTTGCTACTTCAGCCATTGTAAGTACACTCTCATACATTTAAAAAAAAAGACTTCTCAGGCTCTTTTCTCATATCTTTGAATAAATCAAAACACCTTGAATCTGCTGGTATGCTGCTACACTGGTTCCCTGAAGCATATATAGCTGCTAATGATGATGTAAAACCAAAAAATATCTGGCACATTGGAAGCAATGAATGATGATGTAGTTAGCTAACATAGGAGACCATTTGCTTAAGTTTCTGTTTTGCTATCCGACCTGATGTCAGAATCCTGTCTTGAATGAATGTCCTATAGATATTCAAGCAAAGGCTCATACATTATCTGAAAATCAAACAAAGATGTGTGTCTTTCGACCCAGCAAGTTGTACAAAGCAACTTAACTTTCTTGATTGGAATCAAATTCTCAGTTCTGATTGAGTTGTGGTTATTGATATGTTTCTCTAAAGCCTTTTTGGTGAGTATTTAAAAAGGATTCCTAGCCGAGTGATTATAGATATATAGCATGCAGTGTATTTCTGGCACTGATGATGCGCTAGATTTTAAGGGGGCAGTTTCCCTGTTTAACCAAAAAAAGTTTGTCCTCTTTGCAATCGCCATAGCTTTTTTTCTCTTTGCACTATGCAGATAATTTTGTTATCAAAGTGTTGATTATTCTATCTTCTTATCAATGGTATCTGAAATGTCTATAAAGACAAATTTTATTAGAAGATACAAGTGACAGACCAAGATCCCTACCACTCAAGCGTTTGGCAGACCTAACTCAATATCACTAGAAGATCTTGCGCTCAAATTTGTTTTGTGGCTTCCTGAAACACTTGGCTGTAATTAAAGTGAAACCAATTTGGCTTGTGCAAGACTATTGGTCAGTTGCAATTGACCGAATGGGTTGAACTCAATAACACCAAAAGGTCATCTGTCTAATGACCATCACTTAGCAATGCAAATTTTTTTTAAAGGTCTGATTCGCTCAAATTACAGAACACACAAAGAGCTTTCAAATGACACCAACCTAAAAAAAATTTTAACTGTGACAAAGTTATGTTCGCCAAATGCTTTTTTTAAAGGACTTTTCATGATTTGTAGAATCTGCTTACGGAAAGGGCACAAAGACATCCAAACACTTTCACCAAAAACTGAACGCGAGGCGACTGGAAATGCTGCGTGCGAACCAGAGTTATATATTCAGGACCTCTGCGCGAAGGGCAGGAAATGACTCAGCAAGAAATTTGGGTACCTTTCAGTGGCAGATAAGCTTCCAGATATAAGTGGTTGCCATTTTATGGCGCTGAAAAACTTACCTTTCCCGTAAGCCTTCTCTGTGCGCGTCTCTTCCAATTTTGAATCGAGATAAGTGAAATTGCAGGACAAAAAGCACCATAACTTTGAAATGGATTCTCCAATTCCTCCAAAACTTTGGAAATGTCTAGTAGATGCTTACAACAACATTTATAAATGATTATTTTTTTTAATAATAATTTTTAAAAAATGGGGAAACCGCGCCCTTAAGTTCATGGCTACAACAATGGAAGTAAGGAGCAAACTTCATGAAATTTGCTGCACAACTATTTAGGTAGCTACCTTGCATATTCCCAGCACCATCATAAGTTTGTGCTTGGCAGTTTTCAGGCTCAAGTTCAGACGTCTGAGAACTTTAATTATTTCAGATCACAATGCTCCAGTAATTCGTTCACAAGACTCGATTAATCTTTCAACAGTGGTGGTACCTACAGTGTAACGTAGGACAATCCCAAGTTGCCCCCAATTTGATTTGTCGGTTACCTTATCAGCTTCAATTCCATATAAGGATCCATTTTCCTGATTTTTTATTTCTTTTATGATATCATTTTGCATAAAACTCTTAATGCAAAACAGAAGCACATTTTGTGCTGTCTTTGAAACGTACTTGGAACTGCGTGCACATGTTTCTAAGTGTTCCTTTAAATCAGTATATCCAGCATCTACACGAAAGTCGATTAGAGATAGTAGATTCCCTGGATTTAAAGAAGCCTCCTCTTCCATGTGACCACGTAATGCAATTCCTTGTCTCCCACAAAATGAAACATGATCCAAAAAAATTTCAATTGTTTCTGCAGTTTGCTCAGATATTGATCAATCCGGGTCGATGGGTTTTCAGATGTTTGAATAAATGCATTAAGGTGAGCTTCTGACATTTTGTGGTACTCAAGGCAAGAGTGTGCTCGCAAATCGCTTCGGGCATCTTTCCAATATTGGTAAGCTTTAGTTATCAACAATCCTCTTTGCCCATGTACAGGTTTGACAGGAAAAAGCACACATGATAGGCAGTAAATTCCATCCTCCTTAGTGGAGTAAGAAATAAATGGGTAGATTTTAGACCATTTATTCTGGCAATACCACTTCTTAATACCCATAGAACTGTTTTTGTTCTTATAAACTTTATCTGGAAATTTGAAAATTTTGTCAGGACATCTCTCTTTTTAGTAGCAAGAGTTTAATTTTTTCTGGTAGGCTAGCACATTCCACGTAGTCACTGATATCAATAGGACCCTCAGGCTCTGGCCTCACACTAAGAACTGCATTACATGTATATACCTCCAACTGCGCCTGGGTTGTGATTTGCTGAAGGGTATTCATCAGGTCTCCATCAACCTCTCCAGTGGCAGGAACAAAGAAATCAGTAATAAGTCTTCTTTTCATCTTGCCCTCAGAAAGTCAAGAGTCAGAAACTGAATAGCAGGCCAGCTAAGGGTTTTGACTACGCGAGTAGTCAAAGTTAAATCTAGTACCCACCTCCATGAAATTAGTGGGCGAGGAACTTGTGAATTCAACCTGTCGTTGCACTGTGGAGTGTGTGCATCCACTGTGGAGTGTGTGACAAAGATGGTCTATACGTCGGAATTGTGTAAAAGGGTCCGCCAACACGCTCAGCTTCCCCACGTTCAAATTTGCGCGGCGCATGCTCAAATGAAGAAGTGACTATAGTAACACTTTCCAGCAAGTGTTATGTTGTTGTTATTCTACACAATTCAAAGTGGAGCTGCTAAATTAAAACTCATGGTAAGTCTCTACGTGCACATCACTTAAATGCGGGATGGTTATATGAAGTACGAACGTATGAACATAGAAGCTACTTTTTGTGGGACATCACAAGCATGATAAAAGATTGGGTTGGATATAAAGTGAGGCTTGGGTTTTGTTTGTTACGCATTCATGTTTGCTATATTATTATTATTATTATCTGGGGGGTGGGAGGAAGGGGAGCAGGATATATGAACTTCCATACTGAGTGTTAGGTTATAGCAGGTGCTTCCTTGTTCATAGAAATGACCATTTCATTTCTGCTTGATATGATGACCTTCCTCACAATACTATCAATTCAACACAGAGCGTAGTATGATTTGGCTGATCTAGGACCCATAGTGCAAATTATAATATTCTTCAGCAGCAGCTCTCTTCTCAATGTTGTAGCTGAACTTCCTGAAGGCATCAACATCACTGTAAAAATTGTTTACTAGAGGCTAGATAGAAAACCCTTACTCTTGGGTATACCAGCTGTTGAATTCATGAAATTAATACTTTGAGCTTCTGTATGCGTTGATCTTTTTTTAAAGAGGGGCATGATAAACCCAAAGTGGGATAAGTATATAAAAGGGAGACTTCTATATAAGCCAAACAGAGAGTTGTAATACAGTCAGAGTTATAGTAATATTAACCTGCTATCATTTGGATTTGATTGACAAGGTAGTAGTTGATCTATTTCCCTGCCAGATAAATTCATTATCAAAAATTTCCGACCATGCTTAGTTACCTGTAACACTAAAACAAACAAGAGATAATTAACCTCGGCAGTACCTTCCCTTTACCCCTTTGTCATTAGAAATTGATAACCAGTCAGTGTTGGTGGCATTCTCATTTTTTCTGACCTCTCACCTCTGTCACCTGGACTTCTTTAGCAAAGTACAACCACTCACCTGTGGTGCATTGAAATAGAGTCAAGTAATCATGCATGTCCACCTGATCTTTGGATATGTTGGTACAGTAGCATATACAATGTAGGGAAGTTTGTGTGTTTGTCCAGGCACAAAAAGATTGCTTTTTACATCATTACCAAATTACTCACTACATTATGATATGTTATGTTGAACACGCACAAGAGATGTTAGTTATATATAGGATGGCTTCATATGGTAAATCTACCATGCAACTGGAGTAAGAGCACTATTTCCCTACAATCCAGAGGCAGTCCTGTAGGAACTACTCAGCTAACATATCACAGCTCTGCTTTGGGTGGGGTATAAAGTAGTTTTTGTTATTCTAGACAAGTTTGTACATGAAATTACATCTACAATAATAACCACTTCCCTTCTAGATTTACCACTAGAATACATTCATAGAATATATATTCCCTCTACCCCCACCCCTCAACCCCCTCAGCACATTCCATTGATATTGTTCGCATTAACAAACTAAAGACATGCTAAACACTGATTATAGTTCCACTGTCTCCTGCAGTGAAGGCTCTAATAATATGCAAAATTAGAAATACCAGAGAACTGCGATCACCTTTCATTTTGTTAGCATTAATAAGTTAGTGTTACTTGGAGCAGGTGATTGCATGACATTCTCTGTAGTTTTGCTAAACATGAACTGTGGTGGTACCTTTGCCAGTTGAGAGGGAATAGAAGAAAAAAGGCTGTGGAGCTATATATAGGCATAGTTTTCTACATTTCCAGCCAGAGCCCAGAGGCTCCTTTATAACAGCCCATGTATAGATTATCTACTGTCTAATATTATCATATGATAAAATAAATTTTAAAATTTCTTGATTGTTTTTTTAAAAAAATAATGTTTCAGGCAAATGCTTCTGTCTTCATGCTCATAACAAATGCTTCTGTCTTCATGCCCACAATGTTTCAACCAAATGCTTCTTTCTTCATGCCCATATTAAGATCTAAGAATTCAGTTTGAAATGTGGCAAAAAGAAATTTTTTATGAGAAGTTATTTTCGTATCATTTTGGGGGTTTTCAACTAGGCTTCTTCGGCTTGCAATAAAACAACTTGTACCCCACACTGGCCTCAGCATAATGATTTGGTGAAGGGTCTGAATTGCCCTTTGTCATTTGCAATCTGCTTTTAAAAATCCTGTATCTACTACTGAATTCTTGTCTTCAAAAAAACTATTGTTAGAATATCATTTTCATGACACAACATAATACATATGTCCACAATGCACACTCAATGCACATTTCAACACTGATTTTGAATTAGAACATTGCATCCCCCAATGGTGGGCATGGATCCAATGCACCTTCACGAATCAGAGATGGTTAATTGCAAGGTCATTATGTTAGTGTGCAGTAAATAGAACTTCCCTTTCTATGGCTGCAGGTATATAGAACTTGGAGGAGACAAGAGTGCTAATCAGATAGCACATGATCTTTCTTGAAATGCTAATGTGGTTGCAACCAATACACCAAATTCAGTTTGTTCAGGACTGGATGCAATTTCAATGTACTTTTATTTTGGCATGGTGTAGACAGGGTATAAGTCCAAAGTACTGTAACATCCAAAATAACTCAGTTCTGCTGTCAATTTTTTTAACCAAGCTACTAGAGATTAGAATTATTGAGAGCATGGCATGCATGCATAGTGTGGTAATCCAGTTCGTGCATAGATCAAACAAAAAGCTGTTTTTGTAATGAACTATAGAATATGAAGCAATAGTGGGCTTTATTGGCATTTCAGAAAACAGGTGAGAATTCAATTTTTTAATCATAGCTGAATTACCAAACCCACCTCCAATGAAATATTGCTTGCTGCTCCTAATCAATTTTGTTGTATAGCAATTACTCTTATTATTATTATTATATTAAACCTAATCAGCCTACGAAAAGGACAGGAAAAAAGAAGTTGGCTGACAATAAAGTAAAGAAATCGGTAAAGCCAAAGAAGGGAGGTAAGAAGAAGGGTAATAGGAAGAAAAAAGGTATTTTGGACAAAAAGACAGAGGTACCTGTGCCAGATCCAACAAGTTATGATGCCATGCTCAATGCATACTACATCTCACATGGACCAGTACAGTTCCTCCAATTCAGAGGCTACAACTGGGCTGGCACCGCAGGCACAAGGAAAAAGAAAGGAAAGACTAAGAAGAAGAAGAAGAAGAAGAAATAATAATTAAAATAAAGACCAAAATGATTGTGATTGCATAATGGCATAATTTACTGCAGTGTATAAAGTCATTTTTCTTATTGTAAGTTGCAATGCATACACTGGAATGGGAAGTACAAAATCAACTTTCCATGTGCATGCATGTACATGTGTGTGTTTGACTTTTTTTCCCTTCCATCACTTTAAATTAAGGCCAAAGCCTTCAATATAATGCTTTCACTTTGATATAGTAATCAAAATTGGATATTCACTCCTAAAAATTCCCTCCGCCTCTACCCAAGATTACAACCAGTTAAATGACCCTTTACCAAAAGGATATATAATTATATATGATCTAACCGGAAGCAGCACTGATCCAGCTTTGGCGGGACCACTTTTTAAAGTTAAGGTCCCTCCCATGACCTTCACACATGTGGGTAAGCTGGTTGACCAATGACAGCAGACTGATGATCAACTCATCTTTGTGTATATATCAAGCTGGCAGTAGTTTTCACTTCAATCCATAGGGAACAGTTGGAGGTCAGGGCAGGATGAGTGTGGTTTAAGCATGCAATTCAGTATAACACAAGGTTTCTTCACGATTTAGTTTCGTTATTATTATCTATGTTACTTTGGCAAATGTATAGTCTTGCTGAGTATTAATTATACTGAACTCATTTAGGAGACAACAGCTATCCAAGTATCCTATTGATCCTCTTTATGTAACAACCAGATCACATTGAAAAATGTAGAAATGATAGGCAGCACATGCAAGGAAGAAAGAAAGCTCAATGGAGAATGCTGATTGACAAAATGTGCAGTTTCTTGGCAGGCAGAAATTGGCATTAAGAAGACATGATCAGAATGAGAGAAATTTTATTCAGCTTGTGATTTTGATAAAATAATCATGACCAACCAGTCAAATCCATCAATTAATAATGCATTCACAATAATATTATAATTTGATAGCTGGAAAGAAAGTAGCTACACAAGTCCAGAAAATCAGAATGAAATGTTTCGACTCATTTGTTATGCAAGTGGTATATGGTTTAGGATTTATTCGATGAAGGCTAGAGCATCTTGTCGAAATTTCACGAGTAAAATTAATATACAATTCCAAGTTGATTATTGAGAAGGTTATTGTATTCATCATGTGGATGATGTGTGGATTAATCTGGATAGTATTATGCTTTAGGCATGTTGGAGAAGATTTGTACCATTGTGCAGATATCACTGCCAATACAATTATGCAAGTCCGTAACAAGGCTTAGTCACAAGTTATCATGGTGCAGAGGGAAGTACATGTATGACAGTCGGGAATATGGAAGGAGGTATATATGCATGGCACAATTCTTAGAGAAGAGCCTTGTTATATAATTATTTACACATTCTTATGGTCACACCTCAAGTTTCTGCATTGCTGATTGTGAAATTTCAATAGTCGAACATGTAAAATATGCAAAACATTTTGCAGTACTCAACAAAATGTCCAGTTCTTTTTTTACATCCATTCACAGTTTGCTATCTCTGGATGCAGTTGGGTTTCTGCCAACATTATGGAATGCGCAACAAAACATTAAACTTTTAAGGATATAGTTTTAAACTATGGAGTAATTCTAGAATTATGAAACAGTACTTTATATGGTAGTCTTAACACTGAAGCCAGAGCCTGCATTAGATGCTTCTGAAAGACACCGCAAAAAAGACACTAACTGAAGGCAAGTGATTATTGCAATTTAAATATCATAACCACAGTTTGTTAGTGTTTAATTTATATCACCTTCACATGAACATAAGTCCACTTTAAAGATATATTATATTTTTTTAATTCAATCAGTAGTGTTTATACAGCTATATATATATGTCATCACAGTTGTTACAGCCATTCAAGACTTGATGCTGGAAAGTAGTTGCTCAAGGAGTTTTGAGGGGTAATTTCACTTCACATTCCAACCTGCAGTTCTAAATGATAAACATGTATGGCAAAACAAAAATTACCATCAGAAAGCACACTGCACTGGCTACATTAAATTAGGACCACCATAGCATGAAAGTGCAAAGATATGCACTTTAAATAAACCACATGTTTTACACTAATGTCCCTCCTGACTAAGTCACAGTCTAGCTCCACCTTGCCAAACATCAGGTTCACCCAAGTCACAGGACAATCTTGCCCATATGCCCATCTGCCATCTCTATATGAGCAGACTCTCCAGTGTAAGATTCCACTCTGTCCAGTTCATCACTGATGGTAGAGTGTTTGGCCCCACAGTCAGCTTGATCCCTGTCCACAGTACACAGTTCACTTCACCCCCAAAAAACAGTAGCACTGTGTGATCTTGCCTCACCAGAGAATTGGGCGATCGCAAAGCTTGCTACTTTGAAATTTTTCTTTGGGTAGTCCTTCTGCATGTGTCCCCAATCTTGGCAGTGGTAGCACAAGGTTCTTTTCTCACGATTCTAGTTGGTAGATATTTCCTGTCTTCTGTCCTTCATCTGGGGTCAATTTGTCTGGCCTCCTGTCTGGTACTTAGTCATGCTCTTCCTTCCTCTCTGCAAGTCTGGTTTCTTTTCCTTCATGTCTGGGGAGCTCCAGTCAGTTTCTCCTGGCATTAGACAATATGTAGAGAGAGTCCAGACTCTCGTCACAAACATAGTCATCAGCCAAGTCTGCTGCATGTCATGAATATAGATGGTACTGTCCTCTCACCCAGGTGTTACGGAGTGGGGTAAGGTGTTTAGTAGATGCTTGATCATGTAGATGTCATACATTTCTCCACCATCTCGCATCCATCAGTGGCTTGGATTAGAAGTTTACAGGCCAGCTCTGCTGCTGATTCTTTTGGCTTGATTTGAACCTGCCAACATTTCTACGGTATTCTTTCTTAGTCACCCCCATCCTTCTGAGAAGCATCTCCTTGACCTGACCATGTCACAGTCTCCATCCCACTCTCTAGACACCACCCAGGAGGCTTCTCTCACCACTCCTTTCTGGAGGGTGTTGTACCCACTTTCAAGCTTGGACCTCACTAGTGTTCATATGCTTAAAGCAGATAAGCATGTATTAAGTCATCGTCCCTCATTGGTAAGAAGCTCGGGAGTGTTGTATTGGCCTTTGCCAGTCCCCTCAGCAAAACCTATTCTGACCACCATCTCTTCTTTCTTCCCCCTCCCCCCCCTCTGTGCTCCTCCTCTTTGTTCTCTTTTCCTCAGGTCTCTGTTGGGAGAGAAATTGCTGCTCCACTTCTCTATCATTTCTTCTTCGTTCTTTATGTTCCTCTTGATCTCTTCACATGAAGAAGTTCATCTGTTGAGTTTTGAGCTCCACTCAGAGTCCCAGTCATTTATTCCAACAGCTTTTATTCCAACAGCTTGTAATCTTCGGTCTCAATCATCACCTCTGATGTTTGAAACGTCTCACCTAATTCCTCTAGCTCCCCTTTTTATGGAGTTGGATGGAAAACTAGGTATTAGAACACGTCACCCACTTTTAAATAATGCAGGGTTGCTTTAAAGTTGTGAGATTGTCAACATGCTTTAACTTTTTTCTTTGCTCGCCGCGCAATGACCATATTTCTAATCTCCCCTTTCTTCGAAATGTATACGTACGCACACATGCACAGATAAATTCTGAATTCCTAGCGGTGATGGCAGCAAAGATGTCTTTAAACAGGGGAGGTGGCAGCTAAAGCTGTGCCACAAATTGCTGAGCTCACTTCCAAGTTGGTAGATTCAAAATATCGTTGGACCTCGATGATGACGAAGAACTGGACCCTCTTTAAGGCTGGTTCACAATATGTCATGAGGCATTCACATCACGTCAGATCACCTCGCTTCGAGCAGTTTGCCTGGTCACATCGCTACAATTACGAAACTCCACCCATTAATAATGAGCTAATGAGCTATCAATCTGTAAATGACTTGTCTTTAAGTTCCTGTTTATAAAACTACTAACAATATATTACTGCTCTTTGTTTTTGCAGCATTTCCATCATCACAGTAATAAACTGTTGCTTAATTAAAGATCCGTAGTAATTGACCTAAGAATTTCCATAGCCATGATCCTCAGAAGTTCATTCTGATTACCGGCACTCAAATACAGTTCACTTTTCTTAGTTAACCACACCTTGCACTACATAATGACCTTCACTGCTCTGCAGCAAAAATGGCAACCGACCGAGTCTTTTGCTTCACCGTTACAAACTGAGATCTTTCCACAGTTATCTTTTTCTCTAACGGAAACACGAATACTGCTGGTTGGTGTGTATATAGCCTCATGAAGGTTCTCAGTTTTTTCCAGAGTTGCTTTCGCAAAACTAGAGCTGTTCTCTGGAGACTCAACACAATTGATGATGGTGTCAGTACCTCTCTCAACAAGCGCTTGTAAGACCAATAAGTCAGTGGCTAAAAATGTTGTGCGCGGAAATTCACGCGGCGTTAATTGTGGCCCCTAAACTGCAATGAGTCCTTATCTGCAGCAGAAGCTCAAGTTCTGGCTAAACAGACGGTCCAGACATTACAGAACATGAGGAGTGATGAGATGGTTTTTTTAATTTTAGCATATTGAGTGTCTACGTGAACAGACTGATACAAATGAGCCACAACTACCTCGGGATCGAAAAGCTCCAAAGCGTTTTGAGAGTGGAACAGGAGAATCTCATCAGTACACTGCAGTTGAAGATTATTATCGTTGCTTTTACTTTAAAGCAATAGACTTGGACATGTCAGCCATTCAAGATTGCTTTGATCAGCCAGGATATGCTGTTTACTAAAATCTTGAAGAATTGCTTGTAAAAGCTGCCAATAAAAAGGCTGAGTTAAGTGACCTTTTATGGAGATGACTTCAATAAGAGTGAGCTTTCAACTTAACTTCAAGTTTTTAGTTCAAGTTTTAGCTCACGTGAGTCAGATGGAACTGTAACACTGAAAGATATCTTGACTTTTCTTCGCAATCTTTCTGATGGTCAACGTGCCTTTTTTAAGCAGGTGTGCTGGGTTGCCCATCTAATCCTTGTGATGCCTGCTACGAATGCTACTGAAAGATCTTTTTCATGCATGAAAAGAATAGAAACATACTTACGAAGTACTATGAAACAGGATAGACTTAATCATCTAATGATACTAAACATTTACAAAGAAGCTTTGGATCACCTTGATCTAGTCACAATTGCAAATGAATTTGTGAGAAACAATGAGCACAGACTCCGAGTGTTCGGGAACTTGTGAACTTATTTCAGACTAGGTTTATTCCAGGTATATATATTATTTTCAATTACCATGATATTTCTTTTCAATAAGGTGCGTGTATCCCCCTCCCCACACACACTTTCGCCTGACCAATCCCAAAATGCTTCCTACCCCTCTGCAATATGACTTATCAAATCAAAGTATGGGGAAGAAAAATTGTCCTAGGGTCAAACAAGATAGTATACAGTAAAATGCAATACAAAATAACGTTAACTTGAACATTGGTTGTATAGCTGTTACAATAGGTTCAGTTGACACTACTGTTTCACACTAGGGTTCAGTTGGATTTTGGGGGTAGCACTAGGTCCAGGATCACTGGCATCAAATGCCCCCCCCCCCTCCCCCTGCACCATAGACCACACCTCTCTCTCTCTGAATGTTTGTCTTGAAGCCCCTTTCTGATCCGTCTCCTTCTTTTTCTCAGTGCCTTGGCCATGAGTTAGCATGAATATAGACTGTTTTAGCTAGACAGCTGAAAGCTGCATGCATTGTAGTATTTTATGGTACAAAAAAAGAAAAATATGTTTGTTTTTTTAATTTTCCCTGGGAGATTACCTTAAGTAAGTGGTCAATAGGTCTATAGGGTTCAAGATATATAATTCTACTCTCCTTTCCTTTACTTTCTGCAATAATGTATTTAATTAATTATAGACCAACGGATTGACAGAACGCTTCAACCAAACATTGAATCGTGCTCTGATGAAGGTTGTCAATGATCAACAAACCGATTGGGATGAAAAATTGGATTCTATTCTCTTCGGCTATCGTGTGGCAAAGCAGTGTATGACAGGTTACTCTCCTTTTTTTATGATATTTCATCGTGAACCTCGACTTCCCATTGACATGGAACTCATGCCTGTTCAAGATGCTTCTTCAGATGAAGAAAAAATTGACCACTACATTCAGACTGTTTTACAAATTCAAGAAGAAATTCGACCTTTCGCAATGAGAAACATAAAAAAAGCTCAAGACTACCAAAAGGATTATTATGACAAGCGACGAGTTCCAAAGGTATATATGATAGCCCAGGTAATTATTATAATCATTCCTAACCATTGAAAATTGTTATCCTAATTGCTAAGAATTACAATATGGCACACAAGTTCTAGTAGAGAACTCCAAAGACAAAGGACGAAAAGGAGGACAGCTTTGTGAGAGATGGAGTGGTCCCTACACTATCAATAGAAGTGTCGGAAAAGGAATCTATGAATTAAGAAATTCAAGTGGAGTGATTCTGAAGTCAAAATACAATGTAGGATGGTTGAAGGTGTGTACACAGTATTTATTTTAATATAATTTAACAGTTATTGTTTTTTAAAAATCAAAACTAAGGAATTCAAACCAAGAGAAGAACAGGTAGAGAAACAGGATCACATTCAGCAACCAGCCCCAGTGGAAGAGAAGGGGCAACAGGTGAAAATACCAGTTCTGAATAATGACCAGGACAAGGAGGACCGACCGTCCCTGTTGGAATGTCAGGAGAGAACAGTCTGATCTCCTCTGTCTAAGGAGAGAACAGTCTTCAGAGTTACCTCCTCTGCCTAAGGAGAGAACAGTCTGCAGAGCTGCCTCCTCTGCCTAAGGAGAGAGAATGTGAAGCTGATCACAACAACATGGAACAACCAGGCCTTGTACTAAATGAGCAGCACCAGGTGGAACAGCCAAGACAGACCTGGCTACTGCACTGAAGAGGCCAACACGGGTAAATCTTCCAGGGCAAGTGGGGCACAAAAAAAGAAAAAGCCAACATGCTCCTGTGTTCTCCAAATGAATGAGGGAAGACATCAAGAGAGGAAGACAACTTGAAGACCAACACATCAATTTTTGATAAAGGAACAATTTCCTCACATTGAAGGATTTCAAGATTGTCTTTTTATGCAAAACAATGGGTTTATCCCACAGCAACAGGATTCCATCCAAGTACATTTCTCTGGTGGAAATCATTGGTGTGTATCCAACTCTGTTGGAACTGATATCAGCCTTTATGATAGCCTACAAACCAATGTTCTTAAAACATCACTGACGCACCAGCTAGCTCGCATTTACAGACCTTTGGTCACAATTAGCGATGAAGATGGTGATGTTGATCCAGAAATGGTCATTTACTTTTCTGATGTGCAGCAGCAGAAAGGAACTGCAGATTGTGGTCTCTTCGCCATTGCCTTTGCC
Source organism: Cladorhizidae sp. MBARI D1340-BT2 (assembly GCA_028752905.1). Lineage (NCBI taxonomy): Eukaryota > Metazoa > Porifera > Demospongiae > Poecilosclerida > Cladorhizidae > Cladorhizidae sp. MBARI D1340-BT2. Next base: position 21,107,987 of record JAQNBH010000001.1, read on the forward strand.
TTTCACTTGGCTATAGGTGGTAATCCAGAAAACCTCATTTTTGACCAAGCACAGATGCGTCCTCACCTTACAAAGTAAATTATTGGTGTATCACTACTATAATATAGCACTAATATGGTCTTATCATCATATTTTCTCCCTTTATATATTAGATGTTTTCAACAGAAGAAAATGGAGCGTTTTCCAAGTGTAAAAACTGAAAAAATGCCAAAGAAATTGTCTGGTATTGGTGATCACTGGCCATTTCACCAGATCGAATTGTGTTTAATGCCAGAAGACTAGAGCGATAACATGATTTGTTGTGATGCATGTGGAAAATGGCTTCATCTTAAATGTGTTGGACTAATGCATGCTCCGACACAGGAGAAATGGCTCTGCCAGATGTGCATAAAAATATCTTCTTGATTTAATTTTTCCTTGACTATAATATAATTATTGTATTGCCATTATTGTGTTGACTATTGTGTATAATGGATGGCTATGCCTATAATGTCAGTGCTTATAGTTGGTAGGAGACCATTCTTTATGAGGATCCCTATAACAGATCCCCACATCTCTAGTGTTGTAGAGATATACAAGATATCACTAGAAGACTACACTACAAGGCTGTAGATAGGGGGGGGGCGCCCCCCAAAATTTCTGGGAAAAAACAAATCAATGCAATAAGCTGATGTCTTGGAATACACATGCTGCTGGAATTCTTCTTTGCTTTGAACTTTTGAGAGGATATATCGTCTTTGTTCTACAGCTCCTGTTCCACCAGCCTAAGTTGTTGAAAAGCTATCCTGAAGCCCATGGTGAAAAACAGTGAGTAGATTCTCCATATGATTTTGACATAAGTAAAGACCTCTCAACTAGTGGCTGGGCTTTCACAGTTTTGTGAAGCCATATCTTTTGTACTAGCTAGTATTTGTACATTGTTTCATAAGAAAGGCTTAGCAAAACTTAGATAGCCTTTGTGTGAAAGCCTTTAGCTACGTACGGTCCTCTCAATCTATAGTGACAGTAGTTAAACATTATCTTTACTAGTGGATAGTTCGTATATCAGTATTCTCTTGCTCGTACTGTTGAGCATAGAGTTTGTTTTGTCTAGTTAGATTTTTATAGAGGAGGAAGTTAGTGGGAGAGGAAAAATGTAGATAGCCCTTTTCGTAAGGTTATTTGAACATGATGATGGTCAACAAATACTGTAGGATTTTGGTGATGACCCCTAGTTCATCAATTAACCTTTCCAAGATCTCCACCAACATGTGTCCTAATTTTCCAGCAGTCTAACCACATTCCACCAATCTGTTGACACTTGAGATGAATTCAAAAAAGTGGTTATGCATCAAAAATGAAGAATGATTATTGGACAATGTGATTGTGTTCTCTTTGGCATACATAATGGAATGTTCTTCATTGGAGAAGAACCAATGGCAGCGGGCCCACCGTGTGCCACTTCTGGAAGGTTGGCTCTGCCCCAGTGCCTCAGCCTTCCCTAGTTCGTCCTCAAGGTTCAATGAAGTTAGCATCCCATTGCTCCACCTACCTTAGTGCCAGGCCACCTCCTTTTAGACTGTTGATTTGAAGGTAGTCACTCAAAAGTGGAACTACTACCTTTAAAAAAAAATTCTGGCCATTTTCCGCAATTCATAGGATTTTTGGGGGTACAACAAAGACCACAACAACAACATTTTATAATTATGTAATTGAAGTTGTCCAGGCAGAAAACAAAATAAAGAGAGCAGCAATTATATATATTTATATATATATATATATATATATATATATATATATATAATAAGATGTTAAGCTTAAGTAACTCTTCCAGTGCCTTGAGCTTCAATATGGAGTTGGCCCATCCAAATGCTCCACCCACCTTAGTGCTAGATCATCTTGAATTTATTGTGGATTAGAAGATGGTTGCTCGAAAGTTGGACTACAACACTTTATGTTGCAATTGTTTCTAAAACAAAACAAAGCTTCTGATGTCATCTGTACCATTTCACACAGGTAGGCTAGGATTGTCTTTACTTAGTTCCAGAACCTTCATTCTTCCAACCTGAAGAAGTGCAAGTCTCCTGTTCCGTACTCCAATTGAATATCAGTCCCAGCGAGAGCATGGCAGTGCAGTCGAGTATCTCTCTTCTACCTTAAGCACTTTTGTTCTACTACTGAGACCACCCGTTCCATCTGACAGCCTCATGGTTCTCCTTAGACCACTTGTTCCATGTGGCAGTCTCATAGTTCTCCTGAGACCACTCATTCCATGTGGCAGTGTCATGATTCTTCTGAGACCACTCATTCTATGTGGCAGTCTCATGGTTCTCCTGAAACCACTCGTTCCATGTGGCAGTCGCATAGTTCTCCTGAGACCACTCATTCTATGTGGCAGTCTCATGGTTCTCCTGAAACCACTCGTTCCATGTGGCAGTCTCATAGTTCTCCTGAGACCACTCATTCCTTGTGGCAGTCTCATGGTTCTTCAGAGACCACTCTTTCCATGCGGCAATCTTATGATTCTACTGAGAGCACAGTTGCATTAGTGTGCATCTTATCATGCATTTCTTCTTCGATAAGATTATGGGGACCATTTATCGCCTATCTTTGACCTTTCACACTGTGTTTGATCATGCATTTACCAATATCAATGGGACACTATATAATTAACTTGGACTCTAACATCTTATGCATTTTCATGTCATTTATCCGTGTAGCAAGTGTTTCTCTCTCACGCCACTTTCCCATAACTGCATATATTATCAATCCAGCTATGCCAGCCCATGGTGCTGGTCTGTCATCATCTGAATACTCAACTATTATATTCGAGATCAGCTGTATATATTATTAGAAGCAATCTTCATTTTTGTGTTTCTTTCAACTGAATTGTACTTGCTGTCATAAACATAAACACATGACGGCCATACACTAACCACTGTAATCCAGTGGTTTTGCTACACATGTAGAATTTGAAATAAATCGATCCAAAGTCCCTGTAAATGTGCAAAGACTGGGATTTCCAACCCAACTAACTTTAGAAATTGTTTTTTCAGCAATGTTAATGAGTTCATCATCTAGTCAAGATCATTGCCAACATTTCATCATGAGATGTTTTAAACTTCTTTTTTCCTGTAGCTCTGTTTACATACAGCCCTTTTCTTTTTCCAGGTTTAGGCTTTACCTATATAACTGGCCACCAGTTCTGCTTCTTGTAAACCTATTAACACACAACATACAAAAACTTATGCAAAATAAACGTACCCGGCTAAAGAAGAGTTGTAATAGTGAATTCTCTATTATAGTCTTTAATATTTTGCATATCCTGGTGTTTAGCAGCAAAAAAAAAAATTCTGCTTCAGTAGCATACCTTTCTCTGGTCATATCAACCCACTCAATCAAGTAGTGAAAAATTTTGCTTCGTTTCCAAAATTTCTCAACCTTTGAAGATGTCAAAATATTAAAATAACTTGATAAGCAGTAAAATGTGAGAAGTTCAGTTATAGGGATGAAGCTATATATATGTAGGACTCACCTCAGTGCCTCTAAACTTGCCAAGTTCGCAGCTGATGGTTAAACCATGACAAAGATTTTTAAATCAGGTAATGGATCATCTCCCTTAAATCTCCGAGAGTTTAACCAAAGAGAAACATCCCCTCCTTTCAATGCATATTCATCAGTTCCAGGATGGGGAGTGGACTGTAAAAATCCCCAAACACTAATCAATTGTGTAAAACATTACAAAGGGTTAATTATGCTTACATCAGCAAAATCATCATCTTCCTCAGAGGTGTGTGCTAGCATATCACCACTAGTCTTCCATAACCTGAAGAGATTATCAACCAATTAGCCAATACTTTCTGCAGTGATTATAACAATAAGCTTTTTAAAATTACACTCTTGCTGTGGTGATCGAAATTGCACAGTTGAAGACAATGATCGTTTGTGAGGTTGGTGGTGCTTCTGTGAGGAGGAAGGCTAAAGTTCTTCAGAGGAAAACTGTTGCTCTTCAGATGAAGCTATAGACTGAGCTGAAGGTGTATATACGTGTAGAGGGAACAGTTGGCTGTGTTGAAACTGACAAGTATATATAATGGTAATGGTGGTAAATCACTTTATGCACAAACACTTTCATTGTATAATTCCAACCTGGTACTACAGTACGCTGATGCCCATCAAGCACTTATTATATCTGTTCCCTAAGCAATCTGAAGTATCAGACTAATTTGGCTTCAATATATCACCCTTTTTGGAGAGTTTTCTCATGTCTCCAAGTTTGTAGAAACCCATTTGATGTCTAGCAACATAATACTTCTCCTATCCGGCTTGTGTAGCTTTAACATTCTGCTTAACATTAACATCCAGTTTCTTCCTAAAATCAGTTTCTTCATTAAATCAGTAAATCTCTTAACAATATCTTCAAATTCAAAATTCTCTCCAGTTTCCTCTTCCTTGTAAATATAACAGAGGTTATTTTTCATTAATTAATTTGTAATAATAAATTCAATTGGAAGTCTAGGCTCCCGCCCATTACATAATGAAAAAAATATTATTGTTTGCTCGGTAAGCAAAAAGGATGGAATCAAGAAATTTTCCCCAGGTGTTAGATTAAAATGCTCATCAAGCCCATTTCTTTGGGGATGATAAGCAGCTAACACAATATGTTTGACTCCTGCTTCACCGAGAGAATTTATAAATTTCCTTCGCCGATTGGACAGAACTTTTTTTTTGTATTCCATGGCAGAAATCAATTGAGTAAAGAAAGTTTACCACCCCCACCTACCACCCCCACTCTCTTTAGTGGGAAGTGCCCCAACTTCTGCCCACTTCGACTAATAATAAATAGATGTAATGATGTATGTACGGTTGGGCAGAACGCACAACCAAGGTTAATGAGAGGCAGAGCTTGCAGTTATCAGAGCGTAGTGTGTGAGTAGCTCACAATCTGTGTTGGAACTGACCTTGAGTCCTAGCAGTGTCGACAGATCATGGCTGAATCAGAAATGGAAGGGGAGAAAAGCAGCTACAGAGCAGCACGGAGGAAGAGGGAGCCCAAAATCGGAGTTTTGAGGGGTGAGCTGAGGTCCACAGTTGCCGACCTGGTGAAGCAGGCCCTGGCCAAAGAGAGGAGTAGCGTGAACAAGCTGAAAGATGGGAGCACTGGAAACGATTCAGGTAAAGAGTAGGTACCTCTCTCAGCTTGTTGGGATGACGGGTGGCTTCAGCCAAGGTCCACACATTATATTAGGTATGGCCAAAGCTGGATGTTGACGAGATATGGTGTTATGGTTAGCCCTGTACTGTATAGCTAACCCACAACCTCTGCCTGTCTGTCTGATATCTGGTCTGAACTCAGTCCCTGTGCTAATTCTATAACTGCTGATAAAGTTATAAGATAATGTATCTTGACTAACAATATCATACAATACAGAGGGGACTCTCCTAGCTGAGCAGACTGTTCCTTTTATAGGTTATCTACTCAGCTCTGACAGGTCCCTATAGCGAATAACATTACAGCCAATCAGATGACTACACCTGTTAGGTAACTACAACCAATCAAATGACTACACCTCTTATGTAACTGTTTTATATACTGTCTGTGCATTGCATGACTATATATGTTAACAATAGTTCAACTGTTAGTTAGGGAGCTAGGATGGGCTGACACTCCCTAACACTCCCTCCTTCTTCTCCTCTGGTTTAGAGCTGCTCGTGGTAGTGTCGTCCTCCATTCCTTCGATCCATGCTTGCCGTGACAAGCCATCGGCATTAAGGTTTAGTCGTCCTGGTTTGTGTACCACAGAGAAGTCATAAGGCTGCAATGCCAGAGACCACCGTGTGAGCCTGCTATTCTCATCTTTGAACTTGTCCAAATACATAAGACATCTGTGGTCTGTTTGAACTTCAAAAGCAAACTCCCGTGAGATAAACCCGGAAGTGTCTGATTCCGCCTATGACTGCCAAGCATTCCTTCTCGACGACTGAGTAATTCCTTTCACGGGGTAATAGCTTCCTGGAATGGATAGCTACTGGTCGTTCATTGCCATCGTTGTCCTTCTGGCTCAACACTGCACCTATTCCAATGTTGGAAGCATCTGTTTGTAAAATCATGGTTCTCTCTGCTGTTGGTGCCGCCAACATTACTTCACCAGTCAGTCCATCCTTTAAAGTTTGAAATGCCTTCTCCAATTCTGGATTCCAGATTATCTTGTCGGGTGCATCCTTTTTTGTCAGGTCCATTAGTGGTGCTGCTATCTCGGAGAAATTCCGGATGAAGTGGCAGTAGTAGCCTGCTAGGCCCAAGAATGCCCGCACATCTCTCTTCTTTTGTGGTACATGAAACTCTGCCACTGCCCTGACCTTGGCCTGCTCTGGTCGAATCCTTCCCTCACCCACTATGTGTCCCAGGAAGTGACATTCAGTTGTTCCAATGTGACATTTTTCAGGCTTAGCCGTCAGTCCTGCTTCCCTGAGCCGTTGCAGAACTTCTCTCACATGTCGTAAGTGCTCTTCCCATGTCACGCTGTAGATTACCAGATCATCAAGGTAGGCTGCTGCAAATCCTCGAACGTCTGCAAGTATGGAGTTCATCAGCTTCTGGAAGACTGCCGGCGCTCCCACAAGTCCAAATGGCATGACTGTAAACTGGTATTTGCCTAGAGGGGTAATAAATGCTGTCTTCTCTTGGCTGCTCTCCTCCACTGGTACCTGCCAGTATATCCTTTACACAGGTCCAGTGTGGTTATGAAAATTGCTCTTCCAAGGTCATCCAACAGGTCTTCTATGCGTGGCATTGGAAATGGGTCTGATGTCATCAATTTATTCAATTTGCTGTAGTCAATACAGAGCCTCAGAGAACCGTCCTTCTTAGGTACAAGGACAATTGGAGATGCCCATGGGCTGGTCGAGGGTGTGATTATTCCTTCCTCACAAAGCTGTTTGATCTCTGCTTCAACCATTGCATATCTTGCTTTGGGTAGACGGTAGGGTGGCAAGTGCACTGTTGGTGCATCACCTGTCCAGATTCGAATCTCTGTCAAGTTCGTCTTCCCAGGCCTTGTTTGACATACATCCCTGAATTCTTCCACAAGTTCCCCGACCTCCTCTCTCTGCTGTCCTGATAGTCTGTTGTCGATGTCTGGTATTTGCTGACCATTGGTCTGTTCCCAGGTGTGTATGTCCTCTTGGTCTTCTGTTTCTCCCTCTGTTACTAGTCAGATTGTTGGAGTTTCCCACCGTACTAACATGTTCACATGGAATGTGCGTCGCGTTTTCCTTCTGTCTATTACAGCCACCTCATATGTTACATCAGTGATCTTTCTGGTGACAGTATAGGGGCCCTGCCAACTGGCCTGCAACTTGGAAGGTCCCTCCGGTAATAGTACTATTACTTGATCTCCGACATTGAAGTTTCTGACTCTGGCATTCTTGTCATACCAGGTCTTCATCTGTTTCTTGGCCGTCACTGCATGATCTCCTGCTAGTCTGTGTACCAACTCGAGGCGCTCCTGGATTCGATGCATGTAGTTCAGAACACTTTCAGGACACGAGGCCTTTGCCTGCCATTGCTCTTTTAGCAGGTCCAGTGGGCCCCTCACCTGTCGGCCATAGAGAAGTTCAGATGGGGAATATCCTGTGGTTTCATTCGGCACTTCCCTGTATGCAAATAACACATAAGGGAGTGCCTTGTCCCATTGCTGATCAAATTTGGTGAGCGTCTTTCATAACATCGACTTCATTGTTGCATGAAATCGCTCCAGCATCCCATCGGTTTGTGGATGATATGGAGATGTGCGCAATCTCTTTATTCCGAGAAGACTGCAAAGTTCAGTTATCAGCTTCCCAGTCAGGTTTGCGCCACAATCTGACAAGATCTCCTCCGGCACCCCCATGCATGTGAAGACTGTAACCAGTGCTTCCGCAATTGTCTCACTGTCCATTTTCCTTAGGGGGACAGCCTCTGGGTAACGTGTGCCATAGTCCATGATGGTGAGGATGTAACGATGCCCAGCCTTGGATCTTGGTAGAGGCCCTACCACGTTGATGGCAATCCGCTTGAACGGCTCTTCAATGATGGGTAGAGGCATCAAAGGTGCTTTACTCCTTCTGTGTTGAGCCTCCCTCTGGCATTGTGGGCACTCCCTGCAAAATCGTGCTACATCATCTTGTAGACCCGGCCAATGGAATCGCTGGGACACTCGTGCGGCCGTTTTTTCCCATCCTGGATGCCCTGCTATGGGTAGGGCATGGGCCATCTTCAAGACTGTCAACTGGTACTCATCAGGCAGTACTAGCTGCTCTGTCTCCTCTGCTGAGTCTTTTTTCATCAATCTCCTTATCAAAACTCCGTTCATCCAGCTAAACTCTTGATCTCCTGCATTCGCCTTCAGTCGTACCATCTGCAGGGTAGGATCATTTTCCTGTCTCTTCCTCAGCTTATCTGCACCTCCATCTAGAGGGTGATCTGCATTCAAGGACGATGCATGCTGCTGTCGTTCGGCCCGTCTTTCATTTCGGGTTTGACTTTTCTTGCTTTCCTTCTCAGGTAAAAAAATGTCTTCTTCAAACACGGGCAAGTCATCCATGGTGACTTCTGGTCTCTCCACCTCACCCTCCGACTCCGCACTCTTTTCCCAGGCAGTTGTCTCTGTTCCACTCTGAGCATCTGCCTTCAGATCGTCTTCCAACTCCTGTTTCTCTTGCCTTGCTCGGCTCCTGGTTGTAACAGCCAATGCCTCCCCTAGATCTGTTTTGTGTTCGATTATTAGTGCTTTTAAGAAGCTTACGTCTCTTCCAAGAAGAGCATCATGTTTCAGTCCATTGAACACGCCTGCTGTTATCCTCATTTTCCGTCCACCAATCTCTATCTTCAACTTTGCCAATCTCAGTACTTTAGACTCACTTGACAATGATTCGACCCTCTGTGATTGTCCTGTGTATGCATCTTCTGGGACGAATCTACTATGCACGACCGACTTTGATGCACCAGTATTATCATAATGTCATCTGCTTGCTGTCCAGAGATCCTTCCCATGTATCTGATTGGTGGTGTGTCAGTGCTTTCATTTTCCTCATCTGATGCGTCCTCCTCTGCCCAGTTCACAGAACTGTCATTTTGTGGGAACGCCCTAGATATGTGTCCATAGGCATTGCAGCTAAAACAGCGTGGTCCCTTTTCACTGTCAAATTTTGGGAGTCGCCAGGGTTTGACTATCTTGTCTGTTTCCTTGTTAGGCTTTCCCCATTGCTTTACGTTCTCATCTGGGAACTTATCTTCCTTGACTGCATTGTTGGCTTGGTTGATGTCCTTCCTGAAGAGGATAATGCCTTGGGCCCGCTGTTCAGTATAGGGACGCTTGTTACAATTTTTGAATTCTGTTCTCTGGGACAGTTTCTTGTATTGTTCCTCAAAATGTCCTTGATTATGCAGATGTGAGTCTGCTAATCTTGCTGCTTCCGATGCTGAGTTAGGCTTCTGGTCTCTTACCCATGTGCCAACTGTGGAGGCATTTTCTCCAATGCTGTCTCCTTATCGTACAAGTCTGCTACTTCTTCCATGGTAGTGCACTCTGCTCTCCACTGGGCACTATACTGTTGATATCTTTGCACATACATTGTCCAGGATTCTTGAGGTCATTTCCTCATGGATGTCATTTTCCTTCTGTACTGATCGATTGTTATGTGGACATGAAGTAGCAATGCCTTCTTCAGTTGGTTAAAATCCCGCTTTATGTGTCTCTCCAGTGAGCTATGGACTTGCCTAACTTCGGCACTCAGGACTGGGACCAGGTGTGCTGGCCACTGCTCCTCGGGCACACTATAATTTTCCATATGTTCTTGGAATGAATTGAAGAAACTTGCCAAGTCATCATCGCATTCCAACTTACAGAATTTTGGTACATGACCTGCAATCAGTCCTGTCGCTCCTGACCCTGTTGATAAAACACTTGATAGGACCTGCTGATGTATCAGCTCCTCCCAGCATTCCCTTTCTCGTTTGATATCCTCTCTGTGTCTCTGGTCAGCCTCTTCTTTCTCTCTTTCTCTACGTCGCTCGCGTTCTTCCTCTCTCTCTTTCTCTTCCTTTCACTGCAATTGGTGCTGCTGCCAACGGCGCTCCTCCTGATCCTGCATATGCTTAAGGAGTAGCATCATTGCTGCCATTGGGTCTGTGCTTGCTTCTGGTTCTCCTGACTGAAATGAGTGTCTTAATTCATCCTCCTCTGAATGGGTCTGGTCATCCTTCTTCCCAGCTGTCTTCCACTTAGACATCTCCAAATTTACCTGCTCTACTCGTGCAGAACGCAATAACCATGGAAACTCTGTGTCTGCCTACTGCTCCGCCAGTGCTGTACTCCTGTCGTTAGGGTTTGGAACCTCACCTGTGGACTGTTCCCCTGTCTTCCTGTCAAGAGGTGAATCTGGTAACCGTGAGCTGTTTGCGTCCGCATTATCTGCAGCTGGATCCGCTCCCTATCAATAGGTTCTGGTTCGCTTCGCTGAACCAGACAAATTGAAGCAATCAGTCAAACGAACAAGTAGAACGTCAAATACACAAAACTGCTGCGCATGCTCTCTAAATGCCCTGCCACCAGAGTGTGGCATTAACTACTACAAAGTCTGCGAACGACAAACTCCAAACGTTAACTAGATGCTTCTATTTCAAAACTGTTGAAAATAGCTCATCTCTGGCGCTGCCACCAACTGTTATGGTTAGCCCTGTACTGTATAGCTAACCCACTACCTCTGCCTGTCTGTCTGATATCTGGTCTGAACTCAGTCCCTGTGCTAATTCTATAACTGCTGATAAAGTTATAAGAGAATGTATCTTGACTAACAATATCATACAATACAGAGGGGACTCTCCTAGCTGAGAAGACTGTTCCTTTTATAGGTTATCTACTCAGCTCTGACAGGTCCCTATAGCGAATAACATTACAGCCAATCAGATGACTACACCTGTTAGGTAACTACAACCAATCAAATGACTACACCTCTTAGGTAACTGTTTTATATACTGTCTGTGCATTGCATGACTATATATGTTAACAATAGTTCAACTGTTAGTTAGGGAGCTAGGATGGGCTGACACTCCCTAACATATGGGTAGGAGAAACATTAACAGGTGGGTTGTCCAATGGAGAACAACCCTTGGATTAGAGCAGGTAAGGCCGTAGCTGGACACAAACCCATATCCTAGGGCAGGTGGTGCCCGTAGCTGGGGAATAATCAAGGCACAGACCAATATCCCTGACTCCCCCAGATGCATCTGTGAATACATGCATTTCTGGTCCTGCTCCTGGTGGCATCATTGCTATTCCATTCCACTTAGCCAAGAATGTGTGCCACCACATCAAATCAGACCAAATCCCTGCATTTAGCCGGATGTAGTGTTAATGTCTGCGGGTTCCCTTCATCAGCTCGAAAACTCTGCATAGGAATGTCCTACCCAGTCTTACCACTTTACATGCATTCATTATCATATATCACCAATGATCATAATTTATCATGCCACAGTAATTCGTAATACACATAAGACTGCACACATTCCATCTCACTACAATTCAGTTCATGCTGCCTCGTGCCATGTTGTTGGCAGTCTCAATGGGAAGGTCTTCCCTGGCTAGGGCAGTGGTCTTGCCCAATGGGGGGGTTGATATGGGCCTTGCTGTTTCTGGCCTTGGTACGGTGTCATCTGCCTCACTGGACCTAGCTTTGCACTAAGGACAGTCTAGCACTGGGTGTGGGCCAGCACCTCCTGAGCACACATGGCAGAATCTGCATCTCCGGAGTAGCAGCGCTTCTTGTTCCACACTTTGCAAAGTGTCTCCTGCTGACCTATTCCACCTGCTCTTGTGGTACGATATTCTCCACTCCCCCCCAGAGTAGAACGGGCAAATGCCACTATTGCTGTTTCCACCGCTTTTAGCCTTGTTGGAAGTTTTGGATCAGCATAGCTACCGAGGAGCCACTCACTGGTTTCATGTGAGATTGCCAGGCAAAGAACACACCAATTTGCTACCTGCACCTTCCCAGTGAAGCAGAGAGAGAATAGTGATGGGTTAATCCTAGACAACTTTCTATTGCCATTTGCTGCCGCTTACCTATGATATGCTGCATCGTACCAGACCCATGCTAGGCCTAAGTTGTCCTCTGATGCCCTGATGATTGCAACCATGTAGGCTGTCAGTTCTGGGCACTCCACTGGATGTTTTGCTGCCATTACCCCTATATATATATGGCAAAACATGGTAACCAAGTGTTGAGTTGGGTTATTGGTTGCCTTCGTCGGTTGGTGCTCACCTGCAGATGGCTTCCTGATTGTCCCCCTTAATTGACCAAAATTCGGGGAGAAGTTCTGACAATTCAATGAACTCCCATGTCTGGATGCGGCGTGCCAAGCCAGCTGGCACTGGTGTTAATCCCTCCCCCACATACACATCTATGCTGGCCTCCCAGTCCTCCAGCTGGATGCAACTGTTCCCAGAACTGGATTGCTTCTATGCTCCTGGTACTCTCTTTCTCCATGAGACTGGACAACCCCCAACTGGTCGCTCTGTGGCATAACTCCAAATCATATAGTACAAGACATGCATTCAACCATGGATGCTTCACCCTGGGCACTGCTTGCCACAATATTGGTCTCATTTGTAGCCGGTTGGGGGATCTTGCCCAACCTTGGTTCTCATTTGTTCCCCCCCCCCAACCAAACCTTGCTTGCCAAGAACATGGATTCCGTTTTCCCAACATTACTGGCATTGCTTGATTCTCAGACCAAGTTCAAGCCCAAGGGTATCGCTTGCCCTCATAATCTTGGCTGTCTTTTACTCAACTACTACAGGTATTGTTTGCCCTAGGATATATAGGAGGCCTGTACCTTATTTGAGTGGTGATAGTGCCGTGGCCAACCGTGTGGCCCAGGAATTGACAGGTAGTCATCCCTAGCTGTGACTTGCCAGACTGGATCGTGAGACCCTCATCTCTGAGATGGCCAAACACTTGGAGAAGATGGGCGAGCTGATTAGTCCTGGACGGGCTAAAAATGGATATGTCTTCAATGTAGACATTCACAAAGGAGAATAGATCCCCAGGCCATCCATAATGCGCTGAAAGGTGGCGGGGGCATTTCACATTCTGAAGGGCATGACTGTAAACAGGAATTTACCAAAGGATATAAGAACCGTTGTTTTGTCCATGTTGCTTGATTCCAGGGGGACTTGGTAAAATCGCCTGGCTAAATCAAAGGTAGAGAAGTATGTGGCCGCGATGTTCTCTATTCTGGGCATGCAATAGGGGTCTGGAGTGGTAACTATGTTGAGCTGACTGTGTTGAGGTGTATATAATCAACCACCAAATGGACCGAACCTGGCGACTTCTTTGGGAATGTCTTAAAGTGGAAATCTCCTGCCGGAGTGTTCCTCCCATGCTTTAGGAATTCGGTAGGGATGAAGGTGAATGGGTAGGGCCATGGCTGTATCGATACAGTGTGTGGCTGATGTAGCTCCTCCCAGTTTGCTTGCTGTAACGGTTGGATAGTCCTGCTGTAGGTGGAGAATGTCCTGGCATTGCATAGGAGTAAGAGTTGGTCCAATCTGTGGAGGCTCAGTCCATACCAAGACTTGATTCTGGCTTGGGTGGTGTCATGTTGGTTGATTGCAAGAGCCCTCATCTCGGTGAGGTCTGTACAGAGTTTGAGCAACCATTCCTTGACTGTGGTAGAGGTTGTCTTGGCTGGAACCCATTGCTGTCATAAGATGTCGAGAGGTCCCTGTACTTCGCGCCTGAAAAGCAGCTCAAAGGATGAGAACCCTGTAGAAGAGCAGGGAGCTTCACGGCAAGTGAACAAAAGGCACTGGAGGTGTTTATCCCAGTCCCTATGGTCTGCTACTGACTTCCGGACCATCTGCATTAATGTATGATGAAATCTTTCAAAGGCCCTGTTGGACTGACTGTGGGCGGTACGGAGCTGTCTTAGATGGCGAGGAACTTGAATGTCACAGAGGAGAGGAAGTTGCTACCCCTGTCAGACAGTATCTCTAGAGGTACCGACAATCTCGACATGATATGTAGCAGGGCCTTGGCGATGACATCTACCAGAGGAGAACAGCATCCGGGTATGGGGAGCCCAGATCTATGTACGTGAGGATACATCTGTTTTTGGACTTGGTTCACCGGCAAGGGTCCCACCACATCGATAGCCACCTAGTCAAAGGTCGAGTGATATGAGGTGGTGGGGATACCATAGGTGCTCTTGTGTATGCTTGGCCATTTTCTGGCAGCGGTCGCAGGATTGACAAGTGGCCTTGACGTCGGCGGCCTGGTGCGGCTAAAATAAATGCTTAAGTATTTTATACTTGGTATGCTTGAGGCCTCCATGTCCACCTATTGGAGTCGAGTGAGCTAAGTCCAGTACCTGTTGCCGTCGGTTGGCATGGAAAATGATTTGCCAAATAGGTTCTCCCAGTCGGTCGGTAGATTGTCGATGAAGGATGCCATGTTTGGTGACATATGGGGAGTTCTCCTGGTGTGCAGTAGATCAAGGTTCTGCCAGTGTGGGGTCATTACGTTGGTACAGGGCCTCAAGAGTCAGCATTGGTTTGCAAAAGGGGGTCAAAATCCGGAGAAGGGGAAAGGTTAGTGTCAGTGTCTGGCCGGGATAGGTTTGTCTGAGGGAAGTCAAAGTCATCAACGATGAGGTCCGGGTGGAGTGCGAGTTCTTCTGAAGCATCAGCATTCTGTTGCTGACAGTGACTTTCCTCTGCTGCTTGTTGGCGTGTTTGGACCACTAGTGCGTCTCGAGTCAATTGCGGCCTTCATGAGTACATAGAGTATATTGCAATCTCTACCAGGATGACATCGTGATGGATATCATCAGAGACGGCCATAGGTAGTGTAAGTATTCATCCCAGGGTATTGCAGTCCAGCTGTATGACCGGGGTCGCCGGCCGTGTACACCCTTAATCGTGACATCGGAGTGGGGTGATCGTCCCTGGGTCATCTAGCATCTGCTTATTTATCACTGTGAGATCTGCCCCACTGTCGAGGAAATGGACCGGTGCTTCCGATGGTACCCATGGTGAAGAGGGATGGCAGTCTGGTGACTATTGGTTGAGATGGTTGGGTATGTCGGATATAATAGAGATCTCTATCTGGGCATGCTGCACTGATGTGTCACCATTTCCTGCAATTAAAGCAGAGTGGACCTTTGACATTGTCAAAGTATTTGCTGAGATCCTTTGGATGGCGAGTGGGCTGGTCGGATATTTCCCGCTTGTTCCAAGTGGGTGGCAGGATGTGGTGTCCTGGTTGAGTAGGAGGATTCGCATCCTCACTTAGTGGTTGGGATGGGGGTGGAGGGGGTTGGTTGTTGTTGATACATAGGCCTTGGGCGATACGGAAGACGATCAGAAGGTCATTGTGGTCTAGGACCTTTCCAAGTGGTGTGGCTCTTCCATGCCATAAGGCGATCAAATTTACCTTCCGTGACCCAAGCCCCCGCTGCTTGGATCATGCCCTGTGCCGTGACTCCTGTGCACCAACAAACTGTGTCACCGACGGTTGTAGCTGGCAGTAAATAACTTCCTGTGTGATTAGAGTAGCACAGTCATTTACGCTGTGGCAATCTCTGAGACAAGTAAGGGTGACATAGAGGGTACGGTGGTAAACCTGGAGACAGTCTCGAATGCCTTCTAGCCAGGCAGAGAATCGGGCAGACTGGGTAATGCCTAGTCGGGTGAGGATGGCTTTCTTGAGGGTAGAGTAACAGCCAGCCTGGTCCTTGGAAATGGAGAGTGCGACACTAGAGAGATCCCCCTGGAGCAGTATACAGAGTTCTGCCGCTGGTTCTTGGTACATCGTGGGCTGTCATGTGTTTTTCGAAACGGGCAGAATCCGTTTTGGCTGCCATGCCCTCACGGAGGAGGAGGAGTCGAGGGAGATTTGGAGGGTTGGTAACAGTGAGGATGGGTGCTCAGCATCTCGAATGCCTTTGCTAGCTGGATTTGGGCATCCTGCTGCTGGCGTTGGTTCTCCATATATTGTTGTTGCATTTGCTGCAAGAGCAGTGCTACAGTGGGGTAGACAGTCAGAGTATACAGCAGTGGGTGGGAATCTGGTTCGGGGGTCTACTGGTCTTGGTCGATCTTGAGTTGGGTTTCCATCTGGGAGATAAGGTGTCTCGCCGGGTTCTACTAGATTGTCGCAAGGAGGCGTACAATCACGAATGTAGGGATTCTCATCTAGAGGTGAGTGATAATCCTCTTTGTTCGAAGTGTGTGGCCTTTCGTCTGGCCACACTTGGTTGTCGTTCTCATTGCCACTCATCATGAAATCAAAGGTTCTGACAGTGAGGTCAGTTAACTCGCTACAACTAAGGCTGGAAAGGGTGTGGTAGAGGTACATTAGGTCATGAAATTGGATGGATGAATCGAAGATCAGATAGACTGGATCTGTAGCTCGGACATGGTCGAAATGGTAGGTCAGGCGTGGTCGGCTCCTTGGCTACCACCAGATGTTAGACTATTGCAGACATTCTTGACTCCTTGATAAAGATGCTGGGTGGGTAGGAGAGTGCAGCATATACACTCTATATTAAGACCCTAAAATCGAGGCTCTGCTCAGTGTCCAAGTCATTAGCACAAGCGAAGTAACTGGGTCGTGACACAGGAAGGGTGGCGGTTGTGCGTGTGCCGAGTAGATATTAGTGGTCTGTTATGTGAACATAGTTCAAAGTTGTGATTTTAAAGAGGGGTGATGTGGAGTGGAGGGTGCTTGGGTGACCATGTGGGTGCAGGTGGAGTGACATGTCCCCTGGGCCAGGTGGGGCTTACATCAATAGACACCTCAAGCACTCATTCGAGATAATTAGTAGAAGGGGGTGGAGCCAGCATCCCGGGATCTCAGAGGCCCAGTGCACCCGCCATGAACTAGAGACAACCTGAGACTGACCAGTGGGTCAGCCTAGCGAAGATGATTCGTTAAAATACGGTTGGGCAGAACGCACAACCAAGGTTAATGAGTGGCGTAACTTGCAGCTGTAGCAGCGAGAGCACGTGTTGGCCAGAGCATAGAGTGTGAGTAGCTCGCCATCCGAGTTGAAACTGACCTTGAGTCCGAGCAAGATCTTAGTAGTCCCACACTGACAAAAGTAGTACAGGATTAAGGAAAGTGCTCCAGTTGATGGCGCTGGGCCAGGTGGGATGACTTATCTCAATAGCCACCTCAAGCACTCATTAGAGGTAATTAGTAGAAGGGGGAGGAGCCAGAATCCTTGGATATCAGGGGCCCAGCGCACCCGCCATGAACTAGAGACAACCTGGGACTAACCAGGGGGTCAGCCTAGTGAAGATGAATCATTAACCTGCAGATAAAAGAAATAGCAGCTACTGTGGACTAGTGTTAATAAGTATAAAGAGAGTAGCTATAGTTGCTTCTCTCACAATTAAAATGAAGCCTATTCACTAGTATATAGCTACTACACTATCTTACTTATTTCCATTGGCAGTAATAGTTAAGCGGTCCCATCAAATCAATTCCTATTTGATACAATGTGGTAGCAATTGGAATTGGCCTCAATTGTGATATTGCCTAATGAAACTTGGGATCAGTCTATATAAGCAAGATGAACTAAAGTCTACTACATTTTAGTTTAACTAATAAATTACCTCCTGGCATTTTTCACATGTCTTGCTGCTTGTCAGAAATCCATCTCCTTTTAGTCCTACTAACCTGACCTTTATGAAAGTAAAATAGAAGTCCATCTTCTAGCACTATAATATTATTTTAAGGAAATCTACGAACTGATCACCTTCTGGTATCTGAACACCCTTAGTATACTTTCTACCTGAAATACTTCATCATAGCTCACACATTTTGGTTAGGACAAAATCAGCGCACGCGTAGTAGACTGCATCAGCGAAATTGGATTTCAAGCATTCGCTACGACGGAACTATCAAATAAATCAGTAGATGAATATGAGACCAAAAAGTGAACGAGAAAGAGCTAAGCTTGCTCTAGAAGCTGAGGAACTGAGGAGAGCAAGCGTGTGGGCGTTAGCACGTTCAATCCAAGGAGCAATAAACGGCCACCATTCTATATTTTGGTGCCCACCTGTACATTGCCACGCGCTTCGAACAGCACTAGTAAATAATAACTATTAAAGTACTATTGTTATATTAAAAAATTGTGGTTTTTGTCTATTCACCAAATTTCGGTCAGGTTTGAGGGGGGGCAAGTCTGCTTGTTTATACATGTACCGCAAATTTCGGTCAGGTTAGAGGGGGGCGAGTCTGATTGTTTATATATATGTACTCGGTCAGGTTAGAGGGGGGCTAGTCTGATTGTTTACATAATTATATGTACTCGCAAATTTCTGTCAGGTTTGAGGGAGGCGAGTTTACATATATGTACTCGCAAATTTTGGTCAGGTTAGAGGGGGGCCAGTCTGCTTGTTTACTGTACTCACAAATTTCGGTCAGGTTTGAGGGGGCGAGTCTGCTTGAAATTTTTGTCAGGTTTGAGGGGGCGAGTCTGCTTGAAATTTTGGTCAGGTTTGAGGGGGTCGTGTCAGCTTGATTATATTATTATGTACTCTAGTAGAGGCGGACCACCTGAAACTGACGATGGATGGAAAATCGAAACGCTGCGTGATTTTGTTAATATCTGTGGTGGCTGCCTTTGTGCTACTGTTAAGTTATTCCAGCTTTAGTAGGAAAATTGGAGCAGAACAAAAAGGAGGAATTGCACTGAATAAGGATGGAGATAAAGAGAACTTGGATGATAATGATAAAACGAATTTTTTTGCCATATTCAACCCTGGCTGCATATCAAGAAAATTGAAGGATTACAAGCCAAACAAAGCTTCAGTGGTCTACCATCATCCAGACATAGTGCACTACGTCATGCTCTCAACCAAACCCCGATACCAGCTCATCTTTCGTGACTATATGTCATTGCTTTCTGTTTACAAGTTTCTCAAGCCTGAGAAAATTATATTACATTCCAATGCTGAAATTGTGGGAGCTTACTGGAGGTCTATGCAGGAATGGAAAGGCACCAAGGTAGAAATTAACAAAATTGAAAGGGTTCCAATGCTGTCCAATGTGAAGGTTGCGTACATTGAGCATGAAGCGGATTATACTAAAGTAAAAATACTTAACGAAATTGGGGGGACAATATTTGATTTTGATGTGATCATGGTCAATGGAACAAAGTGGAGACAAAACCAGAATATATCAGAGTGCGTGCTTTCTCTTGAGTTGGACCACCTCAACTTAGGTATACTTTCATGTATAAAAGGCACATCATTTGCTAAGAAATGGCTTAACAAATACGACACTGGCTACAAGGGAGGATAGATATACAATAGTGGCCACGTTCAAGGGGAAATCCTGAAGATGGCAGATAGCAAAAATACATGCCACAATGTGTACGTGGACGAAACAACAGCACAAGATCCCTTATATAATGAAGTTATAAGGTGGGTAGATGATAAACATGTTGTCAACTGGAAGAAAAAGTCTGCAGCTCATTATTTTTATGCTATGCTGCCTAAATATAGTTCACTGAAGAAGAAGGATTTGGATGAGAAGCTGATAATGCAAAATAGTTCACTGGGAGACTTATTTCGGCATGTTATTGTGATGCTCGTTAGTCATTACTACTGTTTCATTTTCTTTGACTATAAAGATGGCGTAACAATGCATTCTAAATCTTAACAAGTGTTTGTACAAATTTGATGTAGTGTATATAATGACCGTTTTCAATGAACATGATGCATTATTTTACAGTGCACTTGTTGAGCTGTTGCTCATCATTGTTGAGTGAAGATGAACACTATACTAATCATGAAAAACCTTTATATGTAGGAATGGCCTATCCTATGAACCAGCTGCATATTTATACTCCCCACTCCCATCTTATATATTAAATGTCAAATTCACTTAAGTGTCAATGTCAGAGAATGACTTGACAGGTATTCTACCTCACAGAGAACACTCAAGTGACTTCTTACCTGACATCAAGTCTGAAGAACCTGGAAAGAACCCTGAAAAAAATATGAAGCTAAAAAGAATTATTAAAGAAGACCCCACCAGACCACAGCCATGAAACGAAATCTGTAAAGGATCATGTGAAAGTTAATGCAACTATTGATCCAATAGAAGCCCAATTGTTGTCCAAATATGTTCAACTAGGATTTCCTACCAGAGACAAGTATCTAGGAGTACCCAATGATTCTGATTGGTCAAAAGCCAATCAAGAAACGTCACAGCAGCTCTCTGAAATAAGAAGATTCTAGGAGTGCTGTCATGCGAACTGTGTTTAAAAGGGACTGTAATCATTAGTTTAGAGGGGGGAGAAAAACCAGTAAGTAAAGTAGAATTGAACAGTGTTTAATTAGTCTTTGACCGTTAATAGTATAAACGTAAGTTATGACTGTTTAACCACCACTCTGGAGGGTCTAAGTGGGTAGTTGATTATTAGTCTAGTTGAGGTTGCTGGCTGAGTGAGTCAGTAAATAGACTAGGCGTCATGGAAACCAGGGGACTTAATTAAGTGACCTAATTGTGGTCCAGTCCGTTGTAAGTGGCTTAGAGTAGCACGTGACAAAGTGGGTTTCCAACACTAATTAAAGAAATAAAATAGTTAATGTGAGAGGTACCTGCCAATTGCATATGCAATGTCTGTTAGTGTGAGAGACATGCTAATTATTGATAGTGGTATTCAGAGAATGCTTGCAGAGAAGAACTCGCCTACGAGAATGCATTCTAGGGTGGTTTAGGTACTAGAGAGGGATCCAAGAATACTTACCGTAACCCACTCACTGTCAGATTACTGGGTGAGATTTTTTAAAAATTAAAAAAATTAAGTCCCTAGCACCATACACTATCATGCAATAGCTTGATAAACATTGTGGTCAGTTGTTTTGACCACCCAATGACCATATATTTTGCATATAAAGCACAATCTGCTTATAAACATTCAGCAATCTCCTAATGTATTGGAGACAATCATTTTACCTGGGGGGAAATTGCTACTTCCCTTTGTGCAACTAACAATGCTAGATCTCATTCATAAACCTGAGAAGCCCTCTTCATTCATGCCTAATCCACCCACATTCCAATAATTTTGATTCATGTGCCCAATTTATCCACGGATCCATGTTTACAAGAAGGCCAGGCAAGCATGAATTCTGCAATCTTCTTCCTCACCAATATCATTATGAGATGAGTCAAGATAATAAATATATATACCTGTCAGTCATTAGAAAAATGACTTCTGCTAGACTAAGTTGCCAGGGGGGTCATTATGGTTACAGTTTTAGAGCTCCATAGATTTTGCGCATTTCACTGCATGGACTTTATTATATATTTAAAAAAGATAGATCACTCCTTGCACTCTCTTTTAATACTAAAAATGTTGCATGGGTACGACCATGCCAAAGTTACATGCTGCCAAAATTGGAGTTCCTCAAAATCTTAGTGCCTTAATTGGATTGGAAATTAATAGCTAAGCCTCTGAAATGGCTAGTGTCACAAGAGGCAGCCTTACTCTGTGCAATGAACAGGCCTGGACTGAAAATAGGGCACACCAGGAAATTCCCCCCTGCCGTGGGCTGGTGCTTTAATTAAAAGGGGGACTGTAACCTAAACTAGTAAGTGTCAAAAAAAACTTGTGGTTACCACTTTAGAGTTCTGCCAACTTCAAATGGTATCACAAGAGGCAGCCTTACTCTGTGCAATGAACAGGCCTGGACTGAAAATAGGGCACACCAGGAAATTCCCCCCTGCCGTGGGCTGGTGCATTAATTAATAAAAAGGGGGACTGTAACCTAAACTAGTAAGTGTCAAAAAAAACTTGTGGTTACCACTTTAGAGTTCTGCCCACTTCAAATGGACTTGATATATAGCTCAAAATATAGGTTTCTCTCTGTGCTCCTTAATTTCATAGGTAGAGTATAACCAACTTACTGGAGCTAAAGTGGGGGCACCTCAAAACCTGAGTGCCTGAGTTAGGAACGTATTTTCTGCCAAATGGCCCAAGTGCTAGAGAGCTGAAATTAGCTAGAGGAAGCCCAACTCTACACAATGGCTTGTTTAATTAGGCACTAAAACTTGAGGATTTGGTCAAGCGCAAGGTTGGAAATACCTGGCGCTTCAACCACGTACTCAAGTTTCATCGCCTAATTGTTTGTCAGGCCTCAGCCCTGACTCGCTGCAGAGCAGCCCTGAAAAGATCTAACTATAAATAGAATTTATAAATAGAGCTAGAACTCATGATCTCAGACTATCAACACATAGGACAATGAACTCATGACCCTCAGACTATCAAGACATAAGAACAATCATGATATCATCTCACACTCTTAGATAAGTCGACATACAGTAATTCTACTATTATCACACTGACACCATAAGCTGTGAAAGCCTGGCTGCAAGGGTATTTAAACCCCTCTGCAGTCCAGGCTTGGGCAGTCTCATCCTATCTGCTACTCGACTGTTGTTTTAATATAAGCTACTTAAGATCTAAAACTCTTTTGTCAAGCTTTGGGTTTAGCTAGAAGAAGTTGGGAAGAGACTCTGGTGCAGCGAATTACCAAAGTTGGTATCTGTTAGGTTTCTTGTGGTTGGGACTCTAACAGGCTTCCTCTAGCCACTGGTGCTAATATCAGCTCTGTACACTTGGCACTCTGGAGAAAAATATGTTCCTAAATCAGGCACTCGGGTTTTGAGGTACCTCCACTTTAGCTCCAGTAACTTGGCCATAGTCCAAGCAAACAACAACAACAACAAAAATAGCTACACTGGCCCTATTCAGAGCTCATTCAACTCGTTTGATGCGGCCCCTATACATTCATTCCTATGATTAATGCTTAACATGAATCAAACAAACACATCGTGAATATACTGTTTCTACTTCGCGAAAAGAACCCTGAACCAACCATAGGCCGTAATCTCTCGCTAGTTGATCATGTATGTGCCTCGATCGACAGTTCTAAAACCTGCATATGAAACATGCGTACTGTCTGAGGCTATTTTGTTACCCTGGATGAAATGCCTCCCTCCACAGTTCTAAAACCTGCGTAAGAAACCTGCATCTAAAATACAATCTGAGGATATTTTGTTCCCCTGGATAAAATGCCTCCCTCTACAGGATAGATGTTCCCCTCCCCGTCCCCCCATGTTTACATGGCGCTGCCGAGTTATGTTGAAAGCATCCATTGTTCATTGAAGTAGCTAGTCTTGCAGTCTTATGTTGAGGATGGCTGAAACTGCCCCTTCAACACTTTGCAGCTAAGATGATGAAATTTTGGACAAGCTAACTGTTATTTCAACAGAGCATGATTAAAACAAGAAAATGATCCTGAGGAATCATTATGAAGTTAAGAGAAGGATCCCTACTGCTCCTCAAGTGGGAAGCCTGAGTGGAAGAAGGTAGTTAGGACAGCCGAAGAAAGAAGAGAGTGAGGGGGAACAGTTTTTTTGGTTTCCCCCCCCCAAAAAAAAATTGTGGTTACTAATTTATAGCTCCATAGATTCTGTAAACTTCATGGTATGGACTTGATATATAGCTCACAAAATAGGTCTCTCTGTGTGCTCTCTTTTGATACCAAAATATTTTTCATAGACAGAACTATAGCCAAGTTACTGGAAAGTGGCCACATAAATATCACCAGATTACCAAGTGCTAGACAGTTGAAATTAGCACCAGTGGCTAGAGGAAGCCTTACTCTACACAACGAGTGGTTTCATTAGGCGCTAAAACGTAAGTACGTGGTCAAGCATGTGGGTGGAAAATGAATTTTATGGAATTTTTTTTTTTTTAGCTGCTACAGTAAATAAGATTATTTTCACAGGAGTAAATTAATCTTTTCTGTTGTCATCTGTACCAGTTCATTGTTATGTGTCCAGAGGTAGATGTAATCTTCAACACGTCATATAAATTTGGCTCATGTATTCTGCATTCATTAGCTACTCCTGGCATTGGCAAGTCTCTCATTAGTCCCAAGTAACACGAACACACATACACAACACACACACACACACAAACGCATGCATGCACACACAAACACACACAAAAAATTGGAGGGTCCAAATAGGCTGCTTCAGGTACACAGAAACATAGATAGATCCTTCTTCAAAGTTTTTTTTTGGATTTTCTATGGATCTTGTATGACTGGTTTACAACCTTAGCAAAGGATTCTAGGCACATGAGAAATTTGTGAATCTAATAAGAGCCAAATCCATATTAAGTAACTAATGAACTGGTAATAAATTTTGGGTTTGGGGGGATGGTTACAGTATCGATAATTCTTAATTTGTAAGGTTTGGGTTTCCACCACAGTCTCATTAGTAATCAAGAATGTGAGCTCCACAGCACTAGTCCAGCAGAGCAGGAATGCAAGAAATAAGAGTACCATTTTATAGCATCTTTATAACTGACTCCATGTTTTTTCTCGAGAGAGAGAGAGAAAAAATGTCCACAAGGTGCTAATAAGCTGCTGATGTGAATTAGCTGAGATATGAGCTTAGGTTTAAAAAAATTTAATTGCCATCTGCCATTTTGATAGTGACTAATACAACTGCACTCCCTAATTGCCTCATCTCCAACTAAGCTACAAACTGACAAGAGTTACGTCTGGCACATGAGCTACTAGCCAGATAAATGAGCTAGCTAACTAACTACTACATCTCTATGCATTACCAACATACCATGCCTATGGGGGTTCTCCTTTGCTATCATCTTTCTATTTACAAATACCTTCCCAAAAGCTCGTGCGTAGCTATGTATCTATTTCCCCCTCCACACATAACTTGTGTACAACACATTTGTTCACCACTACTATGTAGCTATGTAGCAGGAGAAGCTCCTCAGTCATGGCTCCACTTAGGTTCTCCTCATCTACAAATACTCTAGTGTTTAATCATGGTGCAGCTCATTTCATGGAAGTGATGGAAGAAATGATCATAACCGACCCTTGTATTTCATATCTGGTCTGTTGCATCAGCTCTCCGATCCCATTGCATTTCATGTCGATTGGCAATGCACACAACAGATTACTTTGTATTATGTTGTGAACCGGTACTAATATAACCTGCAAATAACATAGAGACAAAGAATTTGTGGTTCAAACTTCAGAGATTTTGCAAACTTCACTGACTTAATATTAGCTCAAAAGATAGGTCTCTCTGTGTGCTCTCTTGGGGGGACAGTGGCATTAATTATTTATTTATTACTTGTGGTTACCACTTTAGAGCACCGTAGATTCTGTAAACTTCATGGTATAAACTTGATATATGCCTAAAACGATAGGTCTCTCTATGTCCTCTCTTTTGATACTACAATATTTTTCATAAGTACAACTATAGCCAAGTTACTAGACCTAAAGTGGAGGTAACTTCAAAACCTGAATGCCTGAACCCTCAATGGGTGTTTTCATTTAGGCGCTAAAACGTAACGTGATCAAGTGCGTGGGTAGAAAATGAGTTTTATGGAAATTCATTTTCCACCCGCATGCTTGGCCACGTACTTACATTTTAGCACCTAATGAAAACACTCTTATATTTATATGCATCTTGAGGACTAAATGCCTGAGTGTATATTCAGCAATACTCTCATTAATGTCTTCAAAGGATGGTAGTCCAGAGTGTATATTCTCATTAATGACTTCAAAGGATGATAGTCCATTAACACCAGTTTGTTGGTGCCATGCTATGCTTAATTATTTATTTTTTGTTAATTACACGCGCACTAATTTATTTGGCTACTGACTGATTGATTCTAGGCGGCTGATCCACATCGTGGCACCCTCCACAAGCAGATGGCCAACCGTTGCAGAAGGTGGCGTGTCGATTCTGCTGGTGGTATTCCCAGGCATTGTCCCTGAAGCCGGCCAATAGCCCTGATGGTCTCCAACCCTTCCTCGCCCCAACCCCCCCCCCCCCCCCCCCCCCCCACAGCAACAGGTATGAAGCTAACTCCCACCGAGTGACACAA
Organism: Cladorhizidae sp. MBARI D1340-BT2; assembly: GCA_028752905.1. NCBI lineage: Eukaryota > Metazoa > Porifera > Demospongiae > Poecilosclerida > Cladorhizidae > Cladorhizidae sp. MBARI D1340-BT2. Next base: position 21,133,962 of record JAQNBH010000001.1, read on the forward strand.
GCGCTTGAATGAGTAGTGGCAGCTCCAGAGATTGTTGCCTGCTGCAGCGGAGAAATGACTGTTATGTCGAGGGCGGCTGGTTGTCCCCTTTTCCATGTGGGGAGGAAGATCTCAGCAGGGCCGCTGGAGGATCCAGGGATTAGAGCAGGTGTGAGTGATTTGGGGACTCCAGTGAATTGGGGACCCCCGTCCCTTAATCCCTAGCGTTTTAGGGAAATCCCTGGGATTTAGGGCCCCATCTGGAGATTTGGGGATCCCACTTGCGCATGCCAAAAAAAAACGCGGAAAGAATGGCGTACGAAGAAAGCTACGAGAAAGAAGCAAAGATATATACCAATATCTCGTTCATATCTCTTATCCTGCAGGTGTGGACAAGCAATATAAGCATGGGCTTAGAAAGCGAAGTAAATTTTTTACCCACGATCGAGGCCAACTCTATTATGTCGGTGGAAAATCTAAGGCAAGAGGGAAACCTGCATGTATATAGATTAGTCATAAACAGTTCTGAAGATAAAATGAGAATAATAGGAAGTATCCATGACCAAGCTCATTTTGGTAGAGATAAAACTGTGGCTCAAGTCAGCTCCAAATACTACTGGGCTAACTTATACAATGATGTTACTTCTTATGTAAGTTGATTTTGTTTGGTTTGGTTTGGATGATATAATTTAGCCATTGCACAGGTGGAGACTTGTGAAAAATGTCAAAAGAATAATGCAAAATTGCATAAGCAACATGAACCTCTCCATCCAATTCCAGTCAAGGATAAGGCTTGGTCTCAAATTGGAATGGACCTTGTTGGCCCACTTCCAGAAACCAGTAGTGGAAATAAGTATGTAATGACAATTTCAGATTACTATACAAAGTGGGCTGAAGCTGCAGCTCTAAAGGACAAAACAGCTACTTCAGTAGCAGAAGTTTTATATTCAGTAAATTTAGTTACTTGAATAAAAATATAATAGATAACTCAATGTTTTCTGCAAATGCAATAATCTTTGGTTTAATAGCTACTTTTAATACTTTTAATACTTTTAACACGTCTACAACAAAAACCTGCAGGAAAATTTTATTATCCTTTCCCCAAGAGGAAGGAATTGATAATGGTTCGTTGGTATATAGACATAATATAGCCTTCCCTAGCAATAGTGCTTGGAAAGAGCAGGATCAGCTTGAAAACAATGATCATTGTTAAAACATTCACTTCCTTGAACTGGAAGCACAGTTTCCCATTACGATTGGGCATATGCATGGTTTATTTTGTGAATGATATGCATAACAATGAAGGTCTTCTCCCAGGGGAAAAAGGGGTGTTTCTAAAATGCTCACAACTCGCCAAGTTTTAAGGTAACAAGTTCTAAACTTCACATGATGTTCACAGTATGTCTGAACCTTTTCCAGCCACAATTGTGGGTGTGGCTTTGCTTTATTACAGTAGAAATGGGTGTGGCAAATATTCTTGGGACCCTCCAGCAAGGACAGCTGTTACTTGTGCTGTGTTGATGTTGTGGTTTAGTCAGTTAATATAATAACAAAAGAAGGGTAGTATTGTGCATTGACATTGAGATTTTCTTACTGGCTAGAAGGAATGAATTTTAGAAATTCAAAATCCCTTCAACACCAAATTTCTGACGGGATTGGGACTTAAAACACTTTGTATTACATTGTATTACAGAGGGACTATATTAAAAATAGAAATCAAGAATGTCATTGCACAGATCTCATTGAGAGGACTCCAGAGATACCCAATACAGGCTGGTCCGGCAGACCCGGCAGCTGCCGGACCAAAGTTTCCGACCAAAGTTTCACTACTAACCTCCAGTTATCAAGCAACTTTCTAATCTTTACTGAGAGCACTCTCAGGTTGTCTTGTTTAAAAAATTCAAATGAAGCCCACCAAACTACGCCCCTAAAAAAAATATTGCGTGTATTATAGCGAGCGGATCATGGCTGCGCAAATGTCTCGGTACAGGTTACTTTTTGGACTACAGCGAGAGAATACTGAAGATTACTGAACAACTTGAGGTACAATTGCAGTTTAGGGGCCACAATTGGCGCCACGTGAATCCACAATTGGCGCCGCGAAAATTGCCGCGCACAACATTTTTACACAATATGATACAATAATTATGATTAACAACGTTGTAAACATCTGAAATATGATTAATAATTTAATTTGTGCAAATGGAGTCCCTTTCCGCGAAAATTGCCGCGCACAACATTTTTACACAATAATGATACAATAATGATTTAATGTTGCTATTGCTGAGCCTGTTAAGGCCATCACATATATAATACAGCACAGTGTGAAACTATTTAATAACTAACCTAATAACAATCTATATTTTAAAAAGAAGTCAACAGTATATACTTAATTAATACAATTATCCACAATATTAAGTTACGAGTGTCCCGCTGCTCAGGAAGGGGGGGACAGGAGTGGACCAAAGATCATTCCTCAGCTGACCATACAACAATTCCTTTCTCCTCTGCCACCACTTCCCTACCCAAAACATAACACACTCGCCCACCTCCTCCATCGCTGCATCACTTACTCCCTCCACATCTTTCCCCAAAAGCAATGCCACCTTTCCATCCTTACTCACTCTTCTTAATTCATCCAGCCACTGTCTTGCCCCTGCAATTCTGCGTACCTCATCTATCAGAACCAGCCGATCCCTCTCAAATTCCCCGCATGTCACCAAGAAATGTTCCACATCCTCCCCTGCTCCACTATCACACATTATACACCTCTCATCCCTAACTATCCCACATCTCTTCTTATCCTCTAACAACCCAGCTGATGCAGTCCTAAGTCTAAATTGCAGCCGCACACCTTCCTGACCATGCATGGCCCTCACATACCTCTCCACCCCTGCACCATTCTTTGCCAATTTATAATAATTCAGCGTACTTTTCCCGTCTACTTCCTCCTCCCAGTCCTTCTCATTTCTCACCTTCACTTTCCCCTTCCACTTGCGCACTGACCCAGCCTCGTTGTTTATCTTGTACTTTCTCCTCAAGATATCATATTCTTCCCACCATCCAATTCCTCCATCCTCTCGTAGTTTATTTACAACAACTTTAACCAATCTGCTCTGTTCCAACACCTCTAATCTCTTGCCAAACAAAACCTTCATCTCTTCCCTCCTCTCCTCTAGCTTCCTCCACCCCATATCTCCCCGTATTGCCACTCCTGCTACTGTATCACTTGCCCCCAACAGTCTCCTACCCACTCTCAATAATTATGATAAATAAAAAAGTTTGTAAACATCTGAAATATGATTAATATTTGGTGCAAATGGAGTATACTTTCTCCTCCACACATATTCTATGAGGTACCCTTCCAAGAGGGGCTTGCTGGTGCCATGAAGCTTCATTTTCCTCTTGGCATTTGTCCATGTACCCTCGATGGATTGGGTGTATGCAGGGTCAACAAAATTCTGGGAATGGTTTACCGTAAGGTGTGTATACCCAACTTGATTGAGACTCATATAGGCTCTCCACTCATCTGTATGAATCTCTGTGCCAGGAAGCACATACCTCTGGATTACAGGGATGAGCGTGTTGGCAAGGCACAACAGCAAGGAACACTTTATCGGTGCCACGTTCTACTCCTCCTGACCTAGGAGACCCACTTCCCATTCGTGATTCGGCCCCTATTGTATTTCCTTTTGCCAAATTTAGCTCAATTTCAACAACACTGCCTGGACCTCCAAGCATGTCGGGATGACTGTCAAGATATTGGGCACATACCTGTAAAGAGCGAGGGCAATGAAGTATAATGGATTGAAATATTATTATTATAGCCCTAGCCTAGCTCTACCTCTCGTAGGAAGTGGCACCAGTCAACACCTGCGTGTTCAGCAATCCCAACCCACTTCCTAATCTTAATCTGCTGGATTTCCTCTGCCCACAGATAGGTGATCTCTAGGATCTTCTCCAGCGATAGGTTACTGCCTTCAAACCATGAAGCATGACGAATGGACCTCTTCTTCTGGCAGTTTCTGTCTGGGCACTTCCACCTGCAGAAAGAGGGTTGGGTTGTATTATTCTCTGTCTCATGTTTATAGCTGCACTGTACCTATACCCATCTGTTTCTGTTGCATTCTCCCATCGCATAGCTCCTCCACACCCATGACAAGGCATAGAGCGAGCCAGAAGTCCATGCTGCTTGCAACAATTGATGATGGTGTCAGTACCTCTCTCAACAAGCGCTGTAAGACCAATAAGTCAGTGGCTAAAAATATTGTGCGCGGAAATTCACGCGGCGTTAATTGTGGCCCCTAAACTGCAATGAGTCCTTATCTGCAGCAGAAGCTCAAGTTCTGGCTAAACAGACGGTCCAGACATTACAGAACATGAGGAGTGATGAGATGCTTTTTTTTTTAAGCATATTGAGTGTCTACGTGAACAGACTGATACAAATGAGCCACAACTACCTCGGGATCGAAAAGCTCCAAAGCGTTTTGAGAGTGGAACAGGAGAATCTCATCAGTACACTGCAGTTGAAGATTATTATCGTTGCTTTTACTTTAAAGCAATAGACTTGGACATGTCAGCAATTCAAGATTGCTTTGATCAGCCAGGATATGCTGTTTACTAAAATCTTGAAGAATTGCTTGTAAAAGCTGCCAATAAAAAGGCTGAGTTAAGTGACCTTTTATGGAGATGACTTCAATAAGAGTGAGCTTTCAACTTAACTTCAAGTTTTTAGTTCAAGTTTTAGCTCACGTGAGTCAGATGGAACTGTAAAACTGAAAGATATCTTGACTTTTCTTCGCAATCTTTCTGATGGTCAACGTGCCTTTTTTAAGCAGGTGTGATGGGTTGCCCATCTAATCCTTGTGATGCCTGCTACGAATGCTACTGAAAGATCTTTTTCATGCATGAAAAGAATAAAAACATACTTACGAAGTACTATGAAACAGGATAGACTTAATCATCTAATGATACTAAACATTTACAAAGAAGCTTTGGATCACCTTGATCTAGTCACAATTGCAAATGAATTTGTGAGAAACAATGAGCACAGACTCCGAGTGTTCGGGAACTTGTTAACTTATTTCAGACTAGGTTTATTCCAGGTATATATATTATTTTCAATTACCATGATATTTCTTTTCAATAAGGTGCGTGTATCCCCCTCCCCACACACACTTTCGCCTGACCAATCCCAAAATGCTTCCTACCCCTCTGCAATATGACTTATCAAATCAAAGTATGGGGAAGAAAAATTGTCCTAGGGTCAAACAAGATAGTATACAGTAAAATGCAATACAAAATAACGTTAACTTGAACATTGGTTGTACAAGGTATGGAGTGTCAATAGCTGTTACAATAGGTTCAGTTGACACTACTGTTTCACACTAGGGTTCAGTTGGATTTTGGGGGTAGCACTAGGTCCAGGATCTGGCATCAAATGCCCCCCCCCTCCCCCCGCACCATAGACCACACCTCTCTCTCTCTGAATGTTTGTCTTGAAGCCCCTTTCTGATCCGTCTCCTTCTTTTTCTCAGTGCCTTGGCCATGAGTTAGCATGAATATAGACTGTTTTAGCTAGACAGCTGAAAGCTGCATGCATTGTAGTATTTTATGGTACAAAAAAAGAAAAATATGTTTTTTTGAAAATTTTCCCTGGGAGATTACCTTAAGTAAGTGGTCAATAGGTCTATAGGGTTCAAGATATATAATTCTACTCTCCTTTCCTTTACTTTCTGCAATAATGTATTTAATTAATTATAGACCAACGGATTGACAGAACGCTTCAACCAATCATTGAATCGTGCTCTGATGAAGGTTGTCAATGATCAACAAACCGATTGGGATGAAAAATTGGATTCTATTCTCTTCGGCTATCGTGTGGCAAAGCAGTGTATGACAGGTTACTCTCCTTTTTTTATGATATTTCATCGTCAACCTCGACTTCCCATTGACATGGAACTCATGCCTGTTCAAGATGCTTCTTCAGATGAAGAAAAAATTGACCACTACATTCAGACTGTTCTACAAATTCAAGAAGAAATTCGACCTTTCGCAATGAGAAACATAAAAAAAGCTCAAGACTACCAAAAGGATTATTATGACAAGCGACGAGTTCCAAAGGTATATATGATAGCCCAGGTAATTATTATAATCATTCCTAACCATTGAAAATTGTTATCCTAATTGCTAAGAATTACAATATGGCACACAAGTTCTAGTAGAGAACTCCAAAGACAAAGGACGAAAAGGAGGAAAGCTTTGTGAGAGATGGAGTGGTCCCTACACTATCAATAGAAGTGTCGGAAAAGGAATCTATGAATTAAGAAATTCAAGTGGAGTGATTCTGAAGTCAAAATACAATGTAGGATGGTTGAAGGTGTGTACACAGTATTTATTTTAATATAATTTAACAGTTATTGTTTTTAAAAAATCAAAATTAAGGAATTCAAACCAAGAGAAGAACAGGTAGAGAAACAGGATCACATTCAGCAACCAGCCCCAGTGGAAAAGAAGGGGCAACAGGTGAAAATACCAGTTCTGAATAATGACCAGGACAAGGAGGACCGACCGTCCCTGTTGGAATGTCAGGAATGTGAAGCTGATCACAACAACATGGAACAACCAGGCCTTGTACTAAATGAGCAGCACCAGGTGGAACAGCCAAGACAGACCTGGCTACTGCACTGAAGAGGCCAACACGGGTAAATCTTCCAGGGCAAGTGGGGCACAAAAAAAGAAAAAGGCAACATGCTCCTGTGTTCTCCAAATGAATGAGGGAAGACATCAAGAGAGGAAGACAACTTGAAGACCAACACATCAATTTTTGATAAAGGAACAATTTCGTCACATTGAAGGATTTCAAGATTGTCTTTTTATGCAAAACAATGGGTTTATCCCACAGCAACAGGATTCCATCCAAGTACATTTCTCTGGTGGAAATCATTGGTGTGTATCCAACTCTGTTGGAACTGATATCAGCCTTTATGATAGCCTACAAACCAATGTTCTTAAAACATCACTGACGCACCAGCTAGCTCGCATTTACAGACCTTTGGTCACAATTAGCGATGAAGATGGTGATGTTGATCCAGAAATGGTCATTTACTTTTCTGATGTGCAGCAGCAGAAGAGAACTGCAGATTGTGGTCTCTTCGCCATTGCCTTTGCCTTTCACTTGGCTATAGGTGGTAATCCAGAAAACCTCATTTTTGACCAAGCACAGATGCGTCCTCACCTTACAAAGTAAATTATTGGTGTATCACTACTATAATATAGCACTAATATGGTCTTATCATCATAATTATTTTCTCCCTTTAAATATTAGATGTTTTCAACAGAAGAAAATGGAGCGTTTTCCAAGTGTAAAAACTGAAAAAATGCCAAAGAAATTGTCTGGTATTGGTGATCACTGGCCATTTCACCAGATCGAATTGTGTTTAATGCCAGAAGACTAGAGCGATAACATGATTTGTTGTGATGCATGTGGAAAATGGCTTCATCTTAAATGTGTTGGACTAATGCATGCTCCGACACAGGAGAAATGGCTCTGCCAGATGTGCATAAAAATATCTTCTTGATTTAATTTTTCCTTGACTATAATATAATTATTGTATTGCCATTATTGTGTTGACTATTGTGTATAATGGATGGCTATGCCTATAATGTCAGTGCTTATAGTTGGTAGGAGACCATTCTTTATGAGGATCCCTATAACAGATCCCCACATCTCTAGTGTTGTAGAGATATACAAGTTATCACTAGAAGACTACACTACAAGGCTGTAGATAAGGGGGGGGCGCCCCCCAAAATTTCTGGGAAAAAACAAATCAATGCAATAAGCTGATGTCTTGGAATACACATGCAGTGGCCAGAATATTTTTGGCAAATTTGACTAAATGACTTTTATCTAAATGTATTTTGGTGTATCTCTCCAAAGCTTCAGAGACACTCATTTTAATTTTTTGAGGTTTGAAATGTGTCGAACATTCCCCTCCCACACCCTCCAGAGACACTCATTTTAATTTTTTGAGGTTTGAAATGTGTTGAACATCCCCCTCCCACACCCTCACCCTTGCTCTGGCTACATGATCCATCAATCCCCTAACTGGATAACCCCTCCCCCCCCAAATATATTTTTTATCTACAAGCGGACAGCCTTGTACTAAGGGATCCCTAAATCCCTAAGAGATCCCCATATCCCTAGAGAAATGGGGATGGCGGTCCCCAATAAAAGGGGTCCCCATTTCCAGGTCACACTGGCACTTCCTTCCTGGGCGCCAGAGCAGCAGACTGGGCTGCAGAGAACACTGCGTCCCTTAGGGAGTTGTGCGGTAAATACGATCCCCATTACCACCACAACCAATCTGGTGGTCACCGAGGGAGTCAGCCTCAGTCCGGCATATGGGGCAATGGGTCCCCTCCTCCACAATCTTGAGTCCCAGCCAGGCACTCAGCATCGTAAAGGTGGAGGCTGAGGGTCTGGGAAGGGATGACGTTGATCCAGTCACCCGCATGAGGTCCGCGCGCCTGACCACGTAAAAATTTAATGCCTAGCCCAATGCTTTTCACTTTGGAGTTATTCTGGATGAGGTTTTGGGGATGTAGGTTTTTGAGGTCCCTGCACTTTAGAGTCTAGTAACTTGCCTACATAGGTATAATTATACCTATGAAACATATTTTAGTATCAAAAGAGAGAACACAGAGAGACCTATCTTTTGAGCTATATATCAAGTCCATACCATGAAGTTTGCAGAATCTACGGAGCAGGTCTAAAGTTGTAACCACAAGTAAAAATAAAAAAATAAAAAAATACCATCAACCCCCCTTTTATAGAGCTTGCATGCCTTATCCTCATTTGCAATACCTGCGACTTTTAAGGCTTGACTAATAATGCTGCAACTAAGGTTAACATATTGATCATGCTGACTGTAGCTCAAATTAGTAGTAAATACGGTGTTCATGAATGCAAATAAATGGCATCATCAAGTTAATGAAGTAATGTTGAAAACAAAAGCTTTGCGCGCTTTTAAATATCACCGATGGAAAGGATATGACTCTGTTTGAAGTTGATAGTGCCGCAAATCGTATTAGAGAAGAAGTAGGGGATAGTGAAGCTTATGGCGCACAATGGGTTGCGGCTTATCTGTCCTTGAATACTCAGATTACAAAGCAAAAAACAGTGCTGAATAGACAAATAAGACAAATTAATAACAATAGTACTTTTATTACTCTGTTGTTCAAACATTACCCAAGCGCGTGGCAATGTACAGGTGGACATAAGAATGGTGGCCGTTTATTGCTCCGTATATTGAACATGCTTACGCCCACACGCTTGATTCTTAAGCCTAGCTCTCCTCAGTTCCTCAGCTTCTACAGCAAGCTTAGCTCTTTGTCGTTCACTTTTTTGTCCCATTTGATATTTATCCGTCGTAGCGAATTAAAGCACCGGGTATTTCCTGGTATGCCCTATTGCCAGTCCAGGCCTGTTCATTGCATGGAGTAAGGCTGCCTCTTGTGATACTAGTCCAGTGTTTTATCTAGAAGTTAGGTTTTGGGGGGGAGAACAGTCAGCAGCTATATTAGTCTCGAGGCCAAACTATTCATGCATATTGAAAGATTTCCTTGGAATTATAGTCTGGCCTCGAGACTACGCTATCTAGAGGATATACACAGAATAATCATTATGGTAGAATTTTCATCTTATAATATAAACAACAATTGAGTCATATTTGAATGCGTCGATCACAACGACGAGAATGCCATTTCCTTACAATTTCGTCAGATTGTTCATCAGTTAAAGTGTTAGGTTTCAGCAGAAACACGCATACAGTGAGCTAAGTTTTCTGGTAACATTTGCTGTAGTAATCTATTGCAAATTCTACCCATTGTACTAAAACTCTGTTCAACCGAGGCTGTACCAAGAGGACAGACAAGAATAATCTTTGAAACTATTGAAAGAGAAGGAAAGGCATCTGCAAGATCACCCCCTTGAGAAGCCAGTTTCTGCAATACAAGTTTTGCAGTTGGACATTCTTGTTTTGTATATACCTTTAAGTAGTTTCGAAATGTCTTCCACTCATCCTGAAGATCAGATACATTTAGGCTGGAATGAAGAGAAGCAAGTTGAACCACTTCAGTCATTCCATATCTCACATCATCTTTGACTTTCTTGGGATCAAATATTGAAGTAGCACTACATATTGCAGCAACTTTGTCATTAAACCGTTCCTTGATGTTTTCAGATAAGGCTTTGATGTACGGAATAACTACACTTTTGTGGATTTCTTGATCAGTATGTTTGGTACTATCGAAAATAGGAAATGTACTTTCCTGAATAAAATTTGTAGCACTTGCACTGTACTCTTTTTGGCTGGATATTTCATTTAATCGGCCAATTACTGTCTTTAGGAGGTCAGGAACATCACACAGGGCTGCATTGTAGTGCTGAAGTTGATGAGCAAGTTTACAAACCTGATCCAAGATATCTTTAACTGCAAATAGCAGGATAACTGACTTGCGATCTTGAAAAATCAGCAGTAAGCCACCAGCTTCACTTGAAAGAACCCCTGACTCTTGATGAAGATGCTGAAGTGTAACAATTATCCCTTTCAGACACTTAACAACAGCTTTCACTGCTCTATAATGGGAAATCCATCTTGTATCTCCTGCCCTTACCAATGCCAAATCACTTTTCAGGTTCTTGAAGTGCCTCTTGAATGTATTTGAGTGCATGAGTCTTCTTGGGACTAACAGAAAATAGACGCCGCAAGCTATTCATTGCAGAGAATAACTGTTTAAGAGGCTTAAATTTTTCTGATGATTGAACACAGGCAAGCTGCAAAAGGTGGCTTCGACAGTGAACATAATGTTGCCTCCTCACATTTCTCATTCTCTTCATTCGGACCTGAACTCCAGATATGTGACCAGACATATTGCTAGCTCCATCAAAGGCCAGGAGAAGTCCTTTCAAGAATGGAGATAATATAACCTGTTAAAACTTCGGCAGTTTCATCTGGAACATTCTGTATATCCAAGAAGCATTCATTTGTGCAGCCAGCAGTAGTAAGGTACCGCATACATACAGATAGCTCAGTATGATTTTTCATATCTGTTGCCATTTCCAGAGAGGTTGCTAAAGACTTGTATGTAGCATTTTTTGCCCTTATCTTCTGCCAATTTGCTAGATGGATTGCTTTCATCTAGATCAGTGCAAAGTTCAATCAAACTTTCGTACTTTGTTGTGTGAGCAACTTCGTTTCATTAGCCAGTATGCTACTTTTACATACTTACTGAGCATAAGTAGGTTTTCAGATTTTTCTGCATTACTGGAACACTGAAGTTGAGTAAATATTGATCCTCTTCTTTCTACTTCATTACACATTTCAGCCTGAGAAACAGCTTGCCTGTGTGAATTTGATAATTGATGCTTCAAAAGCTTATTATTCTTGGCTGAAGATCCTGTTGCCTTGCTCCATTTTGTGTATGGCTTTGAAATGAAAGTTCCATCAGAACCTTTAGGTAGACCATGGCTACCACAATAGAGCTGCTTGCAAAACTTACAGAAGGCACTTCCATCAGAAACCAACCAAGGATGCTTAGTACTGTATCTGTAGACTATGGATTTGGATTTGGCTACTTTCTTCACCATAGGTGGAGCCAATTCATGTTGATCACCATCATCACTAGTTACCTGCAGATCACTTGTGAGTGAAGTATAGTCAATCGAGTCCTGTGCTACACTCAACACTTTCATTCTGGTTAGACTCAAAACAACTACTAACCCAAAGAGATAGGTTTCTTTGCATAACCACTAGCTAAATCTTAATGCTCTCTTCAGAAAAACTTGGCACATTATAATTTGTGGTTAACACCTCTCATGTTGTCTAGCCATGAGAATAGCCTTTCTATTATCTTATCTTTTGAACATATTAGGGGCAAGTTTTTTGGGGGGAATCTTCCCCCTAACAGCCCTGGATAAAACACTCATTTCAGAGACTTAGCTAGCACTTTCAAATCCAATTCAGGCACTAAGATTTTGAGCAATTTTGGCAGCATGTAACCTTGGAATGGTCGTACCTATGCAGCATTTTTGTCTTAAAAGTGAGTGCACAGAGTGATCTATCTTTTTAAATATATAATAAAGTTCATGCAGTGAAATACACAGAATCTATTGAGCTCCAAAATTGTAATCATAAAGATCCCCCAAAATAACTTGGCAATTTAATCTAGCAGAAGTCATTTTTCTAATGACAGGTGGTATATATATATACATATATTATCTTGACTCATCTCATAATGATATTGGTGAGGAAGAAGATTGCAGAATTCATGCTTGCCTGGGTGAGCCTTCTTGTGAACATGGATCCATGGATAAATTGGGCACAAGAATTGAAACTATTGGAATGTGGGTGGATGTGCTCTGACAAGGAAGGCATGAATGAAGATGGCTTCTCAGGTTTGTGAATGGGATCTAGTGTTGTTAGTTGCCCAAAAGGAAGTAGCTATTTTTCCCCAGGTAAAACGAGCCTTTCTGCTATGGCCTCAGATTTTATTTTTTTCACTGAATACATTTTACACTGATGATGGATGGAACAAGTCTCTCTTTTGTCTCCTTGCTCTCCACCTCTCTCACATAGATGAATATCATTATAGCCTACTCACTAATACATGTGGCACTACCAGTATGAATATCATTATAGCCTACACACTAATACATGTGGCTATATATATATATATTATGAATATGTAAAAATTAATTCAATGTCATATGTAGGATAATCATATTCATATGTGGGTATATAGACAAAGAACAGAATGCATGCACACAAAATATATAACAATGTAGTCTTGCTGACATTCAAAATTCTACTGTTTGGATCAATATTGGTAGTATATACCTGTTACAATGACAATATGATTCCTTTGCTCAATACATTAGCTATGCAAAATAGCTGTGCTCTAATTTATAAATAAAGATAATGACATTCATACTTTGTGGTCATTGGGTGGTCAAAACACCTGATCACAATGTTTGTCAAGCTATTGCATAATAGTATGGTAGTTAGGGCCTTTATTTTATTTTATTTTATTTTTTATCTCTCCCAGTAATCCGACAGTAAGAGGGTTAAGGTAAGTATCCTTGGGTCCCTCTCTGCTATATATCTAAACCACTTTGTCATAGGCGAGTTCTTCTCTGCAAGCATTGTCTGAATACCATTATCAGTAATGAGCATGTCTCTTGTACACACTAACAGACATTGCATAATGATATGCAATTGGCAGGTACCTCTCACATTAACTATTATAATCTTTAATTAGTGTTGGAAACACACTACTCTGAGCCACTTACAACGGACTGGATCACAATTAAGTCCCCTGGTTTTCGATGACGCCTAGTCTATTTACTGACTCACTCGGCCAGCAACTGCAACTAGACCAATAATCAACTACCCACTTAGACCCTCAAGAGTGGTGGTTAAACAATCATAACTTTGCAAAAACCACGTTTATACTAAGACTAATTATACTTACTGGTTTTTCTCCCCCCTCTAAACTAATGATTACAGTCATTTTTAAGGTGCCACATCACAGCACTCCTAGAATCTTCTTATTTCAGAGAGCTGTTGTGACGTTTCTTGATTAGCTTTTGACCAATCATAATCATTGGGAACTCCTAGACACTTGTCTCTGGCAGTCGAACATAATCGGACAAGAATCGGGCTTCTATTGGATCAATAGTTTCAATAACTTTCTCTTGATCCTTTACAGACTTCTTTTCAGTAGCACATAGGCACAGGCAGCCACCACATATACAAACAAGATAATTTTCCATCCATAGTCAGTTTCAGGTCTTCCTCTCTACTCAGTACATAATATGGAAACAAGCAGACCAGCCTCCCTCTACTAGAGTACATAATATGGAAACAAGCAGACCAGCCTCCCTCTACTAGAGTACATAATATGGAAACAAGCAGACCCACTCCCTCTACTAGTGTACATATAATGGAAACGAGCAGATTTATCTCTAAAAAATGATGCAAAAAAATGGACAATGTCATTAAAAATTGGCGGCGGAGCTTAATAAATCTAAATACCTATCAAGGCTGTCCTTTTGACTATAATAGACCCAAGAACCTTAGAACTATAGGTGTCCTATTTGGTATGACTCTGCCACCACTCCAGGCAGCAAGGATACTAATTACGTCAAAATCCGCTATCGTTCAATAACTGGTAAAGCGTCTTTTTACTCCCTGAAAATATAATGGCACCTAAAAACTGGACAGCAAAAATGAGTAGATTGCAAAACCTTCCCCCCTTCCCCATCAATGATAAAGTCTTTTGCACACCCAGTCACGCTGCCATCCGGTTTGAAAGTGGTCTTAATTTTGCCGATGCTAATAAACCTAAAACTTATACAAAACACTTGGGTAAACTACTAGAGTACATAATATGAAACAAGTAGACCCTCCTCACTCTAATATGTAAACAAGCAGACCCTCCCCCTCTACTAGAGTACATAATATGGAAACAAGCAGACCCTCCTCACTCTACTAGAGTACATAATATGTAAACAAGCAGACCCTCCCCCTCTACTAGAGTACATAATATGTAAACAAGCAGACCCTCACCCTCTACTAGAGTACATAATATGGAAACAAGCAGACCCTCCTCACTCTACTAGAGTACATAATATGGAAACAAGCAGACCCACCCCCTCTACTAGAGTAAATAATATGGAAACAAGCAGACCCTCCCCCTCTACTAGAGTACATAATATGGAAACAAGTAGACCCGCCTCACTCTACTAGAGTACATAATATGGAAACAAGCAGACCAGCCTCACTCTACTAGAGTACTTAATATGTAAACAAGCAGACCCTCCCCCTCTACTAGAGTACATAATATGGAAACAAGCAGACCAGCCTCACTCTATACTAGAGTACTTAATATGGAAACAAGCAGACCCTCCTCACTCTACTAGAGTACTTAATATGGAAACAAGCAGACCCTTCCCCTCTACTAGAGTACATAATATGGAAACAAGCAGACCCACCCCCTCTACTAGAGTACATAATATGGAAACAAGCAGACCCCCCCCTCTACTAGAGTACATAATATGGAAACAAGCAGACCCTCCTCACTCTACTAGAGTACTTAATATGTAAACAAGCAGACCCTCCCCCTCTACTAGAGTACATAATATGGAAACAAGCAGACCAGCCTCACTCTACTAGAGTACATAATATGTAAACAAGCAGACCCTCCCCCTCTACTAGAGTACATAATATGTAAACAAGCAGACCCTCCTCACTCTACTAGAGTACATAATATGTAAACAAGCAGACCGTCCCCCTCTACTAGAGTACATAATATGGAAACAAGCAGACCCTCCCCCTCTACTAGAGTACATAATATGGAAACAAGCATACCCTCCCCCTCTACTAGAGTACATAATATGGAAACAAGCAGACCCTCCTCACTCTACTAGAGTACTTAATATGGAAACAAGCAGACCCTCCTCACTCTACTAGAGTACATAATATGGAAACAAGCAGACCCGGCCCCCCTCTAATATAGAGTACAGTACATAATATGGAAACAAGCAGACCCTCCCCCCTCTACTAGAGTACATAATATGGAAACAAGCAGACCCGCCCCCCTCTACTAGACTCACTAGAGTGTATAATATAGAAACAAGCAGATTTATCTCTTTAAAAAAGCTGCAAAAAATGGACAATGCCGATAAAAAATTAAAACAAGCAGACCAGCCTTCCTCTACTAGAGTACATAATATGGAAACAAGCAGACCAGCCTCCCTCTGCTATAATTATAGAGTACATAATATGGAAATAAGCAGACCCACCCCCCTCTACTAGTGTACATGTAATGGAAATGAGCAGATTTATCTCTAAAAAATGCTACAAAAAAATTGTCAATGTCATTAAAAAATTGGACCAATTGGCGGCGGAGCTTAATAAATCTAAATACCCTATCAAGGCTGTCCTTTTGACTATAACAGACCCGAGAACCTTAGAACTATATGTGTCCTATTCTGTATGACTACGCCACCACTCCAGGCAGCAAGGATACTAATTACTGGCCAAGTCTGACGGCTCTCGTTCAATAACTGGTAAAGCGTCTTTTTACTCCCTGAAAATATAATGGCACCTAAAAACTGGACTGCAAAAATGAAAGGTTAACAAATAAATTTCTTACCTTCCCCATTGCACACCCAGTCATGCTGCCATCCAGTTGGAAAGCCGGTCTTAAATTTGCCGATGCTAATAAACCTAAAAGTTACACAAAACACTTGGGTAAAAACTCGAGGCTCTTCTTGCTTATCATATTTTGGGTGCGCAAAGAAATAGTAGAATTTTAGGGCCAAATTATTTTATTTGTTTTTTGCCTCAATTTACGAAGTAAGCTAATCCTTCCTACAACCTGTAATTGTAGTATATACATTTTTTTAAAGAGCTTGCACGCCTTATCCTCATTTGCAATATATACCTGCGACTTTTAAGGCTTTACTAAGTGCTGCGACTAAGCTTAACATATTGATCATACTGACTGTAGCTCAAATTAGTAGTAAATGCGGTGTTCATGAATGCAAATAAATGGCATCGTCAAGTTAATGAAGTAATGTTGAAAACAAAAGCTTTGCGCTTTTAAATATCACCGATGGAAAGGATATGACTCTGTATGAAGTTGATAGTGCCGCAAATCGTATTAAAGAAGAATTAGGGGATAGTGAAGCTTATTGGCACACAATGGGTTGAGGCTTATCTGTCCTTGAATACTCAGATGACAAAGCAAAAAACAGGTCAGAAATTTGCTGAATAGACAAAAAAGAATAGACAAAAAAGACAAATAATTAATAACTATAGTACTTTAATATTATTATTATTATTTTATTACTAGTGTTGTTCAAACATTACCCAGCGAAGCGCGTGGCTATGTGTACAGGTGGACATAGAATGGTGGCCGTTTATTGCTCCGTATATTGAATGTTACGCCCACACGCTTAATTCTTCATAGCCTAGCTCTCCTCAGTTCCTCAGCTTCTACAGCAAGCTTAGCTCTTTGTCGTTCACTTTTTGGTCCCATTTGATATTTATCCACCGTAGCGAATTAAATCCTCCGCAATTTCGCTAACTGCTGCAGTCCTACTATGCGTGCGCTGATTTTGGTTTGATCCAGCTAAGTTTGAGATATGGCAAAGAATCCTGTGAGCTATGATGAAATATTTCAAAAGAAAGTATGCCAAGGGTGTTCAAACACAAGAAAATGATCAGTTCACAGATTTCCTGAAAATATATTGCTTGAAGATGGACTTCTATTTTACTTTCATAAAGGTCAGACTAAAAGGAGATGGATTTCTGAAAAGCAAATTCAGCAGGAAGACATGTGAAAAATGCTAGGAGGTAATTCATTAGGCAGTGTCACAATTGAGGCCAATTCCAATTGCTATTACAATGGATCAAATAGGAATTGTTTGATAGGACCACATATATACTGCCAATGGAAATAAGTAAGATAGTGTAATAGCTATGTACTAGTGAATAGGCTTCATTTTAATTGTGAGATAAGTAACTATAGCTACTCTCTTTATACATATTAACACTGGTCACAATAGTTCTTTTATCTACAGCTACATCACGTGTACTCAAAGTGGGTAGAAGTAGGAGCACTTCCCACTAAAGAGAGTGGGAATAAAAAGGTAGGGGTGGCAAACTTTCTTTACTCAATTTTTTTCTGACAAGGAATACAAAAGAAGTTCTGTCCAATCAAGGAAGGGAATTTATAAATTCTCTATGAAGATTTATTCAAGTTGTCAGGAGTCAAACATATTGAATCAGCTGTTTATCATCCCCAAACAAATGGGCTATGAGCATTTTAATCTAACACCTGGGGAAAATTTCTTGATTCCATCCTCTTTGCTTACCGAGCAAACAAGCATAGATAATAATATTCAACTTTTTTCATTGTGTATGGGCGGGAGCCTAGACTTCCAATTGAATTTATTATTACACATTAAAATAATATCATTGTCTCTGTTATATTTACAAGGAAGAGGGAAATGGAGAGGATTTTGAATTTGAAGATACTGTTTAGAAATTTATTGATTTAAGGAAGAAATTGGATGCTGATGTTAAGCAGAATGTTAAAGCTACACAAGTCAGACTGAAGAAGTATTATGATGCTAGGCATCAAACGGGTTTCTACAAACTTGGAGACGTAGTTGCTCTTAATAAGAACATGAGAAAACTCTCCCATAAAGGGTAACAAATTGCAGCCAAATTGGTCCAGTACTTATGAGGTTGGAGATTGCTTAGGGAGCAATAATTACAGATTGAAATGGTAATAGGGGCTTGATGGGCATCAGTGTACTGTAGTACCAGATTGGAATTATACGAAAGAGTTTGTGCATAAAGTGATTTACCACCATTGCCATTATATATACTTGTCAGTTTCAACACTGCCAACTGTTCCCTCTACACATTCATCTTCAGCTCAGTCTATAGCTTCATCTGAAGAGCAACAGTTTTCCTCTTGAAGAACATCAGCCTTCCTCCTCACCGAAACAGCACCAACCTCACAAACAGTCAGTGTCTTCAACTGTACAATTTCTGTCAGCACAGCAAGATTGTTTGACTCTGTATTTAAACAGAGAGAAAATATTGCGGTAATCAATTGAAACACTTCAATAAATTTTACTTTATTGTGAAAGCTTATTGTTATAATCATTGCAGCAATTGGCTAATCAGTTGATAGAAGACAATCACTTCAGGCTATGGAAGACTAGTGGCAATATGCTAGCACACACTTCTGAGGAAGATGATAATGTTGCTGATGTAACCCTTACACAATTGGTTAGTGTTTGGGGATTTTTACAGTCCATTTCCCACCCTGGAACTGATGAATATGCATTGAGCAAGGAGGAGGTGTTTCTCTTTGGTTAAACTCTCTGAGATTTAAGGGAGATCATCCATTATATACCTGATTTAAGAAACTTTGTCATGGTTTAACCATCAACTGCAAGATGAACTTGGCAAGTTAGAGATACTGAGGTGAGCCCTGCATATAGCTTCATCCCTATAATTGAACTTCTCACATTTTACTGCTTATCAAGTTATTTTGATATTTTAATATCTTTAAAGGTTGAGAAATTTTGCCACTACAGTGGTCCCTCCGTATTAAGACCCTCCCAAGTAAGACCACCTCCATTATAAGACCAGTTTTGCTTGCTCCCGGTTGGCTGCCTTTATTTTGCCCCTCCCAACTAAGACCCTCTAAGATAAGTCCACCTCTCTTATAAGACCACTTGGCTGGGTCAATATCCTCCCAAATAAGACCAAGCACCAAAAAATACAGTGAATTTTTTGTTTTTGTTTGAAGATCTACCTTCTGTTGAAGTGACATACCTTTGCCCCACTATGAAAGATCAGGAACTGGTACATATTTACATCTGCATTGATCCAAAGAGGGACCTCGGCATCGAGTATGAGGCACAAGCCAAGGCGTGGATGAGCGCTCCCATCTGGGAGCAGTGGCTCAAGTGCACCAACAATAAAATACTTGCCGAGGGCCGGAAGATCATCATCTTCATTGACAACTGCTCAGTGCACTCAGATATCGACCTCAGAAACCTCAAGCTGGTCTTCCTGCCCGCCAACACCACCTCCAAGCTTCAGCCTATGGACGCTGGCATCATCCAGGCCATGAAGCTGGTCTACCGGAAGCAGATGATCCGCTACATTCTCTGGCTCATGGACGACACTGTAAATGCCGATAGTGGTTGCCGATAGTGGTTGCACTGAGAAAATGAGCTCGCTTGTCATGAATGTGGACGTTCTGATGGCGATCCACTGGCTCAAGAAGGCCTGGGATGACTTCCACGTGTCCACCATCAAGAAGTGCTTTAAGAAGTGTGGCTTCACAACCACCACTGCTCCTGCTGCTGAGGTCGAGGAGCTCACCATCTCTGCTGAGGATAGTGGCATCAAAGCGCAGCTGCCGGAGGATGTGACACTGGAGGACTACGCCAACATCGACAGCAAGGTGCACACCAGTGAGGACCACTATGACCCTGCCCTCGACCATGCCCTCGACACTCCTGCTGACTCCTCCCCTGAGGAGCCTGAGTCAGATGATGAGGAGGATGGCCCCATGCCCACTCCGGTGACTGTGTCAGAGGTGTTCGAGATGGTGTACAAGCTGCGTGACTTTGCCACTCATCGAGGCATTCCCAAGCTTGTGGCATGTACTGATTCATCCCCGGAATAGGATGGAGCGGACTGTCCAGTCCAGTATCTCAGACTTTCTATGTCCTAGACTTTCTATGTCCTAAGGACACTGCATGAGTCTAATGTCCAATACAGTTGTACATACATGTGTACAATGATAAGTCTTTCTCAAGACACACCCATAATTCCAAATGAGAATACAGCATCTTGTCTGTGAAGCTTGCAGTTGGTTTAATATTATGAATGTGTGTACAATACACAATAAAATACATTGAGCAATGCTTTGTGAGACCCCTCCCATGCCCGAGAGCGATATTCCCAAGTAAGACCACCTCTCTAATAAGACCAGTTGGAAGTGCTCCCTGGGTGGTCTTAATAGGGAGGGACCACTGTACTTGATTGAGTGGGTTGATATGACCAAGAAGGGTATGCTATGGAAGCGGAAGGGTTTTTTCACAGCTGCTTATCACCAGGATATGCAACATATTAAAGGTACATATGCATTCTTTTATTACAAATTCTGTCTTTAGCCGGGTATGTTTTTTTAGTAAGTATTAGTCTTGTGTAAGTTTTGGTATGTTGTGTGTTAATAGGTTTACAAGAAGCAGAACTGGCCAGTCAGGTAAAGCCTAAACCTGGAAAAAGAAAGCAGACAAAGCTACAGGAAAAAAGAAGCTTAAAACATCTCATAAATTGATGAAATGTTGGAATTGATAGAAAATGGTTGACTAGATGATGAACTCATTAACAATACAATAGATCTATTGGGGAAAAAACCCATTTCCAAAGCTTAAATCCCAGTCTTTGCATATTTACAGTGACTTTGGATAATTTTTTTTTAAATTCTACAAGCAAGACCACTGGATTGGTTAGTGTATGGCCGTTATGTGTTTATGTTTATGACAACAAGTACAATTCAGTTGAAAGGAACACAAAAATGAAGATTGCTTCTATAGCTGTTTAAAAAATTCTTATCTAAGTTCTGACTGCGGATTGTTTGCAATGGCCATGTTACTGACATTGCTCATGGCAATGATTCATTCAGCTAAAAGTATAATCAACACCACCTGCGACCTCACTTTTTGGACTGTCCAGAGTGTAAAAATCTAACACCATTTTCTTCAGAGATAATTTGTTCAGGAAAGCCAAATAGAGAGTACATCAATATCTGTTGCTTTTGCCGACTTCCGAGGAGAAAAAAAATGGCCTAATGCATAGATTGCAAAAAGTGGTACCACAAATCTTGTGAGAAGATTCAAAACAACATTTACTAATCATTGTGTAATCTGGAAATGTGAACAGTATAGATAACACTAATCAAACTCAATTTATACAAGACACTAACTACAATGTATTTGTTGTATGTGGTCATATCATATGTGGAGTATTTATTATTCCCAGATGGCCATGAAGTACCATCCGTAGATATGAAGAAAGCAGGCAAGCAGAGCATTCATAATCAGGGTATTGTGTAAAATAAGCAACTCATATTGCTCTCTACTATACAAGGGTGTTGTGTTACTAATAGAAGTAACTCAGGTTACTCTCTATTATACATGGCTATTGTGTTACTAATAGAAGCAACTCAGGTTACTCTCTATTATACATGGCTATTGTGTTACTAATAGAAGCAACTCAGGTTACTCTCTATTATAAATGGCTGTTGTGTTACTAATAGAAGCAACTCAGGTTGCTCTCTATTATAAATGGCTGTTGTGTTACTAATAGAAGCAACTCAGGTTGCTCTCTATTATAAATGGCTGTTGTGTTACTACTAGAAGCAACTCAGGTTGCTGTCTATTATACATGACTCATGTGTTACTAATAGAGGTTGCTCTCTATTATACATGGCTGTTGTGTTACTATTAGAAGCAACTCAGGTTGCTCTCTATTATACAATGGTGGTTGTGTTACTAATAGAAGCAGTTGCTCTATATTATACCTATTTTATGAAAACAAATAGATCTAGATATAAAGAGCACCGTGAGTTGCTTCCAATAGTTACACATGTGACAATAGCTGACACTTCTTGGACTTAGTAATGATCAGTCTGTTTTCTTCATCATAGGATGTATTATTATGAACTTTACAAACATTTGACAACAACATAATGAATGTGGGTGGTAGCCATGTTGCAATGTATATCAACAGTGTAGGTTGATGGACACACATTGACAACAGTAATATCTTGCTAGGATCAGATCCACTGCCATGGTACAAATACACTAGCTTATAGGGACCAAATTCTCTGCTACACCAGCTCTTAACTGTGCAATTAAGTACATGCACAGAGTTACACTATTCATACACATGTACATGGGGGCAGTTTATTGCTCCTGTGATGTAAGTGATGATGTCATACACATGTACATAGATATGCCTGAGACGTAAAGGTTTCTTGATTAGTATAGTGTCTCATTTCTTTCGACGATTATTGCATCATACTAGAAACAATGTACCACCAAAAATGAGAAAAGGATGACATGTACTGTGACATCTGCTAGTGAGAAATAGCCAGGCAGCCTAGTCATGCAGGCTATAAAATCAACAACAATTAATTGATAAGAGCATTGAGGTGAATATGATGTGATGTACAAATGGTATTGAATATAATAGTTGAGTATTCAGATGATGACAGACCAGCACCGCGGGCTGGCATAACTCGATTGATAATATATGTCGTTATGGGAAAGTGGCGAGAGTTTATTGAAAGAGAAACACTTGCTACCACGGATAACTGAGTTGAAAGTCACAGTATACGATATTAGAGTCCAAGATAATTATAAAGTGTCCCATTGATATTGGTAAATGCATGATTTTTATTGAACAAACACAGTGTGAAGGTCAATGATAGGTGATAAATGGTCCCCATAATCTTATTGAAGAAGAAATGCAAGATATGATGCACACTAATGCGACGACTGTCGCATGGAACGAGTGATCTCAGGAGAATCATGAAACTGCCGCATGGAATGAGTGGTCTCAGGAGAACATGAGACTGTCGCATGGAACGAGTGGTCTCAGGAGAACCATGAGACTACCACATGGAATAAGTGGTCTCAGAACTATGAGACTGCCGATGGAATGAGAGCTCTCAGGAGACATAAGACTGCCACATGGAACAAGTGGTTTCAGGAGAACCATGAGACTGCCACATTAAATGAATGGTCTCAGGAGACCCATGAGACTGCCACATGGAATTAATGGTCTCAGGAGAACTATGAGACTGCCGATAGAATGAGAGCTCTCAGGAGACCATGAGACTGTCGCATGGAATGAGTGGTCTCAAGAGAAACATGAAACTGCCACATGGAATGAATGGATTCAGGAGAACTATGCGACTGCCACATGGAACGAGTGGTCTCAGGAGAACTATGGGACTGCCACATGGAACGGTGGTCTCAGGAGAACCATGAGGCTGCCACATGGAATGAGTGGCCTCAGGAGAACTATGAGACTGCCACATGGAATTAGTGGTATCAGGAGAACCATGAGACTGCCGCATGGAACAAGTGGTTTCAGGACAACCATGAGACTGCCACATGGAATGAGTGGCCTCAGGAGAACTATGCGACTGCCACATGGAATGAGTGGTCTCAGGAGAACTATGAGACTGCCACATGGAATTAGTGGTATCAGGAGAACCGTGAGACTGCCGCATGGAACAAGTGGTTTTAGGACAACCATGAGACTGCCACATGGATTAGTGGTATCAGGAGAACCATGAGACTGCCGCATGGAACAAGTGGTTTCAGGACAACCTTGAGACTGCCGCATGAAATGAGTGGTTTCAGGACAACCATGAGACTTCCACATGGAATGAGTGGTCTCGGGAAAACTATGAGACTGCCACATGGAATTTCTGGTATCAGGAGAACCATGAGACTGCCGCATGGAACAAGTGGTTTAGGACAACCATGAGACTGCCACATGGAACGAGTGGTCTCAGGAGAACTATGCGGCAGAATTTGTATTTGAAATGTGATCTGAAACATCTTGTTGAGAATTCGCTGAATGTTATGTGTGTGTGTGTGTCGGAAACACCCCTAAACACAAGAGGACAAGAAGTTCAACAGGAAGGAAGTCTCTATGACTCACAACCAAACCCACTGCAGTCTATGGACGAGGTTGTGTGCACAACCACAACCTTCTAGAAGGAATTTACAAGTCTCGTGATTGGACAGAGCAACCACAGAATGGGAAGTCACCACACCACCGTATAAGGAATTGTTAGGGAGTGTGGTGTAGACATGAATTGTGTATATAAACACACAGAGTAGAGAGAGAAAAGAGGGAGAGAGTGGATAAGTAGACAGCGCTTAACATGCTAAGACTATCCCTTCTTTGCACATGCATATTCAAGGAGAATTACATGGAATTGTAATAGACTACGGAACACAACCTAGTTACCACTACTGTATTATGTTATTGTGGAATTCATTGTTGTTACCACTGTCATCTTACAGCTTGTGGTTAGCCTAAGTGAGTAGTGGTTTTATTTGGTCCTGCTAGGAGGTCTGGAACTAAGAGGTTGACTAGTGAGGGTCACCTAGGGTTGCAAGACAAGAGTATGGGCGTCATCGGTGAACTATTGATTGACCAGAGAAGGTCATCAAAGGAGAGTTTCCGACATTTGGTGGCAGCGGTGGGATATCTCAGTGAGGAGATACCCAAGTGGGATAGGTTGTCTAAGGGAGATAGCTACCCAGGACCAGGTCTGTCTGTTAAACTTTTTGATTGTTGTAATAGCTGGGGAACAGTCCAGATGATTACACCTTTGGGGCTTGAAAGCCAACTCCAAAACCTAGGCTAATTACAAATTTTTTTGTGTGTGTGTATCTGAGTTACAACCCCCATGTCATTATCAGAAGGACGACATGGCACAGGATGGGACCGGCACCTGAGGAGCCGGGAACAGGTACCACCTCAAGAAGGTCACCACAGTGAGGAAGAGGAGGATGAAGGAACAGGCCAATTGACCGATGTAATGGCTCAGTGGATAAGAGCCGACAGGAGGAGAGCGGAGAGAGAGGAACAAAGATTGGATCAGATGGCCCAACAGCACACTGAGCTGTTGAGGGCCCTGGCTGACAACAGAGCACCAGGGGTACTCGTCCCAGTCCCAGGAGCTGCTCCACCCAAACTTACTCTACAGAAGTTTGTGGAGGGGGTTGATGACATGGGAGCGTATCTGGAGACTTTCGAAGTCACTGCCCGAGCTGCAGTTTGGCGAAGGGACCAGTGGAGCATATATTTAAGAAGCTCAGTGGCAGGATGAGGCATGATAGCTGTGTCAACGTTGGGAGCAGCTGATCAAGCCGATTATGGGATGGTAAAGGCGATTCTTCTAGCTACCTATCACATCTCCGAGGAGACATATTGAAGGAAGGCCTTCGAGGTGCCATTTGACATGAGCAAGTCAGACGAATGGTTCCACTGCCATAGGCAAGCGTTCATCCAGTGGTAGAGGCCACAGGCAAACCAATGATGGACGCCATGTTACAAGAGCAAGCCCTACAGAAACTGCCACGGCTCAAATGAGAAACTTCAACCCTACTACTTACGATGAGCTAAGTGAGGCAGTGGCAAGACATTTGGGGAATCAGCAAAGAAGAGATGGAGAGACACGACCGAAACCTCCAGAAAGAACAGAACAAAGGAATCTATATCAAATACAGTTCCCTCAAACACCAAGATATGAGCGAATTCCAGCCCCAGACGTCTAGATGCAGGTGACCGGAAGAATGCAAGTACCATCGAATGCTTCAGGTATGGGATGAAAGGACATGTGAGGAGAGAATGTAGAGTGAAAATGGAAGGTGCCCAATGTTGCAGCATCCTCAAGAAAAAGAAAACACTACCCCAATGAACGAGGGAGGTCATGGTCGATGGAAAACCAGTGACATCTATATTGGACACCGGGTGCACCAAGTCCAAGGTACATCCGCGCTGTGTTCAAACCGGGCACCGTCTAAGATGGAAGATACCTTACATGACGGCCAGTGCAAAACAGGTATGGTTTCCAGCCGCAAAAATCATCCTGGAAATTGATGGAAAGAGCTATGAACTGGCTGTGGGCGTATCAACCCATCTCAATGTGGACATGCTTCTTGGCCAAGATGTGCCTAAATTCTGAAAGTTATTTAGAGAAGCATTGGTGGCTGAGCCTTAACCAGAAGACATGGAAGTAGCTATGGTTGTGACCAGGGCTCAAGAAAAGAAACAACAGAGCGAGCAGGATGAATAAGAAAAAGCTCAGGAAGAACAGGGAGCAGTTATTCAAGAAGTCAACCAAGAACCCGAGCTGGGTGAAGTTGATAATGATATGTTTGTATCTCCCCCACAGATCAAAGCCGCAGAAAAAGTAACCGAGAAACTGGAGGTCCAGATGAACCTTGAGCAGACCTCGCCACTCCAGCTTCGCTCTCTTCAGCAGGCGGATCCATCTCTGGAGGAGTGGAGACGTCAAGCTGATTAAGCTGGGGATGGTGAGTTCTGCTGGAAGGAAGGTCTGTTACATAAGAAACCGAGTGTTGTAGGAGAAAAATATTTATTGGCTGTGCCTAAGATCTGCAGGAGTGAGATACTGAGGATGGCTCATGCCTCCGCCATCGCCGGATACTTCAGTGAAGTACGAATTCTGGACACACTACGACAGAGAGTGGTGTAGCCAGGGATAACAACAGATGTAAAGGAAGCCTGCCAATCCTGCCTAACTTGCCAACTGGCTGCCCCTGCAACGGTTAAGAAAGCTCCTCTACAACCCCTACCCGTGATTAGCACCTCCTTCAAGAGGATTGCTATGGATATTTTCGGACCACTGAAGAGGACCAAAAAAGGGAATAAATATGTGTTGATCGTACAAGACTACGCCACAAAATGGCCAGAGGCATTCCCTCTACGTACAGTAATGTAACCACACAAAGCATTGTCACTTGTCTCTTAGTTATCTTCTCCAGGTTGGGCACCCCAGAAGAAATACTATCGGACAATGGTTCTAACTTCGTGTCCAAGACCATGGCACAGTTTCGCCAGATGACGGGGTTCCACCAGATCCGGACATTCCCATACCACCCTCAGACCGACGGAATGGTGGAATGGTTCAACAGCACGATGAAACGCCTCTTGTGCAAGTTAACACAAAAGGACCAAAGTGAGTGGGTTGAATGCATACTTTATGTGTTATGGTCCTACCGAGGCACCACCCACAAGTCGACAGGGTACTCCCCCTATGAGTTACTCTATGGGAGGAGAATGAGAACAACCCTCGACGAGCTGGTAGACATGTGGAGCAGAGAGGAAGAAGAAACAGATGAGAACGTGGTGGAATACTTGAGACTCCTGAGAGAGAGAATGACCTTTGTCAGAGAGTTGGCTGGCTTCAATGAAACAGCAGCAAAGAAGGCCCACAAGCACAACTACGATGGTAAGACCATAACCAGAGAATTTGATGTGGGAGATCATGTGTTGGTTTTCCAACCAAGGCACAAAAATAAGTTGGAAAGTGAGTGGCAAGGCCCTGTTCTTATTACAAAGAAATTATCGAAAGTTACGTATAAGGTAGACATGGGACAGGGGAGGAAGAGAGAGAGAACCTTTCACATTAATGGGATGAAATTATGGAAGGCACCTGCCCCCGCAGTTTTCTTTACTGTAGATGATGACATTAATGAAGACCCCGTGAACGAGAGAAAAGAACCACATCTTACCCACTTGACTGAGGAGGAGTTTGAGGACGTCATCTGTGACACTCCAGGAAGGACCCCACTCACTGAACACATGATCGAGATGGAAGATGCAAGTCCAGTGAGGGTGCCACCTTACCGACTTGCACACAACTCACACGAGTACCTCCGGAAGGAAATCAAGGAACTTCTTCGTTTGGGGATAATTAAACCATCGAAGAGTCCGTGGGCAGTGCCGGTAGTCTTGGTACCAAAGAAGGATGGTACCAAGCGGCTATGTGTCGACTGGGGTAAATATGAGTTCATCACCCTGCCATTTGGACTCGTATCTGCCCCATCGACATTCCAGAGATTGAGGGACCAAGTATTGGAGGGCACACATCAATATGCAGCCGCATATCTCGACGATATCGTGATATACAGTCACACTTGGGATGACCATCTTCAACACTTGAAGGAGATCTTCAAACGATTAAGAAAAAAAAAAGTAAAAAGTAAAAGTAACCAAGTGCAAGTTCGCCTGCAATCAATGCCACTATTTGGGCTATGTGGTAGGAAAGGGGAAGGTACAACCACAGGCAGCGAAGATTCTGGCCAGAATTTTAAACAACCAACAGCAAAAAAAGAAGTCCGAGCCTTTCTGGGTCTTTGTAGCTAGTACAGACGGTTCATTCCGGCATTCTCAACAATAGCTACACACCTGTCAGATCTAACCAGAAAGAAAGAGCCGTGAAGACTGCCCTGACCCATTATCCAGTATTGGTTACACCAAACTGGGAAAAACCCTTCACATTACAAACAGACACCTCGGACACAGGGGTCGGCTATGTACTTTCTCAAATGGATGAGGAAGGGGAAGAACACCCCATCGCATTTGCTTCCAGAAAACTTCTCCCGAGAGAAGTCAACTATTCTACCATTGAAAAAGTCTGGCGATTGTGGAAGGGACTCGATATTCTGAGTATACCTTGAGGGTACCACATTCACCATCCTCACAGACCATAAATAACCCTTTGATTCACTTGGCTAGACTAAAAGACAGCCATGGACGGATTGGAAGATGGGCACTCCAAATGCAGCCCTACAATTACACGATCGTGCATAAGCCAGGGAGATTCCACCTGAACGCCGACGGATTGTCCCGAGAGCATGGCTCTCACCAGAACAATGGGGGAGTGTTGGAAACACCCCTAAACACAAGAGGACAAGAAGTTCAACAGGAAGGAAGTCTCTATGACTCACAACCAAACCAACTGCAGTCTATGGACGAGGTTGTGCACAACCACAACCTTCTAGAAGGAATTTACAAGTCCCATGATTGGACAGAGCAACCACAGGATGGGAAGTTACCACACCACCAGAACGTACCCGTATAAGGAATTGTTAGGGAGTGTGTAGACATGAATTGTGTATATAAAGACAGAGAGTAGAGAGAGAAAAGAGAGAGAGAGTGGATAAGTAGACAGCGCTTAACATGCTAAGACTATCCCTTCTTTGCACATGGAGAATTACATGGAATGTTGTAATAGACTACGGAACACAACCTAGTCACCACTGTATTATGTTATTGTGATTGTATGAAGAATTCATTGTTGTTACCACTGTCATCTTACAGCTTGTGGTTAGCCTTAGTGAGTAGTGGTTTTATTTGGTCCTGCTAGGTCTGGAACTAAGAGGTTTGACTAGTGAGAGTCATCACCTAGGGTTGCAAGACAAGAGTACGGGCGTCATCGGTGAACTATTGATTGACCAGAGAAGGTCATCAAAGGAGAGTTTCCGGCAGTGTGTATTTACTATGTCAACTGTGAATTTGAGAGTAAAACAAATCGAAATTATCTGGTAGTCTTTCATGCACTTGATGACAAACATTGTCTTGTAGTTCATCTATATTCATATATATAATTGGATACAAAATCATTTAAAATGTACTTTGTTGTATGGTGTTCAAACCACAGGGAATATCATTCACTAGGTGTGGTCTCCAAAGCTGTGATCAAAAGGATAATCAACTTCTGACTAAGAAAATATATAGCATCTTTCTTAGTATTAACGATGAAGAAGAATGGTATGAATATAGTATTGCTTAGCTTTTCATACAAATTATGTTGTAGGTGTTCAAACCACAGAGATTGCATTTGACAGTAATATACATATATATACTTGACAATTTGACCTCACGTGATCAATTTAAGTGTTTTGAATTGGAAAGATGGAAAAGGAGACTTGGAAAGGGAAAATAGCATTAGTTAGGTCCAATTTCCACTTTAAACAAATCCAACCAAGAGAATGATGAAATTGGAGCTTGAAACGTATCATTTGTAAATAAGTATATAGGAGGTTGGGTATGAGATAGCTTCAGGAATATTATTAGCAGAAAAAGTACTGTGCCTAGGATGTTGCTTTGTTGTTATATCGGGGTGTACAGGGAGTGTCATTGAGCAAGAGCCACTACGTGTTGATGGTTTGATGGGTAAGCTTTCAACTAGAGAACCACAAAGGTCCTGTGATACCTATCCTCCATAGAGTTCATTGCTATTGTCCATACAGTAAACAACAGTTCACTGTGAGGTATATATAGAGTTGAATGCTTTCTTCAAATCGTGATATATAACATTCTCAACACGAACTCTCAGTTGACATAGATACAATGACTTTCTCGATCATCAACTCACTCGAAGTTTCAGCTATATGCTCTAGTCTTCATTACCAAGAAAGTCATAGTGTATATTATTACATTTGATGATGTCTCCTTTTTCTACCTAAAATGACATGCAAAAAAACTATCTGAACCACAGACAAGATCTGTTTTTGAGTAAGCCGTATTGTTGTTTAGGTAGGAGTGGGTGAAGGATTGGCATAATTTTTTTGTCAATTCAAGTATTTTAAGTGTGACACACAGAAGAAAAATTGGAGATAGTTGGTTGGATTTTGTGTTTTCTCCTTTCTTTGGGATGGGTGGTATCTTATGAATTTTCCATTTCCATTCGGACATGTTGGGAAAAGATGACTATGGGAATAAGTAAGGGAGATACCACAGAACTTGTTCAAGTCACTAGGACTTCGATAAATCAGTGGCAGATCCAGGATTTTGAAAAGGGTGGGGCACAATGAAGCTATATTAAGTATCACTTAGGCAATAAGGAGGGTTGCAGATGAGCATAATGTTAATGAACTTAGTAAATACTACTTGGCAGGAATGAAATTCAAATTAGCATTGCTTAAAATTGAAGTGAAGCTAAAAATTCATCTCCAAAAAATGACAAACCATTCCTCCCCATAAAGGGGTAGACAAATATTACACTCCTTGTGTAATGTTAGCATATAAATCAATAACAGCATCATAATTAATGCTAATGTGCTTATGGAGGTAGAGCAGAAGCAAAGCTATCCTCACCCATCATTGCTCTTTGGGAGTCACGATATGCTTCAATCTGAGTTTGCTCACTCAATTGTTGTGGAGGTAGAGCAGAAGCAAAGCTATCCTCACCCATCATTGCTCTTTGGGAGTCACGATATGCTTCAATCTGAGTTTGCTCACTCAATTGTTGCTACAGCTACCAGAGTCACCAAATAAAATACGAATAGAAGCTATATATTCAGATAAGATTTAGAAAGGGTTGACTGTTTCAGACAACAGGATTTCTGAACTGTTGGATTTGTGCCTAAATTCCACCTACTTTTATATCGAGGAAAACACAAAGGGGGTCCAGCAATGGGGTCTCCAGTATCTGCAGTGGTATCCAACCTTTACATGGAATGCTTTGAGGAATTGGCACTCACAACTGCCCCCCTGAAGTCAAGATTTTGGAAGATATATGTGGATACCAGGGGAAGGTGTTGTTGAACCATCTGACATCAGGCCATAAAGTTTACCATGGAACTTGAAGTGGATGAATCGTTTGACCTTTCTGGATCGCAACCTACACAGAAAGGAAGATGGACAGAATACCAACTGCAACAGTTTACAGAAAAGCCACGCACCCCAACCAGTACCTTGATTACAGATCACATCATCCTATCCATGTCAGAAAAGGAGTGGTGAAAATCTTATATCATAGAGCCAGGAGAGTAGTGATGAAGAAGAAGGACCCATGGAAGGAAGAACATCATTTGAATAGGGTCTTTATAGAGAATCGCTATCTGCAAACCTTCATCAACGTTTCCTCTTTAGTACTGCTCCCTTGCAGATGTGGGAAATATTACATACGGGAGATGAACCGAAGACTGGAGACCAGAATGAATGAACATCAAGATGCCTGTAAAAAGAGTGCTAAAGATAAGTCTGTAATTATTGAACGTGCTCAGCTTTTAGGGTATGCCTTCTTTTGTAGGTTGGCTACTGAGAGCCCATTGCTGCACTCTCTTTCTGCTCATTGTATTTCCTAAAGTAGTTGG
Source organism: Cladorhizidae sp. MBARI D1340-BT2 (assembly GCA_028752905.1). NCBI lineage: Eukaryota > Metazoa > Porifera > Demospongiae > Poecilosclerida > Cladorhizidae > Cladorhizidae sp. MBARI D1340-BT2. Next base: position 21,166,267 of record JAQNBH010000001.1, read on the forward strand.
ATTTTTGTTTTATTCTTAGCAGGGTCACCTGGCACTGCCCAGACAAACAAGAGAAGAGATGCAAGTATTGATTACAGATCATACATTACTCTTATAGGTAGTCTGTCTGGATGCCACACACTGCAGCTAGGTGCCTAGTAAGTAGGTTCTGCCATCTGTACACATTAGATGGGCTATTCGTGAGAAGGGCCTAGGCAGGGCCGTATTATCCATAAGGCTGACTAGGCTGAAGCCTAGGGCATACTTGCCAACTTTCCACAAGTTAATTCCGGGACATTAATTTTATATACGGCGCGAAGTTTTGACCACGCCCCCTAATTAGCGTGCGCCTTTCTTCATTAATATTATACGCGATTTTCAACCTAACTAACCGTCATCATACAGCTGTGAGGTCGTATTCTCTGTAGATTTCTGGAAGAGGTGATCCATTGAGGGAAAGATAAGAACAACAGAGGTTTCGTCAGAGGATTCTCAAGCCTTGAAAGAATGCTACAGACCTTAGCTGTTTGAGCTTCCTCACAAGACAACTTCAAATCATCATCCTGCCTGAGGTAACGATTCACACACTTCAGCAAGCTGAGCCATCGTGTGGGGCAATGCTTCAAAATCACCCCTGGCTCAGTGGTGAAAAGTGAACACCATAGGATGACAAATTGCTGCTCTCTTGCTGCTATGGAAGTATGTAGTAGAAAATGTCGATGAAGAGCTGGTCAATGTTCACTGGGAGTACCTTCAAACCAGCTTTGACTGTTAAATCAGCCAAATGGCAGTGCAACCAACATCATACAAAGTTGGGATCTCATCCTTAATCAGCTTCTGCACACCTGACCTCACTCCTTTCATAACATTGGTGGTATATCAGACATGAAAGACACTGCATTGTCAAAGCTGAGCCCATTCTTAGTCAGTGACTCCTTCAAGGCTTGAAACAAGTTGGTAGCTGTGTCAATGTTCACAACAGGCATATCCAAGAATCTCGTCTGTACTTCACCTACCTGTCGATCAAGAATACTCAAAAGAATTATGCAAGACTTATCCCTCTTGTCATGGGATTCATCAATCATCAAAGAGAATGGACCACTTGACATTGACTCCATAACTCTCTGTGTGAAGTAAGGAGCAAGAGCTTCTTCACTATGGCGGTGGTTTTGGTGTGGGAACAGGATAATTTCTTTGCAATTTCAGAGTCTGGGAACATCTTGCTGAAAAGCTTGGTGGCATGATCACTAGACAGATAGGATATGTTGTGCTTAGCAACAAATGTAGCCCACCTGACCTCTGGTTCGATTACTTGATCACTTCTCTGATGTTGGGAGAGAGAGGTGATTGGAATAGTTGATAGCACAGCCTTTGACATATCCTTATGTTTCTTGCTCTTGAAGTGAGATGTGACATCATTACGGCCACCATGGGTAACACCAAAGCCGATTGCACACAGAGTACATCGGGCATACAAGTGACCTAAAATGAAGGCAAGACTACTGACATTACTATTGCATTGAACACAAGCAGCACACTGTACCCATGATGTTATTATTTACCCTGTATTTGCTGTATTCCATGTTTACTTACTTAATTTCATTATATATTTTTTATTTGTACCCATGATGTTATTATTTACCCTGTATTTGCTGTATTCCATGTTTACTTACTTAATTTCATTATATATTTTTTATTTATACCTTTGAAACTCTTGCCTATCCCCTGAAATTCCATTTATTGTCAAAATGGCATTCTCTCCTCTGCTTCTTTGCTACACTGGCTGAGATTGCAATAAAAAGCAATTATTGCTGAGAAGTTTCACGTGAGTGCCGCACCTCCAATCGAAACAAGGTCAAAGGTTGTTTGGCACACCCTTAATTGTTTATCTGAAGTTTTTCTCCGCTAAAAAGTGTCCTGTTTTTGTTGCTTTACGAGTGTTAAAGGACTAAACTAAATAGGCTTGAGTCTGCAGTGGCGAGTGGAAGCGCAAGTTGCGCGTAGCTGTAAATTCCGGGACATTTCCGGGACAAGGACACCACCGGGACAATGCTCAAAATTCCGGGACTGTCCCGGCCATTCCGGGACGGTTGGCAACTCTGCTAGGGGCCCACCAAGAGTAGGGGCCCACCAAAAACAGGGGCCCATGCGCAACCTTTTTTCCCCTCGTACCCGTTAATTGAAAAGTAAACGTGAGATTGGTGCGCGCATCTATTCCCAGAGACATTTTTTTTTTTTTTTTTTTTTTTTTTGCGGAAAAAAAGAACAATATATCATGATGAGATAACTGATGAGATAACCAAAGTAATTAAAACCAAAAAATTAGACTAGTCAGTGAATTGTGCCTCAGAAATCACCAGGTCCACTGGCGGCGACAGTTGCCTGGTATATAGCCCATCCACCTGCTGAGACATAGGATGTGTTTATCGGTGGGCAATATTTAGTTTCTCCTCGTGTCCGAAGAACTGGAGGCTTGATAGAGGAGTTCTAGGTGCTATTCCTCTCTAGGATTACTTACTGGTACTTCATTACTCAGGTACAATTGCAGTTTAGGGGCCACAATTGGCGTCGCGTGAATTTCCGCGCATTCCACCATCCGCGCACCCGCTTTCCGCGCACATGGTTTTAGCGATAGGACTGTGTTACTTATTACCACTGACCTATTGGTCTTACAAGCGCTTGTTGAGAGAGGTTTTAGTTGATACAGACACCATAATCACTTGGTGCAAGCAGCATGGGCTTCTGGCTCGCTCTATGCCTTGTCATGGTGTGGAGGAGCTATGGGATGGGAGGATGTAACCGAAACAGATGGGTACAGGTACAGTGCAGCTATAAACATGAGACAGAGAATAATACAACCCTGTTTATGCAGGTGGAGGTGCCCAGACAGAAAGTGCCGGAAGAAGAGGTCCATTCGGCATGCTTCATGGTTTGAAGGCAGTCATCTGTCGCTGGAGAAGATCCTCGAGATTACCTATCTGTGGGCAGAGGAAATCCAGCAGATTAAGATTAGGAAGTGGGTTGGGATCGCTGAACACACAGGTGTTGACTGGTGCGACTTCCTACGAGAGGTAATAATAATAATAAAGCCATTATACTTCATTGCCCTCACTCTTTACAGGTGTGTGCCCAATATATTGACAGTCATCCCGACATGCTTGGAGGTCCAGGCACTGTTGTGGAAATTGATGAAGCTAAATTTGGCAAAAGAAAATACAACAGGGACCGAATCACGAATGGGAAGTGGGTCCTAGGAGGAGTAGAACGTGGCACTGATAAATTGTTTCTAGCTTGCCGTGATGCCAACACGCTCATCCCTGTAATCCAGAGGTATGTGCTTCCTGGCACAGAGATTCACACGGATGAATGGAGAGCCTATACGAGTCTCAGTCAAGTTGGGTATACACACCTAACAGTCAACCATTCTCAGCATTTTGTTGACCCTGTCACTGGTGCATACACCCAATCCATCGAGGGTACATGGACAAATGCCAAGAGGAAGATGAAGCTTCATGGCACCAGCAAGCCCCTCTTGGAAGGGTACCTTATAGAATATGTGTGGAGGAGAAAGTACTCCATTTGCACAAATTATTAATCATATTTCAGATGTTTATAAAGTTTCATTTATTATTGTATCATAATAATTCTTATTGTTTAAAAATGTTATGCGCGGCAATTTACGCGGAAGGCGGGTGCTCGGGGATGGTAGAAAGAAGAAAAAAATTTCGTGACTGGAAGAAATAAAAATTAAAAAGAAGAAAAAAAAAATATTTAAAAAAATATATAAAAAAAATAAAAATAAAAATAATGGTAGAATGCGCGGAAATTCACGCGACGCCAAAAAACTGCAATTGTACCAAATCTCAAAAGGTTTTCAAGTATATGAGCTGATAATAATTTAATTTTTTTAAAGTAAAGCGAAGAACTCTTGTTACCAAGGTGAGGAACTAACTTTACTTCAGCTAACCTAGTCGTTTCTTTTATGACTGTTAGATCAAGCTAAATAGTGTAGGAATAGTAATAATTTAGCTAGTGTAGCTAACTAGCTAGCGCTTCATGAAGCTAGCTAGCTAACGGACCCAAGTAGCTAACCAGCTAGCGCACCCATATAGCTAGTTAGCAGTTAAATAGCAGTTAAATAGCTAGTTAGCAGTTAAATAGCTATCTATCTTAGCTAAATAGCCTTTTCTTTCCTGAGAACACTGTGCTGGTTTTGTTATATAGTCCTTGCTCACATTCAGTTGTTCACTTATTAATATATTTTACATATAGGATTGCAGCAACATCTGTGTTGAATCAACATCTGTCATGTAATCATAACCATGAGACTAGGATGATAGATTCAGTTTTATACGTCCTCTGTGAGTGGTGGGTCTGAAAGCTGTCGGCTAGCCACGGTACATCTATACAGGGTGAGGTGTCTGGTGCCATCCTGCTGTTGCAGAAAGCACAGTCACACCTCCGACTTCCTCCCACTTGGTAATGGTCTCCCTTGCCATTCAGCCTGTTGGGGTACTTCTCAGCCAGGTTGGGCCCACTTCGGCAACCTATGCTCAGCATGTGCATTGGTCCTGCCAAAGGTAAACTTTAGCGTGGTTGGTCCAAAGAATAGCGGAAAACAATCTTCTGCATTTGGCAGGATGGAGGAACATTAGGTCCTGGTTGAAGGATGAATGGGGTCCTCTGTGGAGCAATGTCATCTAGAATTTGAAATGAAATAATAATGGTTTATATGTAAAGTTTGCTTGATATAAAAACATTTGTCTGTGTAGTAGCTAATAATATTAGTTGTTATTATTCTTATTGCAGGAATATCATACCTTCCCCAGCAGTTGTCCAGATATATTGGCTAGCATCCACACGGCTGGTTCCACTTCATCTGATCTTCCTCTCCTCTGCTATCCTCTTCCTGCAGCTCTTCCCTTCCTCTGCTGTCCTCTACCTGCAGCTCTTCCCCTATTACCACTACCTCCAATTGACATCTGCTGACTTAGACATCTCACTGTATCTCTCCCCCTATTTCCACTTGCTCCAACATCCATACTTGCACTCTCATTCTTGATCTCTTCAAAAGTGTTACTCATATCTATTTCTCATCATCACTACAACTATTTGAGTCACAGTATATATGTACAATCACCAATGCTCTAGTAGAGTCTTGGTATCATAACCACAGGCCCTTCATAGTAACAACCACGAACAGCGTAACTAAACAGGGTAACTAACCACAGTAAAATAAAATATCCCTCGAGGTCAAATTAAAGTGGCTGTCACGATATCGTCTAAGGTTGGCAATTACTACTGTCCCGAATACGTGACAATGGTCTTATAGATGCGCCTGCGCGTACGAAATCGTGACAATGTCCGCAAGTGTTAAAAAGAAATTGTGGTTCAATTTATGTGAAGCACAGTCAGGGATGGTCCGGCGGGTGGGCCCTTGGGGTCAACCCCCTCCCCAATCTTAATTTTTCAGTTGGTGTAAACAATGGAATGTACTGAGCCCCAACGACAGTTGCTCTTGTGAAACTGGCGCCTGCCGCGGTATAAACACGTGAAGAGATCGCAATGGAGGGGGGTTGCCGAGGGGCCCAAAGAAGCTCGAAGCCTAGGGGCCCTGCCTTGGGTTAATTCGGCACTGGGCCTAGGCACATAGTAGCTGGGATCTCCAAGAAGCAGAGCCCAGGCACACAGTAGCTGGGACCCTAGCCCTAGCCCTAGCCCTAGCCACCCGAAATGCCCTTACAAGGTCATTTCAGGAGTGCCCAGCCAGAGGCTGAGGTGTGATGATGTCATCAGCTGGATAGATATAAAAGAGGTGGACTGTAGAGAGTTAGTTTAGAACTGAAGTTGTAATTATGTATTGAGAAGCTGTATTGAGAACTATATTACCGAGTTGTATAATTTATTGTGAAAGGACGGCACACCTCGTTTGTGCCTTATTTACCTTTATTCTCATTGTTGCTAGCTAAGGGCTAGACGGTGTTCGACTAGGTCCAATACCAGGGAACACAGACACTGTGTCTGATTTTGGCTCCAGGGTCAACTGTGATAGGAAGATTACAGTTGGGCTGGGGCGACGCGGCTGTCCTTACTACACTGAGCTAAATCAGCTAGCGTAGGGTAGTGTCGAAGTAGACATTCGCAAAAGGAAGCTGACAACCCTATATAGCAGGATCCTGTAGGTTGACTCCCTATGAAGCTGGGTTTAAGTATCCAGTAGCTGTGCTCCATATTCACCCAGTTATCCATGAAGTAGAGCCTAGACATATGATACTCAGTTTAAAAAAAAGATTTTAATTTCTTTGTAAAACCAGTCGACTCTCATATTAATAAAACTAGCAGTATCAAGCCTGTTATGTGGGCACTGATACTAACCCGTATATTTCTGCGCCAAGAGTTGATATACTATCTATAATTAAAGCCAATAGAATCTGCGCCTGGGGGTGATTCCATGGCATGAACCACATTTTAAAAAACCTCTTGACCTTGGGCATGTCTTGGGCCTGGTTTGTGGAATCATCAGGTCCATATTAAAGCTAATGTTTTCAGGTGTTAATTCCAAGTAATATATGTGTTGACTGCAGGAAATTAACACCTCAAAACATTGACTTGGTTCCAGGTGGGCCACTTTAGTATCAGACGCTGCCCAGGTATAGCCACACCCACAAAATCACACCCACAAAATCAGGCACAAAACATGCCCAAGGTCAAAAGATTTTTTTAAATGTTGGTTATGCCAATTTACCACCTCTAGGAGAGGTGTCTATATGAACACACACACACACACAGAGAGAGAAATTCAGATTGATATACCATAAACTCCGGTTGTTTAGTGCCCTAGCTTCTAACTGAAATGACAGTGCTAAATATTGAAGAGGCGCTTATTAAATGGCACTTTGTATATAATACACACTGTTATTCTTCAATTAAAATTAACTAGTGTTGCTTTCTAATGACAGTGAGAGCAGCACTTAACAACAAGATGGGCACTAAACACCCACAGGCGCTAAACAACACGAGTTATAATAATCATAGCTATAGAGAGATAAAAAGCAGATTCATCATATTGACCAAGAAGTTAAATGAACTACTAAGTATAACACTCGTCTAGGACTCCTGTTAGCAAATAAATCAATAGCTATATATTTGTGAACATACAACAGTATCAAAGCATTCAGTCTTTCTTCAACCACTGTTGAGCGTGGAGGAGATTTGATGAATTTTAATGATGAATTACTTCGCTCAACTGAAGCACTGATCACAGGAATCAAATGTAGTACACGCAAAATAGCTGTAATGTTGGGATATAGTTGCTGATTCATTTCTTCTAAAGTATCTTGAATTGTATCAGGTTTTTCCTCATTGTCCTGCCAAAGCCTCCTCCATAGCTGGATTTCTAGTGCTAGACACTGGATGCTAGGTAAGTCTTCTTCAAAATAGGCTGCAATTTTGTCAGCACTATCATCTGTTAGTTGTGATAAGTTACCAGGAATATAAGTCTTAAACCCTGGCACTGCAACTTAGTTGCAGCGACAAAATCGAGATGATAATCATGTTATCAAGATATGGAACAAAAATAGCTCGCCTCCAGTACACATATGAAGTTTCCCCACTAACATTACTTCGCATTGTTTGTTTGGCACATCTACGAGGCACAGAAATTTGAGTGTTTGCTACTTTAGCCATTGCAAGCACACTCATACATTTTTTTAATGACTACTCAGGCTCTTTTCTCATATTTTTGAATAAATCCAAATCACCTTGAATCTGCTGGTATGCTGCAACAATATCCATACTGGCTCTCTGAAGCATAGTTGCTAGTGATGATGTAAAAACAATAAAAAAATATCTGGCACATTGAAAGGAAACAATGAATGATGATGTAGTTAGCTGACATAGGAGACCATTTGCTTCAGTTACTGTTTTACTATCCCACCTGATGTCAGAATCCTGTCTTGGACATATGTCCTCTAGACATTTAAGCAAGGGTCATACATTATCTGAAAATCAAACAAAGATGTGTGTCTTCCGACCCAGTGAGTTGTACAAAGCAAGTTAACTTTCTTGATTGGAATCAAATTCTCAGTTCTGATAGAGTGTATTTATCTATATGCTTCTCTAAATATCTTTTCCTTTTTGTGAGCATTTAAAAAAGATTCCTAGCTGAGTGATTGTAGATAGCATGCAGTGTATTTCTGGCAGTGATGAATGCTTTTGAGAAAGCTAGATTAAGATATGGCTATAACAAAGGAAGTAAGGAGCTTTAGGAGCAAACGTCATGAAATTTGCTGCACAACCATTTAGGTAACCTGCCATATTCCCATCATAAGTTTGTGCTTGGCAGTTTTCAGGCTTCAAGTTCAGACATCTGAGAACTTCGGAGCACAATGCTCCAGTAATTCTTTCACAAGCTACATACTCAATTAATATTTCAACAGTGGTGGTACCTACAGTGTAACGTAGGACAATCCCAAGTTGCCCCCAATTTGATTTGTCGGTTACCTTATCAGCTTCAATTCCATATAAGAATCCATTTTCCTGATCTTTTATTTCTTTATGATCTCATTTTGCATAAAATCTTTAATGCAAAACAGAAGCTCATTTTGTGCTGTCTTTGAAACGTACTTGGCACTGCGTGCACATGTTTCTAAGTGGTCCTTTGATGTATTTATTCAAACATCTGAAAACCCATCGACCCGGATTGAAAAAAGAATTGAGAAAAATTGGATCAATAATTAGTGTGTTTCATTTTGTGGGAGACAAGGAATTGCATTACGTGGTCACATGGAAGAGGAGGCTTCTTTGAATCCAGGGAATCTACTATCTCTAATCGACTTTCGTGTAGATGCCGATTTGGGGGCCGTTTGGGTTTTTTTAATACTTTTTGTAAATTTTTACTTGTTACATTTTAGAGCTCTGTAGATTCTGCAAACTTCATGGTATGGACTTAATATATAGCTCAAAAGATAGGTATCTCTATGTGCTCTCTTTTGATACTAAAATATGTTTTACCTGGTCAAGCGCAGGGGTGGAAAATTGAGGGCGGTGAAAATCAACGCCCTCAATTTCGCACCCACGTGTTTGACCAGGTAATACATTTTTAACGCCTAATCAAAAAGGTCATTGCATGCGCTAGAGCTTCCTCGTATCATTTTCAATTTTTTGCTATTTTGGCGGAGGTTGCAGGGATTCAGGTTTTTGAGCCTATAGTTATATATACCTATGATTTTAGTATCAAAATAGAGCACACAGAGAGACCTATCTTTTGAGCTATATATCAAGTCCATACAATGAAGCTTGCAGAATCTACGGAGCTCTAAAGTTGTAACCACAAGTAAAAATTAAAAAAATTAAATAATGCCATCAACTCCCCTTGAGTTTATGACATTTTGTGGTACTCAAGGCAAGAGTGTGTTCGCAAATCGCTTCAGGCATCTTTCCAATTTTTGTAAGCTTTAGTTATCACAATGATCCTCAGTTTGACAGGAAAAAGAACACATGATAGGCAGTAAATTCCATCCTCCTTAGTGGAGTAAGAAATAAATTGGTAGATTTTAAACCATTCATTCTGGCAATACCACTTCTTATACTACATCACGTGACCAGTGGCTAATCTGATTGGTTAATAACTATAGGTTACATAGGCGCGTAACCTACACTTTTAACCGCATGTAGTTTAGCGCATGCGCAATGTAGTATAGGCTATCCTATACTTAATACCCATAGAACTGATTTTGTCCTTATAAACTTAACCTGAAAATTTGAAAGTTTTGTAAGGATATCTCTCTTTGAGTAGCAAGAGTTTAGATTTTTCCTGGTAGGCTAGCACATTCCACGTAGTCACTGATATCAATAGGACCCTCAGGCTCTGGCCTCACACAAGAACTGCATTACATGTACCTCCAACTGAGCCTGGGTTGTGATTTGCTGAAGGGTATTCATCAGGTCTCCATCTTTTTTCAGAAACCTCTCCAGTGGCAGGAACAAAGAAATCAGTAATAAGTCTTCTCTTCAGCTTGCACTCAGAAAGTCAAGAGTCAGAAACTGAATAGGTCAATGTTACACACTCTGTGCTGCAGCTGTCAATGCATAGTGTGAGTTTTGATTATTACAAGCACTATCAGTATAATCAACCACTAATACTTGTAGTAAGCTATAGTGACAGACAATGTCAATACAGTATTAGCTTTGATCATAATAATGGGATAATAACAAATTTGAGGGAGGGGGGGGGGGGGGGGGCTGAACCCCCTAGGCCCCCTCCTGTATCCGTCCCATGGTGTACTAGGTCGGGAACATGAAAACACCTGTGCAATCTTGTCATTTCATCAACTGTGGTGTTTTTCTAATAGAGTAGAGATAGAGATAGAAGCTACCTATCTAGCAAATTGTTCCTATTAGGTGAGCTCTAATGAAGCTAATGTAGTTTATCGATATCTGTGGTATGTTGAAGTATTCGTGTGCTATCATCGGGAATATGAAAAATGTAATTCCATAAACAAAATGGCTGACTGACTGGCAATGCCACAAAATCAGACAAGATTTTAGGATTTTACCCTAAATTGTCCACCTCATGGCAGGATTGATTACAGACCTGAATCCAGATATGTGATTGTTTGGACCTGTGGTCTTATCACATAATGTAGAGAAGTCTACTTTAAAATATCACTTTAAAATATTCGCTTACAATCAATGCCCAATGCTGGCCTGTGAGGTTCCAATGGTATATATATATATATATATATATATATACCCAGGATTTTTTTCTGCATGCATTGGTTTCCAACACAAACATATACTGGTAATTTAAAGTTGATATGATTGAGTCTGTTAAGGCCATCACATATATACACAGCACAGTAACAACAGCTTAATAAATTATAATAGCTAAGAATGCCAGCTGTTCAAGGAGGGGGGAGGGGAGGGGACCAAATATAATTCATCAGCAGCTCACCATACAATAGTTCCTTTCTCCTCTGCCATCACTTCCCTACCCAATACACTGCACACTCACCCACCTCCTCCATCACTGCATCACTTACTACCCCCTCCACATCATTCCCAACAGCAGTGCCACCTTTCTATCCTTTCCCATTCTTCCATATTCATCTAGCCACTGTCCAGCCCCTACAATTTGTTCACTTCATCCACCAGTAGCTACCAGCCAACCCCTCTCAAATTCCCCACACATCACTAAGAAATGACCCACATCCTCCTCTGCTCCACTATATCACACATGATACAATGATTACCACCTATGTAGCTACTTCCTAGCTTGCACCTTTGTTATCAAGGTGGTGCCCAAGAATGAGCTTGTTACAAATACACAGACATCACACCACCGTAAACTGAATTACCTACATCGTATTATTATATTTCCATCGTCCAACAAATCTACTGACACGATTGGCCGAGAGATAGAGTTTCTGACAGATGAAAACTGACCGATGTGATTGCTAGGCCATTCTTGAAAGAGGCTATCAAGTTTACACAGTAACGGTGTAACTAAGGGTTTTGAATACGAGTGTAGTCAAAGTTTCACAAATCTAGTACCCACCCCCTAGCACCCCCTTGCATGAAATTAGTGGGCGTGGGACTTGTGAATTTAACCTGCTGTCATGACAAAGATGGTCTATATGTTGGAACTGGATCAGGTTGCACGTTCACTTGGACCAAGGGTCCACCAACAGTGCTCAACTTCCCACCTCCCTCAAATTTGCGTGACGCACATGCTCAAATGAAGTGACTAAGTAACACTTTCAGCAAGTGTTATTTTGTTGTTATTCTTCATAATTCAAAGTGGAACTGCTAAATTAAAACTCATGGTAAGTCTCATGTGCACATCAGCTAAATGCCGGATGGTTATATGAAGTACGAAAGTATGAACATAGAAGCTACTTTTTGTGGAACATCCATCATAAGCATAAGAGATTGGGTTTGATATAAAGTGAGGCTTGCGTTTTGTTTGTTACTGCTGTCATGTTTATTTATATTATTATATTATTATTATATTATTATTATCTGGAGGGGTGGGGGGAAGGGGAGCAGGATATATGAACTCCATACGGAGTGTTAGGTTTATAGCAGATAGTTCTGCTTGATATGATGATCTTCCTCACAATATCAATTCAACATAGAGCATAGTATGATTTGGCTGATCTAGGACCCATAGTGCAAATTATAATATTCTTCAGCAGCAGCACTCTTCTCAATGTTGTAGCTGAACTTCCTGAAGGCATCAACATCACTGTCTAGAGGCTAGATAGAAAACCTTTACAGGCCCGGAGCAAGCAAAATTTGATTAGTCAGGCCATGTAGATTCTATTTTGTTATAATATATATATATATGCACAATTAAAATGCAAATTACACCCATGCACACAAGTGGTACACATTAAATAAGTGGGGTTATCAGTATACAAAATAAATATTGATTACTATGTATATCATTTTTTAAATGTTTTAGCATAACCTCTAATTATTGTTGGAAAGAGAAGAGCTAGTCTAGGGGAAAGTACACAACAACAACATGACCACTAATGAAAGTATACAAGACCACAAATGTGTGCAAGACCACAACCTTGTGCAAATCCACACCACAACCATGTTCTTGTGCAAGACCACAAAGGTGCGCAGTGCAAATCAGTGGGGCCAGTATTTAAGAGACTGTTTAATAACTAGAAAAGAAAAGAATAGAGAGTGAAGCCAGGTTAGATCAGAGCCAGCGCAGAACAAACTGGACTGACTAATAGCTTGCTCTAATTAATGTTATTGAATGACACAATGATCTGATGATTTACCACTATACTTGAGAGTTAAGTACGAAGGCTCATATGAAAGCCTAGAGGTAGTAGTGTTGGGCTAACAACGTTGCTTGTCAGACTCTAAAAGGTGACAGACAAGGGCCAGTTAGTCGGCGCAGCAAGTGCTCGGTGATCTTCTAGTGAGAAAAGGTTAGAGGAGCATTGCTGACAATCAGTTAATAATACTGTGATGTTTAGTAGTTTTCCAAAAATCTTCAGCCTGTGTTCGTTATCTCCTATGAATAAATTTGCAGCATCTATCAGTTCCATTTTGTCTGTTAACTCCTTATGGACATGTAATATCATGAGATTATTTAACCTTAACTGACTCATGGTGTTTCGCAAATAACCTTTTACCCTGCGAAGTGCACTAAATGACCTTTCTGAAGTAGAATTGGTGGCTGGCATGATCAACTTTTTACCCTGCGAAGTGCACTAAACGACCTTTCTGAAGTAGAATTGGTGGCTGGCATGATCAAATGAAAAGTCGACACACTTCAGAAAGCAACAATTTCTTGGCAGCCGTCAAGTCGTAAAAGAATGCCTTGATATCAGAAATTGTTGTCGTATTCTGATTCTTTTCAACATACTTTTCCTTCTGAATTCGCTGAAATTCCAATCTGAAAGTAGGCAACTGGGCTTGAAGAACTTCAGGATGAAAGTCATCTTTGTAAAAAGAACAAATTCCTCTGTGATGTCTTCATTCCAGCAGGACTTTAACAGAAGCTGTTCCAAATTCTGGTAGATTCTGTATCCTGGTTGATCGAACCTATCTTTTATTGAATTCACTACAAGATCAATGGCTTAAAAGTATTGTTGACGGTAGTACAATTTTACATCGGTGTGAAAATCTCCTTAATACCATCATAATATCTTCTAGGTGCCTTACGACGACGAGGCAAGTGAGGTTCTTCAATTTCAAAGTCTTCGGCAAGTCTTGAGACCTTAGACCAAAATAAGTCATAAGTCATGTCTTCTCATAGCTTATCAAGTGTGCAAGTAACCATGCTAGCAACTTCTTGGCCTGAAGTTTCTGGATTTTGTAAAGTTCGGCTGAGATATCAGTATGTCTAAGAACCATTTTGCCCAAGACACTACCAAAGAGAAAATCATTTGTGCCCTCACACCTTGAATTCGTGCCCTGGCCTCAGTATCTTTAGTAATTTTTAATGCTTCTTCCCAAGTACTTAGCAATGCAGAATAATTGTCCATTATACTTAAGAGTGAGTCAGTGTCGGAGTCAGATCGCACAGGAAGCCTTACAGTGAAGAAGGAAGTAGGTGGCATAATGACGCAACCAGTAAATAAGGCTGATCATGAGACTTCTGACTCCGAGACTTATGAATCACCCCACTTTGGGAATCACCCCACTGCAGAGGATGAGCGTCATCGAGCGTCATCAGCCTGCAGAAAATAAAAGGGAAAGATGGTGAACACTCATGAGAACTGATATTTGTAGCGTAGCTAATCGTGAGTGTGCATTGTATTTCTTTTGAAAGGCGGTGAGCCTCATTCTCCACATTGATTCGATCTACTAATCTTCTCACGGGTTTACTGGGTTCTCATGCAGCTAGTTATGGGCTAGACCTCTACATTACTTAAAGTGTGAACAGTGTAGGGAGGGTAGGCAGGTCGCGAAGGATCTGACTTGGGTTTGTGCTCAGCTGTACTAGGGAGAGTGTAATTGGGTACCTAAGGCCACCTCGGTGGACTAGTTCAACAAGCAGGTTGAGCGCGAGAGCAGTTGTGGTTAGGATAAGGATCGCCTTCCACAGTCAGCATGGACAGTCCATCGAGTAGGGCAAAGAAGTCTTAAACCAGGTGAAGGAGAATCAGATAGCTTATCGTTTTCAGTTTTATGGACACGGAAGACTGCATCACGTCTAGGTGAAAACTTAATCAGCTTTGTTATCTCATGTGTAGTATCCATGGAGTCTTTCAACTTTTTGACAGTGTCATTAGCAGCTAGATTTAGCGCATGGCCATAGCAGTGTGTAAACACAGCACGTGGTTCCTCTTCTGATATTCTCCTGTTTTTGTCACACTCATTGAGTTGCAGCCATCATAGCATTGACCACGAAGTTTACTGATTGGCAAGTTCAGTCTTAGCAAGCAGTCCTTGATTACTTTTCTAAGACATTCAGCACCAATAGTATCAACTTCGTAAAGCCCAATAAACTCCTCATACACTTCGAAATCTTCCAAATAAACAATGGTGACTTGCTCACGATCAGTGATATCAGTTATTTCATCAAATCATGAGGGTGATATTTGGAGATTACCAACAATCTTTCGAAGTACTTGTAGAGCAAGGATCTTCAAAATTTGATTTTGAACCTCATGGGACGTATATTTGTTGATCTTCCGCTGCAATCAGTTCATGGTTAATGCATCACCGTCACACTTGGGAAATTGAACAAAATTACTATCATTTCCAGATTCCCCATCACCTCGAAGGGCTAACCCTTGCCTAGCCAATACCCTGATCCGAGATAAAATCTTCATTAGCATCTTCCCATTATCCTCCATCTCGAGTGCAAACTGCTGAGAGAGTTGTGCACTTAGTAGAGGTTGGCAAGGACAGAATCATTTCTACTGATTCAAGATGGCAACCACTAGTTTCATGTTTCTTAAACGACATAACAGCATATTTCCAGTTAGAATAACCCTTGCATACTAAATAGTTATAGTTTTGATCACAAGGTGCACAGCAAAACTATAAGAAAAATCTAAATATACTTACAAATGATGGTTCTGCTTTTGAAGTCCTCATCTTCTTCTGTTTGAAACTCATCACAAAAGTATGACAGTGGGCTAAATCTTTAGCTTCATCATAATGCAGAAAAGGCCACTGTTGAAACCAAGATGCTTGAAATGATCGTGATACAACAGTTTTCTTTCCAAAGGAGTGCTTTGGAAACCTAAAACTTGGGCTATATAGGCTGATGTGGTGTATCAGAAATTTCAGGTGGATGAAAACTCTGAAAACTACAGCTTGCCATATCTCAATAAACAACTCACAGCACTAACTAACTAAATAACCTGGAGGATGCCTTTTAAATAGGCTGGCTCCCATGAGGTCTCACAATAAAATATTGACCAATGAAATGATAATGAATATGTGTGTGCAAATGATCCTGTGGTCTACAGTTGAGTGTTTGGTCCTAGGTATCTCCAGTAAATTGGTTAACACTCCTCTACACACTCTCAGCATGTATGATTATCTGGTCAGGTGATCTTCTACCTACCGTCAGTCTTAATTATTAATCATGCTGTCAAAAACACTCTTCCTGATTTGATAATTATATGGTTAATAACAATGATGGGTAATCTATATAACACTTCAGGTTGGCAAACAATTAAACTAATTGGCAAAAGACTGGGATTGCCTTAGCAGATATATAATCAACTGTACAAAAAAAAAGATACACCCACATATGCCATATATATTGGTCAGGCCATGGCCTGACCAGCCTGACCACTTCCTCCGGCCATGCCTTACTCTTGTGTGTACCAGCTGTTGAATTCATGAAATTGATGCTTTGAGCTTCTGTATGCGTTGATCTTTTTTTATTTTTTTTTATTTTTTAGAGGGAGACGATAAACCCAAAGTGGGATAAGTATATAAAAGTGAGACTTCTCAGCCAAATAGAGAGTTGTGATACAGTCCAAGTTATAGTAATCGATTTGATGGACTAGGTAGTAGTTGATCTATTCCCCTACCAGATAAATTCATTATCAAAAATCACTATAGATCATAGACCATGCTTAGATACCTTAAAGAGCCTGTAACACTAAACAAGAGATATTTAACCTTGGCAGTCCTTTGTGATTAGAAATTGATACTAGTCAGTGTTGGTGGCATTCTAATTTTTTCTGCTTGTCAGGACCTCTCACCTCTGTCACCTAGACTTCTTTAGCAAAGTACAACCACTCACCTGAAAACCACCCAAATACCCAGTGGAGGGTCAAGTAATCATGCATGTCCACCTGATCTTTGGATATGTTGGTACAGTAGCATATACAATATAGGTAAGTTTATATGTTTGTCCAGGCACAAAAATATTGACTTTTTTACATCATTACCAAATTACTCACTACATTAACACGCACAAGTTATAGGATGGCTTCATATGGTAAATCTACCATGCAACTGGAGTAAGAGCATTATTTTTCTAACAGTAGGAACTACATCAGCTAGATATCACAGCTCTGCTTTGGGTGGGGTATAAAGAAGTTTTGGTTATACTAGACAAGTTTGTACATGAAATTACATCTACAATGATAACCCCTTCCCTTCTAGATTTGCCTTGTAATTAGAACACATTTATAGAATACATATTCCCTCTACCCCCACCCCCCAACCCCCTCAGCACATTCCATTGATATTGTTTGCATTAACAAACGAAAGAAGTGCTGAACACTGATTATAGTTCCACTGACTCCTGCAGTGAAGACTCTAATAATATGCAAAATTAGAAATACCAAAGAAACTTGTGATCACCTTTCATTTTGTTAGCATTAATAAGTTAGTGTTACTTGGAGCAGGTGATTGCATGACATTCTCTGTAGTTTTTCTAAACATGAACTGTGGTACCTTTGCCAGTTGAGAGGGAGTAGAAGAAAAAAGGCTCTACATTTCCAGCCTGAGGCTCCTTTATAACATCCTATGTAGATTATCTACTGTCTAATATTATCATTATCATAAAATAAATTCTAAAATTTCTTGATCGAGTTTTTTTTATTTTAAAGGTTTCAGGCAAATGCTTCTGTCTTCATGCTCATAACAAATGCTTCTGTCTTCTTCATGCCCACAATGTTTCAACCAAATGCTTCTTTCTTCATGCCCCTAAGAATTCAGTTTGAAATGTGGCAAAAAGAAAACTAGAAATTGTCATATTTCCATTTTTATATCATTCTGGTGTTTTTTTCCAACTTGGCTTGCAATAAAACAACTTGTACCACACACTGGCATCAGCATAATGATTTGGTGAAAGGTCTGAATTGCCCTTTGTCATTTGCAACTTGCTTTTAAAAATCCTGTATCTGCTACTGTTATTAGGTTAGTTACTAAATAGTTCAACACTGCTGTAATATATATGTGTTGGCCTTAACAGGCTCAGCAATATCAAGATTAAATAAACTTAAAGTTATACAAAACACTTGGGTAAAAACTCAAAGGCTCTTCTTGCTTATCATAATATTTTGGGTGCGTAAAGAAATAGAATTTTAGGCCAAAATTATTTTACATGTTTTTTTGCCTCCATTTACGAAGTAGAAAGCTAATCCTTCCTACAACCTGTAATTGTAGTACGTTTTTTCAAAGAACTTGCATGTCTTATCCAACGCCTTGCTCTCATTTGCAATATCTGCGACTTTTAAGGCTTTAATGCTGCGACCAAGCTTTAAGAGAGAAAAACGTAAGAGAAGAATGTTGATGATCTCTCTGAAACCAAATTTTCGGCCGTTGGCTCCTGGAACTCGGCCTCACTGATCTGCTTGTGTTGTTTGAAAAGTACATAAGGGAGGTATTTTAATAGGAAAGATGCTTGCGTAGTCTATAAGCCAAGCTCCGTGCTATTTCTGGCGTCTTCTAGCTGCGTTATTTTTTTTTCTTTCCAAGCTTGTTACCTGCTGTTGAGATGGAATTACCCTTAGTACCCAAGTGCAAGCCCTTGATGTTGCAGCAGTCTCTGAGAAAAGTTAGAACATTCAGATATTTGGCAAGGATTCAGTGCAGTTTTTTGGTGGTCTTTGGTAGAATTATTATTCACTTCATCCCCTTCCTTCTCCTCGCCCACCCCCTCCATACACTTGATACTCAAGGCGCCATTTCAATACTGGTTGGAATCATTCGATTTTCATTTTTATTTCCCTCCTATTTCAAGATTCCCCATTTGATCCTTAATCCTCTTACTATTGGGACCTTGTATACCTAAACAAATGGACATACCCCACACAGTTACCACTTTTAGCCATTCCATACTTTTTTCTTTCCCACCCTCCTCCCCCCCCCCCCCCCCCCCCCCCCCCCCCCACCCCCCTTCATTCGCTTGGTATTGAATCATTTACTTCCGTTCTTTCCTTCTACCTTCCCCCCCCCCTACCCTATATACCAATAATGGGAAGTACTGTGAGATGGTTTTGTGAACAAATGTATTGTACACAAGTTATGTGTGGAAGGGGAAATAGATACATAGCTACCCTTGAGCTTTTTTCTGCAATCTAGAAAAGGTTTGGTCATAGATGTGTATTGGAACATTGCTGGTGTTCTGGGGAAAAAATTGAAGGAGGGACTATACCATAAAATAGGTTAAAAAAGTGTTATAACTGACTTTAGAGCTCCAGATTCTGCACACTAAGATATATAGTTCGCTCTGTGTGCTCTATATTAGTTAGATATAACTATGCCTAAGTTACTAGCTAGAGTGGGGGTACCTCAAAATCTGAGTGCCTGATTTTGCAACTCTTGTGGCTTCTGATTGGAGAGTGTTGGAATTAGTTACCTATGGCAAGAGGAATCCACATGCCGCTAAAACTTGAGTAAGTGGTACTCATTTATAGTGTGATGGGTCGCAAAGGAATTCACTTACTCATGGTTTAGCTCCTAATGAGTAGAGTTTCTTTTGCCACAGACACTAATTTCAGTTATTGCAAAATCAGGGACTCAGGTTTTGAGGTACCCCCCACTTCAGCTGCAGTACCTTTGGCATAGTTATAACTATCCAACATCTTGTAGGAGTATTAAAAGAGAGCACACAGAGAGACCTATCTTTTGAGCTAATATTTAATCCAAGAAGTTTGCACTATGGAGCTCTAAAGTTTGAACCACAAGTTCTTTGTCTCTTCTATGTTATGGTATAGTCCCCTTTCAGGTTGTATTAATACCAGTTCACAACATGATGCAAGGCAATCTGTTGTGTGCATTGCCAATCTATTATTGCACTGATATTGTAGACATGAAATGCACTGGAGAGCTTATGCCAACAGAACAGATATGAAATACAAGAGTTGGTTATGATCATCTGTTTCATCACTTCCACTGTATTGGAAAATCCTAGAAAATCTAGCATGAAATGAGCTGCACCATCAGCTGATAAGCTTTCTCTCCTGAATTCGACAAATCCTACTTCTCGAATACGGATTCAGGCAGCAGCTAGAAAGGAGTCAGGCGCTTGGATTGATGCCCTCATCGGCCTCCGTATGCAGGATGATGTCATCAGGGTAGCCATTGGTTTGCAGTTGGGTACACCTCTCTGTCCATCCTCACAGTTGCCATCAGTGTGGATCTCAGGTGGACCAGCTAGGGACTCATAGTCAGTTGCTCAAAGAGTCAGGGTCGTCATTCAAGGCATGCAGCTATCAACGATCTTGTTAGACAATCACTTGCATCCATCAAAGTTCCTTCACATCTGGAGCCCTCTGGGATCTGTCGCTCAGATGGCAAGCATCCAGATGGGGCTTCCATTGTTACCTGGAGGAGAGGCTGAGTTCTTGTGTGTGATGCTACATGTGTGGACACTTTTGCTCCTTCGTATGCCATGATGGTCCAGGGTGCATTGCTGACAGGGCCGAATTTCTGAAGAAGGGGAAGTATGCAAATATAGAGGCTACTCTACCTATTGGTATCGAGACCTCTGAAGTATTTGGGTGAGGCAAAGAGTTTTCTCCAAGAGCTAGGTGCACGCCTCAAGGAAACACTGCTGCAGGCTTGGATCCAGCTCAGTACCTGACGATCATTATTTCGTAAATTAAATTTATGCAATATGCATGTATTCTATATGCATGTATTCTAGTTATTATTATTATTATTATTATAAAAATAATAATAATAATAATAATAATAACAACAACAACAACAACAACAACAACAATAATAATAATAATAATAATAATGGTAATAATAATAATAACAATAATAATAACAATAATAATAACAATAATAATAACAATAATAATAACAATAATAATAACAATAATAATAACAATAATAATAACAATAATAATAACAATAATAATAACAATAATAATAACAATAATAATAACAATAATAATAACAATAATAATAACAATAACAACAACAATAATAACAACAATAATAACAACAATAATAACAACAATAATAATAACAATAATAATAACAATAATAATAACAATAATAATAACAATAATAATAACAATAATAATAATAATAAATTTAAAAAGTTCAACATAATCAGGTACCATTTCTTTTGGGGATAGGCCATGTAGCGAACATGTATCTTATACCTTTTATACTTTTTCTATAGGTTCAGTTTGAGTCTCTGGTCTCCTTGCCAATGTCACTGGTCTCCTTGCCAACATCACTGGTCAGTCTCCTTGCCAAAGTGTCGATTGGACCAATCATCTTCACTTGGGTCAACATGTCACAGGTTCCTCAGTCAGTTGAGTGTTCTTGATTGTTGTCTGGGTGTGGTTGTTGTTTGTTTGTTCACATGTGTATGTCCATTTGTGAATCCCACAGATAGTAATGTTCTGCTGTCAACACCACCTGCTGGTTCTGCCACTGTCAGGTGAGGGTATTTCCCTGACAAATACATTTTACACTGATGATGGATGAAGAACTAGCCTCGCTTTTGTCCCCTCGCTCTCCACCTCTCTCACATGCAAATACTGTGCATATATATATATATGGCTGTGTAAAAATAAATCCAGTGTCATATGTAGAATAACCGTATTCATATGTGGGTACATAAAGACAAAGCAAATGATAAATAACAATGTAGTCTCGCTGACGTTCAAAATCCTTCTGATATTGGGAGTAGCAATATTCAATGACAATATGATTTCTTTGTCGCCAATACATTAGCTATTTTGTCAAAGAACAATGTTTGCTGAATGTTTATAAGCAGATTGTGCATTATATGCAAAATAGCTGTGCTCTAATATAAAAATAAAAATAATGACATACATACTTTGTGATCATTGGCTGGTCAAAACACCAGACCACAATGTTTATCAAGTATTGCATAATAGTATTGTACTTGGGCCTTTCTTTTATTTTATTTTATCTTTTATCTCTCCCAGTAATCCGACAGTGAGACGGTTAAGGTAAGTATCCTTGGATCGCTCTCTGTTATCTAAACCACCTAGAATGCTTTGTCGTAGGTGAGTTCTTCTCAGCAAACATTCTCTGAATACCATTATCAATAATGAGCATGTCTCTTGTACACTAACAGACATTGCTTGTGCAATTGACAGGTTGCAATTGGCAGGTACCTTTCAACATTAACTATTTTATTTCATTATCATCTTTACTTAGTCTGGTGAATTTGACATTTAATACATGGGAGTGGGGAGTATAAATATGCAGCTGGTTCATAGGATAAGCCATTCCTACATATAACGGTTTTTCATGATTATCATAGTGTTCATCTTCACTCAACAATGATGAGCAACAGCTCAACAAATGCAGTGTTAAAAAATGCATCATGCTCATTGAAAATGGATGTATTAAGAATCATTAAGTACACTACGAACACTTGTTAAGATTAACACTCTGCATTGTTACGCCATCCTTATAGTCAAAGAAAATGTAACAGTAGTAATGACTAGCGAGCATTAAAAACGTGCCGAATTAAGTCTCCCAGTGAACTATCTTGCATTATCAGATGATCATCCAAATCCTTCTCTTGTGGAGTAAATTTAGGAAGCAGATTATAAAAATAATGAGCTGCAGACTTTTTCTTCCAGTTGACATCATGTTTATCATCTACCCACCTTATAACTTGATTATATAAAGGATCTTGTGATGTTGTTTCGTCCACGTATATATTGTAGCATGTATTTTTGCTATCTGCCATCTTCAGGATGTCACCTTGAACTTGACCACTATTGTATATCCATCCTTTCCTGTAGTCAGTGTTGTATTTGTCAAGCCATTTCTTAGCAAATGATGAGCCTTTTATACATGAAAGTGCACCTATGTTGAGCTGGTCCACCTCAAGAGAAAGCACGCACTCCGATATATTCTGGTTTTGTCTCCACTTTGTTCCATTGACCATGATCACATCAAAATCAAATAATATTGTCCCCCCAATTTCGTTAAGTATTTTTACTTTAGTATAATCCGCTTCATGGTGAATGTACGCAACCTTCACATTTGACAGCATTGGAACCCTTTCAACTTTGTTAATTTCTACATTGGTGCAAGCTTTCTTGGGCTTGTAATCCTTCAATTTTCTTGAAATGCAGCCAGGGTTGAATATAGCAACATTTTTTATGTTACCATTACCATCCAAGTTCTTGTCGTCTAATAAGCTTCCATCCTTATTCAGTGCAACTCCTCCTTTTTGTTCTGCTCCAATTTTCCTAATAAAGCTGGAAGAACTTGACAGTAGCACATAGGCATAGGCAGCCACCACAAATACTAACAAAATCATGCAGCCTTTCAATTTTCCATCGATAGTCAGTTTCAGGTCATCCTCTACTGGAGTACATAATATGGAAACAAGCAGACCTGCACCCCTCTACAAGAATACATAGGAAACTAACCCTCTGACTGGGAAGTCATGAAACATCACAAGAAACAACTACATCCATAATTGCATTGAACATGGGAACCCATAATTGAATTAACATGGTGACAGACAGGATGACTCAACCACCATGGTGAACCAAACCAGGGGACTCATGGACATCACCACAGAACTAGTGGACATCACCACAGAGGACTCTTAAACATCACCACAGAGGACTGTGGACATCACCACAGAGCACAGAGGACTGTGGACATCACCACAGAGGACACGTGAACATCACCACAGAGCACAGAGGACTATTGGACATCACCACTGAGCACAGAGGACTGTGGACATCACCACAGAGGACTCGTGGACATCACCACAGAGCACAGAGGACTAGTGGACATCACCACAGAGCATAGAGGACTGTGGACATCACCACAGAGCATAGAAGACTGTGGACATCACCACAGAGCACAGAGGACTAGTGCACATCACCACAGAGGATTTGTGGACATCACTACAGAGCACAGAGAACTCTTGGACATCACCACAGAGCACAGTCCTGACATCACCACAGAGGACATCAGTCAGGGAATCATTAACAGAGCCACTCCCTAACTTTCCATAAGACACCCATTGGAATAATAAGGACTCACCACAACCACAGCAACCACAATTCATGGCTAATGCATTACTACACAACCAAACCACAAAGACATTGAACCTTTCTAGACTGTTCCATCACAATCTGATTGGTTAGATAGATCATGTGACTG
The DNA here is from genome assembly GCA_028752905.1 of Cladorhizidae sp. MBARI D1340-BT2. NCBI lineage: Eukaryota > Metazoa > Porifera > Demospongiae > Poecilosclerida > Cladorhizidae > Cladorhizidae sp. MBARI D1340-BT2. The sequence goes on from JAQNBH010000001.1 coordinate 21,190,330, forward strand.
TTAGGAAATATTAAGATATATATGGATGTGAGGCAGAAAAGAGCGTGACTCTGAGATTTGACTAAATTCTATATATTAAATTATTTGCTTACTTCCCAGAGTGACGAAGAGTCAGTCAGAGGTTGATACCTAGTAAAGTTCCTTAGGAGAAGGACTCGGACTAGGGTCGCGGTAAGAGTTTGGTCTAGGTAGGGTGATTGGTGGAGATAGGCTATCCCTGGAGTACCTAGGCGCTGCGGGGTATTTCACCCAGACATAGCTAACCGCTCGGGCTACCGTAGTGCTGCTTTCTTGTTGAGGAAGGAAGGTTTTTAGGCAATGGTGGAAATATTCCCCGACAGTGGTGGCAGCGGTGGGATCTGCTCTTTTAGTGAGAGGAGATTCCGGACCAGCCTTAGCTAGCGAAGATGAGTTTGCTTAGCTAGAGGAAGGAGACAACCTGGGCACGGCCTTGAGGTTTGAAAACCAACCCTTCGGTAGCCAGGAGAAGAGCTAGGAGGAGGTTTTATGGCTTCTTTTAATTTGTGAAAGCTCTTTCTCTCCTCATGTCAGAGGACAGGGAGAGGAGTGGTGGGAGAGAATCCAGAAGGGTTCATGGAAATACCCCTGAGGCTTCTGTACCTATCGACCACATGGAGCGATTCCTCCAGTAGTGGACCCAAATAGATTGGTTGCGGTCAGACCGAGAAACCCTGAACCGAGAAGAAAGAGAGAGACAAGAGGCCCAGAGACGAGAAGAGGCTCAGGCTCGACAGGAGGAGAGAGAAGCCCAGAGACAAGAAGAGGCTCAGGCTCGACAGGAGGAGAGAGAAGCCCAGAGACGAGAAGAGGCTCTGGCTTGACAGGAGGAGATAGAAGCCCAGAGACGAGAAGAGGCTCAGACTCGACAAGAGGAGAGAGATGCTCAGCAGCAGCAGAAGTTTCTGCAGATGCTGGATGATATGCCCAGACAACTCCCAGCTGTCCTTCCGCCCCCTTCAATGTCAACACATTCTGGGCGTGAGGTGTCAGGGAAATCACTAACAGATCCACTCCCTGACTTTCCATAAGACACCCATTGGAATAATAAGAACTCACCACAACCACAGCAACCACAACCCATGGCTAATGAATTACTACACAACATGAATTACTACACAACATAAATTACTACACACTGGAAACCACAAAGACATTGAAGGATAATAAAAGGACAGTGTTAGTGACAACATATACATATATGGAATATACTTTTCTAGACTTTTCTAGACTGTTCCATCACATTCTGATTGGTTAGATAGAACATGTGACTGTTAGCAAATATTAAGATATATATGGATGTGAGGTGGACAAGAGGGAACTCTGAGATTTGACTATATTTGTAAGTTCTATATATTAAATTATATTTACTTCCCAGAGTGACGAAGAGTCAGTCAGAGGGTGTTACCTAGTAAAGTTCCTTAGGAGAAGGACTGAGACTAGGGTCGTGGTAAGAGTTTGGTCTAGGTAGATGATTGGTGGAGATAGCCAATCCCTGGAGTACCTAGGCGTCGCGGGATATTTCACCCAGATGTAGCTAACCACTTGGGCTACCATAGTGCTACTTTCTCGTTGAGGAAGGAAGATTTTTAGGCAAGGGTGCAAATATTCCCCGACATCACCACAGAGGAATCGTGGACATCACAATCAACTCAGCAACTCACCTGATGAAGACCATGGAGACATACCATTGGCTGGAGCAGAATTGTCATAGCAACCAGTGACGTCAAACTGAACAGGTAGTGTAAAAGTAGGAAGACATTGTTAAAGAGAGAGAGGAGAGATAGAGATAATAAGAACTGAGAGAGAACTCCATTAGGAAGTGCTGTAGAGTGTTTAGTGATTATATGTTCGGTATTGTATTTGGTATATTCATGGTGCCATGTTATTTCGTATGTATATATATCTACAGTTTATACAATAGCTGGGTATATAGCTATTGATTTTATTCTGATCAGAGGGTTTAGGAAGGGAGGTCAGGCCTTGGGTGGATCTCCTCAGAGCAGGGTGCATCTGAGGAGAAGGAAATTTCGGCTACAGAAACACGCAGATTTATTTCTAAAAAATGCTGCCGATTAAAAATTAGGTGCACAGTTGGTGGCAGGAGCTTAATAAATCTAAATACCCCATCAAGGCTGTCCTTTTTACTACAGACCCGAGAACCTTAGAACTATAGGTGTCCTATTTGGTATGACTCCACCACCACTCGAGGCTGCAAGGATACTAATTACTGGCTCTCGTTCAATAACTGGTAAAGCGTCTTTTTACTCCCTGAAAATATAATTGGACTGCAAAAATTAAAGGCTAGCAAATATATTTCTTACCTTCCCCATTGCACACCCAGTCACGCTGCCATCCAGTTTGAAAGCCGGTCTTAATTTTGCCGATGCTAATAAACCTAAAAGTTATAAAAAAAACACTTTAGTAAAAACTCGAAGGCTTGCTTAAATATCATAATATATTGGGTGCGCGAAGAAATAGTAGAATTTTAGGCCAAAATTATTTTGCATGTTTTTTGGCCTCATTTACGCTAATCCTACCTATATATATACAACCTATCGTTTTTTCCAAGAACTTGCAGTGTATTTTGCAATATCTAAAGGCCGGTGGAAAATTGAGGGCGTTGATTTTCAACGCCCTCAATTTTCCACCCGCGCGCTTGACACTAAAATTTTAACGCCTAATGAAAAATGCTCTGGGCCACTCGTTATTCTGGATGAGGTTTTTGGGATGCAGGTTTTTGAGGTCCCTCCACTTTAGGGTCTAGTAACTTGCCTATAGTTATACATATGAAACATATTTTAGTATCAAAAGAGAGCACACAGATAGACCTATCTTTGGTCAAGTCCATACCATGAAGTTTGCAGAATCTACGGAGCTATAAAGTTGTAACATGTAACAACAAGTTAAAAAAAAAATACCATCGAAACTCATCACCCTCCATTCTTTCCCAAGAATTGAATGTATAGGTGTATGTACAAAAGTCACTATAATTATGTCCAGAATGGAGCATCCAAATCTTCTAAAATTTGGAATGCCAGGTCCTGGCAACATATTTATGGGAAGGAAAAAAAAACCAAAAATCAAAAACAAAAAACATTGTTGGACCTGAAGCACCCCCTTAACATATTGATCATGCTGACTATAGCTCAAATTAAATATGGTGTTCATGCAACATAAATAAATGGTATCGTCAAGTTAATAGTGAAGTAATGTTGCAAAACAAAAGCTTTGCACGCTTTTTGATTAATATCACCGATGGAAAGGATACGACTCTGTATGAAGTTGATAGTGCCTCTAATCGTATTAGAGAAGAAGTAGGGGATATGATGCTTATTGGCGCACAATGGGTCGAGGCTTATCTGTCCTTGAATACTCAGATGACAAAGGAAAAAACAGGTCAGAAATTTGCTAAGGCAATTTTGTCAACACTATCATCTGTTAGTTGTGATAAGTTACTAGGAATAAGTGCTAAACCTTGTGCTGCAACTTTGAGTGACAAAATCGTGATGATAATTCAGATATCATGTTATCAAGATAAGGAACAAAAATAGCTCGCCTCCAGTACACATGAAGTTTCACCACTAACATTACTTCGAATTGTTTGTTTGGCACATCTACGAGGCACAGAAATTTGAATGTTTGCTACTTCAGCCATTGTAAGTACACTCTCATACATTTAAAAAAAAAGACTTCTCAGGCTCTTTTCTCATATCTTTGAATAAATCAAAACACCTTGAATCTGCTGGTATGCTGCTACACTGGTTCCCTGAAGCATATATAGCTGCTAATGATGATGTAAAACCAAAAAATATCTGGCACATTGGAAGCAATGAATGATGATGTAGTTAGCTAACATAGGAGACCATTTGCTTAAGTTTCTGTTTTGCTATCCCACCTGATGTCAGAATCCTGTCTTGAATGAATGTCCTCTAGATATTCAAGCAAAGGCTCATACATTATCTGAAAATCAAACAAAGATGTGTGTCTTTCGACCCAGCAAGTTGTACAAAGCAACTTAACTTTCTTGATTGGAATCAAATTCTCAGTTCTGATTGAGTTGTGGTTATTGATATGTTTCTCTAGAGCCTTTTTGGTGAGTATTTAAAAAAGATTCCTAGCCGAGTGATTATAGATATATAGCATGCAGTGTATTTCTGGCACTGATGATGCGCTAGATTTTAAGGGGGCAGTTTCCCTGTTTAACCAAAAAAAGTTTGTCCTCTTTGCAATCGCCATAGCTTTTTTTCTCTTTGCACTATGCAGATAATTTTGTTATCAAAGTGTTGATTATTCTATCTTCTTATCAATGGTATCTGAAATGTCTATAAAGACAAATTTTATTAGAAGATACAAGTGACAGACCAAGATCCCTACCACTCAAGTGTTTGGCAGACCTAACTCAATATCACTAGAAGATCTTGCGCTCAAATTTGTTTTGTGGCTTCCTGAAACACTTGGCTGTAATTAAAGTGAAACCAATTTGGCTTGTGCAAGACTATTGGTCAGTTGCAATTGACCGAATGGGTTGAACTCAATAACACCAAAAGGTCATCTGTCTAATGACCATCACTTAGCAATGCTATTTTTTTTTAAAGGTCTGATTCGCTCAAATTACAGAACACACAAAGAGCTTTCAAATGACACCAACCTAAAAAAAAATTAACTGTGACAAAGTTATGTTCGCCAAATTCTTTTTTTAAAGGATTTTTCATGATTTGTAGAATCTGCGTACGGAAAGGGCACAAAGACATCCAAACTCTTTCACCAAAAACTGAACGCGAGGCGACTGGAAATGCTGCGTGCGAACCAGAGTTATATATTCAGAACCTCTGCGCGAAGGGCAGGAAATGACTCAGCAAGAAATTTGGGTACCTTTCAGTGGCAGATAAGCTTCCAGATATAAGTGGTAGCCATTTTATGGCGCTGAAAAACTTACCTTTCCCGTAAGCCTTCTCTGTGCGCGTCTCTTCCAATTTTGAATCGAGATAAGTGAAATTGCAGGACAAAAAGCACCATAACTTTGAAATGGATTCTCCAATTCCTCCAAAACTTTGGAAATGTCTAGTAGATGCTCACAACAACATTTATAAATGATATTTTTTTTTTAATAATAATTTTTAAAAAATGGGGAAACCGCGCCCTTAAGTTCATGGCTACAACAATGGAAGTAAGGAGCAAACTTCATGAAATTTGCTGCACAACTATTTAGGTAGCTACCTTGCATATTCCCAGCACCATCATAAGTTTGTGCTTGGCAGTTTTCAGGCTCAAGTTCAGACGTCTGAGAACTTTAATTATTTCAGATCACAATGCTCCAGTAATTCGTTCACAAGACTCGATTAATCTTTCAACAGTGGTGGTACCTACAGTGTAACGTAGGACAATCCCAAGTTGCCCCCAATTTGATTTGTCGGTTACCTTATCAGCTTCAATTCCATATAAGGATCCATTTTCCTGATTTTTTATTTCTTTTATGATATCATTTTGCATAAAACTCTTAATGCAAAACAGAAGCACATTTTGTGCTGTCTTTGAAACGTACTTGGAACTGCGTGCACATGTTTCTAAGTGTTCCTTTAAATCAGTATATCCAGCATCTACACGAAAGTCGATTAGAGATAGTAGATTCCCTGGATTTAAAGAAGCCTCCTCTTCCATGTGACCACGTAATGCAATTCCTTGTCTCCCACAAAATGAAACATGATCCAAAAAAATTTCAATTGTTTCTGCAGTTTGCTCAGATATTGATCAATCCGGGTCGATGGGTTTTCAGATGTTTGAATAAATGCATTAAGGTGAGCTTCTGACATTTTGTGGTACTCAAGGCAAGAGTGTGCTCGCAAATCGCTTCGGGCATCTTTCCAATATTGGTAAGCTTTAGTTATCAACAATCCTCTTTGCCCATGTACAGGTTTGACAGGAAAAAGCACACATGATAGGCAGTAAATTCCATCCTCCTTAGTGGAGTAAGAAATAAATGGGTAGATTTTAGACCATTTATTCTGGCAATACCACTTCTTAATACCCATAGAACTGTTTTTGTTCTTATAAACTTTATCTGGAAATTTGAAAATTTTGTCAGGACATCTCTCTTTGAGTAGCAAGAGTTTAATTTTTTCTGGTAGGCTAGCACATTCCACGTAGTCACTGATATCAATAGGACCCTCAGGCTCTGGCCTCACACTAAGAACTGCATTACATGTATATACCTCCAACTGCGCCTGGGTTGTGATTTGCTGAAGGGTATTCATCAGGTCTCCATCAACCTCTCCAGTGGCAGGAACAAAGAAATCAGTAATAAGTCTTCTTTTCATCTTGCCCTCAGAAAGTCAAGAGTCAGAAACTGAATAGCAGGCCAGCTAAGGGTTTTGACTACGCGAGTAGTCAAAGTTAAATCTAGTACCCACCTCCATGAAATTAGTGGGCGAGGAACTTGTGAATTCAACCTGTCGTTGCACTGTGGAGTGTGTGCATCCACTGTGGAGTGTGTGACAAAGATGGTCTATACGTCGGAATTGTGTAAAAGGGTCCGCCAACACGCTCAGCTTCCCCACGTTCAAATTTGCGCGGCGCATGCTCAAATGAAGAAGTGACTATAGTAACACTTTCCAGCAAGTGTTATGTTGTTGTTATTCTACACAATTCAAAGTGGAGCTGCTAAATTAAAACTCATGGTAAGTCTCTACGTGCACATCACTTAAATGCGGGATGGTTATATGAAGTACGAACGTATGAACATAGAAGCTACTTTTTGTGGGACATCACAAGCATGATAAAAGATTGGGTTGGATATAAAGTGAGGCTTGGGTTTTGTTTGTTACGCATTCATGTTTGCTATATTATTATTATTATTATCTGGGGGGTGGGGGGAAGGGGAGCAGGATATATGAACTTCCATACTGAGTGTTAGGTTATAGCAGATGCTTCCTTGTTCATAGAAATGACCATTTCATTTCTGCTTGATATGATGACCTTCCTCACAATACTATCAATTCAACACAGAGCGTAGTATGATTTGGCTGATCTAGGACCCATAGTGCAAATTATAATATTCTTCAGCAGCAGCTCTCTTCTCAATGTTGTAGCTGAACTTCCTGAAGGCATCAACATCACTGTAAAAATTGTTTACTAGAGGCTAGATAGAAAACCCTTACTCTTGGGTATACCAGCTGTTGAATTCATGAAATTAATACTTTGAGCTTCTGTATGCGTTGATCTTTTTTTAAAGAGGGGCATGATAAACCCAAAGTGGGATAAGTATATAAAAGGGAGACTTCTATATATATAAGCCAAACAGAGAGTTGTAATACAGTCAGAGTTATAGTAATATTAACCTGCTATCATTTGGATTTGATTGACAAGGTAGTAGTTGATCTATTTCCCTGCCAGATAAATTCATTATCAAAAATTTCCGATCATGCTTAGTTACCTGTAACACTAAAACAAACAAGAGATAATTAACCTCGGCAGTACCTTCCCTTTACCCCTTTGTCATTAGAAATTGATAACCAGTCAGTGTTGGTGGCATTCTCATTTTTTCTGACCTCTCACCTCTGTCACCTGGACTTCTTTAGCAAAGTACAACCACTCACCTGTGGTGCATTGAAATAGAGTCAAGTAATCATGCATGTCCACCTGATCTTTGGATATGTTGGTACAGTAGCATATACAATGTAGGTAAGTTTGTGTGTTTGTCCAGGCACAAAAAGATTGCTTTTTACATCATTACCAAATTACTCACTACATTATGATATGTTATGTTGAACACGCACAAGAGATGTTAGTTATATATAGGATGGCTTCATATGGTAAATCTACCATGCAACTGGAGTAAGAGCACTATTTCCCTACAATCCAGAGGCAGTCCTGTAGGAACTACTGGATATCACAGCTCTGCTTTGGGTGGGGTATAAAGTAGTTTTTGTTATTCTAGACAAGTTTGTACATGAAATTACATCTACAATAATAACCACTTCCCTTCTAGATTTACCACTAGAATACATTCATAGAATATATATTCCCTCTACCCCCACCCCTCAACCCCCTCAGCACATTCCATTGATATTGTTTGCATTAACAAACTAAAGACATGCTAAACACTGATTATAGTTCCACTGTCTCCTGCAGTGAAGGCTCTAATAATATGCAAAATTAGAAATACCAGAGAACTGCGATCACCTTTCATTTTGTTAGCATTAATAAGTTAGTGTTATATACTTGGAGCAGGTGATTGCATGACATTCTCTGTAGTTTTGCTAAACATGAACTGTGGTGGTACCTTTGCCAGTTGAGAGGGAGTAGAAGAAAAAAGGCTGTGGAGCTATATATAGGCATAGTTTTCTACATTTCCAGCCAGAGCCCAGAGGCTCCTTTATAACAGCCCATGTATAGATTATCTACTGTCTAATATTATCATATGATAAAATAAATTTTAAAATTTCTTGATTGGTTTTTAAAAAAATAATGTTTCAGGCAAATGCTTCTGTCTTCATGCTCATAACAAATGCTTCTGTCTTCATGCCCACAATGTTTCAACCAAATGCTTCTTTCTTCATGCCCATATTAAGATCTAAGAATTCAGTTTGAAATGTGGCAATACGAAAAAATTTATGAGAAGTTATTTTCGTATCATTTTGGGGGTTTTCAACTAGGCTTCTTCGGCTTGCAATAAAACAACTTGTACCCCACACTGGCCTCAGCATAATGATTTGGTGAAGGGTCTGAATTGCCCTTTGTCATTTGCAATCTGCTTTTAAAAATCCTGTATCTACTACTGAATTCTTGTCTTCAAAAAAACTATTGTTAGAATATCATTTTCATGACACAACATAATACATATGTCCACAATGCACACTCAATGCACATTTCAACACTGATTTTGAATTAGAACATTGCATCCCCCAATGGTGGGCATGGATCCAATGCACCTTCACGAATCAGAGATGGTTAATTGCAAGGTCATTATGTTAGTGTGCAGTAAATCGAACTTCCCTTTCTATGGCTGCAGGTATATAGAACTTGGAGGAGACAAGAGTGCTAATCAGATAGCACATGATCTTTCTTGAAATGCTAATGTGGTTGCAACCAATACACCAAATTCAGTTTGTTCAGGACTGGATGCAATTTCAATGTACTTTTATTTTGGCATGGTGTAGACAGGGTATAAGTCCAAAGTACTGTAACATCCAAAATAACTCAGTTCTGCTGTCAATTTTTTTACCAAGCTACTAGAGATTAGAATTATTGAGAGCATGGCATGCATGCATAGTGTGGTAATCCAGTTCGTGCATAGATCAAACAAAAAGCTGTTTTTGTAATGAACTATAGAATATGAAGCAATAGTGGGCTTTATTGGCATTTCAGAAAACAGGTGAGAATTCAATTTTTTAATCATAGCTGAATTACCAAACCCACCTCCAATGAAATATTGCTTGCTGCTCCTAATCAATTTTGTTGTATAGCAATTACTCTTATTATTATTATTATATTAAACCTAATCAGCCTACGAAAAGGACAGGAAAAAAGAAGTTGGCTGACAATAAAGTAAAGAAATCGGTAAAGCCAAAGAAGGGAGGTAAGAAGAAGGGTAATAGGAAGAAAAAAGGTATTTTGGACAAAAAGACAGAGGTACCTGTGCCAGATCCAACAAGTTATGATGCCATGCTCAATGCATACTACATCTCACATGGACCAGTACAGTTCCTCCAATTCAGAGGCTACAACTGGGCTGGCACCGCAGGCACAAGGAAAAAGAAAGGAAAGACTAAGAAGAAGAAGAAGAAGAAGAAATAACAATTAAAATAAAGACCAAAATGATTGTGATTGCATAATGGCATAATTTACTGCAGTGTATAAAGTCATTTTTCTTATTGTAAGTTGCAATGCATACACTGGAATGGGAAGTACAAAATCAACTTTCCATGTGCATGCATGTACATGTGTGTGTTTGACTTTTTTCCCCTTCCATCACTTTAAATTAAGGCCAAAGCCTTCAATATATGCTTTCACTTTGATATAGTAATCAAAATTGGATATTCACTCCTAAAAATTCCCTCCGCCTCTACCCAAGATTACAACCAGTTAACTGACCATTTACCAAAAGGATATATAATTATATCTAACCGGAAGCAGCACTGATCCAGCTTTGGCGGGACCACTTTTTAAAGTTAAGGTCCCTCCCATGCCCTTCACACATGTGGGTAAGCTGGTTGACCAATGACAGCAGACTGATGATCAACTCATCTTTGTGTATATATCAAGCTGGCAGTAGTTTTCACTTCAAGCCATAGGGAACAGTTGGAGGTCAGGGCAGGATGAGTGTGGTTTAAGCATGCAATTCAGTATAACACAAGGTTTCTTCACGATTTAGTTTCGTTATTATTATCTATGTTACTTTGGCAAATGTATAGTCTTGCTGAGTATTAATTATACTGAACTCATTTAGGAGACAACAGCTATCCAAGTATCCTATTGATCCTCTTTATGTAACAACCAGATCACATTGAAAAATGTAGAAATGATAGGCAGCACATGCAAGGAAGAAAGAAAGCTCAATGGAGAATGCTGATTGACAAAATGTGCAGTTTCTTGGCAGGCAGAAATTGGCATTAAGAAGACATGATCAGAATGAGAGAAATTTTATTCAGCTTGTGATTTTGATAAAATAATCATGACCAACCAGTCAAATCCATCAATTAATAATGCATTCACAATAATATTATAATTTGATAGCTGGAAAGAAAGTAGCTACACAAGTCCAGAAAATCAGAATGAAATGTTTCGACTCATTTGTTATGCAAGTGGTATATGGTTTAGGATTTATTCGATGAAGGCTAGAGCATCTTGTCGAAATTTCACGAGTAAAATTAATATACAATTCCAAGTTGATTATTGAGAAGGTTATTGTATTCATCATGTGGATGATGTGTGGATTAATCTGGATAGTATTATGCTTTAGGCATGTTGGAGAAGATTTGTACCATTGTGCAGATATCACTGCCAATACAATTATGCAAGTCCGTAACAAGGCTTAGTCACAAGTTATCATGGTGCAGAGGGAAGTACATGTATGACAGTCGGGAATATGGAAGGAGGTATATATGCATGGCACAATTCTTAGAGAAGAGCCTTGTTATATAATTATTTACACATTCTTATGGTCACACCTCAAGTTTCTGCATTGCTGATTGTGAAATTTCAATAGTCGAACATGTAAAATATGCAAAACATTTTGCAGTACTCAACAAAATGTCCAGTTCTTTTTTTACATCCATTCACACTTTGCTATCTCTGGATGCAGTTGGGTTTCTGCCAACATTATGGAATGCGCAACAAAACATTAAACTTTTAAGGATATAGTTTTAAACTATGGAGTAATTCTAGAATTATGAAACAGTACTTTATATGGTAGTCTTAACACTGAAGCCAGAGCCTGCATTAGATGCTTCTGAAAGACACCGCAAAAAAGACACTAACTGAAGGCAAGTGATTATTGCAATTTAAATATCATAACCACAGTTTGTTAGTGTTTAATTTATATCACCTTCACATGAACATAAGTCCACTTTAAAGATATATTATATTTTTTTAATTCAATCAGTAGTGTTTATACAGCTATATATGTCATCACAGTTGTTACAGCCATTCAAGACTTGATGCTGGAAAGTAGTTGCTCAAGGAGTTTTGAGGGGTAATTTCACTTCACATTCCAACCTGCAGTTCTAAATGATAAACATGTATGGCAAAACAAAAATTACCATCAGAAAGCACACTGCACTGGCTACATTAAATTAGGACCACCATAGCATGAAAGTGCAAAGATATGCACTTTAAATAAACCACATGTTTTACACTAATGTCCCTCCTGACTAAGTCACAGTCTAGCTCCACCTTGCCAAACATCAGGTGCACCCAAGTCACAGGACAATCTTGCCCATATGCCCATCTGCCATCTCTATATGAGCAGACTCTCCAGTGTAAGATTCCACTCTGTCCAGTTCATCACTGATGGTAGAGTGTTTGGCCCCACAGTCAGCTTGATCCCTGTCCACAGTACACAGTTCACTTCACCCCCAAAAAACAGTAGCACTGTGTGATCTTGCCTCACCAGAGAATTGGGCGATCGCAAAGCTTGCTACTTTGAAATTTTTCTTTGGGTAGTCCTTCTGCATGTGTCCCCAATCTTGGCAGTGGTAGCACAAGGTTCTTTTCTCACGATTCTAGTTGGTAGATATTTCCTGTCTTCTGTCCTTCATCTAGGGTCAATTTGTCTGGCCTCCTGTCTGGTACTTAGTCATGCTCTTCCTTCCTCTCTGCAAGTCTGGTTTCTTTTCCTTCATGTCTGGGGAGCTCCAGTCAGTTTCTCCTGGCATTAGACAATATGTAGAGAGAGTCCAGACTCTTGTCACAAACATAGTCATCAGCCAAGTCTGCTGCATGTCATGAATATAGATGGTACTGTCCTCTCACCCAGGTGTTACGGAGTGGGGTAAGGTGTTTAGTAGATGCTTGATCATGTAGATGTCATACATTTCTCCACCATCTCGCATCCATCAGTGGCTTGGATTAGAAGTTTACAGGCCAGCTCTGCTGCTGATTCTTTTGGCTTGATTTGAACCTGTCAACATTTCTACGGTATTCTTTCTTAGTCACCCCCATCCTTCTGAGAAGCATCTCCTTGACCTGACCATGTCACAGTCTCCATCCCACTCTCTAGACACCACCCAGGAGGCTTCTCTCACCACTCCTTTCTGGAGGGTGTTGTACCCACTTTCAAGCTTGGACCTCACTAGTGTTCATATGCTTAAAGCAGATAAGCATGTATTAAGTCATCGTCCCTCATTGGTGAGAAGCTCGGGAGTGTTGTATTGGCCTTTGCCAGTCCCCTCAGCAAAACCTATTCTGACCACCATCTCTTCTTTCTTCCCCCTCCCCCCCCTCTGTGCTCCTCCTCTTTGTTCTCTTTTCCTCAGGTCTCTGTTGGGAGAGAAATTGCTGTTCCAGTGCATTGCATTGCTGCTCCACTTCTCTATCATTTCTTCTTCGTTCTTTATGTTCCTCTTGATCTCTTCACATGAAGAAGTTCATCTGTTGAGTTTTGAGCTCCACTCAGAGTCCCAGTCATTTATTCCAACAGCTTTTATTCCAACAGATTGTAATCTTCGGTCTCAATCATCACCTCTGATGTTTGAAACGTCTCACCTAATTCCTCTAGCTCCCCTTTTTATGGAGTTGGATGGAAAACTAGGTATTAGAACACGTCACCCACTTTTAAATAATGCAGGGTTGCTTTAAAGTTGTGAGATTGTCAACATGCTTTAACTTTTTTCTTTGCTCGCCGCGCAATGACCATATTTCTAATCTCCCCTTTCTTCGAAATGTATACGTACACACACATGCACAGATAAATTCTGAATTCCTAGCGGTGATGGCAGCAAAGATGTCTTTAAACAGGGGAGGTGGCAGCTAAAGCTGTGCCACAAATTGCTGAGCTCAATTCCAAGTTGGTAGATTCAAAATATCGTTGGACCTCGATGATGACGAAGAACTGGACCCTCTTTAAGGTTCACAATATGTCATGAGGCATTCACATCACGTCAGATCACCTCGCTTCGAGCAGTTTGCCTGGTCACATCACTACAATTACGAAACTCCACCCATTAATAATGAGCTATCAATCTGTAAATGACTTGTCTTTAAGTTCCTGTTTATAAAACTACTAACAATATATTACTGCTCTTTGTTTTTGCAGCATTTCCATCATCACAGTAATAAACTGTTGCTTAATTAAAGATCCGTAGTAATTGACCTAAGAATTTCCATAGCCATGATCCTCAGAAGTTCATTCTGATTACCGGCACTCAAATACAGTTCACTTTTCTTAGTTAACCACACCTTGCACTACATAATGACCTTCACTGCTCTGCAGCAAAGATGGCAACCGACCGAGTCTTTTGCTTCACCGTTACAAACCGAGATCTTTCCACAGTTATCTTTTTCTCTAACGGAAACATGAATACTGCTGGTTGGTGTGTATATAGCCTCATGAAGGTTCTCAGTTTTTTCCAGAGTTGCTTTCGCAAAACTAGAGCTGCTCTCTGGAGACTCAACATTACTAAGCAGTTTGCACAGCAGTGTAGTGCATGCGCATGTGTACACATAGCAGAAATTCCGCCATAGTTGGCCACTGTCACTGAACCATAACACCAAGCATTACATCACAGAGCATTCAAGGTTTCTTCGTGCAAGCCTACAATCCAGAGGCAGTCCTGTAGACGACATAGAAATGATGAGTGGCTGACAGGTGTTAGTCATGGGTACATTAAAGTAGGTCGCACGCCCATTAGAGAAGTCTGGGTGGAAAATATCTCCCAGCCTGTCAGAGAATCTCCTCACACTGTTCTCGGCTTGTTATTGTTATCTTGCGCAGTATGGCTTGGCACAATATGTGCCTAAGGGTGGTCATGTCTATCAGGCCCATGGCCCATCTTAGAAGTGACTGCAATTGAGGATTGATAACTGACCACGATTGCAGAGCATCAGAGATTGAGATCGAAATGAAGGGATGCCCAGCCATATCCTGATTGCTATGATTCTATCTGAGGAATAGCAAGTCCTAGGCTCAGTATCGTTGGTGCCTTCAACTGCTGGTATAGTTACTGCTAGATGATCTAGCCTTCATCATGAACTCATCCTGGCTCTACCTGTGAGTGGCTAGCAATCTAGTAGGTTATTGAAGCTTGTTTTGTCTAAATATGCCGAACTCGGTGTTTAATCCTCAAAGTCAGCCATCACCATACATACCTAAAGGCCTGTCCACACTGCACTGTGCATTAATGCATGCTGGGTCCTATATAGGAATAAAACTATCAAGTCAATGCACATTCGTCCCGTCCACACTAGCACTGAAATAAACCGTACAAAGCCCCCCAAAATAAGCCTACCAACATTAAAGAAACCAATTGACTTGGGATAATTTAGCACTATATTCAACATTCCTTATCAGCAATTTGACTTTTAACTACTCGAAAAAATGGCCTTGAATGTGGTACAAGATATGTGTGTGGTATGTTCTAAGGATGAACAATGCTCGGAGGAAGGCTCAAGTTGGATTGGATGTGAAGGTTCTTGTGGGGGGTGGTTTCACCAAAGATGTGTTGGCATGTCTGAGGGGGATATTAAGAGTAGGTGAGAAAAAATGAGTTTGTAGTCAATGTTTTGGGTGTTTGGATGGAGCAAGTGTGGGGAAGGAAGAAGTTCATGTTGAAGATAAAGGAAAAGAAATGCTAGGTGTGAAGTGTGTAGATAAGAAGAACTGGAAGAGGCACGAGAAAGAGCAATGAATAGCGTAGTAAGATGTTTCAGTGATAAGGTTATGTTACGGAAGCAGGATTTAATAGAGAAAAGTATTTATCATGTAGCTATCTACTCCACTCATAGAGAATAGTACAAATAGAACTACTGTGATATTTTACCATATCGCGTACTTGTTATTACCTATACGATATGCGCATGCTCAGTAAAGGTTTGCGCATCCTCAGTCCCATGATAAATACATTATTAAATTGATAGGGTGAAATATCACTCGTCTGATTGGCCGGTATTTTCACTCGTGCCTGCGGCACTCGTGGAAATACTAGCCACAGACTCGTGATATTTCCCCGTATCAATGTAATAATGTATATATATCGGGACGAGAGAGATGGTGGTGGATTAGTAGATACTAATGTCACCTACACTGTAACATGTATTGACGATGGATGTGTTAAAGTAGTTGGAACATAGAGAGAGTGGTAATGTGTAGATTAATATGAAATTGATGGAAACTCATCAAATGGGTGATGTGCTGGCTACTAATGTTCTGTGGAAGAATTGGAAAAGCAAGTAGAGCATAAACAGAGAAGAATCGAAGTTTTGGAGAGGAAGTTACAACAGAGGTTAATAAAGGTTAATAAGGTGCTAAAGAAACAATGGTAGGGGCTCTCATACAGACCCAGATAAATATGGGGGGAGTTGGGAGGACAAGGATGCGATATGGAGCAGATGGCCTACTCACTGGCAACACATTTTTACTCACTGGCAACACATTTATACTCACTGGCAACACATTTGTATTCACTGGCAACACATTTATAATCAGTGTCTGAAGCAGAAGGGAACAGCAAGCAGGTCACCCAACCATCATTGAGTGTGCCTATGACAAAAAAGTCACAAGGAAAAAAAATTCAGGGTGCCACCAACGAGCTGGTGGGGAGGCCATTTGAAAGAATGGTACAAGAGATGGAGAGGGCCATGGAGGAATGTAGGTGTCAACATAGTGCAGGAGGTGGACTGTCAGAACAGGAATCACCAGGTGAAGGGGTGCCAGTGGATCAAACGATGGGGGAAGCGATAAGGGGATTAATCGAAATGGAGAAGAGAGGAGGAAGGATCGACAACGAGGGAGAGAAGTGGCAGGGGTAATCCAGGCACCCAGAAAGAGAGTGGAGTGAAGAGCCAGGAGCCTCAACCAGGTGGAAACGGAGACAAGTTATCATAGGAAAGTATCAGCAGGAAAAGGAGGATCAACCAGTGGGAGCAGTGGAGGTGATCGACTTAGTACTAGGAAAGATGGGTTGGAGGACTGCTTGAGCAACGTAATGCTACAGGTTCAAAGTCTCCTAGCACAGTATCGGAACAGGAGGATTGAAAAACAAAGTACTCTCCTACCAGGTAGCTTAGGTTGCCTTAGGGGGGATTCCACTCTGGAGCTGGCAGGAACAATTTTGCAGCAGGGAGGGTACCTGGATACGGGTACAATAGGATAGGAGGCAAGTGTGCAAGTGAGGGCGTAGGGTTGCTGGTTAAGAAAAGCATCAGGTCTAGGCTGCCACTGAGGATGGAAGGAATTGTGTGGGTGGAATTGAAAGCAAAGGAGAGCAATAATGTGATTGTAGGTGTGGTGTGTGTTAATCCGGAATGGGTGAAGGGTCAAGAATCAGAAGAGTTGTTTGAGGTAATGAAAGCTAAAGTGGCAGAACATCAGGAAGCAGGCTGTGAGGTAATTGTGATAGGTGGTTTTAATGCCCACATAGGATTAGGGTAGAGCAGTCGTCTAACAGGAATGGAAGAGGTTGTTGATCTGGTTGGGGTGTGCAATTTGCATATCAGGAATAAGGTATCAACAGTGTAGTGAAAGGTGGATGTGGGAGATGGGAGAAAGGAGGTCAATGATTGTATCTTGCTGTCAAAGGGGTTAGTTATAGATTAAGGACAGTGGAGAAATTAATCTAGGGTCAGATCATAATTTCATATGGTGTGTCCTGAGAATAGGTAGATTGGAGGAAAAAGCAAGTACTCCATGGTTTAAATGGAAGGTGGATCGTACTATGGATTGGCAAGGATATCAACATAATTATGGTGAGCGAGAGTTTCAGAGGTTGGGAGGAATATGTGGCAGTGCCAGGGATGGGAAAGGACAAAGAGGGTGAACAACAAATTTGGGCGGCTGAGTTGGGTATAGGAAGGAAAAAATTAACCGACAGATCTAAGAGATGGTGGTCTCGTGATATTGAAGTAGCCATCCAAGCACAACAAGTGTCCTGTAGGAAGCTTAGAAAGTCTAGGGGTAACAATGTAGGTGAAGAAGGATTATTACGGCAATGGGAGGAGTGCAAAAGTGCAAGAAGATGTGTGAAGAGGTTGATTAGATTGGAAAAGAAGAGACTGAGGAAGGCTATAATAAAGAGCAAGGAGGAACTAGGTAAGAGTTATTTTGGACGGACTTGAAGGGAAAGTAGAAATGTCAAGTTCGGAGAGTGAGAGAGGAAAATGGGATTGTGGTGGAGAAGAGGAAGGATATACTGGAGGTACTGGCCAAGCATTGGGAAGGATTAGGGAGTGTGTCCAGGTCAAGGAAGGATGTTCCAATTGATAACCTAGAGTCTAAAGCTAAAGAAATTAACTGGACGGTGCAGCGGGTTGGATTCCAGATTAATAATATTGTGAAGGGGTTGAAAATGGGCAAGGCTCCTGGTCCTAATGATAATGAACAAGATGTTGAAGCATGGTGGGAATAGGATGGTGGAAGCGTTATGTTCTCTAGTTAATATGGTGATGGAGTGTAAGTTTTCGCCAGATGATTGGAGACAGAGTTATTTTGTGCCACTCTTTAAAGCTGGAGATGGGGAGGTGGCTAGTAATTACAGAGGGATAGTTCTGGGGAGTTGTGTGATAAAAGTGATGGCAAGAATGCTGGCAGGTAGGCTCAGTAGGTTTGCAGAGAAGTATATACTAACAGAGGGTCAGGGTGGATTTAGGCCAGGGAGAGGATGTGCTGACCAGTTCCTAATGTTAAGGTGTGCATGTGTATGACATAATCAGGTCACAGGAGCGGCAGATATTTCTGGCATTTCTGGATGTAAGCAAGGCATATGATACTATGTGGAGAGAAAGATTGTGTGATGAAGTTGAGAGGGTACGGAGTTTGGGAAGAATTTGTCAATGTGTGCAAATGCTTGTATGAAGGAATTCAGTCAAGTGGGTTGTTAGGTGGAGAGGAGTCCAGGTGGTTTGAAGTGGAGGCAGGACTGAGACAGGGTTGTCCTTTGTCACCAGTTCTCTATAGTGTGTATGTCATGGGATTGTTGAAGGATTTGGAGGAGAAAAGGTTAGGGATTGAAGTGGAAAGAACATGGTGTGGTGGGTTGTTGTATACAGATAATATTGTACTGTTAGCGAGAGATCAGGTGGAGTTACAAGTGATGTTGGATGTGGTGGGGGAGTATGCAATGAAATGGAGATTTAGGTTTAAGTAAGAAGAGCAGGTCAATGACAGTTGGTGGAAAGTGTAGTGGCGGAGAGTGGAAGATTAATGAGGAGAGAATGGAGAATTTGGAAGCCTTCAAATACTGACTAGGTGTGTGATTTGACAGGGGGATGAGAGGAAATGTTCACTTGGAGAAGATGAAGGAAAAGGCAGAGAAATGGAGGGCAAGAATTGGTTAGGTAAACAGAGAAATGGAGACGGACAGAGGTAAACTAATATGAGAGTTGCTAGCTAGGCCATGTCTAGAACATGCATCTGAAGTATGGTGGACAGGAGGGAAGATAGCCTGCAAGGATTTGGAAAGAATTTAAGAGAGCATTGGGAGGAAACTGGTTGGAGGGAGCAATACAGTTGCAGGGGTGGCAGTAAGAGGGGACCTGGCCTGGAGGAGGCTGGAGCAGAAGGGAAGAAAAGAAAGTGTTATTTGGATGGAGGTTGCAGATAATGAGTTAAGATAGGCTAGTGAAAAAAGTTGTGGCACTGATAAGTGAGGGGGTAGTAAACCATTTTTCTGGAGAGAAAAAACCTTCCCCCCCCCCCTTGTCTACAGGTCCAGATATGCTGTGTTTAAAATCTGGAAGCACTATTCTAAAGTTATGGAGAGTTTCATATGCATTTTGCTATTATTTCAGGAAGAAGTAGCCCAAGATCCAAGCTGAAATCATCCCCGTTCACTCGGGTGTGGAAACTTCGACCGTCGGCAACCGCTCACCCTACAGAGATTCGACCGTCTATATCTTGGCAACCGCTCACCCTACAGAGATTATGAAATATGGCATGTTAACAGCGCAACCGCCAAGTAAAATTTGAGTAGCCGAGTGTCCAAGATGTCCGTCTCAAGGTTTTGCAAGAGGAAGTTTGCCTCTACTCACCGTCCGAAGAGGCGGAAGGTCTTCATGAAGAAAGCTCCAGAGGTTGCTACAGCTTCTAAGATACTCCCTTCACCTTCGCCTGCCGTTACTATACTTAAGGAAAGAAGCTCGCTCGCTGCTTCATGATCTTCCACCATCGCTCGATCTTCTTCAGCTACTGCGTCGACTTCTTCCTTCTTCTCTCCTTCCTCAGACCAGCATGACAACCAGGAGAACTACCACCTGGTGAAGATGAGCTCTCTCCAGAGAGCTGTTGGCATTTTTTCATGCTGTGGCTCTCCTCTGACAGTGACAGAGGACAGACGGTGCAGGAGGGGGTTAGTGTCCAGGGTTGCCATCTGTTGCATGGTGTGTGGCAAGCAGTGCTTTCTGACTGACTCCTATCGTGCAGAGGACCAGACTGTCAACACAGAGTCTTATCCTAGCCATGAGGACCATTGGTAAGGGAAGGGTGAGCCTGGATACCGTCACTGCCATGATGGGCATGCTTCCCCCTGCCTTCCTACTCTTCTCCAGCACTCCTCCGGAAGGATTCCGCTCCGGATGAAATTGTGGACATTCGTGTGACTTGTGATGGCACTTGGTCTAGGCGAGGTCACCAAGCAAAATACGGCATTGTTGTTGTTACCTCGTGATAATGGGCTTGTGTTAGACACTGAGGTGCTCAGCAAGTTTTGCTACGAGTGCCATGTAAAGAAAAACATGGACACCACATCTGATGAGTTCCTTGATTGGTGGGAGGAACACCAGGGTGATTGCGGCCAGAACTACTATGGGTCATCAGGGGTATGGAGGCAGAGGGAGCAAGGCGGATGTGGCAGCGGTCTATAGAAAAGTATAAGCTCCGGTACATGGAGGTAGTTACTGATGGTGATTGCAAGACCTTTGCTGAACTGACAAAGTGGAAGCCATATGGTGAGGGCAACCCTGTTGTGAAACATGAATGTGTTGGTCACGTACAGAAACGTATGACCAACAGGATAGAGGCCCTCAAGAAGACAAAACCCAAGGATGGGAGCTGATCAAGATCGGTGGGAAAGGGCGAGTGACGAAGGAAGTTGTTGCCTGCTTCCAAAAGTACTTCGGCAAGTCTATCCGTGGGCACAAAGGTGACCCAGAGGGGATGAAAGATACCATCATGGCTATATATTACCACTCGCTGGAAACACCCCAGCACCATCTCTACCCAAGAGGGACTCGCTCTGGTGTAAACACCAGCATGCATTGGCGAAGGGTGAGGAGCCTCCGCAACCACACACCACCATACCCAATAAAGCCGCCCCGTTATTTCTTGATGTTATCCGGAAGCTTTCAGACCCAGCACTGATTGTGCGTCGTCTCTTAGGGGCAGGCCAGAACCGGAATGAGAACTTCAACAGCCTTATATGGAACAGATGCCCCAAGACTGAGTTTTGTTCTAGTACTGTGGTCAGCATTGCTGTGGACTTGGCCTTCAATTCCGGGAAGGTGTCACTGTGATCTCGTCTTGGTTTGAGCTGCGGATCACTCACCTCCAACTTCTTTCAGTCTCAGGATGACAATCGTGTCGGGCTCGCTGAATGGAAGAGCAGCGACGTAGTGAAGAGGAGGCAGGCCATGAGGCTGGACAGGGTTGCACTGGAGGAGCGCTTGGTGGAGGAGGAGGGTGTGCCATACGAGGCTGGGGGATGAGGGGGAGGTATGACCACGTGCCTGGCGTGTTTTTGCCTCTTTTTGGTTTACCGGCTTTTTTCAAAGCCACAGCATTCACAAATGATTTCGCTTCTGTGTATGTTGTCTATGGTTTAGGTCACCTTTTCTTTTATACTCTTGCTATAGGTCATGGCGGGATGACCTGTAGGTCTAAGAAGGTGGAGCTCCATTTTTAGTGTAACTTACTCAAGAGTATCAGGGAAGAGATTTGAGCAGAAAAACCATACTTTTGTGGCAAAGAGAGTTTTCTGATATAACCCCAACGTTGACTGATTTTCTGAAAAGTGTATTTTTGGTTTACTTCTTGTTCTTGTGCAAAATATATCACGGTAAATGTATACCAACTTTTTAAATACCATTTTTTAAAGCTCTTTCTATGCTCTATACAATGAGCGGATTATATTTTTGGGGGGAGGTACCAGTCAAAAGTTATACACATCAATGTTTAACATCGATTTTGTATATACTATTTTTTGATTTTTCGGTAATATGAGGTCATTGACCTCCCACTTCACTTCTAAGTAGTATTGTGGCATACTATTCCGCTCATTGTATATATACCTCTGTGGTAATGCAAGACCACCTGTGAATGAGAAGTGGTTGTGATGACACAACTTTTTTTTTTTACATTGCCATTCAAGTTGAGGCATGTATATACTTGTGACCACTGTACAAACGTAACCATTTATTGTTAGTCTTCAAAAATGCATCATTGCTATCTTCTGGTCCAAAAATTATCTGCGAAGGACCATAAGTTATGAAGGATACAAATTTCATTTTGAAAATTCACCAAAATGGTTTACTTCTCCCTTAATTAAGTGATTGTCCAGGTTGGTGGGCAGAGTTTTGTGAGCTGAAAAGGAAGTTTGGTGGGGAAGGAGCATTGGAGATAGTAGGCTCAAGTGCGACATGGAGGAATTGTGTAAGGGATGTTCATAAGGAAGAGTGGTGGGAAGAAGTTAGGAGCCTCAAGTGGTATAAGTTAGTTAAAGTAGAGTTGGACAAGAAAGATAACATAAAGAGGATTCGGTAACACTGAGGAAGTGAGACTGAGATTTCGGTTAAGGACAGCATTAGCGGGACTCTTGGGTGACGAGGTGAAGTGTGGTATGTGCCAGGATGGTAGATGTGACCTATGTGATGAAGATGTTGTTAGAATGGAGAAATGAGGCCTAATGTTGGGTAGATCAGTAGCAGGGGTGAAGGAAGAGGTGTTAGATGTAATGTAAGTTAGACAGAATTGTAATAGTAAATGTGCTCAAATGATGGGAGAAGAGTTAATGTTTGGCACCTAGGATCCTGTCTTTGGCACCTCCCCCCATCGTCGTCCCCAAACAAGCTCCTTGCAATTCACAATACTCTTTGTAATTCACTACACTCTTTTTGCAAAGGAAGCATAATGTATTGAGGGGGGGCTATAATCCTCAAACTAGCTATATAGTAAATTTTATTCAATTAATAAATGACAGTATATATATATAAAGCTCCAAGTTAAAAGTACCAAGTAGTTCCTTCTTCTTTCACAAATTCATTAGCACTGGAATATATCTATTTTGTCTGTTAAATCTTTATGAATAATTATGCATCATCATCATAATATTTAGCTGAGGCTGACTCATGATCAACCACAGGTACCTAGTTATTTAATCTCCGTAAGTAGAAAAAGTTCTTTCAGTCCCAAGATATATACTACTACACAAAAAATTAGTCAAAAGCTTCATGAAGTTCACCGCCAATCGTAGCGAGGTAATTTACAACAAACTGTTCAGTTGCTGTAAAAAAATCAAGAAAGCAAAAAAAAGTATCAAGAAAACCGTGAGCCTTCATGGCATACTCACCAACACTTGTCAACAATTTCCAGTTAATTTTTTTTAATGGCCTTGTTGGACAAAGTCACTTTAATGTTGAAGCACCAGGTGCCTGAAATGTTTTAAATAAGCTGATTGTTTGGGTGAAAATTGAATTAATCAATTTTGTCCAAGACCAAATCTAAAGCATAAACTGACAATTTTTAAGGCCTGAACATGTGTGTTAGATAAATATATAGCAGCAGGTTCTTCTTGCTACACCACTAATATATATGTCTAGAGCATGCGTTCCCACATGAATTCCATTAAGGACATTCATGTTTCCAACACTCTTAGCATACTGAGAAAAGTTCGTTTTTCATTAGAAGATATTTTAGAAATGAAGACTATAAAAAAAACATATTTTTGCCTAATTTCTTGTTCCTTCTTTACCGACTCTTAAAGCCAAGTACGAGTAGGTTGATCAAGCAATTCAATTTTTTAAACGGTGTCATGATGAGCATTACTATATAAGATTATGCTGCTCAAAACATTCACATGCCTACCTCTAATTTTTGAATCCAGTATCAATGAAGGCTGGATCAGTGCACAATTGTCAGAATTTTTTCCATGAGATTTTCCTCGAGAGATTGACTCCGTCTAAGAAATAACATTAAAGTGCAAGAGCAAAGTAGTAGTGTGCCACAGTGTACAGTGCACCTGTCAGGCTCTGTTCACATTCTCTTAGTTGATGGAACAAAGCTCAAAAAATTTTTTTCTCATTGCTCAGACATTGCAATAAAGACTATGGCACTCCATGTGCTTAGTCACATGGGTTATTGGACAGGAATGCTGTTGTGATCTGTGCCAGTACACATTTTTACATGTACCTGTAGTAGTAGTGTGTAAATCTCTGGGGGGGGGGGGGGGGGCAAATGAATGGATGCCAAAACCTAGGGGGAGAAAGAAAGGTGCGTGGGATACTCCCCTGGTTCCTCTAGGCTTTCGAGTAGCTATGACTTTTCCCAGGGTTGCAGTAAGAGGGGACCTGGGCTAAAAAGAAAGTGTTATTTAGATGGAGGTGGCAGAGTGAAGATTCTCCCCAGTACGATCCTTTCCAGCATGTAAGACATAAAAAATAAAAAAAGTGCCCGCCTTTCCAGTTGCGCAGTACAGCCACCTGGTCAATTCATTGCGTAAATCACTGGTAAGGTTGTACGTGAAAGTAGGTATTTGGGTTAGGCAGTTCAACATAAATGTCCAAATTTTGTTTTGTTCATAACTTTTGTAATATTGTGAATTGAATAAAATCAATGTTGTTTTTGAAAATCTCACGAAAAGAACTATAAGATAGCAATTTTTCAGATTCTTGTAGGAAGAAATAAAATTGGACCAATTAGAATGCGGCTCTACCCATCGTTACTATGGTTATTTTGATTATCACGTGACTAGTTCTATTGCGAAGTTGAAAAATTTGCGAGTTGGAGAAGACGCTGATTTTGTAGCAGAGTGTACCACCGTTTTGTCAGGAGATTCCAATATGGCAGAGAGACCTTGGTCTAAGCGAAGAAAGATGAAGGCTAGAGCTTCCAAGTTAGTGATTTCAAGGCAAATTAAGAGCAGTATTATTACTAGCGAACGGAGCAGTTAAGTTGAAGATGGGGCGAGTCTGTCCTCGACTGTTTCACTCTCTTTGGGAGCTATGCTGGGTTAGCTGGCCTCGACAGTAGCTAAGAGAGGCCATTGCCACAGAGATCGTTGGCCTCAACAGTAGCTAAGACTACACTTACTGCCAGAGATTTCCTTGCTGGTATCCTCCTCAGAGAAAATTCTCATCCTCCTCACTCTCATAATCTGACTCACCTCCTATACCTGGATCTTCTACTATTAGCTGAGCTGAAGATTCAATAGCCATTGGACCAACCTCAGTAACATCAGATTCAAGCTGTGTCTGGCTGGAATCTGGAGAAGCAAGGCTGGGTTGGTCAAGAAGCGAAACATCAGAGATTAGAAGACCAACAGAACTAAGCTGTGGAACCTCAGGGAGTCCAGGAGTTGTAAGAAGAGCAGTAGGACTAAACTGCACTGAAAATAACAACAACAAAACAAAACATATATATATATACTCTATTAGACCAGAGTAGTTGTCATAGAAAGTACGACGAAAAGGCCCTAATTGCGAAGAACATATTGGTGAAGGATGGTGGGAGCCGGAAGGTGAGGGACACCGTGTTTGCTGGCCAGCCACAGTCAATGATCACTACCAGGGGAGAAGCCAAGGGTTTGAGAACAGTCCTTGCAGAGAGGTCAATCAATGTCGATGGATTCAGGGCGGATGATATGCGGACTATTCTTTCTAATCACCATGACTTCTTGGAGGAGAAGACACAAGTGGAACACTATGCTATCAGTAGAGGATTCAAGTGCTATTTCTTGCCCAAGTTCCATTGCGAGCTAAATCCAATCGAGCGTGTTTGGGGGCAATCAAAACGATTTTGCAGAGCACACACAAATTTCACTCTAATGAAGCTCCGTGAAATTCTCTCTCCGGCTTTGGACTCAGTATCGGTGGAACTGATTAGAAAATATTTTTGAAAGGCAAGAGATTATGAGCAAGCTTACTTAGAAGGAAAGAAGGCAGGGAAGGAGGTGGAGGGAGCTGTAAAGAAATACAAATCACATAGACGTATTATTGGATAAAATACATAATTACTTGTTCTTAAAAAAATTATAACTTTCTTAATAATAAATTTTTAAAAAATCCACAACAGCCATTTTGTAGAGCTCTCTTTTGTGCATTTTTTGACTATTGTATTGAGTGCACACCTTATGGCATTGTTGGCTGAATTCTGTTTTAGTCTTGACTTGCAAGAATCCATAATAACATTCACACACTTCATATGGTTTGGTATATAAAAATTCTGCAACAGGGAAAGGGATGCCACTAGTAGATGCTAAATCGATGGTAAAAGTGGGTAAGGTTCAATGTTTGGTTGCAGAGTAAAGTCTACATTTAGAACATCAAAGCCCTTCGCGCAATCTATTTTTCGCGAGTTTGTGGTTAAAGGTATGCATTTCTGGGTGGGGCTATAATGTTGCCAGGGTCTTGTATTTGAACCAGTTGGAAGAAAAGAAGCTATATAATGAAGTAAGTTTTAAGTTATTCTAAGAACAGTAAAGGTCTAGTTTTGGACATTTATGCTGAACTGCACTATAGCAGCAGGTTCTTCTTGCTACACCACTAATATATATGTCTAGAGCATGCGTTCCCACATGAATTCCATTAAGGACATTCATGTTTCCAACACTCTTAGCATACTGAGAAAAGTTCGTTTTTCATTAGAAGATATTTTAGAAATGAAGACTATAAAAAAAACATATTTTTGCCTAATTTCTTGTTCCTTCTTTACCGACTCTTAAAGCCAAGTACGAGTAGGTTGATCAAGCAATTCAATTTTTTAAACGGTGTCATGATGAGCATTACTATATAAGATTATGCTGCTCAAAACATTCACATGCCTACCTCTAATTTTTGAATCCAGTATCAATGAAGGCTGGATCAGTGCACAATTGTCAGAATTTTTTCCATGAGATTTTCCTCGAGAGATTGACTCCGTCTAAGAAATAACATTAAAGTGCAAGAGCAAAGTAGTAGTGTGCCACAGTGTACAGTGCACCTGTCAGGCTCTGTTCACATTCTCTTAGTTGATGGAACAAAGCTCAAAATTTTTTTTTCTCATTGCTCAGACATTGCAATAAAGACTATGGCACTCCATGTGCTTAGTCACATGGGTTATTGGACAGGAATGCTGTTGTGATCTGTGCCAGTACACATTTTTACATGTACCTGTAGTAGTAGTGTGTAAATCTCTGGGGGGGGGGGGGGCAAATGAATGGATGCCAAAACCTAGGGGGAGAAAGAAAGGTGCGTGGGATACTCCCCTGGTTCCTCTAGGCTTTCGAGTAGCTATGACTTTTCCCAGGGTTGCAGTAAGAGGGGACCTGGGCTAAAAAGAAAGTGTTATTTAGATGGAGGTGGCAGAGTGAAGATTCTCCCCAGTACGATCCTTTCCAGCATGTAAGACATAAAAAATAAAAAAAGTGCCCGCCTTTCCAGTTGCGCAGTACAGCCACCTGGTCAATTCATTGCGTAAATCACTGGTAAGGTTGTACGTGAAAGTAGGTATTTGGGTTAGGCAATCACATCGCCAACCATCCGACTGTAGACTGGTAAGAACCTCTTCCAAACATGAAGTGGAATGAAATGGTAATGCACTGTATAAAAATAGCTTCTTCTGATAGAAGTCTTCACTTGCTCAAACTTGAAACTCAACCCACAGACACATTACCAACACTTTTGGGTCAATTAAAAAAATATATATACATGTTTAGCACTCTTCTCCCCCCCTCCCCCCCCCCCCCCCCCCCCCCCATAAGTGATTGTCCAAGTTGGTGGGCAGTTTTGTGAGCTGAAAAGGAAGTTTGATGGGTAAGGAACTTTAGAGATAGAAGGATCAAGTGCGACGTGGAGCCCAAGGGATGTTCGAAGAGTGGCGGCCTCAAGTGGTTAGTTAAAGAATAGTTTGGACAAGAAAGACATGCAAGAAGATTCAGTAACACGGGAAGTGAGGCTGAGATTTAGGTTAAGGACAGCATCAGCGGACTCTTGTGTGACAAGTTGACCGGTCAGGATGGTAGATATGAGCTATGTGATGAATGTGTTGTGGAAGATGTTGTGCAATTCTTGTTGAACTGTGGGGAGTTTGTGTTGATGGAAATTAATGTTTGGCACCTCCCTCATAGACACCCCCAAACAAACTCTTATAATTCACAATACTCTAAGGCCAGTATGGCCCATTTTTTCAAAAAAAATTCTCACCTCTTTCAAGGGCCGAACTCCTGAACTACACCCCCTATGCCAGTGATTTCATGCTCAAAAGATAGATCTCTCTTGTGCTTCAAAAAAACACATTAAAAAATTGAGGACAGGGTCTGTATACAGTGCGTGACATGCAGAAAAGCTGGGAAAAGTGAGAAAAATCAACCTTAAAACCCTTGGTAATATTGCTTAGACACTAACGAGTGATTTAAGTTAAATAGTGCTTGTAAGTGCTGTACAATTGGCTGCGTGCTATATAGCGCTTTTAATTGCCACTATGGACAGTTGTGAATAAACTTATAACTTGGAAGTGCTTATATATAGCTACTACTTAATAACTCTATTAAATCATAGAGCAAAGATAGAAGCTATAAAATGATATATAATTAAGTAGGTACACACTAATTTTTCTTAGAGATATCCTTTTTTGAAATTCAAAAAGGCTCTTTTTTTTTGGAAATCGCTGTTGAAGTTGGACTATATACTTTCAAGGGGAGACGATGGTATTTTTTAATATTTTTTTTAAAACTTGTGATTACAACTTTAGAGCTCCGTAGATTCTGCAACCTTCATGGTATAGACTTGATATATAGCTCAAAAGATAGGTCTCTCTTTTGATACTAAAATATGTTTCATAGGTATATATAACTATAGGCAGGTTATATACTAGACCCTAAAGTGGAGGGACCTCAAAAACCTGCATCCCAAAGTCCCCATCCAGAATAACACCAGATTGCTAAGTGCAAAAAAAATTGTTGGTACGAGTGGGTAGAGGAAGCCCTAGAGCATGCAATGACCTTTTTCATTAGGCGTAAAAAAATTATTACCTGGTCAAGCGCGGGTGGAAAATTGAGGGCGTTGCAAAAAAAAATTGTGCAAGTCATGGTGCTCCATTAATGTCACGAAAAATTCCTGGTCTAAACATATCAACTCCATAAGGCAAGGAAAATCCTTGGGCTACTGTATAGGAGATTCTATGGAAATATGAATTTCCGTAATTTACTAAATTTATACAGCCTACATGTGTGGCGGCCACCTTTAGAATATACTGCTCCAGTCTGGGATCCACATCTCACAAGCCATTACAGTTATGAACTACCAAACCTCAAGTACAGCAGGTGTTTTTTTGAAACAAAGCACATTATACATCATTCATGGACATTTCTATCATCCACCTGTACATAAAGCAAGTAGACATCATGCAGATTCATCACACTTATTGCACCAAGAGCATACAAATGCCTTACTTCCTCTTGTTCCAGACTCGATCCACATGTGGAATAACCTGCCCTATGAAGCACATTCAGCTCCTTCCACCAACACTTTCAAACGTTTCATTGCTCCTTTATTCATGTAGCATTATATATACACACACACTAGTATTAGCTTATGGCTATTTGTGAATCTTATTATTTATTTTAAAAAAGGGAAAAAAAAGAATGTAGTGTTTCCACAGTCACACGGACCCTGTATTGAGGAAAACGCCTCTACTCATTTCTGTGGTGAAATTGTCAATGTACCACAGCTGCAGTTTTACAATGACCCACTTAAGGGGGTCGGATGGGCAAAAAAAGTATTTGAATGAAAAATAATTTTTTTCCCAGTTATATTATTGTCATAGCATTGGAATACTTTTTGCAGTGCTGAAATGGCTCTTATTTTGCACACACACACCAATACAGCGAGTTATCGGGGATCCCTTCCTGATTTTAAAGGGTTATTTTAATTTTTACCCCATAATTTGTTGTGATTACCTCCAACTTTGGAGCTCTATATGCTTTATTGTATGAACTTGCTAAATAGCTTAAAAGATAGATCTCTCTGTCTGCTCTTATGTGATATTAAACATATTATCATAGGTATATGTATGCTAATTATATACAGTTAACATCAGGCCCTAAAAAACTATGGGTTAGGTGGCTAGGTAAGGGTATTTCCAGAGTGGTTAAGACTTGAAGTGCTATAAATTGAACCAAGGTTAGCTAAACCTGTACTCTTCAATTAGAGTGGGTTTATTAAGCTGGACTAGCTGCTAATGACTTGCCATGGCATGCTTTAGAAAAATTATCGTGTCGACCCCTTACCATATAAATTGTAAGGCCACTACAAACCTAAAGAGAAGGCGAGTTATTCATGTTACAAGGGTGTTCATGTTACAAGGGTGTAGTTAAGGGATTGGGGGGGGGGGGGGGGGGGGGCGGGCTAACCACCTTCCCCTCAGAATTAATAAGCTGTTACTGAGTCCGTGCAATGAGGCTAGTATTGTTAGCAAGTCTCAGATGAAAAGACCATTGGTGGAGTAGGACGCTTGACAGACACCCTGATTAATCCTCTCCAAAACTACATGGCGATGCAACCAGGAAGAGTGTTGGGGATCTGGATAGAATGATCAAGTCTGTACTCCACTTGAATTCCACTGACGAGAGACGCGGTCACCACCTTTGCTCAACTGGAGAGGCCTCTTGGTGCAAATACCAAGTGGCTCAGGCACTGCATGAAGACTATCATCACAAGCACACACACATTCCAGAAGCCATTGTTAAGCTTTTGAAACCGATTTATGCCCGCCTGGGAAGTAGGGCACTTCTTGAGATGTTGCTAGGATGAAGAAGGCAAGATACAGGGCAACGGAGCGAACCAAAACTTTGAGAAGGGCCAGGTGGGTGATGAAAGGGTTTGAGGATCAGCAGCAGAGGAGTGTTATGTATGCTGCTGGTGCTTTGACACTGCTACCCCATGCCCTAGCAATCAGCCAGGACCTAGCAACCAGTCAGGACCTAGCAGGGGAACTGGCAAGCGACCCATGAACCGCGAGCCAGGATTGGAAGAGGAGAAAAAAACAGTTTAGTTACTCTTGTATGTGTTGTGTTCTGGTATATAGTGCCATAGTTTGTTGGTATGTGTCATTTTGGATGATTTTTGTCGGTATATTCCTCCCTTTTCAAACGTTTAGTTCAATGATTGAACTGCCTTTCTTATAATGCCTATTCCCGAATAGGGATTTTTTGGCCTTAGGACGGATCTCCCCTGCTTTATACTTGGAGTAAAGAGGAAATATTATATATATTCTGGTTCCTCTCAATGAGATCTACGTAATGACATTCTTAGTTTTTCAGTTTAAGCAAGTATATTTGAATTGGCTTTAGAATAGTACAGAAAATATTTTTCATGACTAAAAAAATCATTAAAAATCATCCAACACATATTTTCACAAAAACTCCATGTAGTTGCATTCTTTGTACTTGCTAATTTCCTTGTAGTAAGTTGTGAAACCCTAATGTAAACACTACTCCAAATATGGCTGTCCTGGCCAAACCACAAAAGGTCACTTAAGTCTGGATCAGTTGGAGCTGGGTGGCTGTCACAGTACCAGAAGGTAGTTCAGTGTATAGGTACACATCATACAAAATTTCAAACAAAAATTCCAAAGAGAGGAGTTATATATTTTTTTGTTTTTTTGCCCATCCGACCCCCTTAAGGGGGTGCTAGGGGTACTTAAAAATACAACTGATCATAACTTTTTTGTTTCTACTCCTATGAACATAATTTTGCTATCAAAAGATAGCCCACTTGTCATGCTTTCATATCATATACTTCCTTTTTGTCCTCCTTCAAAGTAACTCAAAGAAGCAAGCACCATTGAAGAAGATGCCGCCCACTCCCCACCCTTACTATATAGTATTTTGTATTGGCTTGTAATTGCTTCAGTGGCTAGAGCATGCAGTGCTACAAATTGAATGGTTTAAGAATCTTATTTTTTTAAATCCACTAGTTATGGCGAGTACATGTGTAAAATTTTACCTTAGATCATCAATAACTTCACAAAAGAGGCAATGAATTTTTTTTTGAAACCATTCAATTTGTAGAGTAAAGACAGAGCTACATAATGGTATAAAATGTTAGACATTTTTTAAATATATTCGAATGAGTTATTGTGGGTGGGAGGCAAGGAGTCAACATTTTTGACCAAAAAAAGTTATGGCAATGTAAACATTGAAGTTTGGGTTTGCACTGACAGGGGAGACAGCTGCATTCTCCCCCCCCCCTTTTTAACTCGTGTTTACAACTTTAGAGCTCCGTAGATTCTGCAAACTTCATTGTATGGACTTGATATATAGCTCAAAAGATAGGTCTCTCTGTGTGCTCTCTTTTGATACTAAAATATGTTTCATAGGATAACTATAGGCAAGTTACTAGAGCCTAAAGAGGAGGGACCTCAAAAACCTGCATCCCAAAGTCCCCATCCAGAATAACTCTAGATTGCTAAGTGCCAAAAAATTGAAATCAGTGGAGTGGCTAGAGGAAGCCCGTCTCTATGCAAACACCTTTTTGATTAGGCGTTAAAAATTTATTACCTGGTCAAGCGTGTGGGTGGAAAATTGAAGGTGTTGCTTTTACAACGCCTTCAATTTTCTACCCGCGCGCTTGACCAGGTAATAAATTTTTAACGCCTAATCAAATCCATGACACAAGCAGAGGCTGTACTTTCCCAGACAGCACATTTAGCCACCTGGTTAGCTGACAAGACAATCTTGGCTACTGCGTGCCTGACAGTCGAGGATATCTAGGAAAATAGCCTAATGGGATTCACTCTTGAACCGCAATGACTTGCTTGTGAAAAAACCCACCAGTGCCTATTTCTTAGCTCTTCAAGGGCAGCAACATCATCCATTAGGTTTGCCTGTTCTCAGTTGACGTACGTGCTTCTGGCTGTGTACTCATGTATTCGCATTCTCTTCCTCTTGCCCCCCTCTCCCTCCAGTCCTTAGGACAATTGGCAAATGATAGCAACAATAACCTGCTACAAGCTCACAACCAGGAAATTATACATACAATGAAAACTGTCAGTCTAGGTATTGCCCAAACAATGAGATCAGGTACAAACATAATGTTGGTGTCAATATAATTAAAATAAAGTTCGGTTACTGTAACAATAATAATAATCTTCCCATTTCATCGACAGTGACCTGTAAAACAGCAAACTGAACAATATACCAGAGCCATGCATGAATTGTCTAGTTCTCTCAATTATCCTCGAATAATTAATGTCACCTTTTCAATCTGAAAACTTGCTATGCCAACAAGCCAATATAAAGAGTGCCGTTGCACTCCGGCCGGATATACAGCCTGTACCACATCCATTAACAGTTAAAGGGATATATCACTATTAGTACAAATACACGAGTACCGTTTTTGTCGTTGTTGTGTGAAGCTATCACTTCACTTGAAGGCAGTATATATATAAATATACCGTCAATAAATGGCAGCAAGTTGTAAGTTATGAAGCAGTATTACTACCAGACTGATGTGTAGGTAGAGGAACCCTGACTTGATGGGTCACTCTTGTTCTTTCAGTTTTGACAACTGTACCCCTTTGATGACACGACCCACTTCCTGCTGCCACGCCAAGAGGCAGACAGCTTTTGCAGTTGTAGCTGTCGATCTTTTCGGCATATTCCTTTGTTAGACCAACGCACATGCAATGGAACCACTCCTGACAGTGATCACACTGTACCCAGCTGATCTGCTCGGCAACAGGCTGCCGGCAAAAAGGAGCAGAACACTCGGCCTCCTCTTCCTCATTATCATCCTCTTTGTCTGAAATCTCCTCGTTGCAGCCCAGTCCGTCACTCGAGGTGCTTTCCTTGTGTTGCTGGATTGATACTGGTTTGCTTTTGTTGCTGTTTTCAACCTTGTCTCCACAAGAAGTAGACACTGGGCTGTGCTGTGACATTTTTCGTAGTTTTGGTAGGTTATGGGGAGGAAGGCGTTTAACTACAGTTGCTACTGTTGGCGATGAAGGAGTTTGTGACGTGGACGATGGTGTGTGCGATCGAGGGGTGTGGCTAGCTGCAGGTATGATCGTGGTAGTTGTAGGCAGTTCGCTGGCACTTGAAATACCTACAGGTATGAAAAATCTAAAATTAAGATGTGTCGACACCAATACATGATGACAAAAGCCAATACGACGAGTAATGTTCTCTTGAAGACACTGCATCAGTCACAAATCCTTCGACAATGTGGATTTTCAATATCGCTCACAACAAACCTACTCACTAAATGTTGGGCTGCTTGATTGTGCCGGTGACGGACTAGGCTTCGGCGTGGTACTACGTGTTATCCTTTTCCGTCGCTTGGCAGGTGGAATCTTAGATGGTCCTCCCTCAACAAGGCCAGTCGTGGAGGTTGTGCTAGTAGGAGAAGTCTCTTTTCTCTTTCGAACCAGTCTCTTTCCTTCCTCTACCGTCCCCACCTCCTCTCCCTTCTCGAGTCCACATCTCTCAAAAGAGGCTAAGAGTTCTGAATCTTGCTGTAGAATGCTCCACAGTTGTTGGACTTCGTCAACTGTCACTTCCATCAAGTCTCCCTCCATTAGGATGTTCTCCAGCTGGACCCTTCTCTTGCCCGAGAAACCAGTGTATTGTGAACACAGTCGCTTCAGTTCTGTCTCATAGTGCTGCAAAACTGAGCCTATATAAAAAAATAAAATGAAAGCACAATATTCACAGCTTATTGGATTTTCATTTTTAGATATCCCGTCACAATCACGATCTTCTTTCACCATCCCCTTTCAAAAAGCACAACAGTACTGCTTCTTGACCACCACAAGAAGATAAATAACAATCACAGGCCGAGAAAACTCGTCTCCCAGGGTAAAAAGTGGGAAAGCCCAGGTTCCAATCTGATCTGGGCTACAGTGTAAAGGGATCATGCACTTTCAGTCTACAGAATCGAGCACAGTAAGAAGTCGTTGATCTGAACTTAGGACAACAAGAAGCCACACCCATTGTAATGCCTGTGGCAACACAGACTACATTCTATGTACTTTTTTTTTTGCGGGAAGAAATCCTCTGTGCAGGTACAGGTACAGGTACAAAACAAATACGCACCGAACCTGGAAGATCTGCCAAAAGTTTGTTTCGATTCTTCTCACATCCTTGTCTAAGCATAGAGCTAGACCTACTCAAAAGAGAAAAAGGGTTGTCCTTAATATCGAGGCAAACTCATTTCTGGTATGTGAAGAATAGGAGAAGTTTAGCTCAAGTTGCAAGCAAATATAGTGTTGGAAAGTCGACCGTCCACAATTTTGCAAGTTGTTGTGACCAAAAAAATTATAGAAAAGCCGACTATTCACGATTTTGTGAGGAGCAAGGACAAGCTGAACACCAACCGCACAATGGTTCAGTTATCTGTTCACCTTCTGTTCCCTATGTGCTTGGATAACTGACTTCCTATTGTACCACCACATAGGGATTGTACTCCCAAGGTACCATTAAAAAAAATCAGCACATGTAACCCTCCTTCCTCAAAATAAATAAATAAATAAAATTTAAAAAAATCCTTGCACTACTGAGTATGAACTTAGATGTTACGTATAATTGGTACATGCACCTGCTGATGTGGCCAGTTGAGCTTGCATAGAAGTGGTAGATGAACTGGGAGTAGCACTTGCCTCCTGGCGCCATCTTGTTATGTGATTCTTGATCTCTTCAATTCTCCTCTTCTGCTGTTTGGCAGCTTCGAGAGTTGATACTGAGCCGTGCATCCCTTGCCGTGCCTTCTTCTGCCAAGAAATGGATCTTTCAGCCAAACACTGAAGGGCTGTCCCCTCCGAGATATGAACAGGGATCTTCTGGAGTGAGATAAGGAGGGCCACAATTGGATCCAACCTGGGACGGCGGGTCCGCTGACACGAGGGGCAGAGAAAATGCGAGTCTTTTCCCGTATCCTTTCCGGGGACCCGCTTACCTTTAGGAATGTGGAGGCAGGTGGCATGATACCACTCGTGGCAAAGCTCACACTGCAGCATGTAGCCAGACTCGGGCTTGCGGCAGAAGCAGTAGAGGGCAGGAGAGCCACCAGGGATATTTCCACTCTTTACGTCCTCATCACGTTCCATTTTCTTCATGTTCTCACTCTGTAGGGAGCGCATGAAACAGATTTCCTCCTCCTCAAGGCGATGGATGATTTCCGTCTCCTTGGCTTTGTCTCCTACAAGTTTGCTGAGTGGATTCTCATGCACAGAAAGGTCACTGTTTTCTTCACGTTGCTTCCTCCTTGGTTTTACGCTTTCTGGGTGGAAATGGAAGATGTCTGCTTTGCTACGTGGCAGTAGAACCTGAAAATGAGGAAGTATGAAATGCCTGGCTGGGAGATGCTAACTTGGACATTACTTTTTAAAATTTAAATTAACCGTAATGTTTAACAGATAGCTATATGAATATAAAATAGCATACAACTTGCTCCTGGTTTTTCTGCGGGGCGACCAAATTGATAAACAAGAGCAATCAAAGACAGTAAACCTTAGCCACTCCCAACTATTCAATCAGTGAGCTATCATTGCCAACGCAAAAAGACGCATGCACAGGAAAAATTAAATAAAAGGCACTACGCGCCATGCTGTTTCTTGGCTTCAAGCAACATGGATCACCCACCACCAACATTTAATCGATCCATAAAATTTCACCAAAATTACCCCGAGTCGCTTTGCTCTTAAAATAAGAAAGGAGTCACTTCTGGATGGATTTCATTGCTAAAGGTTTGTTGTAGATATAGAGCAATGATATGCAGCTAATTTTTACACCAAATTTCAGCTGGTATTTGCCTTTGAAAATAGTTCATACAAAAACAACAACACCCCTCCCCTTTATTCATGTAAAACGGCACACTCTCATCTCAACCTCTCCTGAACACCCTGTCCTCTCATCACTCAGCCTCTCCTGAACGCCCTGTCCTCTCATCACTCAGCCTCTCCTGAACACCCTGTCCTCTCATCACTCAGCCTCTCCTGAACACCCTGTCCTCTCATCACTCAGCCTCTCCTGAACACCCTGTCCTCTCATCACTCAACCTCTCCTGAACACCCTGTCCTCTCATCACTCAGCCTCTCCTGAACACCCTGTCCTCTCATCACTCAGCCTCTCCTGAACACCCTGTCCTCTCATCACTCAGCCTCTCCTGAACACCCTGTCCTCTCATCACTCAGCCTCTCCTGAACACCCTGTCCTCTCATCACTCAGCCTCTCCTGAACACCCTGTCCTCTCATCACTCAACCTCTCCTGAACACCCTGTCCTCTCATCACTCAGCCTCTCCTGAACACCCTGTCCTCTCATCACTCAACCTCTCCTGAACACCCTGTCCTCTCATCACTCAGCCTCTCCTGAACACCCTGTCCTCTCATCACTCAGCCTCTCCTGAACACCCTGTCCTCTCATCACTCAACCTCTCCTGAACACCCTGTCCTCTCATCACTCAGCCTCTCCTGAACACCCTGTCCTCTCATCACTCAGCCTCTCCTGAACACCCTGTCCTCTCATCACTCAGCTTCTCCTGAACACCCTGTCCTCTCATCACTCAACCTCTCCTGAACACCCTGTCCTCTCATCACTCAGCCTCTCCTGAACACCCTGTCCTCTCATCACTCAACCTCTCCTGAACACCCTGTCCTCTCATCACTCAGCCTCTCCTGAACACCCTGTCCTCTCATCACTCAGCCTCTCCTGAACACCCTGTCCTCTCATCACTCAACCTCTCCTGAACACCCTGTCCTCTCATCACTCAACCTCTCCTGAACACCCTGTCCTCTCATCACTCAACCTCTCCTGAACACCCTGTCCTCTCATCACTCAACCTCTCCTGAACACCCTGTCCTCTCATCACTCAGCCTCTCCTGAACACCCTGTCCTCTCATCACTCAGCCTCTCCTGAACACCCTGTCCTCTCATCACTCAACCTCTCCTGAACACCCTGTCCTCTCATCACTCAACCTCTCCTGAACACCCTGTCCTCTCATCACTCAACCTCTCCTGAACACCCTGTCCTCTCATCACTCAGCCTCTCCTGAACACCCTGTCCTCTCATCACTCAGCCTCTCCTGAACACCCTGTCCTCTCATCACTCAGCCTCTCCTGAACACCCTGTCCTCTCATCACTCAACCTCTCCTGAACACCCTGTCCTCTCATCACTCAGCCTCTCCTGAACACCCTGTCCTCTCATCACTCAGCCTCTCCTGAACACCCTGTCCTCTCATCACTCAACCTCTCCTGAACACCCTGTCCTCTCATCACTCAACCTCTCCTGAACACCCTGTCCCATAAATATTCAACAGTATTATACACCATGAAAAACCACTGGACCACACTTTAATAACCATACTGAGTTCTACCACAATATGTACATTTCCCACCTCCATTAACTCTTGAGTGGAATTCTTCTTCATGAAGGTTCGCAAAGCTCTGTCAATCCAAGCCTTAGCTGCAGCATTTCTGGACTCAAGCTGAGCCAACAAGTCAAGTTTGACGGGGATGTCACGTCCTGTTGCCAGCAAGTTCTTCAGCGTGTCGTACTGCGGGTGCTTGTCACTGTCCTGTAAGCACTGCGAACTCTTGTCCCAAGCTTTAGCTTTCTTTACCGTGTCTGCCACAACCGAGACAAATGGCATGTGCACTGGAATGTCATTGGCAACCTCCACTTGTGTGACGAAGTAGTCGATAGTGTGAGAATGCCTGAGGCAGTAAATTATAGAGTAACAAAATAAAAGCGACAAAACCCAAATTAAATATACACCAATCCTGTTGTGTACGAAATGTTATAAATTAATTACAGCAACAAAATAAAATAAAAACACAGAGAAAAGGCCTAGCATCACCTATGATAATATAGTTAAATAGATATAAAGAAAATAAATAGAATAATAATAATAATAAACCGAAGGAAAAACAAACAAACAACACTTATCAGTTGTACTATGTACATCTCCTAAACTGAAATCCGACAAATTACTCTGGCATCTCATATCTGAGAGGACTTCCTAATAATGTAATTGGCAGGTGTGGTCCAGGCCACACCACTTCAGGGTTTCGATCTTTGCACATAATGCAAGTCACATGACTTTAACCTATTCACCAGTAACTACCATATGATGGGTTGAAGACACCCTTAACAAACTTCATTGGGTCTTGGGGGCATTTTTAAACTCAGTGCAACGCCTGCTGTAGCAGCTGGGAAAATCCCTAGTCCAAAGGTATTAGTTTGCTCTAAGGTAATATGAGACAAGCATCACAACTGGATTCTTGCCTTCGATAGTGTCGTGGTATATCACTAGCAAAGTGTGGGCAACATTTTTTGACAATAATTTCAAGCTGTCGGCAATGAACTGAGCGATGAAGGAGAAGAACTCTATGCTTGCTTGTTAGAGCATGGTTGAAATCGAGACACTGAGCAGAGAAATAGAATCAGCGTGAGGGATTATTCTTTGGACACTGCCAGCTTTAGCACAGAGATGGAAAAGGAAGGGGGGGGGGGGATGAAGAAACCAATGAGAGTATCCATGGTAAGCCTAACCTACCCATAGTAGTGAATAGAATATGTACCTGGATTTTAGGAGGAACAGAGCCTGGAGCAAAAACTTCTTTCTTGGCTAGTTGCTAGTTGGCAGTTGTTTATAAGTGTTTTGTTACTCTGGTGTATCTGCACCACTCACCATGCCAATCTCCTAGTGCTGAATGCACCCTCATTGAGCATGTCTTTCTGGTGTTGATATTCATATTCCTGTAAACACCTAGTCATAGGTTGCTAAGCAACCATTTTCAAGGCTCACATTCAGATCCGTTATACATTCTGAAAACACATGGTTGCCAGGGAGTTTAGTGGTCCTACTCCCAGTATTTAATACTACTACCTTTACAGCTGCTGTCACAAGTTTCTAGAAAGTCACCAGTGAAAGAGTTAAAATACATCAGCATGTTCACATAGCAGGGTGTGGGCCAATTATCACCCATGGACTCTACAATATAGGTGTCATGATACAAGTGCTTTTCCAATTCAATGAATGTAAAACACACACGGAGACAGCAAATATTTCTCAAAAGCAATTGCTACAATATTACCACAAAAGGACGCACTTGAATGAAGATTACCCCTGAAGAGTTATCACACCATATTTTAACACATTCAATAATGCTTCAGCATTGTTCTCAAAGCCAGAAAAATCTAAAGATTAATCAGAAATCACGTTAGTTAGTAACTGACTTGTTATTCAGAGCTAGCCGGACAGGCGCCTCCCAGTTCTGTGCAGCCGTCAGCAAGTCACGGACTTGAGACAACAAAGCCTCCAAACCACCTGACAGTTGTCAGAACACACACAAAACAACCAGTAATATTGTATTTACATATAAACACACCATATTTGCTGGCATATAGATAGCACTCCAAATCTTCCTATCAATCTTGTTGGAATGTAAGTCACAGTGCTAGCTAAAATGAACCGGTGACAGATTGCAAGTAGAGTGAGACTGTGCATGTGAAATGTTGATAAGCAAGCGAATGAGCTATTCTGCAGCCTTTAAGATCAAGGCTAGTGAATTTGCCGAGAAGTCTTGGAACAGAAAGGTGAAGAAGAGTATGAGAAAAGCTAGTGCCAGACTGGAGATCAAGTTGATAATGCTACCAGGTTCAGCCAGAAACACACAGAGTTGGGGTCAGAGCATAGATGCAACTTACACTCCAGTAATTATTGCCTTCTTGAAATAATGTCAACTTTTGGTGGAGGGTATGGTTCAACCTGTACCCCAGCAAATACGATACACAGAGATATAACCAATATACTGTGCCTGCCACAGTTAGTGTGCATAGCCTTGAAGAATGTAGCCAAGGACTGAAATATCGACTTTAAGAGAGCATGCATTCCAGCAAAGACAAGGAACTAACTAGCACCAGTTATTAGAGAGCTGCAATGTGCCATGCATAACAGACCTTGTTCACTAGAAACCCCTTGTTTCAAAGTGGTTCCTTGTTTCAGCAACTGCTTCAGCTTCTCTACAGTGATTTCCCTGTTGTTCAACTTTTCTTCGGCTTCGTTAATCCAACGCAACTGAGCCAAAGCCTGCATTAAAGATAGGAGAGTAAAGGAGCATGGGATGTATAAAATCACATATCATGTAGAATAACTTCATTACATATCATTATCACGATGCAAAGAGACTCTGTGAATCTATTACTTGCCTTTTTTAGTTTCTCCTTCTCAGGTACCGAGACATCCAAGCTCTTCTCCTTCTTGACAAGCTCCTCCAGCAATGCAGGCACAGTGGGAGAACGAGGCAGAGAGAGGGCATTGGCGGCTTCCTGCCGAAACTGCTGCACCATGGCCAGTTGCTCCTAAAACAAATTAAAAAGATGTACCTTTTCCTTGAATATTGGAAAATATATATATATATATAAATATTTATAGGATTTTTATACACTTCATTGTATGTTGACTTTTATATATAAAAATATATATTTAAAAAATCTAAATCTGATCTGAATTGCACAATAAAAAGTAATCAAACTCAAAGATCAAAGTAATCAAACTCAAAGATCAAAGTAATCAAAACTAATAAACTCGGACTAAACTAATAAACTCGGACTAAACTAATAAAAATACCCTTAAACTAACTAATTAATGCACGATGTGGTCTTGTGAGGTAAGCAACAATTGCCAAGACTAACATTTGGTTTGGCAGTGAAACACGTGATAAACATATCCTTTGTGTACAGGCCTACGTGAGTTTTCATATAATTACCTACAAAAAAAACACTCTCAGGTTATTTTATTATTCAGGATATTAATCACAGGTGAAAATATCACACACACTAAAGTATAAGCAGCAATACAGACCAACACAAAGGATCCATTCAGCCATCAATAAGGAAAAAAAGAGAGGAAAAAAAGAAAGAAAGAGATAAAGTAGAGAAAGAAACCTGCAAAGGGTCAGCTTCTGGTATCCTGCAAGGCATCGACTCCACTTGAGAAATGAAATCCACCAGTTCGTCCAACTCCATCCTCTTCTCGACAGCAGAGGAGCCTCTGGTTGATATTGACATAACAATGCCTTTCCTGTTGCCAGAGGTGATTTGGTCGGCAGTTTCGGCTAGCTTCAGTGCTTCCTGGATGGATGCCCTGAGCTCATCTCCGACCTCACTGTCGCTGTAGCCACTCTGGTCAGCCTCCCTCAACAAGTCTTGTAAATGTCGAATTTCTGAACAAGATACACACGAAAAAATTTCACTCGTTATATACACACATGCAGACCGTCTCTAGCTGCTCAGCAACACGGATTGGTGACTGACCTGGCTTCGAGCTGTGCCCCACATCCAAAGATAACTCGACGCGACTCAGCCAGTCCTGGTAGGCTCGAGACCTGTCCTCCAGAGATCGCAGCATGCCCCGTAGCTCAGCCATGGTGTAACGGTACCTCAGCACCTTCTTCAGGGACAGACAGGTACAGAGCCTATCCACGTGGAGCGGACACACAAGCTTGTTGGGCCCACATGGGCAGCGAATGGCCGAGAGAAAGCAACAGGTTTTGCAGATGCAGCACTGGCGGTCATCATCGCTGGAGAGCTCAAAGTATTCTCTCTGCTCTTGAGTGATGCCCTGTCATGAATTATCGACAGTTGCCCTCAAAACAGCAAGATACATTATGACATAAAGGGAGAATACATAGGACTCTCACAGTAAGAATGCAGCAAGGATGACCGAATATACAGCAAGGAACCCAGAAACAATGCTAAGGTCGGAGGTATTTTAAGGCTCGGATATCCAAGGAGAGTCCCATAAAACTTAGTAATCAAGTGTTCCAGGATCCATGGTCACCCTGAGCAATCCTAGTATATATCTTGTGTCCTAGGAGGAAAGACTGTAACATTACGGGGCATCCTAGTAGTACAAATAGTGAAAAGGAACTACCAGGCAAAAGCAGCCGGGCATCAATCTGTCACGCGCTAACTAATAGGGTATGGAAAGAGGTCAGTTTGTCAGAGGTTTGTTATCAACACGACGTGTGTTTCAGTGCTGAGATATGTCACATCCTTCCTCTTCCATACACCATAAAAGTGTAATAACCACCACACATGGCTGCAACATTCTGCCTAACATGTTAGGTCAAGGATTGCACATACAGGCTAAACATTATTAGTGTGTGTATGAGTCTGGGGGGGAGGATCGGTGTTATCGAAAATTTTCACTGGTACACGCTAAAAAATTAATAAATATCTCCATATCAGGTCTATGAGTGGAGAAATACCCTCAACACCAATCTCTCCTCTGAACCCCTCCCCTCCCCTACCAGCCAAAGAGGCCCAAATGGTCACATGACTATGCACCACACACACACCTTGCTCTTCAGTACAGAGTGGACCTGCTCCTCCAACTCGATCATGTGGGCAGAGTCCTTGCAGGTGGAGAGAAGCAGACACACCTCCAACCGTTCAGGCTGCGCCATCATCTTGCACACCAGCTCATCGTGGGAGAACACAGGCATGCGACACAGGGACCGATAGTGGTTGATGCTCTCACGTCCAACAGGAAGCTGTACACAGATGGTGAATTTCCACTCGTATTACTCTCGTATGGTAACTGACACACACAAGCAAAGGAAGCATTTCCTGGGATTAGTGAATGGCACAAGACTTCACACTATACACCACTTCTTTCTCTTTCATTACAAGGTAAATATTTATAGCTATCCCTGAGAGGTCAGTCTGTCAGAAGGATATCAACATGTTGTCTTTCTGTCCCGAAAGATGGTTGATACAAAAATCTCATCATTCCTCTCAAATATTAACTGTTTGGAAAACAACAGAAAAGAAGCTGTGTACATCTTTAATTAGAGGAAGAATAATTTCCCGTGGATTAGATCGGAGGCAGATTTGGTCAGCTCAAATGGTGAATGCATGCATCAGGAATTATCCCATTCCCAAAACGGGCTCTGACACCAAAACTTGTACAGGGACTTCAGTATAACTGAATGGACACTCCGAATGGAATCTTTAGTAAAAAAATACATATACATATATACAATAATGAGCAACCCCCCTCCCCCAAAAGCACTGCATATAAGCTGCTGGGTGCCTTGGCACTAGACAACTCCCCACATAGCAGCCAGTCACTTCTTGGCTAGGGCTACATTTAGGGAAGAAAAAGAAGAAAAAAGCAACATTCTTTTTATGAGCCAAGTCATTCCACAATAGCCCTCGATCAAACAAATGGATCTGATCATTCACTCTTCCATACTCACTCACCCAGTCAGCCAGTGAAAAGTTGACAGCTTCTGCAAAGTTGAAGCCCTGATTGAATCCAGCATGGTATGCTCTAGGAAAAGTCACTACAAACTCCCCAGCTCTCTGGTCTGTGCGCACAACCTGTACAGAACCACATGAACACTTCAATGGCAAGTTATTCACAATATTACTTGCACAGATTAGAGAGCATTTGTGACATGCTAGAGACAAACATTTTTCAGTGTGCTTTCAAGGCAATATTACCATGCTAAAAAAAACAACCACAACCACCTAGCTTCTTCCTAAAAGGGCTACTGTGAGTTTAACCGAGAAATGGTACCTTAACCCTCTCACCGCTGTAAGCGCCATATGGCGTAATGGACTTTAAAAATCGCTAATAAATCGATCGCTTGGCCTAGAGTCATAATTTGCATACCACCGGAAAGAGCAACTATTACTCTATATGACGTCCAAAAATTACATCCGGAAACGCCCGATTAGTTAGCGAAAATTACGTGCAACTACCGACGGTTCGCGGTTTTGACGACCTAAAAATGAGTGGAT
This sequence comes from Cladorhizidae sp. MBARI D1340-BT2, assembly GCA_028752905.1. Lineage (NCBI taxonomy): Eukaryota > Metazoa > Porifera > Demospongiae > Poecilosclerida > Cladorhizidae > Cladorhizidae sp. MBARI D1340-BT2. The sequence continues at coordinate 21,234,994 of JAQNBH010000001.1, forward strand.
GTTTTAACGCTTAAAGAAGTACTTTCCCTGGTTTCTAGCGAGAATTTTGCTCTCACTGAAGATGAGTCAGAGGAAGACGAAGGTGAAGAAATATGTGGCTACCTTGGAAATGCAAGTTCTGATCGTGCAGCAGTGCATTCTTTAGCGCTGTAGTTGACCCTACTTTAGACCCTCAGGATTCTTCCTTTTGCTATAACCAGCTCTCTAGTTATAATGAAATTGATGAGGAAGCCTTCTCAGGTTAGCTAAAGTATCTACATATTTGTATTTGCATGTTCTTTCACAAATAGTTGAATTTCAATAACATAATAAACCATTGTATTGCTGGGCTATAGAATCATATGATCAAATTTTGTCAAAAACCCTCCGCTATATATTGCTATATGCCTAAATTATTATGACTAATGTTTACTAAATGCTAACTAAATGAGTAAATATATTATAAACATTTTTGGTTGATTAAATGTTAGATATTGATAGAGAAATTTAGCATAATGATATTCATATTTTGTGGTTGATAATGTGGTTAACTGATGAGATCACATTGTTTATAAACAATGGTGCTATCACATGACAAAATTATAACTGATATGAATGGATTGCTGATTTTATAATGATTATTTGGGGTATCTGGTATACTTTAGGAAAAATGTCCAGGAAAGTCAGCGGTGAAAGGGTTAATGTGTTTTATAATGTTCTTATAGAACCAACACAATGTGTCTTTATAATGGCCTTATAGAACCAACATAATGTGTCTTTATAATGTCTTATAGAACCAACATGTGTCTTTATAATGGTCTTATAGAACCAACATAATGTGTCTTTATAATGTCTTATAGAACCAACATGTGTCTTTATATTGGTCTTATAGAACCAACATGTGTCTTTATATTGGTCTTATAGAACCAACATGTGTCTTTATAATGGTCTTATAGAACCAGATAAACTAGGTCCAATGGACTCCAGTCAGGTTGGACAGATGGATTGCAGTCCAAAGGAGACAAATGGCTGTTTGGTGGTCTGGTGCACCCTTTTTGCACTCTGCACCCAATACTACAGCAAGCAAGGTCCATTTTAAACTTACAGGTATGCCTTTCTTCATGAGTATGTTTGGTGACAGGGTGGTGACGAGGTGGTGCAGAAGGTCAGGCTGAATTTCAAACAGTTCAGGAGCCTGTTCCTTCATGGTGGCTTCCAGAGATTCTGCATAGGCACTAGGAACACCATACCACGTCTTGGGCTCACCCCTGCAATCAAGTAATAAGGAATCATTAACAGATAGCGACTCTTGAATTCTAGGGCTCCATAAAGCAGTCTTCTCCGAAGAGCATTTAAGCACAAAGGCTGATAAGCCTTACCATTGCAACATTACAGTTCAAAGTTCATTGTCAAATTGACGATGCAATAGAATTTCACTTATATGTATTGTGGGTGTGGTTGGTGACAATTTGCAGCAGTTCTAGCTCCACAGTAGCTTCCATCCCGCAAGTGAGAGCATAGCAGTCAGATGAGGGTGTTCCTAGCAAAGCTCAAACAAGCACAGGAAGGCTGGCAAAAGAAGGATTTAGAGTTGGAGGATGGGCAAGGTGTGGCGTGCTGGCTCTGCTGATAACATAATCATAAGCCTAGGAAGGCCGCCATTGGCCGAGCGACATGGATCAACTTGCCTCACACAACTCTAACAAGGCAGAGCTTAGCGAAGCTTGCCAAAAAAAAAGGTACATCACGGTAGGCTTATTTGGATTTGGGGCAATGGTGCAGTGTCTAGGAGAGATTGTAGCTTAGCCCTCACTTTCCACCTAAAGGGTCCCTTCCCCCCTCTCTTGGTGTTTATGAAACCATTTCTTCCAGGATCATCATGTAAACAGCACACAACAGTGACTTCACTCGTGAAATATTCTAAGAAAATTATATTCCCTATTCTAATATGAGCATTCAGGCTTTTTATAAATATGTATGTCAATCGTATTATGTACTGCTTGTTGCATGATACTGTACTGATTCATAGCTCTTTTACATGTAATAATATTATGTCTAGTCCAGTGCACCTCCTGCAACCTGTAAACACAGTAATGAATACAAGACCAAAAAACACAGACCATCATGGTTTATTACTCCGCTACTCCACCCATGAAATACCAATACGAAAATCCCGGGGAGAACACTGATCATGTTCCTAACCATGAACTTGGATAATTACTGCAACGCCAGGCATATACAAGTGTACGAGCATGCAATTCTGAATGGTAAGGTCCTGGGTGCATACAGCTAAATGTTGGAACTGCAATCCATATAAATATAAGAAAGTCTGTGGGTCTGTTTGTTTGTTTGTGTGTCCATTTGTTTGTGTGTCCATTACGCACGGCCACAGCCTTGGAACACTAGGAAGCACAAACTTAGTAGTAGAAAGGTACACCCCAGGTAGACATAGGCTATATTGCTTTAGGTAGAATTAAATACCAGACTAACTGGAAGCCATCGCCCCCAAAACCCATTGAGAATGTCGGCCATTTTGTTTAGGTGTATATCTATGCATGCATCTTTCACATGTGGCAACATAAACTACGCTAGCTATGTTGGACCTTACCCAATGCAAATCGTTTGCTAGCGTGGCTGCTTCTAGCCCTGAAAAACACTAAAGGTACTGAAATGACAAAATTTACATAGGGCAGTGCTGTCTTCGACTGGTTCCGACTCCACCCCCCACTTTTTATTTTATTTTATAAAGGTAGCCCAATAGAAATAAATTGATTGATTGTTATTGCCACTTAAAAACTAGTTACATTCATTCTCCATCAGGCTGCCAATGACTACATGCTTGCAACTTCATCTCAAGGTCATGTGATCCACAAGGTGAAAAGGTAATTATTGCTCCTACATAAAATATAATGCCAGATTTGGATTCCACATGAAATTATCTTCCACAGACACCAACAAATTTGGCCCACCGGTTAGAGAGACGTGGTCATCCGAAAATTGGCATCTACACCCATTTTGGCCAAAAAACAGCAAGGCATAGTGCGAAAACCGTTGGTCTGATGAGGCTAACACTGAAATTTCGCCTTTTCAACCTCACGCACTAAATATGAACCATTTGAAGGGAGTCTGGTTTAATCCATTGGGTGGTATGATACTGAATGCTTGAAAGGTGGACTAACTCTCCCCCTTCCCTGAATCTGACCCATTCATCTCTTCCTTAAGGGGAGGGTATAGAACCTATGGAGCTTCAGAGTTGTAACTACAATATTTTGTTAGAACTTAGTCTTAGTCCCCCGTTTAAAAGGAGAAGCATTGTTTTTGGTGGAAACACAAATAAAGCATACCAACATTTGCAACTGGAAATATATAGAATAGAAATTGAGTGTATTCAAGCTAATCGATTACACATTCACAATGTCACAAAATAGATGCGTGCAAACCAAACGGCATATTGTGAAACGGCCTTGAGAGTGTTTTCTAAGTGCAAATCACATTGAGTTGCAATTAGTCGCCATGAATGCACTCACTTGCCAGAGTATAAATCACACACAAGAAAAAGTTTTTTTTAATAACTAAATTGGATTGACCTGACAGAAGAAGAAAGTTGATTTTTAGCACCCTAGCTTGCCTACTCGTGTAGCACCTAATGAATACACTGTTTTGTAGAGTAGGGCTTCCTCTACCACAGATAACAATCTCAGCAGTGTAATACTTTCTAATCAGGAACCACAACTGCAGCCAGTTGAGGCGCTCAGATTTTGAGGTCACCACCACTTTGGCTACAGTATACCTTGCAACATTTTAGTTATGAAAAGAGAGCACACAGAGAAATCTATCATTTGAGCCAGATATCTTGTGAAGTATGCAGAATTGTTGAGCTCCAAAGTCGTAACTAAGGATTTTGTTAGTATATAATTTAGTCCCTCCCTTTCATATGAACATTAAGTCAACTTACAAAATTTCAAAAATCACTCCATCACCCTAAAGTGGTTGTTTGATCAATCTAGAAGCTATCAGGTTTTCATTTAGAAAATTGGGGGCAACTGGAGGAATCTGGATTTCAAGGAGGGGGCATGATAGTTAAAGACGTGACAAAGCAAAGTTTCTAATGAATTTTAATAATACAATTTCCAAGGGGGGGGGGGGCAATAAGGTTCCAAGGGGGGGCACCCCCACCCCCCTAAATGAAACCCTGACTAGACAATTGTTATATCCACTCAAGACCTATGCTGGACCGTAGCACTAAAAACAGTTATCGTGGGGTGATTGACTTCACATTCCAAAACGAAGATATGCACGGCAAAAGAAAGAAATATCACTGGAAAGCACATTGAATGGGCTATATATAATTCAGGACAACAGGACAATAGCATGGATGCATGCAAGTATATGATTACTTCAATACAAAAAGTGTGCTGTCAGAAGCTTTTCCCTAAAAGGAAAGAAGACTATCCAATTTGACCACAACCAGTTTGATGACCATTCACCATGAAAAACCATACACATCAATCATTGTGCCAACTCTTATGTTCCTTCTCACTTGCAATCAAATACATGTGTTGATATGTTTGATTCAATCTGATGTCACATGTTACATATATTAAGCCTACCATGGTATGCAGCGATGTACAAGTATACCAACTAAGATTCTATTTGCAGTACTTGTCTTCAAATACTTTTGCAAAATGCATTTGACCCTGTCTGGTGCATCTACAACACCATCACACCCACCTACTTACTAGTGTAGGTACAACACCATTACACCCACCCGTGTAATACCACACAAACCCACGCACCAGTGTAGATAATTGATCGAGTAGCTCCAGTGGTCTTCGATATGCCAGCAGAAGCAGGAAAAACACATGCCTACATACGCCCAGGGCACCTTCATCCCGGATATCTCGGCATCAACGTAGCTAAGCACAGATCCCCTGGCATTGGGCAAGTTGTTCAGATTCCAGTTTGAGAACGCATAGTGTCGTTCCTCGACAGAGTTGGAGGCTCCTTTCATTGGGAAGCCACTGCCGACTCGACTGGTAAGTAGATCTGCACCATACTCCACTACGATCTACGAAACAGACACAAGTGCATACAGAAACAGATCAAGTAACAACAGAAGCTCTGCTCTTCATTCAAATCATACCAAATATGTTTTACACTCATCTGTCTCGGGAGAAGACATGTTAATGAAAACAATACGCTACAGAAGACAAGTTACAGTTCGACTGTAAATAGAAGCCAGTCCGTAGTAATAGGCTCTCAATACTAAACATGCATAACAAATCTACACTCACTTCGTCTTCTATTGAGGTGACTAGCCGCCAGAACTCTTTCTCCACAGATGAACATGGCACTTGCTAAGACGGTAAAAAAACACAGCAGTACATACATGCAATATGGAGATACACACAGAATCAAAAGATGTTGTGTGTATGATTTCCAATCTGTGATCACATCCCACTTGGTCAAGGCTACATGCACATGGAGGTAAGCACAGACGAGTATACATGTTCAGAGTGTCATTAGGGAGGGGACTGGCAGGTAAGAGACCGCCACCCATAATCATATTATTAGCATGTACACATGAAAACTAGTAAATAATGTCGAGCACACCAAACATTTCACCTTTCTTATAAATAATAATAATAATAATAATAAATAAAATAAAAACAAGCAAAAAAAATTATTGCTCCTCTAAGGAAATGCTAATGAGTGTCCCAAGGACAAGCCAATGGGACACGCCAATGTAAGACCCCCATGAATGCTTACTCTGACAGCCATTTTGAAGTAGTCCTGCTTGAACTGGTTTGCCTTCAGTTGGAAGGAGCTGAGGCTATACTGCTGCTTGGCCTGCTCAAACCCAAACTCCTCTGCAGGCTTTATGCACTCCTGCGGTTATTCAAAGCAGAACAACATTCATGCCTGCCATCATCTTGACAAGATAATCACTACTCGTTATACTATGTAAAAGAAGAGGTCAGTTTGTCAGAGGTAATTATCAACATGTCAATTCAGACCTCAAAAACACTCATCCTTCCTCTTCAAATAATATATATCCTTCCTCATTATTGGAATATTGGAAGAAAGAAAAAAAGCACGGCCAAACCTCTTCCTAGAACGAGGCACAAAATGCAGGGAGAAGATAGGTTATATTTACAGCAACAGCCAACAAGGGTAGGTCCCTGCTTTCAGGTTTCGCCTCTATGTAATAACAATAATTGGCTTGATTGTTTAAGTTAAGTGTTCCATTGTACATTTTACAAGATTGGTGGCTAGGAAGAAACCATATGAGTACAACTAGAATGTCTATGCAGGTACACGTTCCAGTACGTACCTCCGCCACACAAGAAGGGCAGCTCCAATCTCCGGGTGGGATGGAAGGGAGAGGAGGATCGAGGCAGAGCAGGTGGTAGCTGGTCTCACAACCTTCACAGATCAGCAACTCCTCCTCAAAATCCCCACTCCCACACACCACACACTTCACATCATCCACTCCCTTGGACTGCACATGTAATATACGTCGCCAATGAATGGTCACCTCAAAGCTTGTAAGCAATCACACGGAAAGTTTGTAAGCACTCTCGAAATCACACGGAAATGCTTGCAAAGCTTGTAAACACTCTCCAAATCACACGGAAATGCTTGCAAAGTTTGTAAGTACTCTCCAGATCACACGGAAATGCTTGCAAAGTTTGTAAGTACTCTCCAGATCACACGGAAATGTTTGCAAAGTTTGTAAGAACTCTCCAGATCACACGGAAATGCTTGCAACGTTTGTAAGCACTCTCCAAATCACACGGAAATGCTTGCATTAAAGGAATGGGGCATGGAGGCTATAACAAGGAAGCTGACTCAGTCCACACACAACTCTGCACATTCAGTGGAAGTTCTTACCGTTTTGAATGAAATATTGGGGGTGGGGGAATAATGAAATATTGGGGGTGGGGGAATAATGAAATATTGGGGGTGGGGGAATAAACAAACAAAGAACTCCTCAAAAGCCACCCGCACTGACCTGTGTCGCACAGAAATATAAAATACCCTTTAATTAAGCTTAAAAGTGTGATGTCGTTTAAGGTATGATGTCCACTACCAAATACGAGGTTTGGAGGTCAACTTATCAAACAATCACACATGAGGTCAGGAGTTCAACTTATCAATCATGATCATATTTCAGTCCCGAAAGATGGTAAGTTAACATCTCATCATTCCTCAAACTATAAAAGCATGTGGTACCACATACCACACCAGGGGAACGTGCACGGCAGCTCCATTGAATATATATATATATATACACACATGATCTGTGGCAGGTCCAGGGTCTTTGAAGAGTGGGTTTCAAGTGTTCCAAATCAACAACTCGCTTCAAACAAAATCACATTTCTTTAGAACTGGTGGGCAATGAGGTCATTGGTCCAGGCTCGCAAAAACAACACCTTCCTCCAGATCACATGATAAGGTTTGCATGGCAGAGCTGGAGATCTTCTTGCACCCTTCTATACAATACCCACTTGCAATAAGAAACAAGCGTCACAACCAACATGCAACAGCAAGTGTGCCCGCTTCTAGGAGTCAACAAATACCAATTTTGAAGGGAGGCTCTAGCTGAAACCAACCAAGCCTTCCACTGGCTGCGAACATGATGCAGATGCACAGCAGCAAAGGAGAGCACACATAATACAGTACCTTATTTCCACACTGCAGCACCTGGCTTCCTTCACTCATCAGCACAGGGCTGTCCGTCGACACATCCTTGGTCTCGGCTTTGACACTCGTTGCCCTCCCTTCAACAACCATTGATGGCTTTGGATCAGAGAGTTCAGTCATTTCTGCCCGCACGTTCTCCACAGGAGCAGACTCATCAGGCTCCTGCTTAATTATGGTGGGGGTTGCCTCAGTGTGTTGGGCAGCAGAATTACCAGCTGCAAGATATGTATGTTACACTAAGTGAAAGAAAGACTATTTTATTTATACCAGCGGTATCAGTGTTCTCCCCAGGATTTTAATTAAGAGGCAGAGGCACGATGTTATATGTGCAGTAGCGGGCTAATACATCACCATAGTATTTTTTGTCTTGTATTCATTATTGTGGTTACAGGTTGAACCTACCCTCGCCAAACTTGTGGAATAGCTAGCTACTCATGCTTACCCAAGTAGTCACTCCTCTGTAGAGGAGAAAATGCATTTTTGGGCCCGGGAGCTGTGAAGGCCAGTTTCTTGAACTCCGGGTTGTCCTGGTTCATCTCAACAGTCGAGTCGGAACGTCCCTGAAAGAGCAGCATCGTTCACATGTTAACACAACTCATGGATAATGTTCACATTTTCAAACCTAACAAATGACTGGGAACTTTGTGCCGTGCACTGTTAACATACAGAACTTCATTGCCATGCTCTGTTACATACACAACTTCTGTGCCATGCTCTGTTACATACAGAACTTCAGTGCCATGCTCTGTTACATACAGAACTTCAGTGCCATGCTCTGTTACATACAGAACTTCAGTGCCATGCTCTGTTACATACAGAACTTCAGTGCCATGCTCTGTTACTTCCATCATGTCTTCAGTCTCCGAGATTAATTAAGATAGGTATTTAAAATTATCTCTTTATATGGTAACCTCCTTTTATTCCCTTTTATTACACACACCTAGCTTGTGGAAAGGTATCCATCCAGATTGCTGCAAATCTTCTGAAATGAGACATCTTTGCAAACCTTTTCTTTCTTATCTCCTGCATCAGTCCTGGGATAAGAACCCAAGACTCATTGCAAGGCCTGGTCTTGAATTCACAGCTAAGAGGTAGGTTCCTCATCATTTCACTACTACCACAAGGCAGTCCAAATTCTTCTTACAGTCCTCCACTGTCCTGATCTAGCACTAAATCTTAAAACATCTACAAGAATCAACATCACTTAGAGTTTCCTGCCATGGCTGCTTTAGCATCCACTCCATGTGCTTTAGCATCCACTCCATGTGCTTTAGCATCCACTCCATGTGCTTTAGCATCCACTCCATGTGCTTTATGATCTGGGCATGCTCAGTAGAAAAGTATGCTCAATTACAACCATGCTTAATTACAAGCATGCTTAATTACATCCAAGCTATTAATTCTTCATAATGCCATTCAACATCTGCTGAGAGCAACAGTGATGCTATCAGTGCTCAAACCTCCTTGTCCAGGTCATTGCTCTTTGTCTACTTTGTCATTCACTGTAAATTTGAGGGAAGGTGTGGCTCTGTACAGGGTGGGTGTTTTGTCCTCTGGGTCTTGTCCATGACAAACTTGGCCTGTCACAGTGCTGCATTTCTCTCTGCTTTCTTCTACCTTTCCTCAACCATGTCACCTCACTATTCTTCTCATCCTCTAACTGTAGGCTCACTTTCTCCATGCTTGTTGTAGTTCTTTCTCCTTGTTCTCATGTTGCCACAGCTTTCTTCTCCTTGCTGACTGCAGCTCTTTCTCCTTGCTGGCTGCAATTTTTTCCTCCTTGCTTATTATAGCTCTTTCTCATCGATTACTGGTTGCTCTTTCGCCATGTTTATATTTATGCAGCTCTTTCTATATTAGCCAGCTATATCTAACTATATAAGCCAGCTATATCCAACTATATAAGCCAGATATCCAACTATATAAGCCAGCTATATCTAACTATATAAGCCAACTATATAAGCCAGCTATATCTAACTATATAAGCCAGCTATATCTAACTATATAAGCCAGCTATATCTAACTATATAAGCCAGCTGTATCTATCTATATAAGCCAGCTATATCTAACTATATAAGCCAGCTATATCTAACTATATAAGCCAGCTATATCTAACTATATAAGCCAGCTATATAACTATATAAGCCAGCTATAGCTAACTAGCCAGCTATAGCTAACCTATGCCTCTTTACTACGACCTTGCTTTAAAAGTTTCCTTTCCCCCCCTTCCAAACTTCATCCATGAACAGTGTGTTGCCCAGACAGAAGTGCAGTGTTTCTTTCTCAAATAAGCTCTACAGTACTATCTCGGTGTAGTCGAGAGCAGTGTTTCCTTCTCCCACCAAGAGAAGTGTTCCTTCTCCTACCTTTAGTTCCACGTGTTCAAACCTCCCTTAGCAAAAATTATGCTATGTGCACGAGATTTATAAGCATTTTAACGTGTTTTTCTCAAAATCAATTCTGCAAGCTTCTTGCTTTCAAGCCTTTATATCTTTGGTTCGGAATGAGGTTAAGAGCTAATTCCTATAGGTAATTTGGTGTTCTTTGATCTGATATCAATAACTCATTATAGTAACATTCTGTACAATTGACGTCTTTTCTCAGATCCCATCAGACATGATATTTTTGCACCAACACGCAACCACCCTGCCCCCCTCCAAACAAAACAACCAAAAAAAACTTCACTTTTCTCTAGTCTCCAAACATCTACCACCTCGCATCTCCAACAGCTTTATTGCAGCCAATATAATTGGTTTTGCTTTTGTGCTTGCTGAAGAAAACTGACCTCCCAGTTTGAGTATCTTCTCCTATTCTGCCTCAGACCATACTTGCACTTGGACCCTTGATTGCCTGCAGCACCATTGCCACCGCAACCTTGGCCGGGATTCTTCCGAGGCGAGTGCTTCACCTAGACACACACACACACACAACCATATTCATACATGTCCGTGGGTGCTACGCTTCCATGCAAATTAAAATACCCGCACTATGAGAGGACAGATTCATGAAAACACGTGCACCACAGCCGGTAAAAAGTCAAGCTCATATTTATATGTTTACCTGGTGTGAATCATCATCACTCGCTGCACTGCACCTTGCATTAACATAGAGCGGTGTGGCAAGCAACTTTAACACAGCAAGACACAACTCGGGACACTAAGTTGAAGACCCACCTCTCTCACTCACTTTTGCAACCACCTCCCCCCCCAAACACTATCTATCATTGATGGTGTGTATTGAGCGTCTAGTGTTCACTAGCATTGGCAGCAACTTCCACTTTGGCACCTTGCATTCCCCACATCACACAAACTTAGGACTATAAAAGGATCGAAGTATTAGCATTCACCTTCGCTGTACGGCACACAGACAATTTGCTGTTGTTGCTTGTGTGTCAGCAATGGACATACGGACGGCAGAGCGGAGAGAGGCAGAAAAATAACGAGGGAAGTGGCAGTGAGGGGAGTCAGATCTAGTGGCCAAGTGATTTTTTAAATATTAGTGCACATGGTCATAGCAAAATTCGATTTGTATTCACTCAATTTGGCCGAGTTTCCCATGCTTAGCCTTGAGTCTTACGCCTGATGTTTCCTAGGAAACTTCTGAAAACCACTCATCACAGAAGAAAAAAATTCAATTAGTGTTGTGACGTGGTATCAAGTCTAGCTACTTTTTGGCTCAGCTAGGCCCCAAGAGAAATTCACTTGATTCTGGTCTATTATTGAAGTAAACTAAGTCAAATTCTAAGTAGAGCTAGCTCGCATGTGAATCAGAATTAATCAAAAGGGTGTGGTAATATTCTAAACAAGGTTTAAAAAAACACGAAGAATAAACAGGAGAGCAGAAAAGGTAAGCTGCCCAGTTAGCTAAATATTTACTAGGTAAGCTGCCCAGCTAGCAAAATATTTAATTAGCAAAATGTTCTAATGTTTGCTAACTATAATACCATTAGTGTTCCTATTCATCATTAGTATACACGCTATTGGCCCTAATGAGTTAAACCATTTATTAAGTGCACAGTATGAGAGACAACACGTGTCTGGTGGGAGGGTTCATGCCAGGTCTTCAAGTGGAAGGGATGGCAGGCACAAACACTATCATATCACTCACTGGCTAGCATGCTCCATCATAAAGAAGGGTAGGGGGATGACTTTTTTCCTGAATGCACAATGTGGACATATGTCGATCTCTAGGGGGAGATCTTGGGCTGAGTACAAATGTCCCATTGACCAAGTCCTAAAATGGCTCTCGACTAAATTGTGAGAGAATTGAGGTGGAGTTAACAGAGAAGGGCATTTCTCAGAGGCAGTTCAGCTACACAATAGTCCCTGCCTGTCCAGAGAAGCATACTGAGCTAGAATCTAGACACACTTAGGCAGTTAGTAAAGGCAGTTTACTTGTTTCTTTCTTCTTTGTTTCCCGGGCATTTCCCAGCCCACTTCAATTTCAATCAGGACGTGGGTCAGCTAACTGGGTTTTTAATCCAGATCTAGCGTATTTACACTGCGTTGGGTTAATTAAAATTAAGGGTTCATGTAAGCACGGCTATATACTAACCCTTCCACTATTACACCAGATCATATTCTCATGATATTCACAGCCCTAAGCTTCAACCCGCCTCAAATACAACACTGAATAGACGACGATGACACATGCTCAGCTTCCCTGGAGGACAGGGTTTCATTCCCCCCCCCCCCCCCCACCCCCCCCCTCAAAACTTCATTTTTTTAGGGGGGAAATGCGGCAAATAACAACTTTCCCCCCTGGGATAATACAGGGGGTAGAACTACATTAACACACAGAGGACAGCTGCAGAGCTAGCAGTACAGGGAGGCAAACAACCTCCTCACCTCACGCTTGCCATTTTTTACCAAAAAATGTTCATATGGATAGAGATAGCGCTCATAATTAGCTCTCAGAGAACCTGCCACCGAAGGAGAGGAGTAGCCAGTCTAAGAGGGGGAAAGCGAGAGATGGAAGAGGGTGAGAGGAAAAGTGGAGGGGGAGTTGGGGGAGAGAGTGAAGGGAGGTGTTGGAAGAAAGAGGGGGAGGAAGGGAAGGAGGGAGGAAGGGAAGGAGGAGGGAGGAAGGGAAGGAGGAGGGAGGAAGGGAAGGAGGAGGGAGGAAGGAGGAGGGAGGAAGGGAAGGAGGAGGGAGGAAGGAGGAGGGAGGAAGGGAAGGAGGAGGGAGGAAGGGAAGGAGGAAGGAAGAAGGGAAGGAGGAGGGAGGAAGGGAAGGAGGGAGGAAGGGAAGGAGGAGGGAGGAAGGAGGAGGGAGGAAGGGAAGGAGGAGGGAGGAAGGGAAGGAGGAGGGAGGAAGGGAAGGAGGAGGGAGGAAGGGAAGGAGGAGGGAGGAAGGGAAGGAGGAGGGAGGAAGGGAAGGAGGAGGGAGGAAGGGAAGGAGGAGGGAGGAAGGGAAGGAGGAGGGAGGAAGGGAAGGAGGAGGGAGGAAGGGAAGGAGGAGGGAGGAAGGGAAGGAGGAAGGAGGAAGGGAAGGAGGAGGGAGGAAGGGAAGGAGGAGGGAGGAAGGGAAGGAGGAGGGAGGAAGGGAAGGAGGAGGGAGGAAGGGAAGGAGGAGGGAGGAAGGGAAGGAGGAAGGAGGAAGGGAAGGAGGAGGAAGGAAGGGAAGGAGGAGGGAGGAAGGGAAGGAGGAGGGAGGAAGGGAAGGAGGAGGGAGGAAGGGAAGGAGGAGGGAAAAGGAAGGAAATGGGAGGAAGGGAAGGAGGAGGGAGGAAGGGAAGGAGGAGGAAAGGAAGGAAGAGGGAAGGGATAGAGAGGAGTTGGAGGAGAGAGGGGGCAAAGGGGAGGAGTTAACACAGTGTATTGGAAATCTTCATACATTCTGCCAATACACTGGGTCACAATGCGACACACATTCTAATGAATACAAACATGTTCCCACAACCTTACATCTCGGGCTATTATAGTCCACTTTCTCAGTCGCGTCACCTCCTCAAAGCCCCCATTCTCACCAACAACCTGGAACAGCGACAGAACAGCATCACACAAACACAGTCACCCAACCAAGAACACACCACTCAATCTAAATGGGCACAAGGCCAAGTGCATATAAAAGCAAAGCCTAAGACGACTTATTCAAGCCATTGATCTGGCTTGTGCTAGGTGGTCATTCATTCACTCACCTTGAATAGCTTGTGGAGATCCAAAGGACACCTGTCCACGTTAGGAATCTTGAACACGATACCCTGAGAGAGGATGCAAGACCGTAACCTACAAACCACTATCACATTACAGGGCCAGAGTGCATGTTGGGTATTGGGATGTAGTTGAAGGTGTAGTTCGATGAAGAGAACAGGTGTACTATTATTAATACTTTACTAGGCCCTCTGGGACATTTCCTCCCCTAGATCCTGCAGAAGGCTACTTCAAAATTTTCTTGCTGCTATGCTTGCAGTAGAAACCTAAGACAAGAATGTTGATTTATAGTAGCCAAGTTTAAACTACCCCCCGAGACCAAATACAAGGCCGTTATTGGCTGCAGGGGAGAAGGGTCAACTCTGCTAGAAAACTACTTCCATTATGAGAGCTCTAGCTCGTGTAGTTTGTTAGGAACATCGCCTGTTGGGTAACTTCCGCGCCATTATTGGGAACAGAAAAAGAACACATGTACAGGTATAACTCTTCACAAAATGGCTGACAATGGCAAGAGCCGTTTCCGGTGATAGTGGCTTTGGGCAACATTTAAACAGCCTCTGAGAGCAAATCCGAGGCTGTCATTGGGGGTGGGGGTAGGGGGGTCGAGTTACCCTTAGTCCCCAAGTCTCAGCCCTTGATGTTGCAGCAGGCCCGAGAAAAATGGAAACTGACAGACATTTCACTTATTAATGAGCAGCAGCAGCAGATCCAGTAGTAAAGTAGTACTAGTAAGTAGTGGACACAGAATGATCTACTATGATACTGATTTCATCATGTGACTTGGCTACACACAACATACCTAATAGGAATGAGGGATCCCCTAGAAGGCTTAGGTCCAAAGATTGGCGACTAAATTAACAAACTTGGTTGACATAACGAAATCACAATGACCTTCTCAATAATCTACTTGAAATTTACTCTCTCGACGTTTCGATGGGCCTCCATCGGGAATAATTAAACTGGTGGCGTGTTGAAATAAACTACATATTAGAAACATGTGGAGAGAGGGATCATTTTCTATTGGCATTTTCCGTTTCAGGTTTTGCCTAATTCCGTTTCTTGACTAAGTGTATGTATACGCTTCCTTTTGTTTACTGGCACTCATTTGGTTCGTGAACATACTTGTCATGTATTAATTGCTGTATGCTTCACTCCTCATTTCATTTCTTTGTGTTAGGGTGACCTGATATTAGCTTAGGCTAGTTGGCTTGACTGAGTGCAGAGCATTGGATTGTTTATAATATAAAAGCATCAACTTCTAGAAAAATTTCCCCAGGAAAAGTGCAAAAATAAATGTAAAAGGCACAGGCTTTGGCGTGTTCCCTGCTGGTGCATGCCTGACAGGTGCACTTCTCTTGGCCCTCTTGGCTCTTGGAGGGGCTGAATCTGCCATCTCTTTCTGCCACATGCATACAGATGCTTTAACCCTCTGGGTCCATTCAATTTCATTGACTCACTAGAGCAGGGAAGATTCCCCCCCCCCCCCCAATAATAAATAACAAGACTTGCAATTAGTTAAACCCCACAATCCGGATCTACAACTGCTACGGGGAAAGTTTGAAGCGCCCTACAGTGCAATGCAACTACACAGCTGTAGCAGTGGCAGCTGCTGAGGTCCAGGCTATCAATTGTAATAGTGAATGGGAATACATCTTCATTTCACCATCCATTTCATTCCATGACACATGCCACACATAAATGCTACAAATCTATCCTCATCGGCAGACTAGACTCTGTAGCATTTCAGCCGTTGTCTGATGCTGACAGAGCTGTTCCTTGGTCTGATGCTCACAACTCACTACTCGTGAATAACATTATACATCTAGGATAATCCGCAACATGCAAATTAAAATAATTCAATCCACGGTTTGAAGTATGGAACCTGCAAACCTATCAATGTGTGTCCTACACTATTCATAGATGAAGCAGACACCAATGCTAAGTTTACAGACGAATCATCGAGGAAATGGACATGCATGATGACACCAGTGCCCTTGAAAGGGGGTGGCCCGAACAGTGTTGCCATTAGGATAAAATAAACATTGAAATAGTTAGTATAACAGAAATGGCCTCACCTGAAGTTCCCAAAACTTGGCAAGGTTCTCTAGGAAATTGAGCTTGACTCGTGTTTTGGCCTGTAATAAACACCAACAACAACAACAACATGAGAGCAACTGATAAAAAAAGCAACGTTGACAGTTCAGCTGAGCTTGTCAAAGTAGCAAACGATTATCACACAACTATCAACACCTGCCACTCCACCCTTCTTCCTGAGTGTTATCATTACAGAGACACTTGGTTGTCAAAGCAGGGCACCCGTCAGCAAGAATATGGGCACCAAGACACTAAGCAGCTGCTTTAACACAAGAGTGTATGCACTAGGAGGGATGGTAAATGGTTGCAGAGCAGAGTCTGGAGAGTGGCATACATGGATATCACTTCTAATTTTTTTTTAGTTGCCAGCCATGTCATAAAATTTAAAAAAACATGCATTTTGAGCAGGAAAAGGCACACCCGTGAACAATGCTCGACTAGAGCCAAGAAAGAGGCAGGTGCTTACAAAAAGTAGTTGCTATAATTATAGACATCTGCTAACAATAATTAGCTTTTACAGTGTAAACATAGGAAAATATTATGGACTAGAGAAGACGACATACTCTTACACACACACACATAAACTATAAACATCACACTCACAGACTAGGTCCCAACTCAGCTCTCCACTGCACACACTACTTCCGAATTGAAATGATGCAGCTGCCAGGCCACTCAAAACACCACTGATTATACACCTGCCCCAGTCAATGCCACAAGTTGTCCTAGAAGGCAAGCTGCACTAGGAGCAGGCAAACTACTCTCTTGAGGTTGCTGACTGTACTTATATGCCTCCCTGGCATGGCTAAGCAGATTAAATAGCTGTGTCCAGTCTGTCACAAAACCATTATGCACTTGGACTCCGAACAGCACTTAATTTAATTAAATAAATTTAAAAAAGCAATATCTATCTGTATGCTCTATTTCATGCGCAGGAATTCGAGAGCAGCAGTAGAGCTCCACTAATTGGGCATGACCACCCAAAAGAGATTACTAGAATCCACAGTGGCCCCACACACCCCCATGTACTACTGCTTCTCTGAGAGGCAGACATCGAAGGGCAGCTAAGCATTGAACAAGGTCAACGTCAGGTACGCAGTAGCAGTCAAGAAAGATGGTGTTATTCACCTGGTTCTTTTCAGCCTCTCAATTATCTATTGCTATAGTCTGTGAGCAAAGCGATGTTGATAGTAGGGGCTTTGGGTCATGCAGTCCATTTTTATACTTGAAATACTTGCGACAAGCCTCGGCAAACCCTGGCTCTGACGGTGATGGCACAGTTACAACAGAAAATAGTTTGCTATCACACAAGACACGGATGCATACATGTGCTCTTTGCATATTAAAAAAGAAATCACTATGATGTTCTAATTATTCGTCACAAAACCTATTTAACAACAAAAAAATCCCAAACTACAGTACATCCCAAACTACAGTACATCATAATAGAACAGTTTATTATCTATTAGAGTTATATACTTAAATTGAGCCCACAGTAACCCCCCTAACCCCCCCCCCCCCCCAATTCCACCACAAATTGTGCCTTGTTACTTTAAAGTAATTTCCTATGTATTGACACACTTCTTCAAGGACAAGTAAACAACCAGTGGGCAAATCACGTCTAATCACGTCTAATGGAGTAGAGATTCTGAATGAAACTTGGCAGGTGTTGGTTGTACCTGCAAGGTTCACGACAGCTCAAATCAATCATCATTCAGCGACCCTGCTTGTTCACTCCTTCACACTCAGTTACCAGCCAACACCCTCCCGCTAAGCTCTCAGTTAAGCCCCATCCCAAAGGGGTCAACTGCCACAGAGTGCTCCGTACTGAAATACACCACAATGGCGGGGCCAACGATTGCTTGTAGATTCATGCACCTCACTGCAACTCGCCCAACCTTTATCACAGTGCCTACTCGCCAGACCTTCTTCAAAGTTAGCCATAGCCTGCATGGCAGTATTGCAAAGATTCAAGTTGGGTGCTAATGAGATTCATGAACCCTTGAATACTCATCCACCACAAGACAAACATTGAGCGCTGTCAACACCGCAAAGAAACATTGATTGCTCTTGCAGATTATGAAAGGTGGCATCACATGCATGCCATGTTAGGGCATCCAAGTACTTGGATCAGGCGTGGCCAACCCACTACCGTCCTCGTCATTGGGATGGGGGGGGGGGGGGGGGGGGGGAGCCTGGTGTCTCGGGCGGCATATACATTTTTAAAGTGCAGTTGGAACTTCATCACCTACCTCTCAAAAATAGCTGACAATCTTTTCTCCCCCTCCCCAAAGTTATGGAAGGTAAGTGAAGCCACGCCAAACCAAACCAGTGCCACATTGGCACGTACAGACTTGAGCTACAGCTTCAGTCAAAGGCCTCTACATCACAACAGATGTGTTTCCTAAGTGGGATGTCTTCAGCTGCTGTTCGTTGGGTCCTGCCTCAATGGAAATGAGTTTGCCTCCATATTCATACCTGCAAATAGCACTTCACTACCCAGCTGTTGAGTTCTGCCATTCAGAAGGGATATTTCAAAGACTAACTTCTTGGCTGCAGAGAATACCCTTTTCGCAAAACCACTCTTTGAAAAACCATGTAAAGCTAAGGATTTTCAGAGTTAAATATTTCTAGCTGTCCTGTTGGTGGAGTTAGGGTGGACATTCTGGGAGTGGCAGGGCTGAGGTGTGGACATCTGTTCGCAGTAAAGTGGAGGTCCCCCTTAATACATATATATATATATATATATATACATGTGGGGAAGTACTGGACGCCACACTTCACAATGGGAATCCAGAGCTAGCTCCCACCTTGAATACCTAAGCCAACCCCCCACAAAGAGGTGGCGCTGAGAGGATGGGCAATTGATATATTGTAAAGGGCCCTACTCTCCGATGCCCTGACCTCAGCCTTATTAGGATGTGACTAACAAGTCAGGTGTCTATTTGGAGCCCTTAGTGAAGAGTGAAGCCCACACTAATTAGGATGGTTCAGCATCATCCAAAAATCAAAGTGGCTGCAGACCAATCCCACCAGCATTCGCTGGGCAACAACTTTTGGACTGGGGACGTGTACCAACAAACAAGCACTTTAATGCACATCCACTGCTTAGCACTTGAGCTGCCCCATAAAGCATTTCAGCCGGCATATTAGTCACACATGGCCTGCTATTAGCGAAGGTGACAACTAAAAAAAATTAGGACAACTATACTGGATTGACCTGCTAAAAAAGCAAGCAAGCGTGTATATCCCATGCAGACCACAACCAGTTAAAATCATATTCGCCAATTGTTATTGGTATGCATGATTTTAGAGATGTGGTCAACGAGTCCTGTTTCTTTTGATTTTTAGCAGGTCAATCCAAAATAATTGTTAGCTTTCATTTCTGTTCTTGTTTCAATGCTTCTTGTTTGTTTTGTTGTTTCTGTCTATTGTAGTTGAGCAGTGGAGAAGGAGTTCTACAAAGTCCAGCTCAGTTATATGGCTGTTATCCACTACACAATCATCAGCACATACCATATCTTGCTGCTATTGTCTGTCCCCATGAAGAGTCAGCAACAGCCACCTTCAAGGATTTTGTAGCACAGGGGAACTCCACCAACCGAACAAACAAGCAGATGCTTTTGGTAGAGGATCGATTACAGCATCCTTTGGACTTGGTCACAGTTGCCAACTCCATAAATTGAAAAGCAGAACTGAGCGAGTCATTTGTTCTGCTTATAGCTTGAGTAATGTAGACGGTCTTCACCTAACTCAGATAATAAGACGGCACATCAGCAAGCTTCGTTGAAAACCAGCACTACATGTGTCTTAAAAAAAAATCTTCTTTTCCCCCCCGCAATGGAGTAACACAGTGGTCGTCCACGTGCACTGAAACATTTGGAGTCTTCTGGTGCTAACGTTTTTATGATTGGAGCATATGCAAGCTATGCAAGGAAGAAAAGAAAGACAAAGAGAGATCTTGAAGATGAGGGTTTTTTATGCTTTCTAAAAAGATTGATTTGGAGAGGGTTAGCTACCTCAATGAAGGATTCAAGGCAAGCTTGGAGTACCAATAACCTAAGGCCTGTCCACACTGCACTTAAACCGATGCACATTAATGCGCATTGGCTCAGAGGAAAATGCCAATGCGTATTCGTTGCATCCACACTAGCACCGAAATAAACTGTACGTAGCATAAATAATCAGCTACCGAAGTCAGTGAAAAACATATACTATAGCTGTAGTTGAGATGGAGTTTGTTTTTGCGTCCTTTTCATGCTGATCAGCTACCTACAGATGCGCAGGAAACATTGTCTGCACAGAAGAGGAGAGAGCTGAGGGAAAGGTACCAACGAAGGTTGCGACTGCACTAACTTCAGAAGTCCAGGTGCAGGGCGTATGAACATAGCAACTATGTGGTTTGTCTAGCTAGCTACTCTAGCTAGTTAGTTTAGCATCAGGCTACAGATAATATACAGCTAGTTCCTAACCAACTGCAGCTTCACGAAGACAAAATTCTTTTTAATGCACACTTACATAGTTCTTTGAATGGTTGCTCTGATTCACATCAAACCACCTATCGAGGTGGACCAGAATAATGCACATCATTTTAATTCGAATTCAGTGTGGACGCAACCAATGCGCATTAGCTTGTACAGTGTGGACAGGCCTTTATAGAGGAGGAAGCTGAAGATGTAGGTTTTAACCGAGATATTAATTAGAATTAGGTGTCAAACCAATTAGGGAGTGCACTCATCACCACCCAGGTTCTTGGAGAACTACAGTGACACGAATAATTTAGAAATTAACAGCTGTGGTACTCCATAAAACATTCCAACTCTATTTATAAATGAAACTCATCAGAGCTACAATAGGCGTACAATTGGTATTTGTGTGTAATTAATTTTGGCAATCCGAGTTTTATTAACCCTTTGAACACGAGTGGCCGTTATTGCGGCCGTCAACTACTGCCGCTAGAAGTCCGAGCTGTCTATATATCGGCCGCCAATAATTATATATATAATTTTTTAATTTTTTTAAAATTTTTTTAATTTTTTTTATAACTTACAAATAGAAAACATTTAAAATATTATTTTAATTTTTTGTGAAATTTGCTTCCAGGAAGTCAGTGTATAGGCTACAAAAGGTTCAGGAACTCAGCATTCAAAGGGTTAAAAGCAAATCCAGCTCATGGTTCTGCCAAGAACGCCACTTTTTCCCCATTGCTCAGTTGCTTTTTGTTTGCTTGTCTCAATATGCACAATCTATGAAAGCATGTTGTGACACGGTGAAAACTAACGGACGATTCACGGATGCAAACCCCAATCAGTACAACAAGTTGTTAGGCCCACACGCAAGGTAACAGTAGAATTTATAGCAGGAAGTGCAGTAATGAGATCAATAATCCAACATCTCTTGACCCATGTCACAATGATTGTAGTTGCTTATTGGTTTTGAGTGAGGGCTACCACAGAGCATGCTGGTGAGAGTCGGAGTGTGGGCCTTCAGAGATGGTAATGTCTGATAACCAAGAAGCCTTGCAGGGGTCAGTGTCAGACAGAGATCACTTAATTGTTTTTCTAGAAACTGTAATTTTTCAAGATTCAAATAAGCGTACAACAGCATGCTCTTCCACCCAGAGTCCCCCCCCCCCCCCCACACACACATGCCTGACCTGAATACCTTGGTATAAAGTGTTTGCACGTACTAAACTGTTAAAAGTGAGGCTGTCATAGGTCTCTGACTTCAAGCCTCCAAATGGTATGTGTAAAACAGTGAACTCACTCGACATACATACTTCAGAGGGTGGAGTCAGGTGGCAACACGTGCCCGAGAGGGCACTGATAGCCTCTTCGACTGTCTCGTAAGAATTGGCATGCATTACTCATTAATTTTTCTTAGTAAGCATATATTCTCTGATGAACTCTTTCTCACTTGAATATATTCACTCGATGCTTGAGTCTTAGCACCTGATGAAGGCACATCTAGCTGAAACGCCGAATAAATAAATTCAAAGTTGACTATCAAGAAAGTCACTGTGAGCACATATTTGCCGTTTTAAACAATGGCTTCTTTCAGTTTTGGTCAGAAGGGGCAGTGCTAGGCAAGCCATAGTTTACAGCACGTTATCCACTACAGATCAAGCTTCAATTTGCCTGTGATTGCATTTCTAGGGTGATTACAACACTAAGGTTGTTTAGTTAACACATAAAGGTTCCTATTATTCGTTAACATCTACAGCAATTATAGAATGCATATTGTTCAGTTTAGTGTCTCTTTTATCTAGGGAAGCTAACACATCCTTCCCTCTAAGAGCTGGTGAGTAGATTCTGCTACGGCTGAAGCAGAAGTTCTCTAGTCTTTCACAGTCAGTGATTCTCCCAAACTCCAGACCCATCTACAACTCAGTATGAAGGCTACATCAAACAGCTCCTTTGACTTGTTACACACATGCACACACACATACACATGCGCGCGCACACACACACACACACAGAGTGTCTACCACACTATGCCTTGATTTGTCACTGGCATCAATTAACAAAGCCTAGTGGAACACCACCTTATATGTGAACTATGAGATTTCCAACAACTTTGTATGTAAAGCCCATGTACCAAGCAATCTCTACTCGACACAATATATATAGATTGAACCCTCACTTCCCCTCCCTCTCATTCGTGCTGAGAAAATCTCCATAAAACTAACATCTAGAACACAACTAAGTGCGTATAACATGGACAGACAATGCCTATACACTCACCTCCAACTCGTTCAGTGGTTGCACTCGAGGGGTGAAGCGAAATGTCTCAATGTCTACAGCAAATGGTGGTCTCCAGCCCTGAACAATAGAGGACCAGACAAACTGTAAAATTTGCAACTTTATTGCTACAATGTTCATAATTTTCTAATCCCACCCCCTCCTAAAATAATAAATGGGGCTCAGTGAATCCTCTCCTTCGCCGCTTGGAGTTACCAGTTTTACCTGGACACACAGAATACTACTCTTCTATTAGTAATGAGGTAATGGCTCCACAATCTCCAGCACTGCCACAGCTTTGCCCAAGACATTCCGGGATTCCCAGGATGCTTCCGACTATTCTCAGACAGGGGTGACAACTAGCCAACATGGATCCCAGAATCGGCGGCTAGTGGGCTAACCCTAGAGTATGCCAGGGCTCAAGCTAATGGTATTCTAGGGCTAAGACTAATGCTGCCAGGGCTAAGGCTAGTGGTATTCTAGTGCTAAGCTCAGGGCTAAGGCTTATGGTATTCTAGGGATAAGCCTAAAGTATGCCAGGGCCAAGGTTAGTGGTATTCTAGGACTAAGCCTAGAGCATGGCAGAGCAAAGGCTAGGAGTATTCTAGGGCTAAGCCTTGAGCATGCCAGGGTTAAGGCTAGTGGTATTCTAGGGCTAAACCCAGGGCTAAGGCTCATGGTATTCTAGGGCTAAGCCTAAAGCATGCCAGGGCCAAGGTTAGTGGTATTCTAGTGCTAAGCCTAGAGCATGCCAGGGCTAAGGCTTATGGTATTCTAGGGCTAAGCCTAAAGCATGCCAGGGCCAAGGTTAGTGGTATTCTAGGGCTAAGCCTTGAGCATGCCAGGGCTAAGGCTAGTGGTATTGTAGGGCTAAGCCTAGACATGCCAGGGCTAAGACTAGTGGTAACCCCAGACCATGCCAAGGTTAAGGCTAGTTATTCTGGGCTAAGGCTATGGTATTGTAGGGCTAAGCCTAGAGCATGCCAGGGCTAAGGCTAGTGGTAACCCCAGACCATGCCAAGGTAGGCTAGTTATTCTAAGGCTAAGTATTCTAGGGCTAAGCCTAGAGCATGCCAGGGCTAAGGCTAGTGGTATTCTATGGCTAAGCCCAGAGCATGCCAGAGCTAAGCTAGTGGTATTGCAGGGCTAAGCCTAGAGCATGCCTGGGCCAAGGTTAGTGGTATTCTAGGGCTAAGCCTAGAGCATGTCAGAGAAATATTCTAGGGCTAAGCCTAGAGCATGCCAGAGCCAAGAACTAGTGGTAATCTAGGGCTAAGCCTAGAGCATGCCAGGGCTAAGGTTAGTGGTATTCTAGGGCTAAGCCTAGAGCTTACCAGAGCTAAGGCTAGGGCTAAGCCTAGAGCATTCCTGGGCTAAGGCCTGGGCTAAGGCTAGGGCTAAGGCTAGGGCTAAGGCTAGGGCTAAGGCTAGGGCTAAGGCTAAGGCTAGGGCTAAGCTTAGAGCATGCCTGGGCCAAGGTTAGTGGTATTCTAGGGCTAAGCCTAGAGCTTACCAGAGCTAAGGCTAGGGCTAAGCCTAGAGCATGCCTGGGCTAAGGCCTGGGCTAAGGCTAGGGCTAAGGCTAGGGCTAAGGCTAGGGCTAAGGCTAGGGCTAAGGCTAGGGCTAAGCTTAGAGCATGCCTGGGCCAAGGTTAGTGGTATTCTAGAGCATGCCAGGGCCAAGGCTAGGAATATTCTAGAGCTAAGCCTACAGCATGCCAGAGCCAAGAGCTAGTGGTAATCTAGGACTAAGCCTAGTGGTATTCTAGGGCTAGGACCATTCTAGATCTATAGATAGGATAGGGCTAGGGAATATTTTGGACTAAGTGAGGTTTATTCAATGGCAGCATGAGAGACATCCCAGCACAGTTCCAGCCAGTCCACCCCATTAAGGATGTCCAGGGATACCTAGTCCTAAGTATCTTTGGAATCACGGGATGGCCCAGGGAAAGGTCATGGCATTGCTGGACATCCCTCCCACCTCCAATAATCCTGGGACAAAATATCAGAAGATAAACACCGAGAGGATTAACGCCTGGCGTGTGGCATACTCTCGATTGCTGCCAACACATTCCAGCAGTTAGGAAAATCACTATACGAGTATATAAACCAGGCTAAATCCCGACACTTGTATAGCTGCAGACAAACCAACTTGGTGCTACAACCAAAGGACTAGCCATTAGACAGTGGGTGGGTATGGTTTCACGTGAATATTTAATGAACTTGCCGAGTGGCTGGCCCAAAGCACCTCTACACAAACCTACTAACCAGCACCGTAGAAGTACAAGCACAATCATGTCCATTCACTGGGGTCATGATTAGCTATTGCTGTAGTAGACCTGCCCTGCCGTAGCATGGAGTAATTAGCACTCTCTTGTATAAATACACGCTGTGAAGTAAACAACTGTGAACATATTTCCCGGAATATAGATCACAGGAGTAGCTGCTTGAGATCTTACTCCGTTTCAGGGGTGCGACTTTTGCACTGTTATGTGTCGATTTTGGAGAATATAATATAAGCCGCAGTGTCTTCATTGATCAGGGTCACAAAGTGGAGAATGTGACCTTATATGGCAGCTCTGCATTGTTTTTGATGTTTTTTGTTTGTTTGTTTGTGTGTGTGTGTGTGTGTGTGAAATAACTTGAACTAAGCGTATGAGCTATAGTGAACATTAAAAACATAAAAGGTCACAAAATGTTGAACTTGGATAGAAGTCTAGGAATAGAAGAGCTGAAAGGAAGGAAGTACAGAGTAAGTGAAAAGCTAGTGCAAGACTGACGAAAGAAGATCACGATGTGAAGATCAACCAGATCACGATGTGAAGATCAACCAGATCACATCGAGTTGAATTCAGAGCTCAGTCTAGTTCCTGCATGCTGGTAGATGAGCGCTATATTTAGCATGCAACTTACGCTCCAGAAATTATTTAAAAAAATAGGGGGATCGACTTAGGTGCTCTGGTGTGACCGACACTCATGCAAACCAGATGGAGACCTCCCATGCAGCTAGTTGATACACACTCTCCACTTCAATGCTGCACTTCAATAAAAAGCCATAGAACTGCAAATCCCACACAGAGATACTGTCCCAAGCCTATCACAACCTTGATTAAAAAAAGGGCATTGATTAAATACCTTTGTTTTCAATATTGAATTGAGGGGAGGGTTGATATGATGTGTCTCGTCCCCAAAACATGATCATAACAGAAGGTGAATGTGCACCGCAGTTCGACTTAGGATGGTTCTTCAGCAATACTTGCTGTGTACAGAGCAGATGTGCGCCGTCTATAGGCCGATTCACAATATGACGCTCGGCCATCGTATTATCCATCATATTGTATCGTAATATAGTGCATGGTCCACAGTACGGAAGCAATATCAAACTTCAATCTCTGAATCCACCCCGACAATGGACAGCAGCGACTACAGATCCAGCTTTGTAGAGATAATGGCTGTTGTGGATGACAAGTTATTCTGCTATGGCTATGTAACATTGCTAGTATACAGATACACCAGCTAGCAAGCTATCCCTAATAAACAAGGGCACCACTAACAACTAGCTAGCTACAGCACTATGAGTTTAGTACCACAACTTATCAAACTGCTAGCTGAAGTGCTCTTAAGGCGGGTTCACAATATGACGCTCGCCCATTGTTACGTATCGTCCTATCGTAACGTATTCGTACCGTTCTATCGTATCGTATTGTTTCTGGTTCACAATTTAGCGTTCGATTGGCGAGTTTTGCTGGTTTTGACAAGGTGCTCACGTGATAGTAGAATTTCTCCTCATTCATACTGGTAAATTCTAGTGAAGGGGTACAAAGTCCTTCACATGACCCTCCCACTTGCCAGCATTTTGATTGGTCGGACGCTTGACGCTAGAATAGAACCAGATCCTATTCCATCGTTACGTATCGTAGCGTCCTATCGTATCATATTGTCATGACGTTGCTGGTTCACAATACGACGATACATTACGATAGGACGATACGATACGTAACGATGGAACTGTGAATCAGCAGATCTGGTTGCAAAGCCACGAACTGCAGCTAGAAAACTACCAGCTAGACAAGTAACACTTTCAACTTGACTTACCACCTGTTTCCAGGCACGTCCTTTGCCCTATACGTTCTAGCAGATACCTGCCGCAAGCATGAGGAGGTCTTCAGGGCTCCAATGAGCTTGTTCACATCCACAAACACCCTAATGTTTACTTGAAGCTAATCAGTTGGCACTGCCGTTCTATCACATGCTAAATTCTAGCATTTTTATTGGTCAATTCTTGAATTGTACCAGATTCTATACAATTGCCATATCGTTACTAGTCCACGATGTGACGGTATATGACGATATGATACTATACGATGACGAGCGTCATGATATGAATTAGCCTTAATTAAGTCACCAAGATATGCACAAGTCTTCCCAAAAAGTTAAGTGCACATTAAAACTTTCTAGACCTAGTCTGACATGTTTGGAATGCTATCATCCACTCACAGATGACACACATACACACACACACTGTGCATAACTTTCTTCTATACACAAATTCTCAAAAAGCTTCAGATAATGCAATTATCTATGGTACAATATAATCACTAGGATCACTAGGACAAAATGGCAATAAAATACCAAACGGGTCAATCAAGATTCTATATGGGAAGGGGAGGGGAGGGAAGGGGAGGGAAGGGGAGGGGGATCACGGGGTTGATGTGCCTGCCATATGATAACGACACGCCAAAGAGAGAAGCTCTACGTAAGTAGGAACCAGCAGGCTTTTGCTCCACACAACATATAATTAATGAGAGTGCACAGTAATAAGGTCAAAGAGTTAGTGGCTCGTGCCACAAAAATTGCCTATACAAAGTATCAATACACCAAAATAAAGCTTCGAGGCTACCATTCAGCAATACAATTCCTGTTTGTCATACAAAACAAATGACAGAGCCACTGGCTTAGGAAAGACACAGAGAACCTGCCATTTAAATTCAGACAGAGATCGAGATGTTTACTTTTTCTTAAGCCACATGGGACCAAAAAAAATGACCCCATTTACCATTAAACCCTTAACCGAATAAGGTCCAAACCAATCAGGTATTGTTCCATGGCAAAGAAGAGGAAAAATTGAGCCAAAACAGTGACCAACAAGAACATAAGTGGCTATACATATCAAAATAGTATCTAGCTAGGGGTTGACTAACCGAAGGTGGACGTATCTTACAAATGCCCGTATTGACAACAACAGGACGTATCTTGGTAATGTAGGCAACAGGGTCCCTAAACTCTTCCATGGTAGGTTGGAAAACAGGTGCTTCAGGTGGTGGCATAAACTCCTCCATTTTATGTGAAAATATCCTTCTTTGGTCTCACTGAATTGAACAAAATCCTCTCTGGGACCTCTAAGTTTCTTTGAAATGATACAACGGCGAAAGCCCAAGGGAGTATAATCATAAACTCGAAATTCACACCAAGACCTTCTTCACAAATGTGTGCCCCCACATCTTTCTGGTCCCTGACAATGCTTAGTACGCATGCGCTGTCACTGAGGGAGAAGGTGAAGATCAACAGGTCCGGACGGATCGCGGATGCGCTCTATTTAGAGTTTCTGTTTGCCCTGCAGTCAACGCGAAGGAGTGCTTTCACCAAATGAGACAATGTGGTTTCTTCAAAATCAACTTCATGCAGGTTGATTGAATACATCGAGCATGTTATAATTGTAGCCATCTAGCTTCATTCATTCGCGTGTACTTTGTGTGTTCTAGCAATTCGCGTATCTCTTCCTATTGAAAAGGATCTTCTAATTGGCAGGAAAGGTCAGTGTACACGTAGCTAAGTAGCAAGCTTTAGGTTGCAAGATATTGATGAGGGTAGGGGGACTATGACTTGACTTTCATTTTTACGTTTCTTGCACAGACTGTGACATTGTGATTCAAAATGATTCTTCC
Source organism: Cladorhizidae sp. MBARI D1340-BT2 (assembly GCA_028752905.1). NCBI lineage: Eukaryota > Metazoa > Porifera > Demospongiae > Poecilosclerida > Cladorhizidae > Cladorhizidae sp. MBARI D1340-BT2. Next base: position 21,263,611 of record JAQNBH010000001.1, read on the forward strand.
GTCAGTCGGCGACATGCAATTATCCGAGTGGGAGGAAACACAAAGGTGGCTTAGGGAAACATGTAAATAACTGTAAATTCTCATTTGTGTGGAAGGTGGAATTTCTCCACCAACACCAAAAATTGCATGATTTAATTGGCAATTGAGGTGATGCTGGGTGGTTGAACAGGGTGATTGAACAGGAAAGTTTGTGCTGCCTCACCTTAACTATCATGTGTCACTCGCCCGTGAAAAGGTTGCCTGTCTTGAAGGCAATTGCGCTTGTGTGTCATTTATGTACATCAGAGACGGTCATTATATTCTGACTTGCTAGGCCATTGCTACAAGTTATAGGGAAGAGGAGCATAAAATAATTGGTGCACAACAGTCAATAGAGGAGGGAACTAACTTGGATAGAGAACTGGCTGCATGGCCAGTAGAGAGGAGAATCACTGAGGATGAGGTCAAGACTGAAGAGATAAGCAGAAAGAGATAATTCATTCAGTCTTTTCCTCACAACATATGTATCTCTCTCCTCCACTGCCAGTATACCATTCCATTTAGAAAAATTTCCAAGGAGGGGTAACTGGAGGAATCTGGATATTAAGGGGGGGACATGACTTATCAACATCAATAAGAATTTTAATAATACAATTTCCAAGGGGGGGGGGGCACCGAGGAAAGTTCAAAGTACAAAGGTTAATAGTTCTTGGCTAGAGTGGGCAAAAACTTGTGAAATTGGGCATCATTAGTTGGACCTGGGACTGGTCACGGCGCTGAAGAACTGCATGTTGATGAGATTAACAATGCGTGAATTTGCGGTGGTGGAGGAGAGGGACTGTGCCATGCATGGCTGTGTGTGTGTGACCATGTACAGTGGTATGGACCGGTGGTGCCTTTTTCAGAGGAAGGATTCTCCTCATCCTTGGGTCTCTTCCCCCAATTACCGCTTTGAAATGATAACAGAGGGCCACCTAAGAAGGTCCTCCTCTTATTTCCTTGCTCCAGCAGCCAGTTCCCATGGATCTACATAAGACGCTGAAGTTACAAGCGTCATTGCATGTTGTAGAGCTAGGGCTTATCTTGTGTTCTAGAGCTATAGATCAAGGTTATTCTAGGACTAGTGCAAGGCTTGGGCTGAAATTCTATGGTAACTCCAAATAGAGCCCACCATAATTATTGCTGGGGAAATCCTAGATGACCTTGTATAAAGGTTTGTATGAGTATTGGCGTCCTACAGCCTGCTAAACATCTACTGTACATAGTGTGCACGCATCACTGGGTGCCTACTCACATGCGCTCGCACGCACACACCACCACCACCAAACAATAGGCATGTAGGAGCACATGTCATGAGAAGGTATCTAAACTCTTGTGTTGACAAAATATTGCGACTTTCAGCTGATGTAAGCTTTTCTGTGGTGAACACACGAATACCCGTACTTGCTGGAAGAGTGCTAGGGTCCTTGTTGTTAAGGCAACGAGCACTGTGGTTTGTCACTGGAACAACCCTCCGTATTGCGTGAGTGAATCAGGAAGCAAAATAGATGCATTCCTAGAACTCCTACCCCATGCTTCGTGGCCTTACATGTATATACCCTAGTTATTGTTCAGTTCAGAAGTGAGGTCAGAGGTCAGGTTATTGCCGAGTCAGCATGAGCACGAACTCTTTGTATGTGAGGTAGGCAGAGCTACGATTGCATATACTGTAATTAGAGAGACTTCTTATTATGGACCTAAGCCTGCTAGATTAAGGCGGCCGGTTAAATAACTTTTCTGGTATATACATGTACATGTATATATATATATACTCGAATATAAGTCGCGACTTGTGTATATTTCAGCCAAATCAAGTTGCGAACTTCAAGCAATGCGCTTGTGCAGTGCCAAGCCAGTCTTGCGCTATTGTGCTGACGTCAATTTTTTCCGGCCGAGTCATTGTGGTTGTCATTGTTTTATTTCAAATATTGAGCTACAGGTAATAATTGGCTGACAAGAGTTCCTAATCGCTATCGTTATCTACAATGAGTTCGTTATGTTCGATCTGTTCTTCATCCTCTTCGTCCAAGGAAGCAAATGGCTCTTCTCCACCGCTGTCACTTCCTTCCAACAGCTGGCGAGTAGCTTGTGTAATGGCTGGAATAGCTAAAGCTGCTACTTTATCGTCTTTGAGGCCGTGAATTTCTCCATCTTCAGACCCGTCCACGTTCACAGTGATGCCACAAGCACGGAATGATTTCTTGGTCAACTCAGCAGACAAGTTATCTTAGCTAACGATAAACGACTGCGCGTGTGCAAGAGCGGTGGTGTAATTAACTTGGTGTGCTACATTTGGAGTGCAGCTTTCAGAGCGACTTCTATTCAGTGTGCGACTTATATTCGAGTGAATACGGTATTTATATATATTGTAACTGATGCAAAATTCCATGCAGACTTTCATAGGTGTTGTTTTTGGCGAGATAGAGGCGCTATAGAGGTCCTGAGGTGTATATAAAGTGGGAATATGCAATTCTGTTGTTGGATAAACTATATGGATGGACAACTACTCTGCTTCTTGCTTGAGTGGCACGGGCTAATAAAGCATGTTAAGGACCACACAGTAGTAATGTTTGTATAATGCTTCAGCATCTTTAGTCTTGCTTCTTCTCACTGTGTGGCCAGTAGCCTCACAAGAAGCCAACTCTCTCTTTCTCTCTCTCATTTACTGCAACCAGTTCTCTCCCTATACTGACTATGCAGCTAGTTACCTCTCTACTGACTATAGATGCAGCCACTGTAGTTACCTCTCTACTGACTATGCAGCCACTGTAGTTACCTCTCTACTGACTATGCAGCCACTGTAGTTACCTCTCTACTGACTATGCAGCCACTGTAGTTACCTCTCTACTGACTATGTAGCCACTGTAGTTACCTCTCTACTGACTATGCAGCCACTGTAGTTACCTCTCTACTGACTATGCAGCCACTGTAGTTACCTCTCTACTGACTATGTAGCCACTGTAGTTACCTCTCTACTGACTATGCAGCCACTGTAGTTACCTCTCTACTGACTATGTAGCCACTGTAGTTACCTCTCTACTGACTATGCAGCCACTGTAGTTACCTCTCTACTGACTATGTAGCCACTGTAGTTACCTCTCTACTGACTATGCAGCCACTGTAGTTACCTCTCTACTGACTATGTAGCCACTGTAGTTACCTCTCTACTGACTGTAGCCAGCTTCTTTTGAGTATGAAGCCAGTTCTCTCTCCTCCACTACATGCAACTGTGCAGCCGATTCTCTCTGTTTTACTAACTGCAGCCAGTTCTTCTACTAACTGTGTGGGCAGCCAGTTCTCTCTATTTTACTGATTGTGGGGGAAGTTCTTTCTCCTCTACTTGTAAGCAAACTATTTATTTCGACCAGCTAGAGCTTGAGCGTACCACACGAGGATGCGTGGAGATCGAGGTGTGCCCTTCTACTTCACTGGGAACCTGCAGAGTGAAAAGGGCGTGCGTGTCGCCATGTCCTCACTCAGATCCAACACCATGTGCACAATTTGTTGGGTATTAAATTAAGGGTTAGTGCATTTTTCAGGCTTGAACCAAGACTGGTGCTTGGGAGCGAGCTATTCAAGGGTGCTGCTAAGTGATCAAGGAAATATGATGTAAGTTTGTCCGATCAATCAATACCACAACACTCTTTTGCCAACATTAGCACCTCTAAAGACACCTGATGGAATTTGCCATTTTGAAATGACTATACGCCATCGCAATCCCTCGTACTAGGCGGAGTTACTCTAATTATAGACCATCACTGCCACGCCTACTTAATGTTATACATGGTCTGAGTTGCTCTAATTATAGGCCATCACTGCCACGCCTACTTAATGTTATACATGGTCTGAGTTGCTCTAATTATAGGCCATCACTGCCACGCCTACTTAATGTTATACGTGGTTCATGCTGGTGTTGACTTTGCAGTAATCTGCCACCAACCTCGAGAATGGCAACTAGGCACGCTGCACCAGTGTTTGCATTTTACCCAACCCAGTGGGTAAAACCTGTGTTTTAGGTATTTCGCCCAGGTTTTACCCCCGTTTTACCCGTTTTACCCAGGTACATGTATTACCCAGTGATATAAAATACTTATTTGTAGCCCTGTCCCAGCCCTGTCCCAGAGCCACAAGTGTCTGGGTGGTGGTGGACACCAGGGCTATTTAAAAGGCAAGCAAATACCACAGGTCATCATTCACTGCTTACAGTTTAGTAAGTGTACTGCAATTACAAAAATGAGAAAGCCCAGAAACTCGTCTTCTGCCACAGGCTCCTGCGAGGACCTCAGGAGATTGACTATTAAATCTGTTAACTTGCATATCAATTGGACTTTAATCCCATGAATCTTTTTAAATAAATCATTAAATAAAAAATATATACTCTAAGTAGACAACCTTGTCACTTGGTAACACTTGGTAAATAAATGCTGAGTGAAACTCGGCTCCTGTTTTTGTCTAGTTCTTTACAGTTGCCATTTATTGAATGTCTTACTTCCTGATTACGGAGTTAATTTCTTATAATATCTTTACAGTTTATATAAATCTATTGTGTCTATTATTTTATCCTGGGTTGTATCCATGTTTGAGTAAAACCTGGGTAAAACCCGGGTAAAAGGTATTTAACCCAACCCGGGTTACACCCAAGCCCTGGGTAAAACCTGCGAACTCTGCGCTGCACGGGCTATAAGCTCCATGGATGTACGCTGGCTATAGTTGGAATCCACAAATAGGCACGGCGACGAACAGTGCATGGTTTCCACTCTTCATTTCACAATCCACGGATATTTTCCCCGGCAGTCGTTCGGTTCTTCACCGTCTGCGAATATTTAAACACTCGAAAATAACCCCCTAATCACTCGAAAATACCCCCCTAGACTTATCCATCTATTAACAAGGTTAATTTGACTCCATTGCTGGCCACTGAGGATACATGTGGCTGTCTAGTGTTGCACGTTGCTGGTTACTGAGGATATGTGTGGCTGTCTAGTGTTGCACGTTGTTTGCCACTGCAGATATGTGTGGCTGTCTAGTGTTGCATGTTGCTGGTCACTGAAGATATGTGTGGCTGTCTAGTGTTGCATGTTGCTGGTCACTGAAGATATGTGTGGCTGTCTAGTGTTGCACGTTGCTGGTCACTGCAGATATGTGTGGCTGTCTAGTGTTGCATGTTGCTGGTCACTGAAGATATGTGTGGCTGTCTAGTGTTGCATGTTGCTGGTCACTGAAGATATGTGTGGCTGTCTAGTGTTGCACGTTGCTGGTCACTGAGGATATGTGTGGCTGTCTAGTGTTGCACGTTGCTGGTCACTGAAGATATGTGTGGCTGTCTAGTGTTGCACGTTTCTGGTCACTGAAGATATGTGTGGTTGTCTAGTGTTGCACGTTGCTGGTCACTGAAGATATGTGTGGCTGTCTAGTGTTGCACGTTGTTTGCCATTGAGGATATGTGTGGTTGTCTAGTGTTGCATGTTGCTGGTCACTGAAGATATGTGTGGCTGTCTAGTGTTGCATGTTGCTTTCCACTGAGGATATGTGTGGTTGTCTAGTATTGCATGTTGCTGGTCACTGAGGATATGTGTGGTTGTCTAGTGTTGCATGTTGCTGGCCACTGAGGATATGTGTAGTTGTCGTGTGTTGCACGTGCTTCAGTGAGCAACTGGGATGTGGTTGCATGTGCTCCAGTGAGGAACTGTGATGTGGTTGCACGTGCTTCAGTGAGGAACTAGGATGTGGTTGCACGTGCTCCAGTGAGGAACTGGGATGTGGTTGCACGTGCTTCAGTGAGGAACTAGGATGTGGTTGCACGTGGGAACTAGGATGTGGTTGCACGTGCTGTTCATGGGGAGCATGCACCTTTCACTTTGTGACCAGCTCACCTGGATTTATAACTGATTTAGCATGAGAGCAGTCTCTTCTTACGGAGTTTTTCATTTATTTTAATTTTATTTTATTGTCCCCCCCCCCCCCCCATTTTTTTAAAATTTATTATTATTATTATTATTATTATTATTATTATTATTATTATTATTATTATTATTATTATTATTATTATTATTATTATTATTATTATTATTATTATTATTATTATTATTATTATTATTATTATTATTATTATTATTATTATTATTATTATTATTATTATTATTATTATTATTATTATTATTATTATTATTATTATTATTATTATTATTATTATTATTATTATTTATTATTATTTATTATTATTTATTATTATTTATTATTATTATTATTATTTTATTATTATATTATTTTATTATTATTATTATTATTTTACATAGAGCTTAGCTTTGAACTTTGATTAGCTTTGAACTTTGAAACAATTTCCCCTCATTTTTTTCCCTTTTTCCCAAGATTGATTCTGATGCGAATTAAGTTTGAATAGTAAATCTAGCACAAGGCTGTGCAGAGTTATTGTGCAGTGCACACTGCATACATAGCTATAGCATAATAATAAAGGTGATAGTGCACAGTACAGGATCATGCAAGTACTCCTTAACTGGCACCCGTCATGTAGAGGGACTGGGTGTTTGTTGAGCCAGTGTCGAGCACTGCGTGTCAGCATAATCTAGTGCCAGTTCTCAGCTTGCTCTATAGCAACCAAAAAGGAAAGAGTAGCCACAGCTTGGCTGCATTGTGCTTCTTGAAGGTGGACATGAAAGAGCCTCCTCTGGAACTATCTACTGAAGATGAATAGTCGATAAATTAGCATTGTGGACAGGGAAGACTCCAGGGGTAACCTGGTGTGTTGTTGTTGTTTGGTTGGGGGGGGGGGGTCAGGAGGGAATGGCGAATATCCCAGGTCTCTCCCCCCCCCCTCAGTAAAACACGGATGTATGTACTTGCAGTAGATGACTTTGCGGTGGCTACTAAATTCCATGAAGGTGTGGGCCAGGTGTCTTCTTTTGCAGTGATGATACATGCAATTCATGATTTTGAGGTGGATCTGATGGACATCTCAAGGCTAGGTCACTCATCTGAAGGGGGAGGTTGATGGAGATGTATGAGAGGAGGGGTGCCTAGAGGGAGTGGAATCGTGAGGTGTGAAGGGAAGGGACGTCTGGAAGGAGTGGTGAGGTGTGAGAGAGAAGGTTAGGTGTGAGAGGAAGCGACATCTGGAGTAAATATCGAGTGCGAGAGGAGACGTCTAGAGGGACGTGTGAGAGGAGGGTCCATCTGGAGGAAATGGTGAGGTGTGAGAGAAGAGACATGTGAAGGGAGTGGGTGAGGTGTGTGACGAGGGGACATGTGGACGGAGTGGAGTGGTGGGGTGTGAGAGGTGTGGCTGGGGGAGGATCTGGCCAGCTGACAAGCATTTTGAAAGGGTGCACTGGCTAATGGGTGGGGTAGCGATAACTTGTTCACTCATAAACCACCCAAGTTTTGTCTCAGTTTCTCATGCAGGGGGCAGAGGATGTGCATAGGGACCTGTAACGTTTAATTTGTTCCCCTAGGGACCTGTAACGTTTAATTTGTTCCCCCCCAAAAGTTGTTCCCCCCTTATTGAAAGTTTTGTTCCCACCCTAGCCCTAGCCCTAGCCCTTTATTTTTCAAGAGGGAACTTTTTTTTCAAGTAAAAAGTTTAAAAGTTCCAGGGGGAACATATTTTTTAAAGAAAAAGTTCCAGGGGGAACATATTTTTTAAAGAAAAAGTTCCAGGGGGAACCAAATATGGGGGGACCAAATTTGTCATGACAGACCCCTAGGTTACCACCTTCCTTCTCCTCCCACCAGGAAGTTGGAAAATCACGAAGCCTAAATATCTTTTTTTTTTAATAGCAATGCAGCCAAGCTGAAGCCATTCCTTCCTTCTGCTAGCGACTGTAGGATCCTCCTCTAAGAGCGAGGCTAAGAATAATATGGTTTTAGATTCTAGATTTTCCTGTCAGGGGTAGTGCAGTGAACAGGCTCTCCCTCTACACGTACATGATACATGTAGGTGTCAATGTAGTCATACATAGGTGTGTGTGTGATCCTGTACAACTATCATGTAGCTGCCTGCCACAAGTGGTTGCTCCTATTGTGATCTGATTTACTGCTGGTTCACATACAATGTACTGTAAACCCAGAAAAGTTAGCGGGCCATTAATGTTAGCGAATTTAGCGAAGGGGGAAAAATCGCTAAGTAAATTGGCAGCCAACATTTGTGGCAATATAAGTACAAAGTTCAAAAACACTCGCCCGCACGTGCTAGCTGTCAGCAGAGCACGAGGTCGTCACTGATTAGGAGCTTTCGAGTTTTGATCGAGCAACTGCAATATGTCGATTGTTCGATGGTTGAAAGGCAATGCTGGTGGATCTAGCTCAGTTTGTTTACCAGAAGGTGACGGAGCAACAGCTGCAGATAACAAAGAAGTGTTAAAGGAACTGAAGGGTGGAACGCGGAAGAGAGGGAAGTATCAGAGCTATGATTCAGAGATCAAGGTTAAAATAGCTAAATATGCTTGTGAGAATGGAAACAAGACTGCCGTTACTAAATACACTGAAATTTTGGGGCATGAAAGTACTGTGAGGAATTTAAAGGTTAAATACCTTCGTAAATTGAATTTAGTCAAAGATCCTGACTCCATTATTGACTTACCTCATGCTGCATTGGGTCGGCCTCTCATGATAGGAGAGTTTGATGAGGAAGTAGCCAAATATATACGTAGCTTTCATCAAGCTGGTGGGATTGTGACTCGTAATATATATTGCTTCAGCAAAGGGGATCGTAGGCCATCGACAGCCAAGTTTACTTTCTCAGTATGGTGGTATTGCCACTCTGGGAAAGAAGTGGGCTGAGTCTTTTCTTCTGCGTAGAGGCTATGTGAAAAGGACCACTAAAGCAGCCAGAAAAGTACCTGCTGATTTTGAAGCATTGAAGAGGTCTCTTTCTGTATGAGAATTGAAGATGAAATAGTGACACATGGCATACCATTGGACCTAGTATTTAATTGGGACCAAACAGGGACAAAGCTTGTTCTTGTTAGCTCTTGGACTATGGCTGAACGGGGGTATAAACAGGTCCCAGTAGTGGGAAAGGAGGATAAGAGGGAGATCACAGCCTTATTGGCTGTAACTGCTTCTGGCGTACTATTACCCTCCCAAATTATCTACCAGGGTAAAACAGTTGGTTGTCATGCAAGGGTCACCTTTCCTGAGGACTGGCATATCACACACAGTGAGTCACATTGGAGCAATGAACAGACAATGTTACAATATATCGATAACATTATCATTCCATATGTCACTACTACTAGTGAGACTGGATTTGGCTGACGATCAGCCTGTATTGGCAATATTCGATGTGTTTGCAGCTCATTGCTGTAGTTCTGTTCTTAAAAAAAGCTTCAAGACAACAATATCCACCAAGTGTTTGTTCCTGCAAGCTGCACAGGAGAGTTGCAGCCACTTGATGTGTGTGTAAATGAAGACTTAATGAAGGCTTCCTTCACGAGGTGGTATGCTATTGAAATCCATGAAGCCCTGGATGGTGGGAAAGAGATATCAGCTGTTAAAGTGGATCTTCGTGCATCATTGATCCAAGCCCCTGCATGCAAACTGGTTAATCAACAGTCTTGGCAATCTTTCATGCAATACTGAAAGACTAAAACAAGCATTCAAAAAACCCTGGAATCATGGACTTTATTAATGATTAATGTACTGTTCTTATTTTCACAAGGATTTCACCTTGCTATAAAACGTTAACATTAATCGTCGCTAAAATGTGCATGATATAAAAAACGCTAAATAAAAAGGTCGCCAACTTTTCTGGGTTTACAGTAGATAATGTTTCATGTTGTTGTTGTGATCACAAAGATAACAGCCAGGTGACAATGAGATTCACGAACACGCAAGTCATCACACTTATTTCACGCAGACAACACCTTGTGTCATTGACAGACCCTTTTCCAGCGTAATAATTGGTGAAGGGTCAGATATATGAGACTAACATGTTGGGAGGTTCAGCCCCACGCTGTTCCCTCTCTCCGTTCTCCTTTTCCTCCCTCTCGCCATCTCATTTAGCTGGAGCACTCGTTCTCCTGTCAGGTTGTCCGCTACATAAGGTCTCTAGTTAATAAGCATGATATATGCACTGCAGCGTTCTAGCATGGTATTCTTGGACTATACTTGCCCCATTCTCCTGTGCAGGTGTCACCACTGCCACTGAGAGAACTGTGGCAGTGGTGACACCTGGACATGGAACCCATGGAACCAGTCTCTGGACCCTCCACTGAGAGAACAGCTCCACTGAGAGAACAGTGGCAGTGGTGACACCTGGACATGGAACCCATGGAACCAGTCTCTGGACCCTCCACTGAGAGAACAGCTCCACTGAGAGAACAGTGGCAGTGGTGACACCTGGACATGGAACCCATGGAACCAGTCTCTGGACCCTCCACTGAGTGAACAGTGGCAGTGGTGACACCTGGACATGGAACCCATGGAACCAGTCTCTGGACCCTCCACTGAGAGAACAGCTCCACTGAGAGAACAGTGGCAGTGGTGACACCTGGACATGGAACCCATGGAACCAGTCTCTGGACCCTCCACTGAGAGAACAGCTCCACTGAGAGAACAGTGACACCTGGACATGGAACCCATGGAACCAGTCTCTGGACCCTCCACTGAGAGAACAGTGGCAGTGGTGACACCTGGACATGGAACCCATGGAACCAGTCTCTGGACCCTCCACTGAGAGAACAGCTCCACTGAGAGAACAGTGACACCTGGACATGGAACCCATGGAACCAGTCTCTGGACCCTCCACTGAGAGAACAGTGGCAGTGGTGACACCTGGACATGGAACCCATGGAACCAGTCTCTGGACCCTCCACTGAGAGAACAGCTCCACTGAGAGAACAGTGGCAGTGGTGACACCTGGACATGGAACCTATGGAACCAGTCTCTGGACCCTCCACTGAGAGAACAGCTCCACTGAGAGAACAGTGGCAGTGGTGACACCTGGACATGGAACCCATGGAACCAGTCTCTGGACCCTCTGCTGAGAGAACAGTGGAGGGTCCAGAGACTGGTTCCATGGGTTCCATGTCCAGTTGTCACCACTGCCACTGTTCTCTCAGCAGAGGGTCCAGAGACTGGTTCAGTGTGTTCCATCGAACCTCCCCCACCCCTTTTCTGATGGTCCAACCTTGTCATATCCTTACAGTTCTCAAGCAGATTCTTTTGCTTTGAAATAAAACAACATGCACTTCTTCTGGCATCGTCTTTGTGTGACTCACACCTGATTCTATCGCACAGCAGCCGAGCCCTCGTTAGCAACCGTTAGGCTTCATCATCTGCAACCCTCCTTTTTCAAAATCCTGTGTCTGCTCTGTCTTGATTTTGTTGTAGGATGATGATGTGGACAGGGCAAGGTGGGAGGGGGGGGGGTGAATTCCAAGGTTTGGTCACACACGTGTCCGCCTGATGTAAAAGAGGCAAAGTCTTGGCTAAGGTTCCCAGGCCAGTGGGAGGGAGAAGGCCTTGACTTACACTGATGCAGGGATATCACAGTACTTTCTACCACTGGCAGCATTGGCATAGACTTGAGAGCCACTCATTCTTTAAGGGGTGTGTGCCTCCATTTTTATTATATATTTTACAAAAACGTGTGGTTACCACTTAATAGCTTCATAGATTCTACTAACTTCATGGTATGGACTTGATATATAGCTCAAAAGATAGGTCTCTCTGTGTGCTCTCTCTTGACACTAAAATATTTTTCATGGGTATACTGTAACTAGAGCCAAGTTACTGGAGCTAAAGTGGAGTGAACCTCGAACCCTGAATGCCTGATTTTACCACATAAATATCTCCAGATTGCAACGAGTGGTTTCATTAGGCGCTAAAACGCAAGTACGTAGTCAAATGTGCGGTTGGAAAATGTATTTTATGGAATTTTAACGAAATTCATTTTCCAACCAGGCGTTTGACCATGCACTTACGTTTATGCACCTAATGAAACCACTCGTTGCAATCTGGAGATATTTATGCGGCAAAATCAGGCATTCAGGTTCCCCCACTTTAGGTCCAGTAACTTGGCTATAGTTATACTTGTGGAAAATATTTTAGTGTCAAAAGCGAGCACACAGAGAGACCTATCTTTTGAGCTATATATCAAATCCATACCATGAAGTTTGCAGAATCTATGGAGCTATAAAGTGGTAACCACAAGCTTTTATAATTAAAAAAAAAATTAATGGAGGGAGACCCCCTTAAAACATGGCTTCCGAAACGGACCTCCTGCATGCACGAGTGCCGTCTTCTCTACATACAAATGCCCTTCCTTCTCTTGAGGTCTTGGTTTTGCTTCCTTGACCAGCATCAAGAGTGTTACCCAGGTGGTAGGTATATTACAACCAGTGGCCTGCTGACTGTTGGAGTGGAGAGAGACTACTGAGGAACTGTGGTGTGTGGACTACCTGCTATAAATATGTATGTACAGCTCTCTGTCATGAACAAGTTTTGAAGATCAGGTTTACAGGCCTGGCTAAACTAGTAGCCGCTGCCAGCTACAGTAGCTGCCAGTACACCCACCTCGAGTGAAGAAGCACCATGCGTGTAGAAAAGTAAGTTTGTTCGGTGTGTATGGTTTTGTTTGATCTCTGAGGTGCAGTGGGACCTCCCTTGTATCTGGACTTCTCCTGCTCTCTCTCTCCCAGCTTCCTCCCCACCCCCCCACCCTATTTATGAGGACTAATTTATCTTTTGCATGCCCAAAGTACAATATGACTAGGGTTGCGAAGCTGGAGTGCTCTGCCTTTAGTATAACTAGCTTTGGGGTGCTCTGCCTTTAGTATGCAGGGTTGCAAAGCTTTGAACTGGAGTGATCTGCCTTCAGTATAACTGGGGTTGCAAAACTTTTAGTGCTCTGCCTTTGTATGAGTGGGGTTCCAAAGCATTGAAGCGATCTGCCTTCAGGATGAAAAGCTTTGAACTGGAGTGCTCTGCCTTCAAAATAACACTATAGGGTTGCAAAGTTTCGGGGTGCTCTACCTTTAGTATGTGGGGTTGCAAAGCTGGAGTGATCTGCCTTCAGTGGACTAGGATTGCAAAGCATTGAACTGAGTGCTCTGCCTTCAGAATGACTAGGGTTGCAAAGCTTTGAACTGGAGTGCTCTGCCTTCAGTATGACTAGGGTTGCAAAGCTTTGAACTGGAGTGCTCTGCCTTCAGGATGACTCGAGTTGCAAAGCTTTGAACTGGAGTGCTCTGCCTTCAGTGGACTAGGGTTGCAAAGCTTTGAACTGGAGTGCTCTGCCTTCAGTATGACTAGGGTTGCGAAGCTTTGAACTGGAGGGATCTGCCTTCAGTATGACTAGGGTTGCAAAGTTTTGAACTGGAGCGCTCTGCCTTCAGTATGACTACGGTTGCAAAGCTTTGAACTGAGTGCTCTGCCTTCAGAATGACTAGGGTTGCAAAGCTTTGAACTGGAGTGCTCTGCCTTCAGTATGACTAGGGTTGCAAAGCTTTGAACTGGAGTGCTCTGCCTTCAGGATGACTCGAGTTGCAAAGCTTTGAACTGGAGTGCTCTGCCTTCAGTGGACTAGGGTTGCAAAGCTTTGAACTGGAGTGCTCTGCCTTCAGTATGACTAGGGTTGCGAAGCTTTGAACTGGAGTGCTCTGCCTTCAGTGTGACTAGGGTTGCAAAGCTTTGAACTGGAGTGCTCTGCCTTCAGTATGACTAGGGTTGCAAAGCTTTGAACTGGAGTGCTCTGCCTTCAGTATGACTAGGGTTGCAAAGCTTTGAACTGGAGTGCTCTGCCTTCAGTATGACTAGGGTTGCAAAGCTTTCAACTGGAGCGCTCTGCCTTCAGTATGACTAGGGTTGCAAAGCTTTGAATTTGAGGGATCTGCCTTCAGTATGACTAGGGTTGCAAAGCATTGAACTGGAGCGATCTGCCTTCAGTATGACTAGAGTTGCAATGGAGTGCTCTGCCTTCAGAATGTATGACTAGGGTTGCAAAGCATTGAACTGGAGCGATCTGCCTTCAGTATGACTAGAGTTGCAAAGCTTTGAACTGGAGTGCTCTGCCTTCAGAATAACTATAGGGTTGCAAAGTTTCGGGGTGCTCTGCCTTTAGTATGTGGGGTTGCAAAGCTGGAGTGCTCTGCCTTCAGTATGACTAGGGTTGCAAAGCTTTGAACTGGAGTGCTCTGCCTTTGGTATGACTAGGGTTGCAAAGCTTTGAACTGGAGTGCTCTGCCTTCGGTATGACTAGGGTTGCAAAGCTTTGAACTGGAGTGCTCTGCCTTCAGTATGACTAGGGTTGCAAAGCTTTGAACTGGAGTGCTCTGCCTTCAGTATGACTAGGGTTGCAAAGCTTTGAACTGGAGGGATCTGCCTTCAGTATGACTAGGGTTGCAAAGCTTTGAACTGGAGTGATCTGCCTTCAGTATGACTAGGGTTGCAAAGCTTTGAACTGGAGTGATCTGCCTTCAGTATGACTAGGGTTGCAAAGCTTTGAACTGAAGTCCTCTGCCTTCAGTATGACTAGGGTTGCAAAGCTTTGAACTGGAGTGCTCTGCCTTCAGTATGACTAGGGTTGCAAAGCTTTGAACTGGAGTGCTCTGCCTTCAGGATGACTCAAGCTTTGAACTGGAGTGTTCTGCCTTCAGTGGACTAGGGTTGCAAAGCTTTGAACTGGAGTGCTCTGCCTTCAGTATGACTAGGGTTGCGAAGCTTTGAACTGGAGTGCTCTGCCTTCAGTGTGACTAGGGTTGCAAAGCTTTGAACTGGAGTGCTCTGCCTTCAGTATGACTAGGGTTGCAAAGCTTTGAACTGGAGCGCTCTGCCTTCAGTATGACTAGGGTTGCAAAGCTTTGAACTGGAGGGATCTGCCTTCAGTATGACTAGGGTTGCAAAGCATTGAACTGGTGCGATCTGCCTTCAGTATGACTAGAGTTGCATAGCTTTGAACTGGAGTGCTCTGCCTTCAGAATAACTATAGGGTTGCAAAGTTTCGGGGTGCTCTGCCTTTAGTATGTGGGGTTGCAAAGCTGGAGTGCTCTGCCTTCAGTATGACTAGGGTTGCAAAGCTTTGAACTGGAGTGCTCTGCCTTTGGTATGACTAGGGTTTGCAAAGCTTTGAACTGGAGTGCTCTGCCTTCAGTATGACTAGGGTTGCAAAGCTTTGAACTGGAGTGCTCTGCCTTCAGTATGACTAGGGTTGCAAAGCTTTGAACTGGAGGGATCTGCCTTCAGTATGACTAGGGTTGCAAAGCTTTGAACTGGAGTGCTCTGCCTTCAGAATAACTATAGGGTTGCAAAGTTTCGGGGTGCTCTGCCTTTAGTATGTGGGGTTGCAAAGCTGGAGTGATCTGCCTTCAGTGGACTAGGGTTGCAAAGCATTGAACTGGAGGGATCTGCCTTCAGTATGACTAGGGTTGCAAAGTTTTGAACTGGAGCGCTCTGCCTTCAGTATGACTACGGTTGCAAAGCTTTGAACTGAGTGCTCTGCCTTCAGAATGACTAGGGTTGCAAAGCTTTGAACTGGAGTGCTCTGCCTTCAGTATGACTAGGGTTGCAAAGCTTTGAACTGGAGTGCTCTGCCTTCAGGATGACTCGAGTTGCAAAGCTTTGAACTGGAGTGCTCTGCCTTCAGTGGACTAGGGTTGCAAAGCTTTGAACTGGAGTGCTCTGCCTTCAGTATGACTAGGGTTGCGAAGCTTTGAACTGGAGTGCTCTGCCTTCAGTGTGACTAGGGTTGCAAAGCTTTGAACTGGAGTGCTCTGCCTTCAGTATGACTAGGGTTGCAAAGCTTTGAACTGGAGTGCTCTGCCTTCAGTATGACTAGGGTTGCAAAGCTTTCAACTGGAGCGCTCTGCCTTCAGTATGACTAGGGTTGCAAAGCTTTGAATTGGAGGGATCTGCCTTCAGTATGACTAGGGTTGCAAAGCATTGAACTGGAGCGATCTGCCTTCAGTATGACTAGAGTTGCAAAGCTTTGAACTGGAGTGCTCTGCCTTCAGAATGTATGACTAGGATTGCAAAGCATTGAACTGGAGCGATCTGCCTTCAGTATGACTAGAGTTGCAAAGCTTTGAACTGGAGTGCTCTGCCTTCAGAATAACTATAGGGTTGCAAAGTTTCGGGGTGCTCTGCCTTTAGTATGTGGGGTTGCAAAGCTGGAGTGCTCTGCCTTCAGTATGACTAGGGTTGCAAAGCTTTGAACTGGAGTGCTCTGCCTTTGGTATGACTAGGGTTGCAAAGCTTTGAACTGGAGTGCTCTGCCTTCAGTATGACTAGGGTTGCAAAGCTTTGAACTGGAGTGATCTGCCTTCAGTATGAGAGCTACAGTATCTGAGAGCTACAGTATCTGAGGGCTACAGTATCTGAGAGCTACAGTATCTGAGAGCTACAGTATCTGAGAGCTACAGTATCTGAGAGCTACAGTATCTGAGAGCTACAGTATCTGAGGGCTAAAGTATCTGAGTGACTAGGGTTGCAAAGCTTTGAACTGGAGTGATCTGCCTTCAGTATGACTAGGGTTGCAAAGCTTTGAACTGGAGTCCTCTGCCTTCAGTATGACTAGGGTTGCAAAGCTTTGAACTGGAGTGCTCTGCCTTCAGTATGACTAGGGTTGCAAAGCATTGAACTGGAGTGATCTGCCTTCAGTATGCTAGGGTTGCAAAGCTTTGAACTGGAGTGCTCTGCCTTCAGTATGGCTAGGGTTGGAAAGCTTTGAACTGGAGTGCTCTGCCTTCAGTATGGCTAGGGTTGCAAAGCTTTGCTCAGCTGCTGCCAAGGGAAGTTAATCAATGTATATCCAAGGAAACCGTCTGCGGCTAGCTACTAGGTAACTACTCCTGGGAGAATATTCCATGCTGCTTTAGGCAGTAGTAGCCAAGCTTCCTAAACTAGCCACAGGTGCATGCTACGAGGAATCCTGGCAGCGAGTTACATGAGGCTGCCTGGCTAGCTAGTATCGCAGCATATGTATGCCAACTCAGGTCAACTGGCTGGAGTGAGATTTTGAGGGCTGTATCTTTCGCACGTGTGTGCATGCACCAGGACTAATTGTTTATTATGATCACCACCATCTTGGTCGTGCGTAATAGTCTAGTACTTCTTTTCGCCATTTTGTCTGCTTAATTAACAGCCGGCTTTTAAGGTGCTGTACTTGGACACATGCTCAAGGGAACGGGAGATCATGTCTCCAGATCAAGTGAGAGTTGAACTCGGGTTCGTGCGGAGGGCTGCTCTTCAAGATAGGCAGCTGATCGGCAAGTCCCTCTCTCTCTGCCAATCTCGGTTCACCTGCTGAAAAACTTGCCATTGTCACATGAGCCGGTGAAAAATGTTGTTCCATCGGGTCATCAGGGAGTGGGTCTTTCATTTGGTGTGTGATTTGTTTGTGGAGGGCAAGACAGAGTCCAATGATGGTGGGACTTGGTAAGCGTTACTAGGAAAATGTCAACATAACTAATGACGTTAGTGATGATAATATTAACGAGAGCAATCAGTGACTGCAAACGTCCGGCCACTCCCTCCCTACAGTTCTTCTTTCATAATCATTCCGAGCAAAACTGTCCTGGATTGACTTTTCAACAAAGAAAGTGGCTCGGGGGGGGGGAAGGGGGGGGGGGGAAGGGGGGGGGGGGGGGGGGGGTGGGGGTGTGGGGGTTCAGCCGCTCTAGAAACTGCTCGCCTTGTTGCGAGCTCCAAGTGCTAGCTATTGTGGACACCTTGTTGCGTAAATTGTGAGCTATCCTTGCCAACAGGATGTGCAGGTATATACAGTATCCCCAAACAAAATGGCCGCGTGCCATGCCATTCCTGGTGTACACGAGGTGGCTTCTCTAGCAACATTTAATGGAGTGCTCCTTGACCCACACCTAACTTGTCCATGAAATTTGTGAAAATCCATCTGTAAGTTTTTCTGTAACTGTGCTAATAGGCGACGGACAAACCTGTGGTGAAAATATAACAACTTTTGTGAGAATGAGGTTGACTGACCATGTAGCGTGAAGGGTTGTGTAAGCAGCAATGGCCATATTTTTTTTAACTCTCTGCAATATCTTCTTCACACTTGATGTTTGGAGGTCAGGCAGGAATCTTTGGACAGCTTTTGCTGTTTCCTTCATGGGTCCAGTGAACCCTTCTTGAGTCACATACATGTACATAAGTCACTGACAAACCCCCCCCCCCCCCCCTCCCTTCCCGACACTCGAGGTCTGAGATGGTATAATGCTTTTCCTCCTTCCTCTTCCTAACAGCAGGCATGTACACCACTCTCAAGTTGAAGCAGACTGTGAGCTCTATATATAGTAGTTGAAGCTTACTGTTAGCTCTATAAACATACTGTGAGCTCTATAGAGTTGAAGCATACTGAGCTCTATATAGAGTTGATGTAAACTGTGAGCTCTATAGCATACTGTGAGCTCTATAGAGTTGAAGCAGACTGAGCTTTATAGAGTTGAAGCAGACTGTGAACTCTATTGAGTTGAGCATACTGTGAGCTCTATAGAGTTGAAGCATACTGATACATGTAGCTCTATACATACTGTGAGCTGTATAGAGTTCAAGCAGACTGTGAGCTCTATAGAATTGAAGCATACTGAGCTCTATATAGAGTTGATGTAAACTGTGAGCTCTATAGAGTTGAAGCATACTGTGAGCTCTATAGAGTTGAGCAGACTGTGAGCTCTATAGTAGTTGAGCAGACTGTGAGCTCTATAGAGTTGAAGCATACTGAGCTCTATATAGAGTTGATGTAAACTGTGAGCTCTATAGAGTTGAAGCATTCTGTGAACTTTATTGAGTTGAAGTCTATAGAGACTGTGAGCTCTATAGAGTTGAAAATCATGTGAGCTCGATGGAATTGGAGAGACTGAGCTCTATAGAGTTGAAGCATACTGAGCTCTATAGAGTTGAGCAGACTGTGAGCTCTATAGAGTTGAGCAGACTGTGAGCTCTATAGAGTTGAAGCATTCTGTGAGCTCTATAGAGTTAAAGCATACTGTGAACTCTATAGAGTTGAGCATACTGTGAGCTCTATAGAGTTGAGCATACTGTGAGCTGTATAGAGTTCAAGCATACTGTGAGCTCTATGGAGTTGAAGCAAACTGTGAGCTCTATAGAGTTGAAGCATATTGTGAGCTCTATGGAGTTGAAGCATATTGTGAGAGTTCAAGCATACTGTGAGCTGTATAGAGTTGAAGCATTCTGTGAGCTCCATAGAGTTGAAGCAAACTGTGAGCTCTAGGATTGTGATCTTTCCTGGGGATGTATGGTCGGTCGTTTATAGATGAAATGTTCAGCAGCATCACTGTTGGTAGGTACATTACATGTATTCACTGGCTAGCATCCCTGGTGTATAGATCAGTATAGCCAGCGTCCCTGGTGTATAGAGCATAGGTATTCACTGGCCAGCATCCCTGGTGTATAGATCAGCATAGGTATTCACTGGCCAGCATCCCTGGTGTATAGAGCATAGGTATTCACTGGCCAGCATCCCTGGTGTATAGATCAGCATAGGCATTCACTGGCCAGCATCCCTGGTGTATGTAGATCAGTATACATGTAGGTATTCACTGGCTGGCATCCCTGGTGTATAGAGTATAGGTATTCACTGGCCAGCATCCCTGGTGTATAGATCAGCATAGGCATTCACTGGCCAGCATCCCTGGTGTATAGATCAATAGGTATTCACTGGCTGGCATCCCTGGTGTATAGAGCATAGGTATTCACTGGCCAGCATCCCTGGTGTATAGATCAGCATAGGCATTCACTGGCTGGCATCCCTGGTGTATAGAGCATAGGTATTCACTGGCCAGCATCCCTGGTGTATAGATCAGCATAGGTATTCACTGGCTAGTATCCCTGGTGTATAGAGTATAGGTATTCACTGGCCAGCGTCCCTGGTGTATAGATCAGCATAGGTATTCACTGGCCAGCATCCCTGGTGTATAGATCAGCATAGGTATTCACTGGCCAGCATCCCTGGTGTATAGAGCATAGGTATTCACTGGCCAGCATCCCTGGTGTATAGAGCATAGGTATTCACTGGCCAGCATCCCTGGTGTATAGATCAGCATAGGTATTCACTGGCTAGTATCCCTGGTGTATAGAGTATAGGTATTCACTGGCCAGCGTCCCTGGTGTATAGATCAGCATAGGTATTCACTGGCCAGCATCCCTGGTGTATAGATCAGCATAGGTATTCACTGGCTAGTATCCCTGGTGTATAGAGTATAGGTATTCACTGGCCAGCGTCCCTGGTGTATAGATCAGCATAGGTATTCACTGGCCAGCGTCCCTGGTGTATAGATCAGCATAGGTATTCACTGGCCAGCATCCCTGGTGTATAGATCAGCATAGGTATTCACTGGCCAGCATCCCTGGTGTATAGATCAGCATAGGTATTCACTGGCCAGCATCCCTGGTGTATAGAGTATAGGTATTCACTGGCTAGAATCCCTGGTGTATAGAGTATAGGTATTCACTGGCTGGCATCCCACGTGTATAGATCAATAGGTCTTCACTGGCTGGCATCCTGGTGTATCGAGTATAGGTATGCATCAATTGGCTAGTATCCCTGGTGTATAGAGCATAGGGCTGGCATCCCTGGTGTATAGATCAGTATAGGTATTCACTGGCCAGCATCCCTGGCATAGGTATTCGCTGGCTGGCATCCCAGGTGTATAGATCACCATACATATGTAGATCTTATTTTTTCCTCCGGGATACAGTATACATTGTACAATGCTGAAACCAGTTGGTTGAGCACCGAACTGTCAGTCGGCCTTACTCCAAAGCCACTCACTGACTGGGCAGTTGTTCTGGATGTTGCTGTGGGAGAAGAGCAAAGCTCACACCTACAGTAGAATCATTGTTTATATGTGCACCTCTTCAGATTCACTGGTGTGTAGGGAGAATGTCTGACCCAGCTCTCAGCAGGATGAGACAGCTGGCTGGATGGGAGGCCGAGATTCTCACTTTGTACTGTGGTTCTACATGTGTAGCTCATTGGTGCTTGAGCTTAGGCTGCACTGTAAGGTGACAAGCTTCTCAGCCCAGGAATGCTTTTGAGTTTTGAGTAGGGCCGACTCATATTTCCTCTCGATCAAGACTTCCTTGTTAGGGGAGGTATTTGACACAGATCGATCTCGGGGCTGGTGTGGTGAGAGTGTATGTAGACAGGCATTGTCTGGTATAGAGAGACTCTATCACGAGGTGCATGTAGACAGGCACTGTCTCGTGTAGAGAGACTCCATCACTAGGTGCATGTAGACGCATTATCACGAGGTGCATGTAGACGGGTAGTGTCTGATGTAGAGAGACTCCATCACGAGGTGCATGTAGACAGGCACTGTCTGGTGTAGAGATACTCTATCACGAGGTGCATGTAGACAGGCACTGTCTGGTGTAGAGAGACTCTTTTTAATGGTGTCTAAGCAGTTGGATACATGTATCTCTGAAATGTGAAGGTTTGTTGGGGAAGTGATTTTGGCCGGGTACATACTTCATCTTGGCCTTGTGAGCAAGGTGAGGGAGGGATGCCATGTTGAGGACTTCAGGGTGGCAGGCGGTTGATAGAGCCCCTTGGAATCTTGTTACTTAGGTTTGAATCTTGGTGATAGGTTGTTCATTGCTACATGTGTAGGGGGAAGACAAGGACGGGGAAAGATGGTCTAATTTTTTAAATTTCCACATTCAGAAGACAGGCAAACGTGAACACATTCTAATTAAGCTTACCAACGCAAGGTGGGCTGCAAGCCCCAAGACATTACATTCCAGTGCCCTGCAAGCCCCAAGACATTACATTCCAGTGCTCTTGCTATAAGCCCCAAGACATTACATTCCAGTGCCCTTGCTATAAGCCCCAAGACATTACATTCCAGTGCCCTTGCTATAAGCCCCAAGACATTACATTCCAGTGCTCTTGCTGCAAGCCCCAAGACATTACATTCCAGTGCCCTTGCTGCAAGCCCCAAGACATTACATTCCAGTGCCCTTGCTGCAAGCCCCAAGACATTACATTCCAGTGCCCTTGCTGCAAGCCCCAAGACATTACATTCCAGTGCCCTTGCTATAAGCCCCAAGACATTACATTCCAGTGCCCTTGCTATAAGCCCCAAGACATTACATTCCAGTGCCCTTGCTATAAGCCCCAAGACATTACATTCCAGTGCCCTTGCTGCAAGCCTCAAGACATTACATTCCAGTGCCCTTGATGCAAGCCCCAAGACATAACATTCCAGTGCTCTTGCTGCAAGCCTCAAGACATTACATTCCAGTGCCCTTGCTGCAAGCCCCAAGACATTACATTCCAGTGCCCTTGCTGCAGGCCCCAAGACATTACATTCCAGTGCCCTTGCTGCAAGCCCCAAGACAATACATTCCAGTGCCCTTGCTGCAAGCCTCAAGACATGGTGTCCTTGCTCTATAGCCGAATATGCCTGTGGTTGGTTTGAGTGGGAGATCTAAATCTTGCCGAGATGATGGATATCACTTTGATAGCAAGCTGTCAATTATCACAGGTTCCTAAAACCAACCAAACACCGACAGCCTACATATCCTGGCAGGTCTCCTGACATATGTGAGAAGAGTGGTAGCCAGCAGGAAAGAGCGACTTTGGCCAGCATCAGACAGTAGGCACCCTCTATATATTGTCACATGGCTGCAACCAGACGCCCGAAGTCCAGGAAGAGCTTTGTGAATTGCGTTACTCCTTTGGAATCAACACCTTCTGAAGCCCGCACTGCTTTGTGGAAGGAGAAGCTCTCCAATCTCCCACAACCCTCTGCAATACGTAGAAGTGATGAAGACTTCCCACCCAGAACTATTTGCAACTCGGCAATACGCAAGTCTCTCAACGGACTTCGAACTGGGGCAGCCTGTCAAAAAAAGTGTCCTTAAAGAGAAATGGGGATATTCGACCAGCCCAACAGTTTATCACTGTGGAGCTGAGCCTCCGACGATTCAACATCTCTACCAATGCCCCCTGCTGGAAGAACCCTGCCCTGGTATGGATCTCGCCCAATATGACAGCAAGACGCAGCAATGAATCCAGCTTTGGTGGGCCGAGTTTAGTTCATTCTTGCGTGGACTCTATAAGAAGAAGGAGACGACAGATGCATGAATTTGATTAAGCCTTGATTGGATAGTGACTTTGCAGAGTGCACTATCATCGGTCTCTATGCAACCCACACGCACACACAAACACACACAAAAATCGTCTCACACCTTTCCATTCATCCATTTATGGATATCCGAGTGCCCACAGATGCAGTGATAACTAGGAAATACACAAAATGTGGTGACAACTTTGTACCTGGCCAAGGAATTTAGTGAGTCGCTATTCTGAGTTGTTCAGTGCCGACGGGAAAGGCACACTCTGTAAAGACAAAGTGTGTTGAAATGCTGACTGGCTAGGGAAGACACTTCCTGGTTGGATTTCCTTCGTTGACAACCGAGGAACAAGCATTTGTCTGGGCCAATAACCAAGTCGGCTGGTGTTCTTCATATGATGTGGTATTATTGTCATATCACCAGCAAAGTTCTTTACTTGGTGTCATACTTTGTGTTACTTCAAGTAAATATTCTTTACTTGGTGTCATACTTTGTGTTACTTCAAGTAAAGATTCTTTACTTGGTGTCATACTTAGTGTTACTTCAAGTAAATACACTTTTCCTTCGTCTAACATTGATCTCGCTCTCTTCAGAAGAAATGTGGCGTGTTAGGTTGTTGCTCCTAACTAGGTCTGTTCAAAGTCTGAGTGGTTCAATTCTATCCACTTGTCAGTAAATAAGAATTTCATTAAATAATATATACAGCTCTTACACACAAGTCAACTATGAGAAACAGAGAAAATCTTGCCCACTGAGGAAGTCATGTGTTGGCCTCCTTTAAATAGGCTAACCAGCACATGGTCTTCCTGCAGTCTCGTTGGCTAACCAACATAATGACACAATATATTATATATCCAATTAAGGCTGTCTAATGATTTCACAGTTTATTGTTATGAATGTGTTCTGCGATGTTCCTAATTGGCTTGTTAGGGGATCCTAACAGGGCGTCCTTTGGCAAGAAGGGCTCACTGGACTCTCCATGATCAGGGACCACTTGACGGAGCGAAGAGGAACTTGCTCGCATGAATCATTACAGCACATCGCCTTTGCTCGCCTATCTGGGAGGTAGGAA
Organism: Cladorhizidae sp. MBARI D1340-BT2; assembly: GCA_028752905.1. NCBI lineage: Eukaryota > Metazoa > Porifera > Demospongiae > Poecilosclerida > Cladorhizidae > Cladorhizidae sp. MBARI D1340-BT2. The sequence goes on from JAQNBH010000001.1 coordinate 21,287,774, forward strand.
TCGAGGGGAAGCCAAGATGCCAGCCCATTAATTTTGTTCAGATGAGTTTGTGTCAGTCCACTCAAGGCACAAAAGTGCTCCTTCTGGTGGCCGGCGAAGAACGTTGGGAACATTCAGATGTATTCATATAAAGGCACAATCTGTTGGCAGGCAAAGAGCGTTGGGAACGTTCAGATGTAGACAGATAATGGCACAAATGTGCTCCTTCTGGTGGCAGGCCGAGAGCGTTGGGAACATTCAGATGTGTAGACAGATAATGGCACAAATGTGCTCCTTCTGGTGGCAGGCCAAGAGCGTTGGGAACATTCAGATGTATAGACAGATAAGGCACAAATGTGCTCATTCTGGTGGCAGGCGGGAGCGTTGGGAACATTCAGATGTGTAGACAGATAAAGGCACAAATGTGCTCCTTCTGGTGGCAGGCCGAGAGCGTTGGGAACATTCAGATGTGTAGACAGATAATGGCACAAATGTGCTCCTTCCGGTGGCAGGCCAAGAGCGTTGGGAACATTCAGATGTGTACAGGAACCCTTGGATGGTAGAGACTGAACAAAATTTATGATTGGGCTGAAAGTTAGAATAGGGAGATAGTTTTTAGTCTTGGAATATATATGAACTCACTCAATCTTCATTGTTTTGGTGGTCCAGATGTTTGCTTCTAACTGTTGCTAGCTTGTGATTGTGTACGTGTCAATGTAGCGGAGACATGGCTAGTTTTTGGGTTTTATTATAAGTGACAGCACACGGTGTATCTCTTTGGTGACTTGTTGGGAGTTGAGCCCAAGGCATTTCTTAGGTTGATAAAGGTGATAAAGCAAATGGAGGCACGTGGTCTCTCTCATTCTGGAGTATGGCATCCAAACTCAAAACTTCCATGGCTCCAGTTATTCCCGAGATGAACCCTTTTTGAGAACTGGTGTCTGTGACCTTGTTGTTGCTTTTGTGTGTGTGAGATATTTCTCAATTCTGTGAGCTACGATCTTGTGGAAGAGCTTACTGATACAATTATAAGTGCAATGAGTCTAAAGTTACTCTGTTAACTCGGGTCCCATTTCTAGTGTTGAGATTGTTTCTCCAGCACTTGCTCTCACTGGTCATGGACCCACTCCAGATAGAACTGGAATGCATCTGTCGGGGGCCAGCTTTACATGCCCACACTGTATCTATAAGCCTGAGGCAGGCTGGACCCACACATGATGCAGTGGAGGTCTTCGCTAATGTGCCGCCCTCCTTCTCAATACCTCCAAGTGTGAGGTCATAGGTCATTTATGCAGCGGAAGTCTTTGCCTGATACCCTCCTCAATACCTCCAAGTGCGAGGTCATTGGTGCAGTGAAAATCTTTGCTTAAGCCCACCCCGTTAATACCTCCAGGTGTGAGGTCATTGATGCATTCATAATGTGACACCCTTCCCTCAATACCTGCAAGTGTGAAGTCATAGTTTGCACTGAATCCCTCTCCTTCCGATCTGCTTTATTTTGACCGTCTTTGCTGCAAGACATTGATTTGCTCGGTCAAGTTGGCTTCGCCCTTTGTCTTTAAGTGACTGCCGTTATTTTGTTGCTAAGTGATAACCCTTTTGCTGCAAAGTAACGATCCTTAAACGTTTCAAAGGGACACCCCTTACCTTTCCTGCAACGTGGCATTACCATCCAAAACTGGTACCATAAAGTTCACCATGGAGCTTGAAGTGGACGGATCGTTGCCCTTTCTGGATGGCCACCTACACAGGAAGGAAGATGGGAGGCTGACTGCAATAGTTTACAGAAAATCCACGTACACCAACCTGTACCTTGATTATAGATCACATCATCCTCCATGTCAGAAGAGGAGAGTAGTGACTGAGAAGGAGGATGTTTGGAAGGAAGAACATTATTTGAGTAGGATCTTTATAGAGAAGGGTTATCCGCAAGCCTTCATCAACCTTTCGTCTGCAGATACATCTAAAGGCAGAAAGGTGATGAGTACACTGAAACAGAAACTCAGGGTGCTGAAAAGAAGGATCCTATGGTAGTGATTCCTTATGTAGCAGGGATGAGTGAAGACATCAGGAAGGTCTGCAGGAAGTTCAACATCAAAGTCGTTTTCAGATCGGGAAGAACTCTGAGGACACAACTGAGAAGAGTGAAGAATGTTTTACCAGCTAATATGTAGTCATGCGTTGTGTACCGCATCCCTTGTAGCTGTGGGAAATACTACATAGGGGAGACCATCAGAAGACTGGAGACCATCAGAAGACTGGAGACCAGAGTGTTCAAAGGAACATCAAGATGCCTGTAAAAAGTTGCTAAAGAGAAGTCCGCAATTGCAGAACATGCATGGGATAATGTACATCCTATTTTGTGGGAGGAAGCCACCATCTTGGACCAGGCCAGAAGGCAGTACGAACTTCTAGTGAAGGAGGCATTGCTCATCAGCCTAGCACCAAAGTATGAGCTGTTCAATTGAGACTGTGGAATGGACATCCTGACTGCTGGGGAGCCACTCTCAAGAGCCTGAACTTGAAACCTCCCCCAGGCATAATTTTTCTGTATTCAGTTATTTATCATTCTTTATTGATATTTTAATATCAGGCATGTCTTTATCTATTGTTATTTATTTATTTGTGTATTTTTATTATTATTATTATTATTATTGTTGTTGTTGTTATTATTATGATTATTGTTTAATTTGTTATTGTTATTATTATTATTATTATTTTAATTATAATTTTTTATTTATTTATTATTTTTATTATAATAATAATTAAAAGAAAATCTCATCAGAGTCCAAATCCAAGTGGTCTGTTGTCCCTGCAACCGAAACTGCATTACCTCTCTGCACCACAACAGAAAGCCTCTGCAGGAGGTGGTGAAGGGAGAGTTCTTCTCTCCAGTCGCTTGCAAGAGACGCTGCCCCAAATCCCTTAGAAAGAGTAAACTCTGTTGTCCAAACACACCTGAAGTTTCATTGCTACAGGAACAAAAAAGTGATTTTTATTGTTCAAATTGGTGTACTTCTCTCTCTTTCCTCAGCCAAAGCCGCTACTGCTCCTGCCACTGTGGAGGCACTACCAATGTAGGAGGGAGAGAAAGTGTCAATGCAAGTGGCATCCCACACCAACAATTTCCCACACTTCCACGGAACTATTATTATTATTTTATTATTATTATTATTATTATTATTATTATTATTATTATTATTATTATTATTATTATTATTATTATTATTATTATTATTATTATTATTATTATTATTATTATCGTCATCATCATTTCCCCACATCCAGTTGACGTGCTAGGCATGTGTGCTGAGATGTCGTTTGTAGCACGTGGTGAATAGCTAGCTACGGGTATATATAACAAGCTCACACGAGTCTTAGCGTCCCATTCCTGATGAAGGCTGGAGCATCTGGTTGAAACGTCAAGAGAATACAATTTCAAGTTGAAGGCTGGAGCATCTGGTTGAAACATCAAGAGAATACAATTTCAAGTTGAAGGTTGTTGTGTATGGTGTTATGTCAACTGATAGTTCCTTTACCAATTACTGCTGCAAAGGATGATTTTCATTATTACATATTATTAGTTCTGCTGGCTGGTTAACTGCCATTAGCATCTACAGGTTCGAACTCAAACTACATACATTCACAGTAATGATATATGCACTGAATACAGATTTAATGACTTATTCACTCGACGTTTCGGCTAGATCCATTAGCCTTCATCAGGAGTAATTAAAACGTGTTATTATTTTTCCTGTGCATGCTAAATACATAGGTTACTACAGATCACCATGGCAATGACATAGTTGGGGAATTTGTTTGTTTGTTTGGGAGAGCAGTAGACCTTATTGAAGGAATGGCAGGCAATTTACAATGGATATCCATGATGGTTTCTTTCTGGCTCTGTTTGCACAATCTGTTCTGCTGAGGAAGGCTGCACAGGCACCTCTGCTGAGGAAGGCTGAACAGGCACCTCTGCTGAGGAAGGCTGAACAGGCACCTCTGCTGGGGGAGGCTGCAACAGGCACCTCTGCTGGGGGAGGCTGCAACAGGCACCTCTGCTGGGGGAGGCTGCACAGGCACCTCTGCTGAGGGAGGCTGCACATGCACCTCTGCTGGGGTAGGTTGCACAAGCACCTCTGCTGGGGGAGGCTGCACAAGCACCTCTGCTGGGGGAGGCTGCAACAGGCAACACTCTGAACAATCACCCTATGAAAAGAAATGCTCCTACGTAAATGGATTTCTTTGTTGCAAGTTGTATTGTAAACGTTGGTATTTGCTTGCTTCAATGGAGCGGATTCATATACCAAAATGCCGTCTATTGTGTATCACTGATAACTCCAGAAACAAAGTTATAGCTAAACTTATAGAGAATATAAAAATCAAATTTATGTATAGTCCAGTTCAAAGGGTTTACTACTTGTAGCAAAGCATTCTGAAATTGTTGCTTGAGCTGAAAACGGTTAAAGACGCATTTCATGTCGGCTGTCTAGGCCAAAGAGTAGAGCTGACTGCTTTAGCCATGGTCTGAGCTCCATGGGGTCCACCATTTTACTGTAGCTCAACTCCATATTAGAGTTCATGATACACTCACTTTCCTGCCTTGTTTTGGCGGGATAATGCACCTGCACCTGTGAGAGCATTTAAAATACATAATTATGTTGGACTATTATTATAGTCATATGTGCAAATGTTTTAATTGGGGGGAGGGGGCTCTAATTGTGGTTGTTTTGGCGGGATAATTGTACCTGCACTCTGAGAGCATTTAAAAACATGGTCGGACTATATAGTCATATGTGCAAATGTTTTAATTCGGGGGCTCTAATTGGGGTTGGTTTGTAATATCTGACATGTATGGACTGGAATAAGTGAAATTCTGTGTGGAGGTCTTCAGAGTTTGTCCTTTCTCCTCACCTGCCCCACTCTCTAGCTAAACTTCTCATCGCAGATCTTGAGCTTGCATCGATAGTTGAGACAACTTTGTTTATTTATTTTAGTGCATACAGTAGGTCTAGCCATGCTCTCTGCTTTGACATGGAGTAAGATGTATCCAATGAACTGCTGGGAATGTTGGGAGAAAGGTATACATTTGTTGTGCACATTTCCCCCGCGGAATGAGGAAAAAAAGAAGTAGACTACTGGTACATGTAAGTCTAGCCTGCATTGTCATGGGCATGGCCAGCATTGCAATGGGTGTGGCTTTTGTAGTGTTTGGTTGAGTGACGTTCAGATAACTCAAGTTCAGATAACTCAAGGTCAGACAGATAACTCAAGTTCAAGTGCAGATAACTCGAGTGCATCTTCCTACTGTATTTGCACATATTATGCAGGGGGGGGGGGGGGGATTTGTATGTAGGAATCATGAGTAGGCTGCCAAGATTCTAATCTCCTGCGTAAGAATCCGCCACATGATTCTGCTGGTTGGTGGGTTTTTAACATAAAACTAATATTCATCAGTTGTGGCTAATGGACTGCACTTTCTGCATTAATCACTCTTCAGCTGCACTGGAAAACCTGTCTATTATTGCATACATAATTTCACCTTTCCTCTCATGGGAAGATGCACATGACTCACACTACTTAAGGGTGGGGGTGTGGGGTCTGAACCTGTGCTTGTATTATTCCTCTGTGCTGTTGTTTTTACACTGCTCAGACTGCCACTGTAGAACTGACGGATGTCAAGGCTAAGTTTGGAACGGCGGTGAACAGGGATGCTCTCTCTGCACAGGGCAAAATCTTGCTCCACCACAACGATGAGATCAAGTTTGGCCAAGCACCCGGGACAGGGTCTTTCAGGTGGGCTCTTATTTGTGTGTGCATTCTGTTCTTCGCTGAAACATCCATACTTTACCTACAGTGGGCGCTTAAAAAGGGGGGGGGGTTCCGGTTGCTTTCTGTTGACTTACTGTTGGCATTTCCGAGCAAAACTTCGTAACAAAGGCTGTGAAGGAACTGAGCATATGGGAAGGTCCGTTCCAACGGCGAGGATTTTTTCCTCACGTTCCAAACTCATTGGCGGTTCAATTTCTTCGCCCTAGCTTGCAGTCGTTCCATCAGCCTCGGGCTTCTTGTTCAATCAGCTTCCTGCTTCAAATTGGTGTCCACGATTTAAATGGTAAAGGGCGTATAACTGGCTATGGTTACAGCCTACAGGGTACGCTCTTGTTTCCTTCCTTCTTTAACAGGTCAATCCAGTATATTGTTGTTTTAATAGCACTAATATTTAGAATAGAGAAAGGAATACTTCCTTTAATAATATACAACCATACAATCTTGAGAGGAGAGGGGAGTTTATGTTGTTAGGAACTTGTATACATCTTTCTGCTAATCAGTCGTCTCTCTCTCTTTCCTTCCCTCCTCCTCCTTGTCTAGGTTGGTGTTTGAGCCGCTGCAGTTTTGTTGCTCGAGTGTGTCTTCCTCGGGAAAAGCTAAAGTGAAGCAACTCGTTAAAAAGCTAGGTAACGCACTTCATAACCTATATGTATAGTATAACATGATCATTGTGTAAACCTGTTTTTCTTGTAGTATACCATGATCATTGTTATAATGCAAGCATGTTTGTCTTGTAGGATACCATGATCAGTTATAATGTAGACATGTTTGTCTTATAAGTATACCATGATCACAGTTATAAGGTAAACATGTTTGACTTGTAGTATACCATGATCATGTAATCATTCTTGTGTTATACCAAATCATGCAAAGACCTCTCTTGTGTGTGCATGTAGCATGCTACAATTATGTGTTTGAGGAGGTCAGTTGAGTCCCAAATGTTCCACATGAAAATGTCCTCTTCGTTGCTATGCTGCTGCCCTCAGGTGGACAGCTGGTAGATTCATGGACTCTGGAGTGCAGTTACCTCGTCATGACAGGGCTCACTGTCACCATCAAGGTGTGGACGGCGCTAAGTCACTCGACCCATCGCTGGGCTTCATATGGAATAGGGAGATGTTTACTATTTTCATATCTTGTCTGGGGGTGGGGGGGGGGGTAAGGAGCCGGGGGAAGGGGTGATTCCTCCAGCCTCTCCATACTCCATATGAGTCCCACCTACATATGTCATGTATACGTCCAATGGTGTACCATGTCATTCCCAGGATCATGTTCGTAGGTCCAAAGTTCAATTTCTTGCTCACTTGATGCTGGCTAAGATTTTTTGGGCAAGAACCTTGAGCATGGACGTCCATAGATACCCTGGGATTGCCTGCAGCCAGACCTGGTGCTGATTGAAATTCAAGTGAATGTTATTGCTAGGGTCCTCTTTTTATTTGGCTCAGAATCTACTGCACTGGAATGCATAGCTAGCTAGTTATAGTTCACTGTCGTGCTTGTCCACGTCAACATTTAATGGACCAATGGGAAGGTTGGAGTAGGTTTATGTGCGCAGGGATATTCAAAGCTACTAGAAGCTCAGTGCATGTAGGGCCTGTGTTATGGGGCCTTGTAGAATGGATGCAGCTGCTACAGATGCTGCAGCTAGTTTGTAAATCCCCCCTCCCCTGGCTTGAAGCTACATTTTACAAGCTTGGATATTTATTATTTTTATTCCTGGCTTGAAGCTACATTTTACAAGCTTGGATATTTATTATTTTTATTGAAAATACTTTGTGTGTAGTGTGGTGGGTGGTTGGTTAGGTGGGGGGAGGGGGGATAGTGGTAGAGAACCTCCATGGTGAGGGGATTAGTGGTAGAGAACCTCCATGGTGAGGGGATTAGTGGCAGAGAACCTCCATGGTGAGGGGATAAGTGGCAGAGAACCTGCATGGTGAGGGATTAGTGGCAGAGAACCTGCATGGTGAGGGATTAGTGGTAGAGAACCTGCATGGTGATTGTTTATGGAGGCTGGTATGCAGGATGCACATGTAATGATGTACAGTATGTTAGAACACTTTCTCTTACCAACAAAAACCCAGTTATTTTGAGCTTTATTTGATTCCTACTGTATTACATATTACATGTGTGGTGTCAAGGATGTGCTGTGTAGAAGTCATACTCTGGAACTTACTCCATCTTGTCTCAGGTGGTGTCAGCTCTGGCGCACTGCAAACCCATCATCGTCCCTGCGTGGATGGAGGAGGCGGTGAAGTGTCTAGCCGCTCGGAAGCCACTCCCAAGCACAAGTTGCTACCTCCCTCCGCTCTCTGACGGCAATCTTGGCTCCGTCGATATCTCCTTCCATCCTGATTATAAGAGGCGGAAGCTGTTCTCTGATAAGGTTGTCTACTTCCTCAGTGAGAAACAGGTTAAACATGTTTGCCACTTGTTCTAGTGTTGGATGTATATGGTCGATACATATTTCGCAGAGTTATTGCATAGAATGTCTAGTTTGCCACAGGAAGTTCTGAAATGTGATTCATTATATACATAGCATGGGCAATCGGAGATTGCTACCCGAAACAATTTTTCTGTAATAAACAAAAGCTGTATTGGATTGACTTGTCTGCGAAGAAAGTGGCTCTGACATGTCAGCCTCGCTGGCAAACTGCTTGCATTATGCGAGTTTTAAGATGGCAAGTGTAGTTCATCATTGCCATGTTGTGTAATTATAATATAGCTATTGTAGTTCATCATTGCCATGTTGTGTAATTATAATATACTAGTGTAGTTCATCATTGCCATGTTGTGTAATTATAATATACTAGTGTAGTTCATCATTGCCATGTTGTGTAATTATAATATATCTAGTGTAGTTCATCATTGCCATGTTGTGTAATTATAATATACTAGTGTAGTTCATCATTGCCATGTTGTGTAATTATAATATAGCTAGTGTGGTTCATCATTGCCATGTTGTGTAATTATAATATAGCAAGTGTAGTTCATCATTGCCATGTTGTGTAATTATAATATATCTAGTGTAGTTCATCATTGCCATGTTGTGTAATTATAATATACTAGTGTAGTTCATCATTGCCATGTTGTGTACTTATAATATATCTAGTGTAGTTCATCATTGCCATGTTGTGTAATTATAATATATCTAGTGTAGTTCATCATTGCCATGTTGTGTAATTATAATATATCTAGTGTAGTTCATCATTGCCATGTTGTGTAATTATAATATACTAGTGTAGTTCATCATTGCCATGTTGTGTAATTATAATATATCTAGTGTAGTTCATCATTGCCATGTTGTGTAATTATAATATACTAGTGTGGTTCATCATTGCTATGTTGTGTAATTATAATATACTAGTGTAGTTCATCATTGCCATGTTGTGTAATTATAATATACTAGTGTACATGTAGTTCATCATTGCCATGTTGTGTAATTATAATATATCTAGTGTAGTTCATCATTGCCATGTTGTGTAATTATAATATATCTAGTGTAGTTCATCATTGCCATGTTTGTGTAATTATAATATACTAGTGTAGTTCATCATTGCCATGTTGTGTAATTATAATATACTAGTGTAGTTCATCATTGCCATGTTGTGTAATTATAATATATCTAGTGTAGTTCATCATTGCCATGTTGTGTAATTATAATATACTAGTGTAGTTCATCATTGCTATGTTGTGTAATTATAATATACTAGTGTAGTCAGGGTTTCATTTAGAAAATTGTCCAAGGGGAGGGCAACTGGAGGAATCTGGATATTATAAGGGGGGCATGATGTATTAAGGGTGTCATGATGGTTAAAGATGGGACAAAGTTTCTAATGAATTTAATTTCCAAGGGGGGGGGGGGGGGGGGGGGGGGGGCAAATAAATGAAACCCTGGTAGTTCATCATTGCCATGTTGTGTAATTATAATATAGCTATTGTAGTTCATCATTGCCATGTTGTGTAATTATAATATACTAGTGTAGTTCATCATTGCCATGTTGTGTAATTATAATATACTAGTGTAGTTCATCACTGCCATGTTGTGTATTTATTATGAGTTATCATTGTTAATTTGAAGTACACATGTGCCGGTACATTCCTAAGTACAATGACCTAGAACGCTAATTGCCATGTCCGCTTCTGGCGATGGCTTGGATCACTACCAAAAAGGAATGGATTGGTCCAAGACCCATGCCTAACCTTTCCGTAAAATTTGGTGAAAAATCCATGTGTGTAATCCTGCTACCAGAGAGACAGGCAAACAAACCTGGGACGATGAAAACCCAACCTCCTTGGCGGAAGTAATCATGCTATAAACTCTAGTCCCCATGCAAACAAGGGTAGTATACGCACACAAAGGCTGTAGTTGGCCTGGCCAACAGAGAGGATGCTAGTGGGAGTGCAGTATGGCTTTAGGTTGGCACAGAGATGGAAGCTCATGGTGGTCAAGCAGCACTGCAAGCGACCAATTTGACTACAAGGAGAAGCCTAGCAGGAAGCATTGCGATCACATTCAGGTCAGAGAAGGTCACTTCATTCCTAGCAACAACTTTTCCAGTTGACTTGAAATATGTACACTGTGTTATACATAGCTCCTTATATTGTCCGGGGGTCTAGAATTCCCCCCCCCTCGTCCGAACCTGGTTTTTCTTGTCTCCTGACTTGTAGTAATTTTCAGTATTCCTTCATGCAGTACTTCAATCTACGACTATGTGTGTCTGCCGCGGGAGCCAAGTGCGAGCTTATCAACTTCCCAAACTCGGTCCACCTCGACACTCTCTTGGACGAGGAGGCTATCGTCCTCTCAACTGTTTCCATGCCAACCTTGCCTCAGGACATGGTATCATGGGCCACTGATGTTCAGCAGTTTCTTGAGAGGTACTCATACACAGGGCATGTCTAGTAGGGCACCACAGGATTTCCGTGATGTCCCCAGTTAGCGTGACTTACTGTACATACATCTTTGATCCTGGAATCAGTGTTGTGGCCTAGGAGTATTCTAGTGTAAAGGTATGTTGTGTTCTAGAGCTAAGAGTTATTCTAGCACTAGGGTTATTGCAGGGTTTCATGTAGGACTAGGCACATCCTGGAATAGTCCCAATATCCCTAGAACTCTGAGATATCCTACGAAAAGTTGTAGACATTTCTCAAGGTTCTTGTATGTACATGTACAGTAGAAGTTTTCACCCTATTGGCAACCTCCTGCAGTATCACGCCATAATTGGGGGGAGAGGGGGGGGGGGGGGGGGCAGGATAGGATCATATACGTATGGCTATGCAAATGCGATTAAAGCTATGGCTGAGATATGTAACATTAAGATTAGGGCTAAGATAGGGCTAGGATAGGATTAAGCTACATGTAGGGCTAGGATTAAGACTTAGAATTAAGGCTAAGGTTGGGATGATTAAGCTAGAATAGGATTAAGATAAGCTATGGCTAGGGTAGGATTAAGATAAGCTAAGGCTAGGGTAGGATTAAGATAAGCTAAGGCTAGGGTAGGATTAAGATAAGCTAAGGCTAGAATAGGATTAAGATAAGCTAAGGCTAGGGTAGGATTAAGATAAGCTAAGGCTAGGGTAGGATTAAGATAAGCTAAGGCTAGGGTAGGATTAAGATAAGCTAAGGCTAGGGTAGGATTAAGATAAGCTATGGCTAGGGTAGGATTAAGATAAGCTAAGGCTAGGGAAGGATTAAGATAAGCTAAGGCTAGGGTAGGATTAAGATAAGCTATGGCTAGGGTAGGATTAAGATAAGCTAAGGCTAGGGTAGGATTAAGATAAGCTAAGGCTAGGGAAGGATTATGATAAGCTAAGGCTAGGGAAGGATTAAGATAAGCTATGGCTAGGGTAGGATTAAGATAAGCTAAGGCTAGGGTAGGATTAAGATAAGCTAAGGCTAGGGTAGGATTAAGATAAGCTAAGGCTAGGGTAGGATTAAGATAAGCTAAGGCTAGAATAGGATTAAGATAAGCTAAGGCTAGGGAAGGATTAAGATAAGCTAAGGCTAGGGTAGGATTAAGATAAGCTATGGCTAGGGTAGGATTAAGATAAGCTAAGGCTAGAATAGGATTAAGATAAGCTAAGGCTAGGGAAGGATTAAGATAAGCTAAGGCTAGGGAAGGATTAAGATAAGCTAAGGCTAGGGAAGGATTAAGATAAGCTAAGGCTAGGGTAGGATTAAGATAAGCTATGGCTAGGGTAGGATTAAGATAAGCTAAGGCTAGGGTAGGATTAAGATAAGCTATGGCTAGGGTAGGATTAAGATAAGCTAAGGCTAGGGTAGGATTAAGACTTGGGCTAGGAGAGGTTAATACCATGGCTGATCCAGGGATTGTGCACAGTGTCATTGGATAGACTCACTGTTTCTAAATTGTGGTTCACTAACACATGGCACTCTGGCTAACTGCGATGGATATCAGAAGGGGGAAGTGGTGGGAGGGGGGGATTAAATGTTTGTGATTCAGGAACCCCAGTGTGTGAGGCCACTCACACTGTGATAGAGGAATGATTAATATCTGTGCCCTACTGTTTCTGGGGGGGATTAAATGTTTGTGATTCAGGAACCCCAGTGTGTGAGATTGGAACAGCCGCTCACACTGTGATAGAGGAATGATTAATATCTGTGCCCTACTGTTTCTGGGAGGGATTAAATGTTTGTGATTCAGGAACCCCAGTGTGTGGGGTTGGAACAGCCGCTCATACTGTGGTAGAGGAATGATTAATATCTGTGCCCTACTGTTTCTGGGGGGGGTTAAATGTTTGTGATTCAGGAACCCCAGTGTGTGGGGTTGGAACAGCCGCTCATACTGTGGTAGAGGAATGATTAATATCTGTGCCCTACTGTTTCTGGGGGGGATTAAATGTTTGTGATTCAGGAACCCCAGTGTGTGGGGTTGGAACAGCCGCTCACACTGTGATGTGATAGAGGAATGAGTGCCCTACTCTTTCTGGGCATGAGCAGTTGTTGTGGTGTGCTCAAGTCAAGCATTAATTAATTTTAAGAAGTGGATGTCTGTGTAACCACACAACTTGCTGTCATTACTTACACCGAGAACCGAGACATGCCTGTCCTCTCCTTCTGACCAATCAGCAACTTTATATTCATTGTTGTTTATTTATATTTATTTATTAATGTTGTTGGTGTTATTGTTATTTAATTTTTTATTTTTTATTTTTTATTGTATATATATATATATTTTTTTATTTTTTTATTTTTTGTCAGCATGAAGAGGGGGGAAACGTCTTCTCAGAAACGTCTTCTGCCATTGCTTGTATTCAGAACCAGTACGGGTTAAGTTCTCTCATTCCCTGAAGAAGCAAAAACACACAAAAAGGCATATCATTATAATTATATGATTTATATATACTGTGGGAAAAGCGGGGGGGGGGGGACGTCTTAACACAGAAATCCAACCAATGACCAAAACATGCTGTGATGAAACAAACCTTTAGGCTCTATACAGTCAAACGCCATTTATTTTTGCTTCGTTGCACTAGATAGTTTGAGAACTATCTCTCCTCTCTTCACCATCCCCTCTCCTCTGTCATTTTTAATATCCTCTTTTTCTTTGGCTTTCATTTTCTTCTTGGAACCTTGCCACCCACTGGCGATAGCAAAATCTCGAAAAGGTCAGGACTTTCTCACCTTTTTGTGTGCATGCGTGCGTGTTCTTATTTAGAATTTCACTCAATTAAAATGCAAAGGTCCCAGTAGAAAACATAGCCAGAGACTTTATTTGATCCACACCGTGTATGCTTCATATGTATGTATATTATAGCAATCAGCTGCGGTGTGTCCAGGAATCTGAGGTTGGGTTTGCCTTGCTTCATGTGTCCACTGAGATCTACTTCAACCCCAGTCACCCCCAAGGTACTAACTTCTAGCCAGTCGGAGTGGAGCAATATGAATATGTATACAGTGAAGCCTCCCTTATCCAGGCGGTCTGAGACCAAGGGGTGCCAGTAACATAGAAATTGCCTGTAACTTAATTAAGTAAGATGATTATGGTGTTCTGTTCCAGGTTCTGCTTCATTTCCTAGCAGCTAACCATCCACCCCATTTCTTCACAAAAGCAAATGACTTATCACATTGAGACTTGAGCCACTTCAATGCTGTGTGAAATGCCTCACAAGCTTGTGTTCGACGCTGAAGTTTGGAAATCCAATTCGTCGTCGTCGTCATCATCATCCATCATCATCCATCATCATCATCATCACCCTTAACCACCACCACCACCATTGGTTTTACTCACAGTTAGATTGTCAGTCATTAGTTGGTACCAAGGGTCTCCTGCGTCTTCATCGAGCCGGTCCCACTGGATTTGCCAGTTCCATCACATCTTCAACATTATCACCATCAGAAAACAAACCAACTCTATCATAAAGGCTTCCAGCTGCCCTCGAGAGGAATCATCAGCTGACAGTATGTAATTCTCCTCGAAGGGATCTCACTCCATGTCTACACGAGAATGTATGCAACTAACCAGAGCCACCCTTGAATGATTCTGCATTTCCAGGCACAGAGAACCCTTGAACCTTTGTGGAACAAACCAGGTGTAAGCGGCTTTGTCTACTTCTTAAAGTTAGCTACTTTTACAATACCCATCTTCTGAGGAAATGACGAGATTGTCCTTGGCTGAAACATGACGCTCACGCCATCCAAACATATGGACTGTGCAATATCAACAAGCTGGTGACAACCTTGCGACTTGCCTTTCTTGCTTCTATAAGGTTGCAGCCTACATACACTCTTCTCTGCCTCGTGGAAGACAGCTGCCGTTCGGTCGAGGGTCCGACAGTCATAATTGATTGATGCATGCACATATCCTAGCTGTGCCCACAATATCATCGAAGCTTGCCTCCCAGTTGAAGGTGGTCCCCACATCTTGGGAGTCCAGAGAAGAGAGGTTTCACTGTATACATATCCAGTTCTGTTATAACTTTTCCTAGGACTTTCCTAGATCCTTGGGACTATCTTGGGATGTCCCTAGTGACTATACATATTTAACGTGAGCTAAAACAAAAAGAAATTTTGCACAAAATTATTCTTCAAACACAAAATAGTCAGCTGAAATATTCTCTGAGTCACGTGTGCCATCACGGGTGTGGTGCCACAGGACCCCCTCCCCCCCCAGTGAAGGGAAGTGAAATGTCCAAAGCCTACTCGTAGTGGGAAGGGGCTTGTAGAGGTCGACCATAGCGGGAAGTAGGCAGTGGTGCCAGATCAGTCTTGGGAGAAGATGATGAGGACCTCGAGGGTAGTGCCCCAGCCGGTGCTGGGGAAGCAATGCTGCTGAATCCATATGCAACTTTGAGACAATCGATAGACACCGATTCTGGATGCCCGTTAATATCAAGGATGAAGAACTTGTCCGCGGCCTCCATGATCTTTAAAGGTCCTGAGTAGGGTCGCTGTAGTGGGTCGCAGTGAGCGCCATTGCGGTCATAGACAAAACCAGTGGCGGCCAAATTGGTTGGCGTGAAAGTGGGGTGATTGCCATTGGACACAGGAGGTGGTGGCAGTGCTTAACGTATAGACTGTTGCAGATGCCTGAGAAATTCCGTGGATGGGGTGGCGCTGCAGGTTCCTGATGATGACATGAATTCACCCGGCAGGTGCAGGGATGCACCATATACTAGATCGGCTGCGGAGCATCCAGATCCTTCCCGCCAAGCCGTCCTGATGCCCAGGGGGAGTTCATCCATCCAATTGGGTCCTCTGAGCCGTGCTTTGAGGGATGCCTTGATTTGTCGATGGAGGCGCTCTGCCTGAATGCCATTGGCCTGGGGATGGTAAGCTGTGGTGGTAAAGGCTGAGATCCCGAGGAGAGAGTTAAGGGCAGCCCACAGATGAGAGGTGAACATGGGGCCCCTGTCGGAGAGGAGGTCACCCGGTACACCGAAGTGTGCAATCCAGTGCCGGAGGAGTGTCCTGGCACATGTCTCGGTTTTCACATCTGGCAATGGTGGCCTCTGGCCAGCGGCTGAACCTACGGTTAAGAGGTACATACGTCATCCCCTCGGACACTGGGAGTGGGCCAATAATGTCAACATGGATGCTGCCAAAACGTCGGCCTGGAGGGGCCTGTTTGGTGAGGGGTGCATGAATATATCGTTGAATCTTGGATGCCTGACAGGCATGGCACTCTTTGCACCAGCGGCGAATGTCCCATTTGAAACCGTTCCAAAAAATTCGATATGAAATCGCTCGTTGAGTTGGACGGCTGCCAGGGTGGGAGAGACCATGAATGGCATCGAAGATGCGTCGTGTCCACTCCTGTGGGATGACGGGTCTGGGAGCCCCTGTGGAGAAGTCACAGAGGACTGTGAAATCATTGAATGGGATGTCCTCAAACTTGAGGCCCGTGATGGACGTCCTGTAGGCTGCAATCTCTGCGGAGGCTGGCTGATCAGCTGCAAGTTGACGGTAGTCAATGGTGAGTAAGGCGATAGCAGAGATGGATGCGGTGCGGGAGAAGGCATCTGCAACAATTATTGTCCTTGCCACTGATATGCTGCACATCAGTAGTGAATTCAGCAATGAAGGAAAGATGTCATATTTGGCAAGGTGACCATTCCGTGGTGCTGGTACTTGTAAAGGTTAGAGGTTTGTGGTCTGTTAATATGGTGAAGGGGCGGCCCTCGACATACATGTAGTGGCGGAAATGCTTGATTGCTAAATAGATTGCGAGAAGCTCACGGTCGAAGGCACTGTACTTCTTCTCAGCGTTGGATAGTTTACGGGAAAAGAATGCCACTGGGCGCCAAACACCATCCAGTAGTTGTTCCATTTGACCGCCCACCGCCTTGTCCAAGGCATCCACAGTGATGCTAGTCTGGGCTGAAGCATGTAGGAGTGTAGCATTTGCTAGTGCAGCCTTTGCTGTCTGGCATTCAGGAGTCCACTTGATGGATTTGCTCTTGACCTTGTAGCCTCATGGAGAGGGCAAAGTTTGTCGGCCAGCTTGGGCATGAAACGGTGATAATAATTGAGCATGCCATGGAAATGTTGGAGGATGGCTTTGGAGTCAGGGATCGGGAACTGCTGTATGGTATCGACCCTTGAGGCCAGTGGTGAAATGCAGGTAGCACTGACATGGTAGCCCAGGTTAGACAATACTATACTGTACATACACATGAACACACAATCGATCCGTCCTACATGTACGCATGCGCATCACATTACTAGCCAGTCTGTATACACATTGCTATTCGTGAACTACCAATTCTTATTCAGTGGCATCGCGACCAAAGAGGGCGATCCCCTTATTATCTATGTGTATACAGACGCCAAGGGCAACACGTTGAAGAACTCAGGAGGTCCCCCACCTATCAGAAAGATGCGACCAAGAGACGAGATCGACAGACCCCAATTGGAGCACACCACTACGTAGGATGGCAGAGATGAGATGCCCCTTCGACGATTGCGACTATGTCATACCCGACGTTGACCCAGTACTGGCAGCTGCATTCCTGTCAGCACACTCGATGACCCACAGGACTGGGCCTCCGCAGACAGCCAGGGTGGAAAAGGTGAAAAGGCCACACATCACATCAGCAGGCACCTCAGAAGACTGGACACACTTCAGATCAAGGTGGGGTGACTACGTTAGGGCCACCAAGCTAGTCGGACCGGACCTGGTCATGCAACTGCTAGAGTGCTGCGACGATCAGCTGCGCAGGGACCTCGCCCGTAACGCGGGGGGCACCCTGGCCGGAAAGACTGAGGACGAGGTATTCGCCTCCATGAAGGCACTGGCGGTGAGGGAAGAGAACGCCATGGTCGCCCGAGTCTCCCTCCATAACATGAAACAGGATCGCGATGAGCCGATACGGGCATTCGGCGCACGACTGAGAGGACAGGCAAGTGAATGTAAATTCATGAAACCATGCAGTGTATGTGGGCACATTGTAGATTACTCCGAGGAGAACGTGGCAGACGTACTATGCAGGGGGCTTGCTGACACAGAGATACAAATCGACCTCCTCGGGGACGCCAACCAGGAGATGACAGTGGAACAAGCCCTACGTTTCGTGGAAGCCAAGGAGGCTGGGAAGAGGTCGGCATCGAGACTGTCCATCTCACAATCAGCCGAAGCGCTGGGAAGCACATACAAGCGACAGAAGAAACCCCAGAACACGAAGGTACACACCCACCAAAGGAGGACATCTGCTCTTATTGCAGAGGAAAAGGCCATGGCAGGAGCGCCCCAACCTGAATAAGGCGATCAGAGTGCCCAGCATTCGGGTCAAAATGCACTGGTTGTGGAAGAGACTACCACACTGAGAGGATGTGCAGGAGCGATAGCAAACAACACACCACGCAGTTCGAGAGCTCCCTGTTCGACGAGGTATGCAACCTAACAACATCCGACCCCAACAAAGCCAATACCCTGGACCACCATGTATACAACCAGTCCACGAAGTCATGGATAAAAAGGAGATCAAAGCTCTCAGCCGTACATCCGGCTCAACATCGACCTCAACAAGGACGACTACCGCCACCTAGGACACACCCTGAGGACGGGCAACAAAAAGACCTCCATAGAGGCAATGGCCGACACAGGATGCCAGAGCTGCCTTGCTGGCACAAACATCCTCCACAAGCTCGGCCTCACCACAGAGGACCTCATACCAGTGAACCTACGCATGCATACTGCCAACAACAGCAACCTGCGAATCCTAGGAGCCATAATCCTGAGACTATCCGACACCACATCAGGGAGGACCACAAGACAAATGGTATATGTGACCCACAACGTGAGCAAGGTCTTCCTCAGCCAGGAAGCCTGCACCGACCTAGGGATCATCAACCAGTCTTTCCTCCAAACAGGCATCGCAAGGATCTCGGATTCAGGCACCACAACAAAGGCAGGGGCCACGCCACCCATCCACTTTATGACCCCACCCAACCGACCATGCCAGTGCCCGAGAAGATCACCCCCACCACCCATCCCGACCTCACCACCACTTCCGGCTACGGAAGAAAACAGAGGCAAACTAGAGGAATCCCTGAGAATCTTGTATCGCTCAAGTGCATTTAACACCTGCGAACACCAGCCACTCCCTCTCATGACTGGCCCACCCCTGCGGCTAAGGATCGACCCCCTCGCAACACCAACTGCCCACCACAACCCAATCCCTGTCCCCCTCCACTGGCAAGACGAAGTGAAGGCTGGACTGGACAGGGACGTCAGGCTTGGCGTCCTCGAAAAAGTCCCCATTGGAACCCCAGTTACATGGTGCCACAGGATGGTAATCTGCCCCAAAAAGAATGGCTCCCTTCGTCGAACCATTGACTTCCAGGCCCTCAACCAACACGCCACAAGGGAGACACACCACACCCAATCCCCATTCCACCAGGCAAGATCAGTACCAATGAAAACAAAGAAGACTATATTTGATGCCTGGAATGGCTACCACTCCGTACCACTCCACGAGGACGACAGACACTTCACCTCCTTCATTACACCATCGGGGAGATACCGCTACTGCACCGTCCCCCAGGGCTACATCGCCTCAGGGGACGGATACACCAGCAGGTATGACGGCATAGTGTCCCACATCAACAAGAAGACTAAGTCCATAGACGACACTCTATTATGGTCCGACACCATCTCCGATGCATACTCCCAGGCAGTGGAATGGCTCCACATCTGTGCCACCAACAGTGTCACCCTCAACCCCGAGAAATTCCATTTCGCGGAGGACAGTGTGGAGTTCGCTGGATTCGAGATCACCCCTACAACGGTCAAGCCATGCAGAAAATACATCCGTGCCATCACTGACTTCCCGACCCCTAAAAACCTGACAGATGTAAGATCCTGGTTCGGACTAAGTCTCCTATACATTTAGCATGACACCGGCCATGATACCATTCAGGGACCTACTGAAACCCTCGGAGAAGTTTGCCTGGA
This sequence comes from Cladorhizidae sp. MBARI D1340-BT2, assembly GCA_028752905.1. Lineage (NCBI taxonomy): Eukaryota > Metazoa > Porifera > Demospongiae > Poecilosclerida > Cladorhizidae > Cladorhizidae sp. MBARI D1340-BT2. Next base: position 21,307,501 of record JAQNBH010000001.1, read on the forward strand.
AGGAATCACACCAATCGGCATTCAACAACTCCAAGTTAGCCATCGTCAGGAAAATTCAAGAAGGGGTGAAGATCTACGACAAAACCAAACCAACTTGTCTAGCAACCGACTGGTCAAAGAACGGGATAGGGTACTGGCTATTCCAGAAGCACTGCCAGTGCCCATCCAACGACGTCTTTTGCTGCCAAACCGGATGGAAGGTCACCCTAGTCGGGTCACGATTCACACATGCTGCGGAGTCCCGTTATGCTCCAATTGAGGGAGAGGCCCTCGCTGTAGCAGACGCCCTGGACAAGGCTCGCCACTTCGTCCTAGGCTGCACAAACCTCATCATTGCGGTCGACCACAACCCCCTCGTCAAGATATTCGGAGACAGATCCCTGGAGCAGATAACCAACACAAGACTCCGCAATCTGAAAGAAAAAACCCTGCCTTACAAATTCAAAATGATCCACGTCCCAGGCTTCAAGAACAAGACACCAGACGCCCTCTCAAGGTACCCCACCGGCACACAGGACCCAGACAAGATGACCCTAACGGACGATGGACACTCTGCCTCGGACAAAACCTTGAGACCCACAACCACGATCCCAACGAACCTCATGGCCGGCATCTCCACAGATGAGTCACACATATCCGACTACTTGGACACCACAATCCAAGAATCACTCGCATCGACCATGGACTCCATACAGCCTATCAGCTGGGAGCAAGTACAGACAGCTACATCTTCAGATGACGACATGATGCTTCTCCTTAACACCATCGAAGACGGCTTCCCGGACAGACGCCACCTAGTACAACCAGCGATCAGAGACTACCACACCCATCGGGACCACCTCTACTCCATCGATGGCGTTGTGGTGTACAAAGACCGACTGATCATCCCGCCAGCACTTCGACCAACATGCCTAGCAGCCCTCCATGCAGCTCACCAAGGTACATCCGCAATGATAGCCAAGGCAGAGTCATCTATATTCTGGCCAGGGATCACTGCCGACATAGCATCTACCAGAACAGATTGCAGGATCTGCAACGGGATGGCCCCATCCCAGGCAGCCATGCCCCCCATCCCACCAGCCCTACCAGTGTACCCCTTCCAGTACATATGTGCTGACTTTTTCCACCATCTAGGGAAAAGCTACTTAATGGTGATTGACCGATACTCCAACTGGCCTATTGTGGAGAGATCAAGAGACGGTGCAAAGGGCCTCACCGATGTCCTGAGAAAGACCTCAACGTATGGCATCCCCGACGAGCTAGCCACAGACGGTGGCCCCGAGTTCACGTCACACATCACCTGAAACTTCTTGAAGACATTGGGGGTAAACCACAGGCTGAGCTCAGTTGCCTACCCTCACAGCAACTGCAGGGTGGAAATCGGAGTAAAAACCATCAAGAGACTAATATCCGGGAACACAGGCACAGACGGAGACCTCTCAATTGACACATTTCAGAAGGCTATGCTCCAATACCGGAACAGCCCAGGCCCCTCCACAAAACAGTCACCTGCTGAATGCGTATTCGGACGACCAACAAGAGACCTGATACCAGTCCTCCAAGGGAAATACATACCACACCAGACCTGGAGCAACACACTAAACCTAAGAGAACAGGCACTCCAACACCGACATCACATCAACCAGGAACGCTGGAGCGAGCATACTAAACCCCTCACTCAACTACAGACAGGAGACACCGTCAGGGTACAAAACCAGACCGGTCACCACCCCAACAAATGGGATCGCACCGGCACAGTGATCGAAGTGAGGCAGTATCACCAGTACCTGGTGAAGATGGACGGCTCAGGGAGAGTCTCCCTCAGGAACAGGAAGTTCTTGAGAAGATACACCCCACACCAACCCGCAGCCAAACTAACCATCTCCCAAGATATCGCACAAAGCTTTCACAGAAACAAGACCTCCACCCAAGCTCCACCACCAATCACCAAAACCACACCAATGATGCGAACACCCACTAAAACCGAAGACCAAACCCACTCGAACCACAACCCGACAGGAAACCCCAAAACCACACCGATGATGCCAACACCCACTAAAACCGAAGACCAAACCCACTCGAACCACAACCCGACAGGAAACCCCAAAACCACACCGATGATGCCAACACCCACTAAAACCGAAGACCAAACCCACTCGGACCACATCCCGACAGGAAACCTCCCAACACCTATCACACTCATGGACACCACGCCCACCATCGCCACCCCTGGAACAAACCGGACTCTGAACCAGGATACAACCCCCAAAGAAGCCACAGTCGCCCAGCCTAGGAGACTGCACTACACCCAGACAGCCACCCCAGACCCTGGACTTAGAAGATCAAAGAGAACCCATCGGAAACCAGACTACTACTACTCTGGAACATACTAACTATTCACTAACTACTCAGTCTCCAACCACTACATACACTCACACACAATCGATCCGTACCTATTATCATTGTCCTCCATGTAAGCATGCGCATCACATTACTAGCCAGTCTGTATACACATTGCTATTCGTGACTACCAATTCTGATTCAGTGGCATTGCGACCAAAGAGGGCGATCCCCTTATTATCTACAGGTAATCGAGTTCTTTGACACCAAAAGCACATTTGGCCCTGTTGATGACCATGCCATTGGCAGAGAGACGGCGGAAGACATGGTGCAGGTGCTCAACATGGGCTTTGGTGTTGGGGCTGGCTATCAAAATGTCATCAAGGTATGCGAATGCGAAGGGGGTACCACCACGGAGGATGCCTTCCATTAGCCTCTGAAATGCTTGAGCCGCATTCTTTAGGCCAAAGGGCATGCGGAGGAATTCCCATAGCCCGAAGGGTGTGATGATGGCTGTTTTGGGAACATCCTCAGGAGCAACCGGTATCTGATGGTAGCCGCACACGAGGTCGATTTTGGAGAAGATTTGCATGCAGTCCAAGTGGCTGTTGAAATCCTGGATGTGGGGAATAGGATAGCAGTCATCCGTGGTGATGTCGTTGAGCCGGCGGAAGTCTCCGCAAGGTCGCCAACCACCGCCAGGTTTAAGGGCAATGTGAAGGGGGGAGGCCCAAGGAGAATTTGAGCGGCGAATGACCCCCCGCTCTTCCATCTTGGCAAACTATACCTTAGCGATGGCCAGCTTCTCGAAGCCCAGGCGGCGAGCACGGGGAGGACCCTCAGTGATGATGTGATGTTCAACGCCATGCTTGTCAATGTCTGAGTCTTTGAACCTGAGGACAAGTACATGTAGGTCAGGGAACTCGTTGATAACTTGGTCAAAGACATTGGCCGAAGCGACGTGGAGACCAGCCATGGAGGGCTGGTGCCTGGTGGTTGTAGCTGGGATCGTGGTAAAGTCTGTCATGTCAATGAGGCGTTTTCCAGCAAGATCGACGGCGAGGCAATTATTGACGTAGAAGTCAGCACCCAATATAAGTTCTGTGACGTTAGCAACGTTGAACTCCTGGGTGAAAGTGTGTCGTTTGCCCAGGAGGAGAGACCCTTTGCGCGTGCCCCATGTGGCGATCAGGAGCCGTTGGCGGCGACCAGTGGGATAGTGGGTGGGGGGGGGGGGGGGACTTCTTGTCAGCAGCGGAAGCGGGGAACACGGAGACGTCTGCCCAACAGTCGACAAGGTAGGAATGGCCGGAGCGGCGATCACACACCATCATCGTATTTTTCTCCGCATGGCCGACCGCGGAGATTTTTAGCAACCGGCCTGTCTGTTTACCCGAGACCGTAGAGGAGGTAGGAGAAACTGGGGACTGGGCAATGGGGATTAGGCGGCTCATGGGGCAGCGCTTGCGGCCACATTTCCAGGAGAAACTGGGGACTGGGCAATGGGGATTAGGCGGCTCATGGGGCAGTCCTTGCGGCCACATTTCCGGGCTGCCTCACCGAACTTCCCATGGAAGAAACATGTAGCTGACCAGGTGGGGGTGGCTGAGTACTGGCTGGGCGTTTCCCCGCAGAAATGTAAGGGTGGGGAAGGTCACCTTTGGTGGCTTCCATGATGCGTTCGTCCTGCCTGGCCAGGTCATCAAGGTCAGGCAGGTCTGTGCCTGCGAGGACACGACGGATCTCTGTGGGCAACTGAATGAGGAAGAGAGCATGGAGTAGCGTTTCCGGGTTGGCGTTCAATGACCGGATGTGTCGTCGTAGGAGGCCACTTGGTTTCCTATCTCCAAGGCCAGACAGGTTAAGAAGTTGATTGTCCTTTTCTGCCTGGGTTTTGGCGAAAGCCCCAACCAAGGTTGCTTTGAGGGACTAATATACTGATTGGCAACTGGTGGGTGCAGTAATAGAGCTTCAACTTCACCGGCAGTCTCATTGTCCAGGGCAGTGACGACATAGTTGTACTTCGTCTTGTCCGTGGTGATGTTCCGGGTATCAAACTGGGCCTTGACCTGTGCAAACCAGAGTTCAGGTCGGGCTCCAGAAGTTGGGAAGCTTGAGCGTGACGGCTTGAACGGCTGTTGGGGCCGCGTTGTTGAGTCCCTGAAGAGGCTCAGCGATGGCGGCGACGCCCTGCTGGGCGAGTGCCATGGTGGGGAGAAGGTTGCGCGTATCTTTCAGTCGGAGTCACCATTTTAGCGTGAGTTGAAACAAAAAGAACTTTTGCACAAAATTATTCTTCAATCACAAAAAGCAAAATTGATACACACTAGTCAGCTGAAATATTCTCTGAGTCACGTGAACCACCATGGGTGTGGTGCCACACATACATGTATATACAACATACATACATACATACACCCTTCCCCCACCCAGTATTTGCGTCTGCCAGTTAACTACCTTAGTGAAGGATTCACAGCAGTCTTGGGTGCGCAAACACTAGCACAATAGATTAGTGTGTTTTGTGCGTGTTCCCCCCCCCCCCCCCCCCTTTTTTCCTTCCTCCCTTTTTTTCCCTTTCCCCCCTTTTTTTTCCTTTCCCCCCTTTTTTCCCCTTCCCCCCCTTTTATTTCCTTTCCCCCCTTTTTTTCCTTCACCCCCCCTTCTTTCTCTTTCCCCACCCCTTTTTTCATTGCCCTCCCCCCTTTTTTTCCCCTTTCCCCCCTTTTTTCCTTCCCCCCCCTTTTTTTCCTTAGCCTCCCTTTTTTTCCTTCCCCCCCCCCCCTTTTTTTCCTTCCCCCCCCCTTTTTTTCCTTCCCCCCCCCCCCTTTTTCCTCCACCCTTTTTTCCTTACCATTTATTTTAACATCTTCACTTTCAGATCTGGAGGTTGCAGCTGCTCCTCTACCTCCTCCAAGTCTCTCTCAAATGCCCTACGCACTGGACATCTCATCTCAAGCAGCAACTGCCTCAACTAGAGTTTTCTCCCCTCCTCATAATGCTCTCGCTAATAAAGGGAGTGCAGATGAGGTGTTCGAAGAGCCTGTGGAGACAGGTGTCTATGGTGACGCTGACTTCTTCCTACCTCCGCGTGTTCCCAAGTGCTTACAAACTGTCAAACCACATTCAAATGCTATTGTAAGTACTGGAGGTACATCGACTAATTGTAGTACTAGTCACTCCGTGGCAGAGGTCAAGTCAAAGGCTTTGATTTCCAGTGACGCTGTCAGTAGTTCCAGTTGCTTGTCTGGTGGAGCAGAGTCGGCTATTTCAGAAGATGTCAGCGTCTTGGCTCCCAGTTCTCTGACTCCCTCCGCTCACAATGCATCCTGCAGACAAACAACAAGAAAGAAGTCGTCCACTGGCAATGAAAGTGCTCTGCCTAGCCACTGCCTGATGGCAGAACTGTTTCGAGGAAAACGATCCAAGCAAGGAGTTTCTTCTTCTCCCCTGCCATCTGCTATCAATGAACTGGAGGAAAAGGATAGACCGGCGAAGAGGCAACGCATGGAGTCAGACACAGGAACTGATTTGTCTCGTGCAGACCAATCCTCACAATCCTCACAAATTAAAGGTGATTTATTTGGGAACATAACTTGTGGAGGAACGAGAAGAAAGGTTGCAAGTGGGAAGCATTTGAAGCAATTTACTCCTGTGGAGATGGAAAAGGCGGCAGGTATCTCTGATAGAGATGAAAGTGATAGCAAATTTGTTGGCATTTCTATTAGTACACCAATCAGACACTTGGATCTGGTGCAAAGCAAAAACAACAGTGCCAGTGACATTCTCGGTGGGAAGCATGGATCTGGTTCCAGAAAGACATCTGATTCTCTACGGAACATAATGCAAGAAAATACCAGCTCCTCTCCTAGCAGTGACTATGCACTAGAGACTAAAATCAGCTTGGATCCTGTCTCAAATATGCCCCAAAGTACTACAGTGGCTACTCCGAAGAGAAGGCCGGTTGGCATTGCAAAGTCCAGTAACTCGGGAAACAAAACCAACAGTGATGGAACAGGGAGGAATGGTGAACCAGTGACAAACACTCCTACCAAAGAGCACTTCACAACACCTACTTCATTCCTGAGTTCGAGAAAAACAAAGCAGTCGCACCACCCGCCCCTCTGCCAGGACGCATCACAGATATCCATATATGGCACTCAGTCATCTTCTGCCGTGGACTCTAGCTCCTCTGGGCCATTCACAGCACTCTCTCTGGGTCGACCGAAAGAGGTCGTCGTACCCCTCACTGCCGTCTCCACGGGAGGAAGAAGAAGCAAAGTCACGCCTAGTCGAGCGAATGTCGACTCTTTCTTGGGGACAAAAGACACGGATGAGTTGGGGGAAAACCTACTGGGGGGTGCACATGAAGGTGAAGAGGTGTTCTCTTGCAAGAGTTTTCAGCCAGTGTGTGATGCAGATGGGTTTATAAAGACACGCATCCCTCCTCGACTCAAGGTTGGTGCAAAGTGTCACACTGCTTATTGCTCAGCAGCTCTGTGCTTTTTATTATAATTTGTTTAATTTTGATTTATTTAGTCGCAGCTGCTAAACGCCACTTGTAGAGCCATAATGTGGTTTGTAACAACTTAATACCTGAAGGAATATTACAATGATTTTCTCGGTGATCCGCTTGAATTTACTCACTTGACGTTTCAACTAAATGCTCTAATGAAGGGTAGAGTATCTAGCCGCAACGTCGAGTGGATAATTATCGAGAAGATCATTGCATCTATGTCAACTGGGAGTGCATTGTTGCTAGAGATCTTGTATTCAAACTCAACTCACTTTGTTCTGGATTAAGTGAAATATTACTGCTCGCAACATCCATCCATTTCTATTTGTTACTGCTCGCAACATGCATCCATTTCTATTTGTTACTGCTCGCAACATGCATCCATTTCTATTTGTTACTGCTCGCAACATGTTCCATTTCTATTTGTTACTGCTTGCAACATGTTCCATTTCTATTTGTTACTGCTCGCAACATGTTCCATTTCTATTTGTTAGTGCTCGCAACATGTTCCATTTCTATTTGTTACTGCTCGCAACATGTTCCATTTCTATTTGTTAGTGCTCGCAACATGTTCCATTTCTATGTTACTGCTCGCAACATGTTCCATTTCTATTTGTTACTAATCGCAACATGTTCCATTTCTATTTGTTACTGCTCGCAACATGTTCCATTTCTATTTGTTACTGCTCGCAACATGTTCCATTTCTATTTGGTACTGCTTGAAACATGTTCCATTTCTATTTGTTACTGCTCGCAACATGTTTGCATTTCTGCTTGCAACATGTTCCATTTCTATTTGGTACTGCTCGCAACATGTTCCATTTCTATTTGTTAGTGCTCGCAACATGTTCCATTTCTATTTGTTACTGCTCGCAACATGTTCCATTTCTATTTGTTAGTGCTCGCAACATGTTCCATTTCTATTTGTTACTGCTCGCAACATGTTCCATTTCTATTTGTTACTGCTCGCAACATGTTTGCATTTCTGCTCGCAACATGTTCCATTTCTATTTGGTACTGCTCGCAACATGTTTGCATTTCTGCTCGCAACATGTTCCATTTCTATTTGGTACTGCTCGCAACATGTTCCATTTCTATTTGTTACTGCTTGCAACATGTTCCATTTCTATTTGGTACTGCTCGCAACATGTTCCATTTCTATTTGTTACTGCTCGCAACATGTTCCATTTCCATTTGTTACTGCTCACAACATTATCCATTTCTATTTGGTACTGCTCGCAACATGTTCCATTTCTATTTGGTACTGCTCGCAACATGTTCCATTTCTATTTGTTACTGCTCGCAACATGTTCCATTTCTATTTGTTACTGCTCGCAACATGTTCCATTTCTATTTGTTACTGCTCACAACATTATCCATTTCTATTTGTTACTGCTCGCAACATGTTTGCATTTCTATTTGTTACTGCTCGCAACATGTTCCATTTCTATTTGTTACTGCTCGCAACATGTTCCATTTCTATTTGTTACTGCTTGCAACATGTTCCATTTCTATTTGGTACTGCTCGCAACATGTTCCATTTCTATTTGTTACTGCTTGCAACATGTTCCATTTCTATATGTTACTGCTCGCAACATGTTTGCATTTCTGCTCGCAACATGTTCTATTTCTATTTGGTACTGCTCGCAACATGTTCCATTTCTATTTGGTACTGCTCGCAACATGTTCCATTTCCATTTGGTACTGCTCGCAACATGTTCTATTTCTATTTGGTACTGCTCGCAACATGTTCCATTTCTATGTTACTGCCCGCAACATGTTCCATTTCTATTTGTTACTGCTCGCAACATGTTTGCAATTCTATTTGTTACTGCTCGCAACATGTTTGCATTTCTATTTGTTACTGCTCGCAACATGTTCCATTTCTATTTGTACTGCTTGCAACATGTTCCATTTCTATTTGTTACTGCTCGCAACATGTTCCATTTCTATTTGTTACTGCTCGCAACATGTTTGCATTTCTGCTTGCAACATGTTCCATTTCTATTTGATACTGCTCGCAACATGTTTGCATTTCTGCTCGCAACATGTTCCATTTCTATTTGTTACTGCTCGCAACATGTTCCATTTCTATTTGTTACTGCTTGCAACATGTTCCATTTCTATTTGTTTAATTCTCGCGACATGTTTGCATTTCTGCTCGCAACATGTTCCATTTCTATTTGTTACTGCTCACAACATGTTCCATTTCTAATTATTACTGCTTGCAACATGTTCCATTTCTATTTGTTACTGCTCGCAACATGTTCCATTTCTAATTTTACTGCTCGCAACATGTTCCATTTCTATTTGTTACTGCTCGCAACATGTTCCATTCCATTTGTTACTGCTTGCAACATGTTCCATTTCTATTTGTTACTGCTCGCAACATGTTCAACATGTTCCATTTCTATTTGTTACTGCTCGCAACATGTTTGCATTTCTATTTGTTACTGCTCGCAACATGTTCCATTTCTATTTGGTACTGCTTGCAACATGTTCCATATCTATTTGTTACTGCTCACAACATGTTCCATTTCTATTTGTTGCGAGCAGTAACATGTTCCATTTCTATTTGTTACTGCTCGCAACATGTTCCATTTCTATTTGTTACTGCTTGCAACATGTTCCATTTCTATTTGTTACTACTCGCAACATGTTTGCAATACTGCTCGCAACATGTTCCATTTCTATTTGTTACTGCTCGCAACATGTTCCATTTCTATTTGTTACTGCTCGCAACATGTTCCATTTCCATTTGTTACTGCTTGCAACATGTTCCATTTCTATTTGTTACTGCTCGCAACATGTATCCATTACTGCTCGCAACATGTTCCATTTCTATTTGTCTAATACACTACCGGTTTAGCATTTCACTTGAACTGACTTGTGTTTTGGTAACATTATTATTATATTTCATTTATGTTGTATTTTATTTATATTATTTTTCATTTGTGTTATTCATTTATGTTATTTCATTTATATTATATTTTACTTTCTTATATTTAATTTATATTATATTTCATGTATATTATATTTCATGTATATTATATTTCATTTATATATATTATATTTCATTTATATTATATTTCATGTATATTTCATTCATATTATATTTCATTCATATTATATTTTATATTTCATTCATATTATATTTCATGTATATTATATTTCATTTATATTTCATTCATATTATATTTCATGTATATTTATATTTCATTTATATCATATTTCATATTTCATTTTATTTCATTTATATTATATTTCATTTATATTATATTTCATGTATATTATATTTCATTTCATTCATATTATATTTCATTCATATTATATTTCATTCATATTATATTAATTTTGTTGTTATTTTCACAGCTGTCAAGGATGGCCAGACTTGCTCTTCGTGCCAGGCTTGACTTTGACTCTAGTGTTGGATCAGAGCTGTGTGGGCCCCTGCTGTCTCAGCCAGTGGCTGTACAGGTTGAGAACTTAGTGCTTGCGAAGGGGACAAGGGGAGGAGGAAGAAAAGAGAAGGGGAGAGGGGAAGGCAGAGTTGAAGAAGCTGTGGAAAATAGAACAATATCTAATTTCAAAAGATTCAAAAAGGTAATTTACCCAATGCGCTATTATGCTAGTGAAGTTGGTGCGAAGAGGGACATGTCAGTATTGCATGTACGTGTGTTTGTATATATGTGCAGCAAACTTGTGTTTATGCATGTCTGCGCATTGCGATACTGTATGGACGGAAATATTGATGCAGAATAAAATTTGATAATTTGGCAGTCAAAGACTAAAACCACCAAATAAAATTACCGTCAATTTTAAAATAAAATAAAAGACCGTGTGTACAGTAGCCGTCAAAAATAACTTTACGTTGCATTTTCGAACAACCAACGTACTCTGCTTTGAAAGCAAGTGTTGCGGATGCATTTCTTACTATTTTCCAAGCGTCTTTCGGAAACGTAGCAGCATTATGCAGCTGGTATGCATGCGTTGCGTACTTAAATCGTTCCTCAGCTGGAATAGTGCTATCCATTCCTCTCAAGTCTGGATCCAGGTAAAGTAGGGAGTCTCTCTCAGCTGGCATATTGCTGGGGCCAGCTCTTGATGCCTTGTAGGCTCCAACTAACATAGCTTTCACTCTATTGTCCTCTTGTTCATCATCACTGTTGTGTAGAGTAAGCTCATCATCACTTTCTTCATCAAAAATTGCCTGTTCTTCAAACTCTTTCAAATACTCTTCTAACCTACAATGTAGCATCAGAGAGTGACTCCCCAGCACAAAAACTAGCTATGTCTTCCACTGTCAAGCGAGAGTGACATACCATGTTTAGCTTGATTTATAAATGACCATAACTCCTGAACCATAAAGGCTACTGAAAAGATTTTGACTTCAAAATAAAGCTCACCCAATTTTCAATCTAATGACATCATGATTGACATAGATGCTAGGGAACTAATGAAGTAAAGCCACAGGTATTTTGGTGTCATATTGATCCACCCATGAGTTAAGAAATTAAGCAAGTAAATAAGACAACAAACAATGCATGAGGTGAACACGTAAGCTAGCAACAATAAACTAAACTGCCCTAGTATTCGATGACTATTCTGTCTAGGATTTCCACGAATTTCAATTCCAGGCCCTTTAATGAATATCCTCATGAGCTGTTCTGCACTGCTGTCTGCTAGGAGATTGCCTAGCCTTGTTTTTGTTATTTTTAAATGAAAAATGGTCAGTCCATAGCAGCAGTGCCTATTGGAAACCATAAAAATGTTATCATTTTAAACATTTCTGGAAATATATAAACATAACCTGCCTGCATTATGTCATGCCACAGATAGAGAGCTGGTGTTCTTTGCTATCATAACCTTCTCCTCTTGGAAAACGGTTCTCTTAAAAACCTGCCATTCTTCAGCAATTCTTCTTTATTGATATATAATAGCAGAAGAATATCTAACTCTTTCAAACATTACCTCTGCTTTTTCTCCACAGAGGTTAGCCAAGGGCGACAGCTGAGGGGTTACCAAAAGATCTGAGTGGAATGGAATGTCATCTGGGTTATTTACAGAGGCTGAGACAACAAGCTCAACTACCTTTTGAAATTAGCCGTCTTCTTCGGCTTAAACGAGTTAAGTTAGCTACGGCACTGAGAACTTCTGATAGGAGGTAATTGCTTGATACCCTATTTATACTAGCCAGGATTATGCCATATACCTGAGGCCAGATGACTGTGGAAGGAACAACTGACAACCCACCTAAGACTATGTGGTCTTGTTAAGGGGGGAATAATGTCAAAATGCTAATTTTTCACTTTTTTTAACAAACTACCGTATTCACTCGAATAGAAGCCGCGACTTGTATTTATTTCAGCCAAATCAAGTTGCGATCTTTTCAAGCATTGCGCTTGCGCAGTGCCAAGCCTCTTGCGCTATTGTGCTGACGCAATTTTTTGGTGCGTCATTGCGGTTGTGATTGTTTCATTTCAAATATTGAGCTAGGTAGTAGTTGGCTGGCAAGAGTTCCAAATCGCTATCGTTATCTACAATGAGTTCATTATGTTCGACCCGTTCTTCATCCTCTTCGTCCAGGGAAGCAAATGGATCTTCTCCACCGCTGTCACTTCCCAACAGCTGGCCAGTAGCTTGCGTAATGGCTGGGATAGCTAAAGCTGCTACTTTTTCGTCCTTGAGGCAGTGAATTTCCCCATCTTCAGACCCGTCCACCTTCACAGTGATGCCACAAGCACGGAATGATTTATTGATTAACTCGGCAGACAAGCTATCCCAACATTCCTTAACCCACCTCAAGCATTGTGCTTTGTCTGGAGCACGCACATTGCCAGCAGCAGTGTAAGACTTCTGCCCTGACATCATCCATTGGCTGTACTTCTCCTTGTATGCTGTTTTGAAGGGTTTATTCCAGGAGACATCTGCTGGCTGCACTAAACTGGTCAACCCTCCAGGAATTATGCAAAGGTCAGTGTTGGTGTGTTTGTCGATGCGTGTCTTAATATTTTCCATCAAATGGCACCTGTAGGCATCCCAAACCAAAAGCCTCCTGCCAAAGTTGAGTGTTCCCCATGATCGATCGACCCAGTCCTTGGTCAGTGCCTCGTTCATCCACCCATTGCGACTGTATGCGACCACAACACCCGTAATCCTGTCAAGCTCTGAAATTGGACGCACTCCCTTGAAGATCACGAAAGGTTTCAACTTGCGTCCATCTGCCATGGCTTAAAGGACGACAGTGAATCTCCCCTTGTCGTGACCTGTGGTGCGTATGGGGATAGACCTCTCACCTCTTCTGGCTATGGTGGTGTCTCCGGGCATGTCGAGCCAGAGTGGATTTCATCCATGTTTCCAATGGAAGACAGCGGGTAGGATTTGGTGTGGCGAAGTCGTCGTACCTTCATTATGAAGGAAGTGACTTTAGGGACAAGGTCATGAGGGAGTCTCTGGCTCACTGTCGTCCGTCTTCGAAGAGAGAGTCCATTTCTCTTCATGGAATTGCCTAACCACCCCTGACTGGCTGTAAATGTGGTAGGGGTCACATTCTGACAGAGTTCCATGGCTTTCTTTTGAATGTCTGACCGAGTTACCCTGAGATTTTCAGCCCTCAAGGAGTCCAACCATGCCACCAACTCCTCTTCCATATCTGGAAGTGCTGCTTTCTCACCTCCCCCTTCAAGCCGCTTGTTCTTGGATGGTATTTCCTCCAGCTCCTTTTTTTGCTTCCTCCAGTCCCTCACCAGCTTCTCATTCACTCCAAATCTTCTGCCTGCGCCTCTGTTGCTATGCTGCTCTGCAAATGCCACCACTGTCACTTTGAATGATGCACCAAAACACCTCCTTTTTGTTGTACTAGTACATTGTGTCTCTGCCATTGTAAATGTTGCAACACGCGGGGTACAGTGTGGTCTAGCAAACATCGCGCGCGAGTGTTCTTAGCTATTGATTTTACGACTCATGCGTGTGCAAGAGCGGAGGTGTAATTAACTTGGTGTGCTACATTTGGAATGCGGCTTTCAGAGCGACTTCTATTCGGTGTGCGACTTCTATTCGAGTGAATACGGTATTTTAAATGGTGTATTTGCTCATATTGAAGTCATATTCCAAGTTTCAGAACATTTGAAGATTCTATGATGCAGTTACGACAGCTTTTGCACTCACTATTTTCATCAGAAACCCAGCAAGGAATGAAGAAGAATCGCGTCAGTTACGCGGCACCACAAATCCTGCATAGTTCATACCTGTGACTTTGTTTTGTTATGGAAATGCATCTTATTCAATGCTCTATTTATCCGTATGAACTGCACATGTGTAGCATGAAGGGGAAGTGGTGGGGAGATAGCGCGCATTAGTTGGATTTAAATTTTTATGTTTTGGAGCGTTGACTGTGTTTTTTTGTATCTCCCTTCGAGTGTTGCTGGTTTACAAGATGCCTAAGAATTACAAAAGAAGTCGAAGAAGTATTGGAAGAGAAGCTTATAAGAATAGACTGGAGAACAAAGCTACTGGACTTAGTGAAAAGACCGTGCCTCCTGTTTCGCCCCCTCCTCTTTCTGTAAGTGTGCTCAAAGTTCCTTGTAGCTAGCTAATTATAACAATTGTTTCTTTTATGTAGAGCCCAGAACCTCAGCCTGCATCAGCTCTAGTTTCTGTCAGGATTGCATCTGGAAAGAAGTTGGCCCTTTCATCCTCTTGTTCAACAAGTCTGCCATCCACTGCCTCTACTTCTTGCCACTGCTTCCACCTCCTCTTTAGTCCTTGGTGGCTCTTCTAGTGTTACTGACACACCTGTCTTGACTTCATTTGTGTCAGATGAGTGCATTGGTGGGAGGGAAGGGTTTGGTTATAGACTTTTGAAGTTAGAGGCACTAAATGCAAGCATTGGAGAGATTGGTGTGTGTATGTGTGTCATGCAATTCTCGTCTCGAATTAGTTGAATCTTTCAGTCAAAGGAGGGAGGGGGTTGGTTTCAAGTATAAATATTGTGTGTTCCAATTCTACTTGCAAGAGGTCAGTGATTGTGTCTGATCCATTTAAGGATCATTCTCTAAATGATGCATCTATTTGGGGCATGAGGATGGCTGGTTGTGGGTTAGGTGCATTGGAGGAGTTATCTGCCTGTATAGGAATACTTCCTCCCTTATCTCGAGCATAACAAAAATATATATGAAATTTGTCGTTCAGTAGCAAAGGAATGTTGTTTAAAAGCTGCTCAAGATTTGCACATAGCAATGGAGAAGCCTCTAGATGAGGTTGTTGATGCCGTTTATGGAACCTGGCAAAAACGTGGACGCACTTCTCTCTTCGGTGTAGTTATTGTGATTGCTTGGAAAACTGGGAAAGTACTGGATGTAGAAATACTTTCCAAACATTGTCAAGCATTTAGCATGAAAGTAGACTTGAGTACTGATTCAGATGAATACAGAGAGTGGCATGAAGAGCATAAAGAGGAGTATGAATGTAATTACGAGGGCTCTTCCAATACTATGGAAGTGGAAGGTGTAAAAAAGATTTGGCTGCATTCTGTATCTGACTTAAAGCTTCGCTACACCACCTTAATTGGTGATGGAGATGCCAAGACTTTTGCTGCTCTTACTGTGCTTAACCCTTTTACTGCGCATACCCGGTAGTATCGGGTAGAAAAAAATGTCGTTGAATTGCGCGTACCCGGTAGCACCGGGTAGGTGAAAATAATTTAAATTGCACGTGTAATGCACGCGCCATCTATTGTTTTTTCTATGAACTAGAGGTGATTTCCACTTGGAAAGTCGTGTTTCCCAGCGGTAGGAAGCAAAATAGAGGGAGCACAGCCATACAGCAGGCACTACACCGTCAACGAAGTTGTAGACCAGATCTTTGCTGATACAGATAGCGAGGACAATTTTGATTTGGACGGTACAGGTAATTCGTTTCCAATAGTTAACTCTGATAATGCCGACAGTAATTGGGAATATTCCATGGACGAGGCCGATGATTTGCTCGACTTAGGGGGCCCTGCACAGGTGACAATGCTATGTCTGTAGATTCTGGCGATAAATCTGACAATGATGCAGGTGATTTGCCAAGGCGCCCTAGACGAAGGCAGTCCCCTAGTCTCCTGATCATAAGTCAGTTGATTAGGAAGCTGTTCTTACTGATTATAGTGAGCTATCAGGTAATGAAAGTGATGCAGAATACGAGCCAGTGTAGGCCAAACAGGCCAAACGTGGTCCACGTGTTCGTGGTGGTGGGATTCGTGGCCGCAGCATGCAGGTTCGTGGTGGCCTAGGCGGTAGCAGAGGGGTCCTGTAAGAGGCCTCGTGCTAGAGGACAGGGGCGGAGGCCTGCAAGGGCTCAGAACCCCAGGATAAATTTGGACATTGACCCGAATGACAGTTATGAGCCAAAGCCAATTCCATTTGTTGGTGGCGAGCGACTCAAAGTTAGGCTTGGTGCCAATGCAACTATTGATGAATTCTTCGCCCAAAAAAAAGACAAGGATAAAAAAACAAGCCAGCATGCATCATTGCATATAATCACAAAATGGTTGGAGTAGATATGGTAGATCAGCAGCTCCATAGTGTGAGTGTGGTCAGGAAAACGTACAAATGGTACAAAAAGATTGCTTTGAGGTTGTTCATGCAGTGTGCCCTGTGTGTGTGCCCTGTGTGCCCACAAACTTCACCACAAATTCACCCCATCTACCAAAGTTTTCCTAGCTGACTTCAAGGACCTCCTGACAGTACTTGTATGTTCCAGCCCTAAACTGAACAAAGATGAAGCAGGGCGAGAACCAGTACATAGGCTAACAGGAAGGCACTTCCCTGAGAAAAGAGAGGAGAAGGCTGGCCACACAAGGCACAAGAAAGACAAAATGTGTCGTGTGTGCTGGGCGCGTGGATTCCGCACCAGAGCTGGTAGAGAAATCAGGACAGTGTGGATTTGCCCCGACTGTCCAAGTAAGCCAGGTCTCCATGCAGACAAAGATTGTTTCAGGACCTATCACAAAAATTAGACTACTCCAGAGGTGCTGACGGAGAGGATGATGGAGATACATCTGATGGAGATGAGTAAAGTTGAACAATAATTATAGTGTTTGCAGTCAAGCAGTTTTATTTTATGAAAGACAATCATTATCGTTAAATTTTTTTAGAAAATGAATTCGAAAAACTAAATCGGGTTGTGGACGGAAAATCATAGTTTTCGTGTAACGGGGTCTCCAGAAAGTGGTCGGTATTCTCGAGTAGAGTTTTCTTACCATTCAATTCTAAAATATGATAACATTGACCAAGTTTGGCTGTTTCTTTTCTTTATTAAAGGTAGTAGGCTTCAGAAAGAAGAACAATGTCATCATTATGTTACAACAAAGGTTTTTTGAACTAAAAAATTGATTGCATTTTCCAACGAAACGACATCAATGTGACCAAAATACATGGCTGCTAAGGGTTACATAACCAGATAAATGTTCAAAACACATTTGAATATATACATCTGAACTTCAAATACCTGCATTCCATTATCCCAGAAGGTTGTTTGGAGTATAAATGACTAATTGTTGGGGAAAACACATGTTACTGTTAGTTGAAAAATTCATGTTTTTTTCACAATTCTGCCGACAAACGCCCACAAATGTTGATTTTTGTCCGTTTTGAATAAAATGATGAAAATAATGATGTTTTTATTCTTTTTATGTATCTTCATCCTTATACAGTGAAAAAAACAGCATCCCATAAGAATTTCTTGGAGAAAAAGTAGTTTTTATCACATATTTGATGGGAAAAAGGAAATTCAATATGGCCGCCATGAGATCACATGACCACCTAATTATGCAAAATACCAAATTTCAATTTCCCCCCCATAGGCTAACCACTTGCCCACCCAAACACATAAAAAGAATTTCCTATTAAATTTTTAGTATTTTTTTGGCATTGATTTCAAAATCACCTTTTTTCCAAAAAAAAAGACCTAGCACAGGGGGGTTTACCTGCAGCAGTGAAAGGGTTAAGCCTTATGGTCCCAATGACTAAACATGAATGTGTCAGGCATATTTATTCAAAAAAGAATGGGGACAGCTTTGAGAAAGTTGAAAAAGTCTGGTGCTGTAGAACATGGTCGTGTTGTTAAATTTAAACCATGTAATAAAGACACACACCCCGCCCCCTCCCAAGAAAGAAACTGTCATGTTATACACCCATCTCCACCGTTCTGTTTTTATTTATTTTTACCGTTTCCTTTGAGGGAATTTCCTGTGGGATTACTATGCGAGTGATCCCATTATGTGGGTGATCTCAATTATATGTAACGAAATGGCAGGATGAAGAGTATCATAACTCAAGAATGGTTGACAATAATGAGCAACAGTTAGTATATCAGTGTAATGGATTATCTTTTCTGAGGGGGGTGGGTGTGGTCTGGTCCTCCCTTAAAGTGGCAAGCATTATCTAACATTTGTTTATTTTGTTTATTTTGTGAAATGTGACAATGAATATCATGGTATAATGACAAGACTTGCCACGGACGAGACGGACGAGATCATGTGGTACGTCATGCGATCAGTCTGACGATGTACGTACCAGTGGTGAGTCACGAGCTGCCAGACTGGGATGTTGAGGTCGCAGGAGAGGAAGACGATGTGGGAGGTGGAAATACCAATACGTTGATACCACGATGGTCTGGAGGCTCACAGGATTTCAACGTTTTCTCTCTGGGCACAAAGAAGTCGAGAAGAATTTAGCTTATCCTAAATGTCTCCATGATCATCAGCAGAAATATGGGCACAAACATGAAACGAAAGAATAAACATTCATACTTAACAGTTTTGTATTGTATGTGAATATCATTACACCCTATATCGAGATTCTGTTTGCCTGTGGATGCTACTTTGGGATCAACCCAACATGTGCATATAATCAACTTGTGTAAGTATGGCATTTATATTTAGTGCCGGAGAGTATACTTCCGAGGAAACCAACTGATACACATGATAATTATCAGGTTTCGTTGAAGGTTTGTGCTGTAAACTATTGTCACAAGAGTAGACTTCTGAGGAAACCAACTGATCACGACGAAAACCTGCAGCTGCTCGTCCAGCTGGACTCAATATTGCACAGGTTCATGGCATTGTCGAGTAGAGAAACAGATTAGTTTTGAATCGGTGAATCTTTGCAATGCAGTGGACAGTTGGAGTCTTGTAGTATAATTATGATAAATGGACATGTTATATGCAAGTGTGCAGGAAAGTAGAAAGATATACAGATAGATAGATAGTACTAAATTAAGTAATGGCATTGGACAGGAGTCTTGGGGGGGGTAGAATGATGATACATCGATAGATAAACAGACGAGACATAAATGTTTTATTTGGAAACCAAATGTATATGTGCATGCATCAAGTAAAAATCATAATTTAATAGTTTGTATAATTATATCAACACATGAACTATATATATATACCTGATGCTGAAAATGACTTGGAACTGTGATAAATCAGTTCTATACACACACATATACACCCATTCGTTCTAAAACATTTACTGAGTATATACAGCCATTAGAATAAACTCAATAAGTAATCGGGCATGATTTTCAACTGAACATATAAGGTTGATATTCTCACTGAAGTAAAGAAGATCAGAAATTGTGATTGGCAGGTTACGATCCTGAACAAAATCATGGTAACATTTGTTGTGTGTGCCTTTTGTCCTGTTATTTGTTTTTTGGTTTTCTCAAATAAAGAAAAGATTTTATTTTCAACCCACATGCTTAATTAATAGTTCTTCCAGGGCCTTTCTCTGTTCCTTCATCTGGTTGGAATTTGGTTTCCTTGCTCTTACACAAATTCTTCCTCGAAGCTCTTGCCCTTCATTAAGGGCATGAGTGGTAATTCATCCTTTCTCTGCTCATGTGCCTTAATTGAGTGGTAATTCATCCTTTCTCTGCTCATGTGCCTTAATTGAGTGGTAATTCATCCTTACTCTGCTCAGTTATCCTCAGAGTTCTTCCCAATCTGAAAACGGCTCTGATGTTGAACTTCCTGCAGACCCTTCTGATATCTTCCTTTCTACGTGGTGGATAGGCAGTATATAACAAACTCACATGAGTCTTAGCATCTCACTATTCCTGATGAAGGCTAGAGCATCAAGTCCATTGGTTTCCAACCTGGGGGTAAATTTCCCCCTGTGGGTAATAAGCCAATATTTTGGGGGTCAAGCAATGCTGACTGACAGGTTTTTTGTTTGTGCTCTTTGTGTTTTGTACGTGACTTACAAATTGTTAGGTCAGTGTAATGACTGATGTAATTATATTCTTAATATTATTTAGTGAGTATTGTAATTTAGAACTCTCTAGATCAGGTTTTGTGTTGAATAGGTGATGTCATTGTGTATGTATAAGCGTATTTACTTCTCTTTACAACTTTATTAAATCTGACAAAAAACTTTTCTACACTTCCAAGTTATCAAAGCGTTTGTTTTTCTTGTTTAATTATATAGCTTGAGTGTGTTCTACGTCGATAGCAGACTGTAAGTGTGAAAGCATGCTTCTCAAAAGATGTATATATTAAAAGTTGTTTTGGCTAGCAAAAAGCAACGTTTTGTCAATTTGACCTTGAAGGGCGAAGACTGACCACAGCACACCAAGGTTCTGATCAGTGAAAGCCTGAAGCCATAAAAACTTGCAAACCATCTGCTGAAATGTCATCCTGACATCCATAACAAAGACCTAGCCTATTTCAAGCACAGAGAAGGAGTTGAAGGGTATTCAGTTTTTGCCAAAATTCTGATCATGCATGTGCATGAGTGATGGATGGTTGCCAAAGCATGTGGTGAAGAGCAGGCTAAGAAGCTCATTTCTTATCAGGTTAATTAAATCACAGTTCAACAGGTAGTATATAAAAGAAGTCGAGACAAGTTCATATGACAAATTTTCTCTGCAATCTGATGAGTCGACGGATGTCAGCAGCTGCGCTATTTTACTGGGTTTTATTTGTTATATTCAATGCTCAGATGTGAAGGAAGAGTTTTTCCTACGTGAGAGTCTTGCTACGACAGCTAAAGCAGAGGATGTGTTTAGCATAGTCAGTGGCTTCCTTGAGAAAAATAGACTGGCTTAACAATGTTCAACAGGTGTCTGTTAATGGTGCACCTGCTATATATGATGGGTGTAATCGTGGGTTCAGAGAACTTTGTTCAAAGGGGAAATGCAGGTATCACTGTTGAACACGATATATACACTTAATCCAAGATGCCCCAGATAACTTGAAAGCAATATTTGGCCAACTTGTTAATTTGTTAACTTCATAAAAGCAACATCCGTGTGTTTAAAGAGGAGACGGGTGAGGAGTATGAAGTGCTGCTGTGCCACACTGAAGTAAGGTGGCTGTCTCGAGTCAAGGTTGTGAATCGCATGATTGAGCTGCAGGAACTATTTTTGCAGCGAAAAGGATCAGACTTGGCACACCATTTTTATCACCATGAATGGTTTTTCCATCTGTGCTATTTGGGAGACATCTTCAATGAACTCAACAGAGGAAACTTGGCACTTCGAGGAAGAAACATGACAATCATCGATGCAAAACATTTCTGCATGGCTAAAGTTGTGGAGAAAGAGAGTTGCAAAGGGTAGTGGCACAGTTTCCCACACTTGACAAATTTGTTGATGAAAGCGAGGATGGTCAAGATATCCTAGAAAGTTTGATCGCAGACATTCAGGCCCACTTGGACGAATTGGTCAGAAAGATGGAGAATACTTCCCTGATCTGGACACCTCTTGCCTTCAGTGGCTTCTTGTGGCCGATGAGGATTAGGTCGATGAAGATGATTTTCCAGCAAAAGAGGAGTGGAGAACCCTGAGAGTGAAGGAGGCTTGGAAGCTGGAATTCCAGGACAAGGACCTGGAAACCTTCCGGATATATATAGCCCAGCTAAATGATCAGCGAGACGGGCTCTAAAGATCCTGACTTCCTTTTCAACCCCTTAGCGATGTGAGCAAGGCTTTCCCATCATCATGGGAATGAAAAACAAGAAACGGAACCGGTTGGAGGTGTCAAATGATGCCAGAATTTCTACAAAACCACACATTGAATATTTGACTAACAAAATGCAAGCACCACCTTACATTGATGTTTTGCAAAGACAAACTAAGCAGGTATGTGTAATGGTCGATAGGGCGATTTGGTTCCAAAAAGTTTGGGTCAAACATCGGAGAGTAAATTTCGAGAGATAAATTTCATCATTGTGGTTAAAGGGTCTTGTGAATGCTTGTGTTTCACATTGGTTCGCTGCTGTTTATTATTTTGCACTCACTCAAAACGGGGGATACGTCACGCTCAACAACCGTCCTCGAGCTAAATTGTATATACCTGGCTGGCTGGAAATGACAGCAGTAGTATATACAGGAGGTTTTGACAGATGATTCTCACGTTCAAGCTACATCAGAGAAGAGAAGTTCAAGGTTGTCAGATTTTTTTCCACATTAAGCCCACACATACGCACTATTAACCCGTTCCCAACTAATTAGAAATGTCTATTATTGATATATACTACTACCCAATTACTGCTTTATCCATAGAGATGGCCAAAATTGTTAACAGCTCTATTGTCTAGTAAAGAATGCATTTGCTTAAAAAAATATAATCTCCCTTTTTAGCCATATTTTTCCATAATGAACTTCAATGAACTTCAAACGTAATGATAATATACTTTTACTGAAGATAGAATATAAAGAAATCAACATCAGGACAAATGAGCTGCAAGAGAAATCAATACTCGGTAATTATGTTATTACAACTTGGATGGCAAAGCACCGTCTGACGTGTCAAACAAACATACATTGCACTACTTGTCACTTTGCTTGCATTTCCTTTGATTTGCATCGAAAGAATTTTTTATTTATTAATTAGAAACAATAATATATACACAGGTAATATCATAGTCCATTAACACCTTATTAACACCATGCAAATTAAATATTACTACATACATTTTAGATTAGAAGTAACAGATAAAGTAACATGCACATTACATAGTATTGTTGTTTACCAAAGCTTAGTCGCTGTGGAGCTCGAATCTTGATCAAGGGGATCGTCCGACTGGTGTTGTTATGGGTGGAGCTAATGAAGTTGCTGCAATTAGATTGGGAACTAACTCAATAACATAATATTTGTGATCACAAGTGATTCCCTGATTCCCAGTAAAGGATGTAGCCATCGGTTACTAAGCAGTGCTAAAAGAATGTCTTCCAATAATTATTGTTTGTATACCTGCGAGTTTGGTGATCTGTAACAGTTGGTCAGATAGGTCAACACCTCCCATAATGCCATAAGCTATAGCATCAGGAATTGGAACTTTCACCTCTTCACAACTGCCTCCTGATTTCGTTTTCTCCTTTCTTTGTGGCTTGAATGATGTGGTTGAAGCTGTACCTACAACTTTGGCATTTCATCTTGTATCCACACACCATATCCCGTCATTATGTTGACTGAAGCATTTTTTTTCTTTTGGGTTTGAAGAACTTTTTTTAAATTTTTTATATTCATTTTTATTATAAATTGATGCAAATACAAGGCAAATGCATAGGAATGGCTAATAGCAACCAAAAAGCCACCCTAGTTATCAGGGCATCCCTCTTATAATTATAAGCAAAGTAGCAGATGAATAAAAGTTATCGGTGTACACTATGTACCCCTGCTGTTCCAAACCAGAAACCATTCTCATTACAACATTAGTGGACATTGTATAGTATACTTGGACATTGTAAACGTATGACCCCTTAACTGATTGACCCTTTACCCAATACTCAGTTGTTGCACACATTGCTTTGGAGACACATGATATTTGCATTCAGTTCAATCCAAGAAGTAAAGGCGTACGGCGCTATCCTCTGCGTGCAAGAACTCTTGTATAGCTTCTATTAGCCAACTACAACAGCAGCCTAGGAAAGGAAGGCATCCAGAGAGTGCAATTCACGGCGATTCCAATTGAAGAGCACCACCACGATGGAAGCTGTCAGATGTCCTTTCCCGGGCTGTGTCTA
Organism: Cladorhizidae sp. MBARI D1340-BT2; assembly: GCA_028752905.1. Taxonomy (NCBI): domain Eukaryota; kingdom Metazoa; phylum Porifera; class Demospongiae; order Poecilosclerida; family Cladorhizidae; species Cladorhizidae sp. MBARI D1340-BT2. Next base: position 21,331,370 of record JAQNBH010000001.1, read on the forward strand.
CAGTACCCCAGCGGGTATTGACCCAGCAGTGACGGCAGTGGTCTTGTCAACCCATGCCATGACCCACAGCAGGGCTACCAAGGCCAAGCCCGCCTCCGTGAAACGGCCTGAAATCTCATCCGGGGGCACGACTGAAGGTTGGTCCTACTTTACGATCAGATGGAAATCATACTCGCAGGCAGTGCAGCTATCAGGCCGAGACACCTCAGTCCAGCTCCTTGAATGCTGTGACGCCAAGTTGCGTAGGGATGTCACCAGAAACGCCATCGGACCCACCCCACTGGAAGAGATGACGGAGGCAGACCTACTCAAGGCCATCAGAGCATTGGCTGTCAGGGAGGAGAACCCCAAGGTGGCCAGGGTGGCCCTGAGTAGGATGTCCCAGGATCGGGGAGAACCAGTCAGGGCGTTTGCGGCCAGGCTCCGTGGCCAAGCTGAAGTGTGCCGGTTCACGAAGAAGTGCGCTAGCTGTGACCGCATCTCGAACCAAGGGGAGGAGCGTGTGGCGGATCAGCTTTGCGTCGGTCTGGCCGACGCAGAGATACAGGAAGATCTTCTGAAGCACCCAGATCAGGACATGGGTGTGGAGGAAACGATTCGCTTCGTGGAGGTGCGGGCAGCTGGCAAACGATCAGCGGTGTCGATGACCATGCCCACATCCACGAGCGCCATCGACGATGATGGAGGGGGAGAGGCAATCAGCAGTACCTACAGGCGTCAGCAGAAACGCCACACCCCACGCCCTGGACCAGGTCCAGGAAAAGCCACACCCACTCAGAACCAATCCACACACCCAGGTGTCAGGGAAATCGACCACCCTGACTGAGAACACACCTTTGCACTCACCCCTGAACAACATGAGCAAGAGAGACAGAGAACCTAGGTATAGCCCAGATCAAACAGGGGAAGATACGAGCTCAGCAGATATTGTTGGGTCAACATCACAACCAACTAAACCGACTAACTACCGTATATCTGATGACTTCACATCAGAGCAGCTCTCGGACAAGACCATATAGGGTCATTTTAGGAGATAGAATATTTAGTGATATGATGTTTTTCTGTTAGTATAAAAGGAATGATGTGTGCTAGCTAAGATTAGATACTGCGAACCTGAACTCCATTGAACTACTGCTACTTTAAGATAGGAATACTCAGAGACACTGGTATTCTATCAGCTTGTTTAATTATTGGATGTTTGTATCTCACTATGAATACCTGAAATATTGTTATTCATTTAAGTAACTAATATCTGTTACTTGGGTATCCAGTCGCTCCAGAAGGGAGGGCTGAGTTTGGTTTGTATTGTGTGGCTCAGTAGGTTGACTGGGGGCAAATACTTACGACGGCGTACGTGGCAAGGATCGCTTGCACAGTTAGAACCTCTGTGTCAAGGAAGGTTGCTTACGACGACATTGGTGGCAGCGGTGGGATCTCAAAGAGTGAGATCCAGAGAGAAGTAACAAATATTGTTTTATTGTTACTTGTGTATGAGTTGTACCTTCAGAGAAGTGGTAACTAAGAAAGTAACCAGGAGGTACTTCAATTCAGAGACTGGAGATCCGGAAGTGGTCACTTGCAAACAGACATCCGTTCGAGAGGAAATTGGATCTGCTGGGAGGCAAGAAGTCCAGTGATTTGGCAGGAGTTCCCAAGGAGAGGAAGCCCTGGAAAGAAGATTGAGTCACGTAGAAAGGAAATTGCGTAGACTAGACGAGAAATTACGCAAGTTGGACGTAATAAAATTATTCTATTGATTTATTCCTTCGGGAAATTTACATATTCTTTTCTTGTTTGTGCTAGCCGCGTTCGCGCGTAGCCGCCTGAGTGTATATTAGTCCTGCGGGATACTGCATATTTCTGTTCATTATCATTTCAGTAGTTCTTGTGCTACTGGTATCTGTTAAATATCTGTATCTAGTCCTGCGGGATAGTGCATATTTCTGTTTTATTATCACAGTAGTTCTTGTGCTACTACTATCTTTGTGATACCCGCGTTTTGCGCGTAGCGGAAATAACTTTTTTCCAATACAGTAGGAATGTCGAGAACAGGACGAGCTGGAGAAGACAGGCAATTACGAAGTGGGAGTCTCTTCCAGACACCTGGAGACCTGGTGGACGAGAGACAGAGGGAACCAATGGAACCTCAGGAAGAACCTCATGAAGAACCCCATCTAACCAGAACTATGCTGATGGAACACTTCATCCAGGCTGAGGAGAGCAAGGCACGAAGGGAAGAGACAAGAGCCCAGTTTGAGGCAGAAGAAAGAGAGAGACAACGAGAACGGCAAGAACGCCAGGACGAACTCATGGCTCAGATGGTGCTGAGACTGAACAGAACGAGAGACCCTCCACCACCCCAACTGAAACTACAGAAGTTTGTGGAAGGTACAGATGACATGGGTGCCTATTTGGACCTATTTAAAGTTGTAGCGCGAGCGAATGCATGGCCTGAAGATAGGTGGTGTGTATGTCTGCGGAGCGTGTTGAGTGGTCAAGGGATGTTAGCTGTTGCATCCTTGACAGCAGAAGAACAAGAAGATTTTGGGTATGTATGCAATACATTAAGAGCAACATACCAAGTCACTGCAGAATCATATCGGAGGAAGATCTTTGACTCCGCCTTCAACACAGCAGAACCAGAAGTATGGTTCCGAGAGAGAAAGCAGACACAGGCGCATCCACTGCCCTGCATTTGGCACCACGTGTTCATCCTGCGGTCGACAGAACCATACTGCCCAGATGTGCTGGCAATCCGTGGAACACGAGAGCGCCATATTCGAACAAGTCGACACGATGGTTGAAGGAACCCTCCACCATCAGACCTGGGACCCAATATCCCAGCTCTGGACCCAGAGGAAGTCACCACCCCAACCGTACGTAGACGTCTCACTATCAGCGCTGGCCGAGGACTTCAGACACCACGGCCACACCCTCCGCATGGAGACCCACAACCACTGCCATGGCGGACACAGGCTGCCAAAGCTGCCTAGCTGGCCCAGGCCTCCTGTCCAGGCTCCGTCTCACAGCCTCAGATCTCATACCTGTAAAAATGATTATGCACTCGGCCAGCGGCACCAACCTGCCGATCCTAGGAGCAGCTATCATCACGATCAGGGCCAACCCCACAGGCCCCGAAACGAGACAGATGATCTACTTTTCTGAGATCGCCAACAAGCTGTACCTCAGCCTGGCCACCTGCGCAGACCTGGGACTGATCCCCAAGGATTTCCCCCTCAGCACGCCCATGTCACCCTCTGGAAAAGGCAAGGCAAGGGGACAGACGCTGGAACAACGCCCACACAAAATCGACATCATCTCAGCGGACCCGCAGGCCAGACCTCCAGATCAACACCATCGGACAATCCCACAGACCAGATCTCCGCCACCTATCGTGCTCCCAACTCAGACCCCAAAGGTGAGCCAGTCAGGGCGGGATACAATAGTTACATCCCCCAAAACCTGCTCATGCCCAACCAGGGCACAACTGCCCCCCAGACCCACCAGCCTCCCATTCCCAGCCACAGAGGCCAATCGGGGTCGGCTCGAGCAGCACCTACGGGACCTGTACGTGGGCAGTGCTTTCAACGTCTGCGAGCACCAACCCCTCCCCATGATGTCCGGCCCTCCACTGAGCCTCAACATCGACCCCTCAGCCACCCCCAAACCCTACCACACTCCCATTGCCATCCCCATACACTGGCAGGATGAAGTAAAGGCCGGCCTCGACCGGGATGTCCGCCTCGGAGTCCTGGAGCAGGTCCCCCTGGGGATCCCTGATACTTGGTGCCATCGAATGGTCATATGCACCAAGAAGAACAGGTCCCTCAGGCGGACCATTGATTTTCAACAATTAAACCAGCACGCAACTCGGGAGACGCACCACACACAGTCCCCTTTCCACCAGGCCAGAGCCGTTCCAATGCACACCAAGAAGACCATCTTTGATGCCTGGAACGGTTACCACTCCGTCGCCCTCGCGGAAGCCGACCGCCACTTCACCACCTTCATCACCCCATGGGGACGGTATCGGTATCGCTCCGCACCACAGGGCTACATAGCCTCTGGAGATGCCTACACAGCCCGCTATGACAGCCTCGTAGCCGGAGTTGAGAAGAAAACCAAATGCATCGATGATGCCCTCCTCTGGTCAGGCTCCATTGAGGATGCATTCCACCAGGCAACGGAATGGTTAGACATCTGTGCGAGAAACGGCATCACCCTCAACCCGAGCAAGTTCTGCTTCGCCCAAGATGAAGTAGAATTTGCCGGATTCTAGATAACCCAGACAGAGGTCAAGCCCTGTCGAAAGTACCTCCGTGCCATCTCCGAATTCCCGACACCAACAAGCATCACAGACATACGGGCCTGGTTCGGCCTCGTCAACCAGGTCGCGTATACCTTCTCCATGGCGTCCGTGATGTCCCCCTTCCGCTCCCTACTCAAGCCATCCTCCCCGTTCACATGGAGCCCAGATCTCCAGCAAGCATTCGACGCTTCCAAGACAGAGATCTGCACAAGGATCCAGGAAGGGGTCAAGATTTTCTATAAGAACCTCCCCACCTGCCTGGCGACTGACTGGAGCAAGGACGGGATTGGGTACTGGCTATTCCAGAAACACTGCCAGTGCCCATCCCGCGAGATCTTCTGCTGCCAGGAGGGGTGGAAGGTTACCCTAGTCGGATCCCGGTTCACCCACCCAGCAGAGTCGAGATACGCGCCCGTCGAAGGAGAAGCACTGGCCGTGGTGGACGCGCTTGACAAAGCTCGCCATTTCGTGCTCGGCTGCAGTGACCTTGTCATTGCAGTCGACCACAAGCCCCTCTTGAAGCTCTTCGGCGATCGATCCTTGGAGGACATCCCCAACACCAGGTTACGCAATCTGAAGGAGAAAACACTCGGGTACAGATTCCGGATGGTGCACATTCCCGGCGTGAGAAATAAGACAAGCGACGCCCTCTCACGCCACCCATCCGGGATCCCCAGCCCAACCAGGATGAACCTCCCCGACGACAACACAGCACCCGACTCGGCTTGCCCCAACCACAGCCCCAGGATACCAACTACACTCCTGGCGGGCATCTCAATCGCTCATCCCACCGAGGACGACGACGCCGGCCTTGCAACCGCCCTCTGCGCCGCCATCACAGGCATACCCCTCGACTGGGAGACACTCCAGGTCGCCACTGCAGCAGACGAGTCCCTACAGAAGCTAGCCCTACTCATCGAACACGGGCCGCCAGAAAGAAGGCACCTCATGCCACAAACGACCTGGGATTACTTCCCCTTCATCCACGCCCTCTCCACAGTCGACGGAGTCATCTGCCGCGGAGACAGGATCATTATCCCAACAGAGCTACGACCTGCCTGCCTCGACGCACTCCATGCAGCTCACCAAGGCGTCAGCAAGATGACCGTGTGGCGCACAACATATCAGAACGTTATTAACATTGTTATTGGTGTATTGGTATGCGTGTCGATCTTTTACCATGTCACGTGATTCTAAAATGTATCTTTGTAAAAGCAACAATCAACTGTCTTGATTTGTTTGTAGCTAAGCTCGCTACAATTGGTGACCCCGACGTCAATCAGCGCGCAGACATCGTCCTTCAGTCACGCTAAAGACCCACAGCAGGTGGTAGACTCAAGCGCTTTCGGAATTCTAGAGACTTTCTACGGACATTCTTCCCTCTCGTCTCGTCCAACTCCACACGATGCCTCTCGAAATTGAGGACGTTCAGGCCATCGCCCAGGCCCTTCAAGCGCTTCTCCCAGCTACCCCTGCTGCAGCACCTGCCGCCATCTCATCTGTTTCCATCAAGCTGCCACCATTCTGGACCACACGGCCGGAGGTGTGGTTTCGACAGGTTGAGGCCCAATTTGCAACCCGTTTACCCCCCATCACAGTGGACTTGACCAGATTCAACCACGTAGTTGCAGCTCTAGACACCGCCACAGCAGGAGAAGTTGAGGCCATTATTCTGTCCCCCCCCCCCCCCGCTGATGACAAATATGGTGCACTGAAGGCCGCCCTCATCAATGCCTTTGGTAAGACCCAAGCATCCAAGGACATGGAGCTCCTGTCCTTGTCAGGTCTAGGTGATAAAAAACCTTCAGGCCTCCTCCGCCACATTGAGTCTCTCAACGCGGATCCCAAGACCCTCCTTCGAGCCCTTTTTCTCGCCCAGCTGCCTATAGAAGTACGTCGTGTCCTCGCTGGGTCTTCCACCACCGAGCTCAAGGATCTGGCAAAGGAGGCTGATGCCATCATGGAGGCTGGCTCCACCGGATTTAGTGCCACAGGTATTTCTAGTATGCACAAACCAATGTCCTCATCCACCACTGTGATACCCAGAGAGCTGTGTTTTTATCACATGAAGTTTGGTAAGGAGGCCAAGAAATGCAACCAGCGTGGATGCAAGATGGCCCACCTTGTTATATCCCCCACTTCTACCTTCTCTGCCACATCCCCAGCCTCGGGAAACGGACAGGCCGGCCGCTAAAAATCTCCGCGGTCGGCCCAGGGGGGAAACACACAATGACAGTGTGGGACCGCTGCTCAGGCCGTTCCTTCCTCGTTGATTGTGGAGCAGACGAATCTGTCTTCCCTGCCTCAGCCACCGACAAGAGGAATCGTGCCTCCTCCGCACCTCTAGTCGCCGCTAATGGCACACTCATTCGAACATGGGGCAAACGCAAAGCATCCCTTTTGCTCGGCAAGAGTCACAACTTCACTCAGGAGTTTCACGTGGCAGACGTCACAGACCCCATTCTCGGCGCTGACTTCTTTTCCTCAAACCGGTTGGCCATTGACATGACCAACAAGCGTCTCATCAGCCTTGATGATCTCAAAGTGGTAGCAACAGGCGTTGCCAGCATCTGCTCCTCTATCTGTGGTCTTCACTTTGCCCGCATTCACTCCTTCGACACCGTCATAGACGAGTTTCCTGAGCTGCTCATCCCCCGTTTCAAGTCCACGGACTCAAATAAGCATGGTGTGGAGCATTACATCTCCACCGACGGCCCCCCCCTTCATGCTCGTGCTCGTCGTCTCAAACAGGAGAAACTGGAGGTGGCCAAAGCAGAGTTTTCGGAGATGGAAAGGATGGGCATCATCAGACGCTCCAACTCTCCCTGGGCCTCGCCGCTTCACATCGTCCCAAAACCAGGTGGTGGCTGGAGACCTTGCGGTGACTTTCGACGCCTCAACAATGCCACTGTGGATGACAGGTACCCCTTGCCCCACATACAAGATTTCAACGGCAGTCTGGCGGGCAAGACGATCTTTTCCAAAGTGGACCTGGTGCGCGGTTACCACCAGATCCCTGTTGCATTGGCAGATATCCCAAAGACAGCTGTCATCACTCCCTTCGGGCTCTGGGAATTCCTCCGCATGCCCTTTGGCCTCAAGAACGCTGCCCAGGCATTCCAGAGGCTAATGGATGGCATCCTCCGCAACATCGACTTCGTCTTTGTGTACCTGGACGACATCCTCATCGCCAGCCACACCGAGCAAGAGCACAAAGCACACCTCTGTCAGGTCTTCCGCCTCCTCTCTGACAATGGAATGGTCGTTAACCGAAAGAAGAGTGTCTTTGGCGTCAGTGAACTCACCTACCTCGGCCACCGGGTGACCAACTCTGGCATCATGCCCCTTGAGTCCAGGGTCGATGCAGTGAGCGACTTCCCCGTGCCCACCAGCAAGGTCAGCCTACAACGCTTCCTCGGCATGATCAACTACTACCACCGCTTCATGCCGAGGTTAGCCGACAAACTCCATCCACTCCATAACGCCACTAAGGTCAAAGGGCAGGCAATAGAGTGGACACCAGAGTGTCAGTCAGCCTTCCTCGCAGCCAAAGCGGCCCTGGTGTCGGCCACCCTCCTCCATCACCCACACTCGAGTGCCAAGACCAGCATTACGGTGGACGCTTCAGACAGGGCAGTAGGTGGTCAGCTTGAGCAGCTGCTCGATGGCATCTGGTGTCCTGTTGCTTTCTTCTCCAGGAAGCTCTCCAATGCAGAGAGGAAGTACAGTGCTTTTGACCGCGAGCTTTTGGCCATCTTCCTCGCAATCAAAAACTTTCGCCACCATATCGAGGGTCGCCAGTTCACCATATTCACGGACCATAAACCCCTCACTTTCGCCTTTGCCAGTGCTACCGAGCGATCGCCCCGTCAGACTCGCCACATGTCTTTCATCAGCGAGTTCTCCACCAACGTGCAACATGTCAGTGGAAAGGACAATGTCGTTGCCGACGCGCTCTCCCGTCCCGACATTTCCGCCATCTCACTCCCCACCATTGACTACCAGCAGCTGGCCGCTGATCAAGCCACTTCAGATGAAATCACTGCCTACAAAACCTCCATCACTGGCCTCCGCTTCGACGACGTTCAGTTTGACAATTGCACTATACTCTGCGACATCTCCATGGGTAAACCTCGACCAGTGGTACCTCGCGAGTGGACAAGGAAAGTCTTTGATGCCATTCACGGCCTTGCCCACGCCGGCTGCCGCCCGACACAACATGCCATTGCCTCGCGCTTCGTGTGGCACGGACTGAAACGTGATGTCCGCAAGTGGTGCCGAGAATGTCACCCCTGCCAAGAGTCGAAGATCCACCGCCATGTCCATGCGCCTCTCACTGAGCGTCCACCTCCTGACCGTCGCTTCGGCAGTCTCCATGTAGATCTGGTGGGACCCCTTGAGGAGTCCGAGGGCATGAAGTACTTCTTCACCATCATCGACCGCTTTACACGGTGGCCCGAAGCCGTTCCACTGCCTGACTCCACCACTGTTACCTGTGCAAAAGCCCTCATCCGTCACTGGATCTCCCGCTTTGGAGTGCCTGACGACATCACCTCCGACCGTGGCCCTCAATTCACCAGCCACTTGTGGTCTGAACTCAACCGCCTGCTCGGGATATCAGCCTCTAACACAACAGCCTATAACCCGCAAGCTAATGGGCTCGTTGAGCGTTTTCACCGCCAGTTGAAGGGATCTCTCAAGGCTCGGCTACAAGGCCCACGTTGGATGGATGAACTGCCGCTCGTGCTCCTCGGCATCAGGACAGCCTGGAGAGAAGGATGCTCCGCCTCCGAACTTGTGTATGGTACTTCCCTCCGCATCCCTGGGGAATTCCTTCCTCACGAGCCACGAGACATGCAGGTGTCCTCTGAGTTTCTCCGCCAACTCCAGGACTACATGCACACCGCCCTTCCACCCGCACATGAGTTCCATGGCAGTCGCTCAGCCTACAAGCCTGACAACCTGGCGTCTACCGGTTATGTGTATGTTCGTCATGACGCTCACCGCAGTCCACTTCAGCGACCCTACGATGGCCCATTCAAGATCCTCGAGGCTCACGACAAATTCTACGTGCTGGACATAAACGGCCGCCATGACTCTGTCTCCATCGACAGATTGAAGATTGCTTATAGCAATCCAGTTGACATCCGACCTGCCCCGGTTCATTCTCAGCCAGCCACTACTCCACATCTAATACAAGCAGCTCCATCTCCACCAACAGCAGCTGCGCCACAGCCTACAGTGCACTCTCGCTCAGGCAGACATATCATGATACCTGCCCGCTACCTGTAGGCCTTGGTCGTTCCGGTCTCCCTCACTAGGGGGGGCCCTTGTGGCGCACAACATATCAGAACGTTATTAACATTGTTATTGGGTATTGGTATGCGTGTCGATCTTTTACCATGTCACGTGATTCTAACATGTATCTTTGTAAAAGCAACAATCAACTGTCTTGATTTGTTTGTAGCTAAGCTCGCTACAACCGCACGGGCAGAAGCCTCCATATTCTGGCCAGGGATAACCAAAGATATTGCGGCCACCAGAGACAGATGTGCCGTATGCAACGGCAATGCCCCCTCTCAACCCGCCATGCCGTCCATCACACCAGTGGAACCCATCTACCCATTCCAGCACATATGCGCAGATTTTTTTCACCACCAAGGGGTCACCTACCTTGTCCTGGTGGACCGCTTCTCCAACTGGCCAGTCGTCACCACGTCTAGAGACGGAGCAACAGGCCTCACCCAGACGCTCAGAGACACGTTCTCAACCTTCGGGATATCCGACACACTTACGTCGGACGGCGGCCCAGAATTCGCCTCCCACACAACCAGGGTCTTCCCGGCCAACTGGGGAGTGCACCATAGAATATCGTCGGCATACAACCCTCATGCAAACTGCCGGGCCGAAGTTGCAGTAAAAACCATGAAGCGACTGATCGCCGGAAACACCGGCCCAGACGGCGCCCTCTCCGACAAGTTCCACAAGGCCCTATTGCAGTACAAGAATGGACCGGATCCTGAGACCAAGATGTCTCCCGCCACTTGCCTCTTTGGCAGACCCACCCGTGACCTCTTCCCCGGCATCCCAGACCGCTATCGGCCTCACACACACTGGTCCGACCGTCTCGATCTCCGCGAGAGGGCACTCTCCAAACGAGCCATCACGGGCCGAACACGATGGGACGAACACACCCAGGGCCTCTCCCCCCTCAAGTGCGGCGACACTGTACTGGTCCAAAACCAGACTGGCCGCCACCCCAACAAGTGGGACAAGACAGGCACGGTCGTAGAAGTCCTCCAATACCATCAGTACTCTGTTCGCACAGACGGCTCAGGCAGACTCACCACCAGAAACCGCAGATTCCTCCGACGATACACCCCGCACCAGACGAAACCCACGTCCCAGCCGCCATACTCCCCCCTTCCGGATGCCCCGATCCCACAAGAGCGACCGCTTACCCCCACCTACCACGACATGAGGCAACCCCAACCCGATCCACCGCCCACAACCACAGGCCTCACGCCCCCGCAAGAGCCTCCGACCACCCCGGCAACCGCCCCTCCACCACCGGCAACGCCGGCTCAGACCACTCCCGTCGCTCAACCCGGAAGCATCCCCAGATCATACGCCTCGGTCGCCCAGACGCCGGCCAAACCACCCGTCCGCCCCAGGGACCTCGCCAGCAACACCGGCCCCCAGCCGCCCCGCGGCGCCCAGAACCATCATCTCTCCAGGAACACCCCCTCGCCAACCCTCGCCCTCCTCCCAATCGGAATCCAGCAAACTCCTACCCAAAATGCGGCCGCCACCCCTGCGACGAAGCAGGCGAGGACCAAAACCAATCGACCGATATGGACATAAGTAAACAATCTCTCAGTAGGCCATACTGCCTACTTGGGGGAGGTAGTGGACATTGTATAGTATACTTGGACATTGTAAACGTACGACCCCTTACCTGATTGACCCTTTACCCAATACTCAGTTGTTGCACACATTGCTTTGGAGACACATGATATTTGCATTCAGTTCAATCCAAGAAGTAAAGGCGTACGGCGCTATCCTCTAAACATCATGGCCAAACTCATTAGCTGATAATTGTTTCCCTTTCTTTTCCACATACGCTTCATAATTCCACGTGTAACCATTCGGTGGAATCACACAGCACCCACAGTTTGAACCCCCACTTTACTGGTTTCATACGCACATAATATAATATACTGTTTACAGATGAAATGCAGATGAAATGCCCAAACAGCAACATGTTGACATGGCTGGTAACACCTTTGACAGTTATCATCCAAAATGTGTCGATTTTACAAAGACGATCATGTGGATCCAACATCTGTTGCATCAACACCACTTACATGAAGGAAGGTAAGAATAGCAGAAAAAGTATTATAGCTAATTCAAATGAACTGGATAAATTCCGAAGCAAGCAATGGATTAGTTGACCAGTTACGAGAAATAGTCAGTTTGTGGGTGGAGACCCATGTAAATATCAAGAACTAAGAACTGGTAAAATTACATCTAATAATGGAAACCTATTGATACATATCTTCATCAGTAGAACTTGATATCTCTAGGTCTGAAAACATGGGAGTATTTCATCCACAGTATATCTTCAGGAAGGACCAGCCCTGGAAAGGACCTGCAACAGAGATACAGCAGCTCTTGCTACTGATTCAGATGGCCCTGGCACTGACTGACTCAGCCATAAAATCATCACTACTGGCAGAAAGCTATCAAATGTATGTACCATTGACTGTCCATGAGGCTTCTGTAAGTGCATGTAGCAAGTTTCATGGTTATTCCCTTACCATAATTATGACTTTATAGCGGTAGGAAAAGAGTTAAGCGCATCTTGCTTATATTAGGCTGGGGTTGAGGGTTTAGAGTTTACAGTCAGATAAGTATTACAACCAGATAAGTACTCCCACCTAGCCGGGTCAGAGTGGCTGCTGGCAGGGGTGGTGTTTCTAAAGGTGGGTTTAGGGAGAGAATATGGGTGGTGGAAGAACTGATGAGAATGTTGGCATTGGCATCTGGTAGGTAATTCTCTAATTGCTGTGCAGGAAGAGTTAAGTTGCTGTCTGATCTAGGAATGAATCTTGCTTCAGTTGCTGTCTTGTCTATGGAGGAATGTGGTTAAGGTGGGGGTTGGTTGGGGAGAAGTGTATGGTTTTCTCCTTGTCTTGAATAGTTGGGATGATGGGGTGATATCCTTGTCCTGGGTGGTTTAGGGGAGGGTGAAGGGAGAATGGTTGTGTAGTCCAGCTCCCTGCTTAGGCTATTTCTAGTATTTTTGATTCTCAGATGTAGTAATTGGTTGTCTGATTTATGGTTCCAGCATCACATCAATCTGTCTAAGTTTGAGTTGTACTTGCACTCTTTAGAGTAATATCACTTTCTCACAAAAGTCAAACAATCCTTAACATACCATTGTGTATCTTCATCAGTATTAGGTGCTCTATGTGTGTGATATATAGGTGAATGAGCATGATGCACTTGTGGCTGTCATGTGGTGGTCGACCACAAACAGGTCGATGATCCTTTACCATTTATAATCTTGTACACTAACATTATACTCCTTTAAAATTAGCATAGTTGTGTTAAATGCTAAACAGTCATTTATTTGATTGTGGTATATATATAATATAAATGGGTACAGTTTTGTTTCCTTTTTTTAACATGTCAATCTAATATTTGATTAATATAATTGATTGGTGATTATTATTATTATTATTATTATTATTATTATTATTATTATTATTATATACAATATATATATATAGCTAGAATACATGCATATAGAATACATGCATATTGCATAAATTTAATTTAAGAAATAATGATCGTCAGGTACTGAGCTGGATCCAAGCACTGCAGCAGTGTTTCCTCATTGGATTGCAACTGCAATTCTTTGGAGCAGGAAATGGTGCACCTAGCTCTTGGAGAAAACTCTTTGCCTCAGACCCAAATACTCCAGAGGTCACAATACCAATAGGTAGAAAATAATGAGTATACTTCCCCTTCTTCAGAAACTCGGCCCTGTCAGCAATGCACCCTAGACCATCAGGTAACATAGTGGCACATGAAGGAGCAAAAGTGTCCACACATGTAGCATCCCACACAAGAACTTGGCCAATCTTCCAGGGAACAATGGAAGCCCCATCTGGACGCTTGCCATCTGAGCAACAGATCCCAGAGGACTCCAGATGTGAAGTAACCTTGATGGATGCAAGTGATCGTCTAACAAGATCGTTGATAGCTGCATGCCTTGAATGACGACCCTGACTCTTCGAGCAACTGAGACCATGAGTCCCTAGCCGGTCCACCTGAGATCCACACTGATGGCAACTGTGAAGATGACAGAGAGGTGTACCCAACCGCAAATCAATGGCTACCCTGATGACATCATCATCCATACAGAGACCTAATGAAGACATGGGGAGGGCATGAATCCAAGCGCCTGACTCCTTCCTAGCTGCTGCCTGAATCCGTATTCGAGAAGTAGGATTTGTAGCCGAATTCAGGAGAGAATTGAAAGCAGCCTTCACGAGCGGACCATCCCAGGACTTTTGCTTGGACTCAGATGGTAGTGGACTGCTATGCCCTAGATGCCAGACTTCAAGGCCTGCATCAAATGAAGGATAGTTAGCTTGGTATAAACTGTCAGGCAGAATCTGGTCAATGAGACCACAAGCACCACTTGTAGATGCCAGAAAAGCAGATGGTGCAAGCATTACAGCACTTCTGATTCCCAAGCCACCAGATTTCACTGGAAGGGATGCCTGACACCAACCAGAATCGTTAAAAATTTATTACCTGGTCAGACACGTGGTGCAAAATTGAGGGCGTCGCTAACGTGGAGTGGGGTGTTAGTAATCTCACCCAGGATTGAACATTGGAGGGAGTCAAACTCTTGAAGAAGTTTACTAGAGGAAAAACAGGGAGAAGAACGTAATGAAAATACAAGTTTTGGGATGGCGAATGCATTCTTGAGGAGGCTGAAGGCATCGTGTGTCTGAAGATGTTTAAGCCTGCTACCCAGAAATTTCAGCATATCAATTTTGGTAGCAATCAATTCTCCGATTCCTTCTATACCCCCAATAGGGGAACATAGCAAAGTGGCGACCTCGTGACGGCACAGATAAACTTCCCTAATGTCTCTGGGTCAGAGCAAATTACCTCGCACTTTGTACGATTAAGTTGTAAACCCAACTCTCCAGCAGCATTCTCCACCGTGTTCAGATCGTGGAGCACATCATCCAAACTACCCTCCAAAGTACCATCATCCAGATAAAACACACGAAACTCGGAGAGTATTTTGAGAGTAATCTTGTGAACTGAAAGACAGAATAACAGAGGGCCCAAAGTGTCACCCTGCTGAACTCCCTCAGATGATTGGATGATCTTACTTCCAAAAAAAAAGAGGGAGGATGGAGCACTATAAACAGAATGGACAAATGGAAGTAGATCTGGAGCCAACTCTTCAACAGTGGATAACATCTTGTCGCGACGAATAGTTGTTATTAATTTATTTTATTTTTAATAATTCGCAGGAGTTAATTAGGTGTTAATGGACTCTGGAAAAAAATCCAATATAGTTGTTAATTTTTAAATAAAACATTTTTGCTCTTGTAAAAGCTAGTGTAGGATTAGGGCCAACTAGAAGGTCTAGGGACAGCAGAGGAGAGGTATGTATCTGATGTAAAGGTTAGGGCCAGTCAGATGGGATATTTAATATAAGGTAGATATTTGATGTAGGCCAAGAGAGGGAAAGTGTGAATTCTAGTGGAGCGTTAGGAATAGCAGAAAGGAGGTATATAATTCTAGTCTAGGGTTAGGGAGAGGCAGAGAAGGGGTCAGAGGCCATTAATTACACACACACATATTATATTAACCAGGGATGATAGAGGTCAGTAGTTCAGGAAAAATAGGACAAGAGGTCTGTAATCATGCGTGAGTGTGTGCACGGTGTAATTTGGTGTTGGCTGCGAGTATTGTTGAGCAATGAGAGGGTTGACCAAACAATCTTCATTCACCACCATGGTCCTTTTCAGAGGTCATCTTCCTTTCTGTTCAGGAAAATTGTCTCCACAAGACCTTTTCATGAGCTTGGTGTTGCTGTTAGCCACCATTCATGCACAATGGCCTTTTCAGAAGTAATTTTCTCTCCCCGTTAGTCTAAGGAAGCTGCCATGATTAACTGGATTAGGTTTATGTGCATGTTGGCCACACAATCTTCCTTCACTCACCATTAATAGCTAGCGGGTACCACAACTGTCTACTTGAGACTGGTGGATGTGTTGGTGTGACAACCTTCCTCCACTATATTCATTCGTAGAAAATATTGACTAGTTGTCTGTGAAAAAAAGCTGCCATGACTCCTCAGTATTGGCCCCACATTTTGTTCACATGCCTGTCGCATTAGCCCTAGCCCTAGCCCTAGCCATAGCCCTAGCCCTAGCCTCATTGCCATGTTGAAAGTAGTTGCTTTCAAATGTTGGCCTCATCAATGATCATGATTGTGGAAGGTAGCTCAACATGAATTATTTTATTGGAGTGTTGCTAGAATACTAATCTTATGCCCATATCTTATGCTCATTACCATGCATAGTAAAATACTGGCTGAGGTATAATGACAGGAAAATCTTGGCCAACAGAACAGGTCTTGAAGACTCGGCACTCATTGCTAGATATTATTATTGTTATTATTATTTGGTGCAATACTTTCAGCAGTAGGCAGTTCAATCATAACAAGCAACTGACCCATTATAAGTAATCTCCAAAATACAGAAGGAAAGGGACCAGAACATAGGGTGACATTCTTAACTGCAAAGAGAGCAAACAATTTTCCACACAAGCCTGCAAATCTGCCATCAAGAGCTCCCAAGCAAGAAGCTATATATTATTTCAGAAAATAAAAGAGCCCAACATTCTACATGCGAAATATGCCTAACAAATTTCATGAGACAGCTTATGAACTAGAGGGCTCTATCTATGAAGGAGGAAGGTATTAACTTGCTAACACTCATATATCTGATATCATGCACACTGTAAAATATTAAAAAACCACATGCTGGACCACAACTTGGTCACCTGATACAACTGCATTTGCTATGATACTATTGTACTTGCCATAACCAGAAACACTTCAACAAAACAAGGCCAAATAATACGCAGCAGGTGCCTAATTATTTATATGGTTTCTTGCTAGAGAGCATGCTCAGTTAAAGCCGCTGAAGTTGCCCTTGACTACAAAAAGATTGTGGTCATCTATAACTAATTTAAGATTGATTATTTCTGCTCTCTTTTTAGATGGACAATTGCACGCTACCACCCCGAGTCAATTCTACCGAGAAGGTCAATTACATACATGGACTTCAGCTCCATGGAGCAAAGCGCAGATACGGTGTTCCAGAAAACAGGCCAGACACAACCATCCCGTTACCTTCAGATAACAAGCAAGATGCTTATGTAGTTGCTGGTGGATTGGCTGCATTCACTGCGAATGTTAGTGGTCAAGCTAAGCAGGACATCCTCAATGCTACACTCCTGGCACAGCTAGCAGCTAATAAGAAGTTTGATCGTGAACGGAGAACAGTAGAGTGGTATAGGGAGTACACAACCATCCTTGGAAAAATTGGATTCGTAACCGAGGATTTTATGTTCGAGAGGTACGTTGTTTCCGGGGCATCTTTTAAAATGGATGAAGCTGTGTTAGAGATAATTGCAGCGGGTGCAAGTGAAAATGAAGTGGCACTAATTAGGTCAACACTGGATGCCATGCGCCCAAAATCTGACGACGATAAGAAAATTGTGCTGTTCGATTCACATGGTAGTCACGGCACTTATGGAAATTTCCAAATATATCCTTGCGACCAAGCTCCAGATGGTGAAGTGTCTCTTAGACTGGCAGCATTTCACTTTAAAGGATCCCAGACGAATAGCAATTTCTTGTTTTTCAGTTGGTCAACATCTCAAACAAATTTATACAAAGGTGTACAAAGGATGGTTCTCAACTCCGACGTCTACATAAATGTAAGGACTACTATTGCTGCCAAGCTTGGAACCAATGCTGTAGACTTAATTAATTCAATCAAAATTTGAGCCTGGTATTGTACTAACTTTAGCCGAAGAGTGTGGAAGGAGAACAAAGATACTATGTTAGATTGTTTGTGTTAATAGCTGCTAGCTAATATTGTCATAAAAATGGTTCAGTTTTTGTTGTTGTTGTTGAAGAAATACTTACAAACTTAGAAAAATGTGTGATGAAGAAAATGTTTTTGCAATTCCATTCAGATTAATTGCTTTTCTTAAATGGGTAACAGACATGTCTGCTAAAGTAACTTGTATTTGCCACGGTTTACCTTGACCATTGCCCTACTCTTTGGCAAACTCGTGTCTTGGGAATTAATCCTCCCTAGTTTCTCCCTAGCTTCTGGGCATTCATTTCTGTAGTGACCCGTTATCTGACAGTTAAAAACAAGTTATTGTACTTCAATCAGGTCTACTAAATTCTCCTGGCCTACCTCTCGACTGGCTACACCTTTTGCTGCCTCAATCGTTCCCAGAAGGTCTGCCATCCCTCCCGTCTCTTCTACTGAGTGACTCACCTTCTCTGTTGGTTGGGTTGGGCTGCTCCTTTGCTCCTCCATTTGATCCTCCTTCTTTGGGGTATCCTCCTTTACGGCTTCTCCAAGTGGAGTGCTGTGTTGGATTCAGGTCATTCCTGAGCATTTTCCTCCTTGTGTAGAGTTCCTTTGACTCCAAGAGACATTTTACCATGTCGACTTGTTGATTATGATTTTCTGTTATCCAGTAATTTCTTAGGACAAGTTTTGGGTAAGGAATCCTCTGAAAATTTCATTTACGGCTAGCTTACTTTGGAGTTTTTAGTTTAAGTTCAAGTTGGAAGCTTTATAACACTAGTTCTTATATACCTCAATCACTCTGGTGAGGACTAGTTAGGCTAACAACTGTAGGCTCTGGTGGCACCAACCAAGTTTGGGTGTAAGATATAGCTTAGTAGAGCATCAAGGAGGAATCCCTCTCCTAGGTTAGCATCAACCCCCTACATAGGATGGCAGCAGTCCCTTGAAGTCAAGGTTGTGAATCGCATGATTGAGCTTCAGGAGAGAGTGCAGCTCTTTTTTCGGCAAAAAGGTTCAGACTTGGCACATCATTTTTCTGACCTCTTCTGTCTGTGCTATTTGGGTGACATCTTCAATGAATTCAACAGAGGAAACTTGGCACTTCAAGGAAGGAATGTGACAATTATCTACGCAAAACAATATCTACGCAAAACAAACCATTTCTGCATATATTGGAAACTAAAGTTGTGGAGCAAGAGAGTTGCAAAGGGCATAGTGGCACAGTTTTCCACACTTGACAAATTTGTTGATGAAAGCGAGGATGGTCAAGATATCCTAGAAAGTTTGAATGCGGACATCTGGGCCCACTTGAACGAATTGGTCAGAAAGATGGAAGAATACTTCCCTGATCTAGACACCACTTGCCTTCAGTGGTGCCGGCAGCTTCTTGTGGCCAATGAGGATCAGGTCGATGAAGATGACTTTCCAGCAAAAGAGGAGTGGAGAACCCTGAGAGTGATGAATGAGGCTTGGAAGCTGGAATTCCAGAACAAGGACCTGGAAACTTTCTGGATAACCCGGCTAAATGACACACCAACCTTGGCGAGATGGGCTCTAAAGATTCTACTTCCTTTTTGACTATTTACCAATGTGAGCAAGGTTTTTCCATCAACATGGGAATGAAAAACAAGAAATGGAAGTAGGAGGTGTCAAATGATGCAAGAATTGCTCTCAGTTCTACAAAACCACACTTTGAATACTTGGTTAACAAAATGTAACAACCATCCCATTATTTTGCTAGGACAAACTAACTAACTACTAACACACTTATATAAAATAAAACGGGTTTTATTCTATATTACACAGGTATGGGTAATGGAACAGGGAGGATAGGGCGATTTGGGTAATGGTTCCAAAAAGGTTGGGAACCACTAGTCAAACATTGAGAGAAATTTTGAGAGAGTAAATTTCGGTTAGATTAATTGGGAAGGTCATTGGGGTCAAAGGGTCTTGTGAATGTTTGTGATTCACATAGGTAAATTCTTTGGTTTTAAACCTCACTGCTATTTTCTTAAGCCCGTACTCACCCAAAGTGGAGCGGGGGACACATCACGCTCAAACGCGTCTTTCGCTAGCTGGGAGCCCTGGCTGGAAATGACAGAGATAGTACAGGAGGTTTCGACAGATGATTCTCTCATTCAGAAAAGAAGGAGCTACACGAGAGAAGAGAAGTTCAAGTTTGTCAGATTTTTTTCCACACACAAAAAAAGGGGGCGCCAGCGCAGGTTATTATGCTCACACATTATAATGTGCACAATGTCACTGCAGTATCCAAGCAGTGATAAAATAATATCTTCCAATACTTGTGTGTTTACATGTGGGTTTGACGATACTGAGACAGTTGGTCAACACCTCCCATATAATAATGGTAATCTATACCATCAGGAATTGGAACTTTCACCTATTCACAACCACCTCCTGCTTTCCTTTTCTTTCTCCTTACCTTATGGCTTGAATTACCTAGTTGAATACACACAACTTTGGTACTTTTTTATAGGTTGTAACATCGAAGTGGACTGGTTAGAAAGACAGCTATTGTCTTATTTTCCCCAGAAACTTATAGAAGACAGCTGGTGTTGGAACTATTTCATTGAATTCCAAAAACCAAGTTATGTGTAGGGAACCTGCCCCATTCTCAGTGGCCATCAGTTGACTGGGAGCAGGAGGGCCTATAAGGAGAACATGTTTATATCTATGTATATTATATATATGTATGTATAAGTATATATAAAGCTGAAGACACCATGTAGGAGGCTAAGCAGAGAATTGCAACTGTGGCCAGTACTTGACTCAGCTTGGTTGACTTGGAGAAGTGAGAGTGCGTATTCAGCATGTATTCAGCGTTTCTGTGTGTATAATGTTTGATATTCTGCATAGTGTTTACATATTATTTACATATTGTGTATTGTTGTATTTTGTCTATTTGTTGTGCAAGAAATGAAGTCAAGGAGGAAGGCAAATGATAAGTCCAAGAAAGCAGACAGAATAGAGCGAGGGGAGCAAGTCCAGATGACTGACATGGAGGACAAAAATATGGATATCAAGAAGGGCTTGGCAAGCCATTGACCGTCAACGACAAAGACTATAACAGAATTTCCCAACCCACTGGAGGCCATCCATGCATTAATCCTGACTATGGAGGAGAGCAGAAGAATTGAATGTAGAGAAGAGGAAGAATGCCGAACCATTGAACATAGAGAAGAGGAAGAACGCCGAACCATTGA
Organism: Cladorhizidae sp. MBARI D1340-BT2; assembly: GCA_028752905.1. Lineage (NCBI taxonomy): Eukaryota > Metazoa > Porifera > Demospongiae > Poecilosclerida > Cladorhizidae > Cladorhizidae sp. MBARI D1340-BT2. The sequence goes on from JAQNBH010000001.1 coordinate 21,352,063, forward strand.
ACATAGAGAAGTCGAACCACTGAACATAGAGAAGAGGAAGAATGCCGAACCATTGAACTAGAGAATTTCACGAAATGCTGCAGATGCAACTCAAGCTTCCACAAGAACACCAAGATGAAGTGTGGCATTGCCAGAAAGACTTGGATGACAGCCGACGAGACAGAGGTAGAAAAAGGATGCTGGCAGATAAAATGGCTTCATGGACGGACAAGGACCAGCCTGCATCCTTCCTCTGAAAGTCTGAAGTCACGCTCTCCACAGCAGGGATCAGCAAGGATGAATGGGCCAGCCGCCTGGTACCTCTACTGATGGGAACTGCATCCATAGCTTACACGACATGTGTCTCAGAGGAGGCCAAGGTAGGCTGAAAGTGGCCTTGCTGAAGGCGCTTGGACATTCCAAAGAAGCCTCCGAGCAAGAGTTCTGGTCCTTCTGAAGGAAAGATGTTGATGCAGCTTTAAATATTCTAAGAGAATTACTAAGTTTGGCAGAGACGTTCATGAAAAACTGCAACACAATAAAAGAGGCAGCCCAGACAGTGGCAACAGGAAAATTTCTCTCCTTCTACTCACTGGAAGATGCAAACCATGTAAGAGCAAGGATACCCGAGACATTCTTGGACGTCGCCAACTTCATGACAGAGCGACAAGCTATGATGAATCAATTCTGCGACAGATGACTGCCCTACACGAAACTGCTGAGTTGCCTGGGAAACTGCTCAAGGAATCCTTGGGATGAAGACAGTCATCCCGGTAACTGGCACTCATGTTGCGACATCAACCAAGACAGCAGGGAAGGACACCATAACCCTCAGTGCAGTGAATCTATGGATGACATAAATTACCCGTTTTACAGTAGCTCTCAGGGAAAGCCTCAAGATAAGTCTGAGGATAGAGTTAACTTTGTGCCTACATGTTTTGGGTGTGGAAAGAAAGCGCCATAAATGCAACTGACTTCCCACAGAAGCAGAAGGTCAGATGTGTGTGGCAAGAAAGGCCATAAATGCACTGACTTCCCACAGAAGTAGAAGGTCAGATGTGTGAACAATTCTGGGGATGAGAGCAAAGTTAGGATGGAAAAACCCAGTGAAATGTCCGAGTCAGCTATCAGACAACCAGGTCTATATGTAGAGGGCAGGGTAGGCCAGAGAGAATGCAGAATGTACATAAATATGGGAGCACACAGGACCGTAGTTGACGCAAACCTGGTAGAGGAAAATGAATACCTAGCAGTAGGTAGGAATGTTACCTTGGTGGGCCTCAATGGATTCACTGCATCTCAGCATTTAGCTAAGGTCTGGATAGAGGTAGGGAAGCACAGGCTACACCACATAGTAGCAGTGGTGGACAATGCCATGGAAAAAATATTATTGGGTATGGATACGGGCATTATGAGGTATCTGTTAGAGCTAGAAGTTCAACAAATGCAGGCCGAAGAGGAGCTGTGAAGGTGGCCAACAATAAGATGCATGAGCTAACTTTAATCACAAGGGATCAGGCTGCATGCCAGGCAGAAAAGGAATGGGCCAACACAGAGCTCAGTGTAGAGTCAGGTGCCATGCCCTTTCAATTTAGCGACGAAATGTTTGGGGATAAGGAAGTTGTGGTGGTTGAAATACAAGCAACATAGGATGGTGAGCCCATAGATATCCCTATCCCCGAGCTTCAGGAAGAAGCTTCAGACAAGCTTAAGCTGTGTAGTCAGCAAGAAGACGACCCCACCCTAGCCAAAATCTGGCAGTTGGCCAAGGATGGGAAGGAGGATATAGGAAGAACAAAGTGTTGGTGCATAGAATGGAAAGGGAGGACGACATCATTAGTGAGAGGGTGGTTGTACCGGTAGAGATGAGGAAAGGTATCCTTAAGATGCCACACTTCAACAAACTAGGAGTCATTTTTCTTACAAAAATACAGTAGCAGCCTTGGCCAGACTGTTTACCTGGCCCGATATTTCTAAAGACACCAAAGCCTGGTGTAGATCATGCCCAGAATGCCAAAAGGCAGCTAGAATAACTTCTCACATAGCTCCTCTCTATCCCCTCCCTGTTATCACCAACTCCTTTGCAAGAATGGCTATTGACCTTGTAGGTCCCTTGCCCAAGGCCAAGTCTGGCAAAAGATATATATTTACATGTATGTGCCTTGCATTTAAATACTCTGAGGCAGTCGCATTATGCAGGGTAGGTGCAGAGACGGTTGCAGAGGCCATGGTGGAGATCTTCTCCAGGACAGGATTGCCAGAGGAAATATTGACAAACCAAGGTTCTGTCTTCATGGGGCACCTCACCAAACAGCTGTGCTGACTCCTCGATGACAAACAGCTGAGGACATCTCCATACCACCAACAAACGGATGGCTGCCTCAAAAACTGGCATGGGTCATTAAAGAACATGCTGAGGAAATGTAGCAAGCATAAGAGGGAATGGGATAACATATTGAAGTAATTCTTATTCTCTTATACAAGCGCTCCCCATGCAAATACCGGGATCTCTCCATTTGAGGTAGTATTGGGTAGGCCAATAAGAGAACCACTGGATGTGGTGAAGGTTGGCTGAGTGGGGAGATGGACCAGAAGACTGTACTAGAATGGGTAGACCAGCTTGGAGAGAAGCTGATAGAGATGAGACAGGTAGTGGTGGAAAGAGAGAAGTCAGCCAAAGCATCCATGAAGGCCCAGTATGATAAAAAGGCACGAGCCCATGAACTTGAAGTAGGCATGCTAGTCTTGGTCAGAACCCCTAACCTGAGCGGAAAGCTAGACGACCTGTGGGATGGCCCCTTTGAGATAACCAGGAAAGTAAGCTCTGTTACATATGAACTAGCCGTACCTGAAAGAAGAAGTAAGAGAAGAATAGCACATATCAACATGTTAAAGGCCTGGAACCCTCCTGATGCTTCACCACTAGGTATATATGGTAGCAGAAGAGGAAGACGAGGGCCAAGAGTAGGGTAAGGTACTTACAGCGTGATGCCAGCTCTAACAGAGAGGCAGAATAGTGAGGTGGGAGCCTTGCTAGCCAAATATAATAATGTAGTAAGGAAGGAGGTTGGTAGAGCCAGGGATATATGCCATGAGATTGATACTGGCAACAAGAAGCCCATCAGGACATGCCCATATAGGTTAGCTACGGCATGGAGGGACCAGCTGAGGGAGGAGTCTGGGTGTTACAAGAGTCCGGCACAGTCCTCACCGATAGTCTCAGTTTGTAAGCCTGATGGCACCGTCGGACTGTGCATTGATTTTAGAAAGGTTAACCACATCACAAACCAGACCCCTATTTAATAGCCCGCATAGACAAGATGATCGGCCAGCTTGGGGAAGCCCATTATTTGTCAAAGTTAGATATCAACAAAGGTTTTTACCAAATTCCCCTGGCCCAAGTAGATCAGAAAAAGACAGCCTTTTGCATGCTGTGATGCCCTTTGGATTGAGGAATGTCCCAGATTCTTTCCAAAAGGATGATAGAGACACAGTTGGAGTTTAGCTAGAAGAAGTTAAGGAGAGACTCTGGTGGCAGCGAATTATCAAGGTTGGTATCTGTTAGGTCTCTTGTGGTTGGAGACTCTAACACACTATATTACTCACTAGAAGCATGCTCATCACTAGTGCTGTCTACAAAAGTAGGGAAATCAACTGTAGTAGCTTCTGGATCAGACAAGTCTACTTCATCATGAGGTCTGAAAACATGGGAGTATTTCACAGAAAATCTTCAGGAGGGGCCAGCCCTGGAATGACCTGCAACAGAGATACAGCAGCTCTTGCTACTGATTCAGATAGCCCTGGCACTGACTCAGCCATAAGATCATCACAACTGGCAGAAAGCAATCAATATTTCCCTCTATATGTACCATGAGGCTTCTGTTGCATGTAGCAAGTCTCATGAACACTCCCTTACCATATGACTTTAAAAAAAATTATAGCGGTAGGAAGAGAGTTAAGTGCATGTTTGCTGCTAATGCTATTTTCTTGTTGACTAATGCTATAAGCATCCAGCTTAAACCAGTTTTTATGGACTACTACCTTCCTTTTTTGACAAGGCAATCTGTTATATATAGTGGAAAATTCAAACTTCAAAACCTTTGAGCCCTTTAGTTTTGGTTCCTATGTGGCTCACAGGACTATTTTGGGCCAGTTTCCCCCCCAGCTAATTGACTAGCACTAAAGATAGTTATTAAGTATTGGCCCTGAGCAGTTTATGCAAATAACTCCTCCATCATTGTTCTCTATGAAATGCTTGTGCTCATGAAATGCTATCATGCATTGTACAAATAAATTGTCTGTCTGGTGCTATTGCCATATTAATGACATAGCTATCCTGCACTGTGCATGCACATTGCAGGGTTAAGTAATTGTGATATGCATTACAGTGAGAGCAGTGTGTTAATGCACTCCCTCTAATTGATGTAAAATATGTTATAAGTGGTTGTTATGGCATACATTAAACCAGCTCCTTTCATCATTCCTGCTTCACCACCACTAAGAGGTGATCTCCATCATGTCAATATCATTGGCCACACTATAACTATGGTTCATTTCAGAGGTCTGAAGAATGTAGCATGTTTTCTTGGAATATTGGCTGTACAACTTTTATCAATTTACTATTGCACCTTGTCAGAGGAAACATTCACCTCCAATTTGTTGAAGGTAAGCCACCTGCCACCACTCCTTTTATGGAGTCAATGATGAATTAAAAAGTGTCATTCTTATTTTATTATGTGTTGAAACGTTACCAGGTTGAGAAAACAAAAAACAACTTTCATTCATCTGCATAGTCCTTTTTGAAGGTGATATCCTTATATACCATTTGTTGGATGTAGTCACCACAACTCTTTTCATGGCTGATGTTGACCTTAGAAGTGTTCCACCATTCATGCACAATAGTCTTTTCAGAAGTCATATTCCCCATCAGTTTATTTAAGGTATATGTCATGATTTACTTGATTATCTTGATACAAATGTTGGCCACACCATCGGCTTCACTCCATTAACAGATAGCAGATACCATGACAGTTTACTTGAGATTGATACAAATGTTGATCTGACAATCTTCCTCCACTCCTTATGTCCTTTCCATAGAAGATATTTACCACAAGTTTGTGGAAGATATGGTGTTGTCAAAATCACTATCATTTTGTTGTTTTCTTCCAAACTTAGTACACTGTACAGGGATTAGGTCCACTTAAATGACTGACCAGAAACTAAGACTTTGCTTATATTGGGCTGGGGTTGAGGGTTTAGGGTTTACAGTCAGATAAGTATTACAACCAGATAAGTACCCCCACCTAGCCAGATACTGGCAGGGGTGGCGTTCCTAAGGGTGGGGAGTATATGGGTGGTGGATGGTGGTGGAAGAACTGATGAGAATGTTGGCATTGACGTCTGGTATGTAATTCTCTAATTGGTGTGGATTCTCAGAGTTTGTCTGATTTATGGTTCCAGCATCACCTCCAATCATCCAATTATCAGAGTGGGCTTGATAGACAGTTTGTCTTGGCTTACGTTACCTCCATCAGGCCAATACAGGGGGAATGGTAGAGAGGGAGTGGAGTACCTGTTGTCTGCGAATCAATCTGTTCCTATGTTTGGAACAGATTGTCAGACAGTTGATAGTGCACTCTTTATAGTAGGATCACTTTCTCACAAAAGTCAAACAATCCTTAACAAAGCTTTTGATACCATTGTGTGTCTTCATCAGCGTTAGAATGAGGTGATCCATGTGTGTGATATATAGGTGAATGAGTATGATGCACTTGTGGTTGTCATGTGGTTGTAGACCACAAACAGGTAGAGATCCTTTACCAATTTAAATGTTGTACACCAACATTTACGACAGCAGAGGGGAGGTATGCAACTGACATAAGAGTTATTAAGGCCAGTCAGATGGGATATTTAATATAAGGTACATATTTGATGTAGGATTAAAAGCCAAGAGAGGGGAAGTGTGAATTCTAGTGGATGGTTATCAACAGCAGAGGAGGTAATTCTATACAGTCTAGGGTTAGGGACAGGCAGAGAAGGGGTCGATATCCTAGTCAGAGGCCATTAATGCACACACACACATTTACCTCATATTATATTAACCAGGGATGATAGAGGTCAGTAGTTCAGGAAAAGTAGGACAAGAGACAAGAGGTCTGTAATCATGCGTGAGTGTGTGATGGTGTTGGCTGCGAGTATTGTTGTTAGCAATGAAGGGTTGACCAAACAATCTTCATTCACCACCATGGTCCTTTTCAGAGGTCATCTTCCTTTCTGTTCATGAAGATTATCTCCACAAGACCTTTTCATGAGCTTGATGTTGATATTAGCCACCATTCATGCACAATGGCCTTTTCAGAAGTAATTTTCTCTCCCCGTTAGTCTAAGGAAGCTGCCATGATTAACTGGATTAGGTTTATGTGCATGTTGGCCACACAATCTTCCTTCACTCACCATTAATAGCTAGCGGGTACCACAACTGTCTACTTGAGACTGGTGGATGTGTTGGTGCGACAACCTTCCTCCACTATATTCTTTTGTCCACTCACTTACATCCTATTCGTAGAAAATATTTACTATATAGTAGTTTGTGAAAAAAGCGGCCAATAACTCCTCAGTGTTGGCCCCACATTTTGTTCACATGCCTGTCGTATTCAAGGTTTGATTATCTTCATTGCCATGTTGAAAGTAGTTTCTTTCAAATGTTGGCCTCATCAATGATCATGAGTTTGTGGAAGGTAGCTCAACATGAATCATTTTATTAGAGTGTTGCTAAAATACTAATCTTATGCCCATTATCATGCATAGTAAAATCCTGTCTGAGGTATGATGGACAGGAAAATCTTGGCCAACAGAACAGGTCCTGAAGACTCGGCACTCATTGCTAGTTATTATTATTGTTATTATTATTTGCTGCAATACTTTCAGCAGCAATGGTACAGCTCACAACTCCTAGAATCTACACTGGATTTCATCAAATCTTCTACATATTATAGTAACAAATTTTTTAAAGTGAGCCTGGCATAACCACACAAAAATTGCTGCTGGTAATGGCAAGCTGTAACACTAGCTACACACTTGAAGTTGAGATTTAAAGCTAGCTATAGTTACTTATTTTCCTCGAGAAAACAGTGCAATCATTAAATCTGTGAATAGCTTGTTAACACATTGATAGGTTACCTGGTAACTTTTTCGCGAATGAAGAAAACCTACCTGCTCCATGCAAATGTCCACATGACAACTTCATGCTTGAGTGAAGTACAAAGATCAATACCAGCTGATGATATGATAACCAGATACATTTCACTACAAGCCTGAAAAGGTCAAAGCATGTTGGCTCTAGTATAAAGGTGATGAAAAAGGAAATTTCACCTCTTTATGATCGAAGTATACAGTTATTGTCAGGAGATCAAAGCTAATCCAGTCTTGTTAAAAAAAAATCCATTGGCTTTTGTAGGTGCTCTATTATACACTATAATTGGCATAACATTTTATAATACATTTTGTGCATTCCCTTGCTGAAGTGACATATTCAAACTATTTCTAATATATTTACAACATCAACAAGAGGAAATGCAACTGCAGCACATGCTAGTATTCCCTCCACCAACAACATTTGAGGATGGCTGTTGCTAAAAATCTTTGATCCTATCAAGATTAAGTGGTTAACGCAACAATAACTTCAGAGGGAGAATACCAATCATAGTGAACTATATCTCTTCTCCCTTCTCACCACTCTATCTCTCTCCCTTCTCCTTACTTGATCTTGCTCTTCTCCAGATTAAAGAAGGGTTCCAAGTCATTTGTAAAGCAATAGAGAGGTATAGTATTGTTTGACCAAAGAGGAAATAGTGCCGAGCGTATTCCAGAATGCATTTGCTAGGTCAGAGCCAAACAGATAGAAAAATTATGTGACATGCTGAAGTCACAAAAGTGAAATATTTTGCCTGGTGACCTCCTTTATTTGAAGGACTGAGTGAGCCTATGACAGGAACAAAGATATTTTAATTTAAAAACAGGATTTACTTGTCAGAAAAAAAGAAAATAAGACTGTCCCCATGAAAACCACAGACAGCTAGATGAGCACTCACCATTTATGTACACCAACTCATGACTACCATCTGCCTGTCACCACCGGGTACACAATAATTTCTATCTAAGAAGTGTACCAAAGATCAGATATCTAGAACACATCCACTTCATTAGAACTAAGACTATTCCAGGATTATTTCTAATACTGGACTACTCCATAAAACAACTAGCCTATGACATATTCAGCAGTCCTGATTTTGCAGATAATTCTGCCACAGGAGAGTCTCCTGATCCTGACAAAGCATCATGGGTGCTGATGAAATAGTAAAGAGAATACAATTATCATGGCAAGATGGCCAAGAAGATTTATTTAATGGTTATGTATAGACTGTTCCATTGCACGATTTTACACCATGAACTAACTTCGTGGCAGAAGTAGTGAAGGAGAAGTGAGACTCACTATCTTTCATCATTGCCTTAGAGGATTAGACCTTCACATAACCAAACCATAATGTACCCAACCCTGTTTGGAAAAGTGGATATGTGAAGCATTGCTACATATAGAATTAAATATGATTGTGTTCAGGAAATGAGTGCAGCTGGTGAGCTATTTTAAGTTTGTGTGTCCCTTAATAATATATAGATAAAGTGGAAGATAGCCCAGAACAAAGGTTAGTCATGATATTTTTGAAAAGAAGTAGATAAAAATTGAAGTTGTACTGTGTATTTAGCTTAAACTGACAGGATAAACCGAGAAGCTGGATATGCGAGGGCTGGTTATGCAAGGACCTAATGTACCATCTATGTAGGCAGTTCAATCAACTGACCCTATTTAAAAGTAATCTCCAAAATACAGAAGGAAAGGGACTAGAACATGGGGTGACATTCTTAACTGCAAAGACGGCAAACAATTCTTCACAGGACCCTGCAAATCTGCCATCAGAGCTCCTAAGCAGGAAGCTATCTTTTCAGGAAAATGGAAGAGCTTGAATGTATTCTACATCAGAAAAATGCCTAATGAGACAGCATATGAACTCAGGATATAAAGAGGGCTCACATCCATGAAGGAGGAAGGTATTAACTTGCTAACACTCATATACCTGCTATCACGCACACTGTAGAATATTAAAAAACCACATGCTGGACCACAACTTGGTCACCTCATACAACTGTATTTGCATTATTATACTTGCCATTACCAGAAACACTTCAGCAAAATAAAGCCAAATAATACACAGCAGGTGCCTAATTATTTATATGGTTTCTTGCTAGAGAGCATGCTCTGTTGAAGCCACTGAAGTTGCCCTTGCTACTATATAAAAGGTGCAAGGTGAGTCATCTAACTTAAGATCGAGCCCACTAATTTAAGATTGAGCTATACAACTTATTTCTGCTCTCTTTTTAGATGGCAAATTGCAAGCTACCACACCGTGTCAATCCTATTGAGAAGGTTGATTACATACATGGACTTCAGCTCCATGGAGAAAAGCGCAGATACGGTGTGTCACAAAACAGGCCAGACACAACCATCGCATTACCTGCAGATAACAAGGAAGATGCTTATGTAGTTGCTGGTGGATTGGCTGCATTCACTGCGAATGTCAGTGGTCAATCTAAGCAGGATATCCTCAACGCTACACTCCTGGCACAGCTAGCAGCTAATAAGAAGTATGATCGTGAACGGAAAACAGAAGAGTGGTATAAGGAGTACACAACCATTCTTGGAAAAATTGGATTCGTAACCGAGGATTTTATGTTCGAGAGGTACGAAGTTTCCGGGTCATCTTTTAAAATGGATGAAGCTGTGTTAGAGATACTTGCAGCAGTAGCAACTGAAAATGAGGTTGCAATAATTAAGGCAACACTGGATGCCATGCGCACAAAGTCTGACGATGATAAGAAAATTGTGCTGTTCGATTCACATGGTAGTCACAGTTCTTATGGAAATTTCCAAATATATCCTTGCGACCAAGCTCCAGATGGCGAAGTGTCTCTTAAACTGGCAGCATTTCACTTCAAAGGATCTCAGAAGAACGGCAATTTCTTGTTTTTCAGTTGGTCAACATCTCAAACTCATTTATACAAAGGTGTACAAAAGATGGTTCTCAACTCCGAGGTCTACATAAATGTAAGGACTTCTGTTGCTGCCAAGCTTGGAGCCAATGCTGTAGACTTAATTGATTCAATTGAAATTTGAGCCTGGTATTGTATATACTAACTTTAGCCGAGGAGTGTGAAAGGAGAACAAAGATACTGTTAGATTGTTTGTGTTAATAGCTGCTAGCTAATATTGTCATTAAAAATGGTTAAGTTTTTTGTTGTTGTTGTTGAAGAAATACTTACAAACTTAGAAAAATGTGCGATGAAGAAAATGTTTTTGCAATTCCATTCATGCTTTGCTCTTAAATGTCATAGAGAATCAGCTGACCTGAATTTGCTTTGTAAATATGAGAAAATTGTCTGACTTAGGATTTAACTGTTGGTTTTTGATACTGTTTTATCTTCTGATCCATCTGCCCTGCTATTAACTTATAAATTAAGTGAGAAGATACATTTTCTCTAGTTATCCAATCCTCTCAAAGAGTCCACTCATCAAAACAAAAGTCCTATGCCTTAACAGCATTGTAGACGTATTGTGTTGGTCTGCATTACAAAATGGCCTCTGCCAAAATGCCAAAGGCTAGCAACCAAAAATCATAAATCTCAGACAAAACTCACTTTGACAGCTTCTCAACTGCTTTTGTGTTTTTGGCCATTTTTAGCTCCAAAACTCTTCCAAGTGGTTTTGTTACTAAATATTCACTAAAGTAGTAAACCATGAAAATAGAAAAACATTTCTTAAAATTCTCAATCATCTTTCTTTCTTCCTTACCCACTTTTCCTTACCCACTTTAACTTTAAAAAGGGAGACTAAAGGTCGAAAGTCTTAAAATATATATATATATATATATATTTTAAAGGTTGTGTTTTCTAAACCTGTAACCTTTTCACAACCCAGCTACGGATATATTGTTGATAGAAAAAGATAGAGCTGTTTGTAAGCTTTAGAGTGATGTGTTATAATTATGATGATGGGGTATATATTTTTTATATATAGTAGGCATTTTTTTTGTGAATGACAAGGCAAAATAGGAAGTCATTCTCTGTGAAAGATTTCTCTGAGATTGTAACATCAATAGAATTATGTGGTTAGTCAAGTATCCTGTTACAAAATTCAAAATTCAACTGAAACCTATCAGTGGTGATCTCTCAATCCTTTTCAACATAGCTACCTGTACTTTGCTGAAATCAAATGTTGATAATATTTTATTTTATAGAATAAAGAAAGGACTTTTAATGTTGAGCACAGAGTGATCTTTGCTGGAAAAAGTACATTTTGTGCTTCCACCCCTCCCACTCCTGGGTGGAGATTACTTTGTCAGTTTTTTTTTACAGTATCTAAAAAAAATCCTCCCACTTCCATAAACATGATCTAGGTTTGAAAAAGGTATCCAGGATGATTGTCTACAATTGAATTTATCTTGCTCATGTGGTGTGGTGTACTTAGTTTTTATTGTTACAAGAGCAAACGTCCAGGAAACAAACTGTTAACATCATTGTTGCAAAAATATGCACCTGCTTGCTAACTCAGCTCAGCTAGATTATATATCAAGCACACATAAGAGAGGTCATTATTTTGTATCCTTTATCAAGTCTCAGGTGTTTAGGCAAGGTAAGTCGTTGATGCAGTTTGGAGTCTTATGTTTTAAAGAATGAACATGCTATATTCAAGTTGTGTGGTGTGTGTCTGTGTCTGTGTCTCTGTGCATGTGTGTGTGTTGGGAGAGGGAGGGGGTAGATAGATACACAGATATCTACATATCTAGAAGATTGTTATGATTCTGGATTGCATGCTTATTCCTGAGCATCTAGCTGAAACATGGAGAAAGTGAATTTCAAATTGATTATTGAGAAAGTCTCATTTCTATATACCTTCACATTAGGATTCAAAGCACAAAGCATGCTGCAAGTATTTTGGGGGCTACAACTGACTGTTTAGAATTCTACGAAGCTGAACGCGAGTTTTAGCTAAGATGCAAAATTTTAAAATAGGGTTAAAACAAATACAGGAAGTTCTGCTGCACTCCACAGTCAATAAATAAATAAATAAATAAAATTCACCATCATTCATAAACAAGATATTGAATATGTACAGCACATCACACACCAATGTAGTATAGATGGAACTGCTGAGCCGCAAAGAACCAGATGGCAGGTAAGTTAAATACCTGCAACACAGGGTACATGCTTAATCCTTGTCATCTTCTCCCCCTAAACTTAACAGACCATCAAATTAAAGCTACTTGATGGGCCTTTCAATGTACCAAGGAAGTTGTTATGGATGTCATCTTCCCAGTCACTTGCTATAATCATTTTATGAATTAATGATTGTCACTTTGAAAATGGAGAATGTCCAAGGGCACTCCTCTCAAATGCCCTCAGAACTGTATCTCGCAAGCGGTACTCAATACGCTGCCACCAAGTAGTGCACTCACTACCAATATGCTCATCAATAAAAGCTCACAATATTTATTATTACAGTCACACACTTCACAACTCCAGCACAACGACTCACTGATGGACCGACCCAGCCTGTAATAACTGCTGCCCTTAAGTAGGCTCGCAGTCCATTCTGGATCTTACCATATATGGTCACAACACAGATGTAACACCATTAACCACAACCAATCGCAACTGTCCAACAGTACCCTAACTAACACACATACAAATGTTCTGTGGGTTTAGTCTTTAACCACTACATTAATTTACACATTCCATTGGGTCTCTTATCGCCTGACCACAAGGTCGCCCTGCGACATCCCTCCCTTCTTCTACTGAGAGTCCTTCGCATACCATCTCTGTCCTTCCATTCCAGGATTGCCTGGAGAGGCCGTCAGCATTCTGGCGTTTCACTCCTGGACGGTGTACAATGTTGAACAGGTACGGCTGTAGAGAGAGAGACCAGCACGTTAGGCGTCCACTGTCATCCTTCATCCGGTCCAGGTAGATGAGGCTTCTGTGGTCAGTCATGATGGTGAATGGTGCTCCACATAGGTATACCTTGAAGTGCCGGACGGATTCCACCACCGCCAAGCACTCTTGATCTGTAACAGAGTATCGTGTCTCCGCTGGTTTCATCTTCCTCGAATAATATGCTACGGGTCGTTCCTTCCCCCATCCTCCTTTATCTGACTCAAGACTGCACCAATCCCAACCCCCGAGGCATCTGTTTGTAACAGGAATGGCTTCTGTTCATCCGGACTTGCCAGTATCGGGTCTCGTATGAGAGCATTCTTCAGCTGCTCAAAAGCCGTCACCTTCTCTTTTGTCCACTCAATCTTGTCCGGTGAGCACTTTCTCGTGACTTCATTGAGGGGGATAGCGATAGTGCCATAGTCAGGTACAAATCTCCGATAGTAATTAGTGAGACCTAAAAAGGCTCTCATGTCCTTCTTCATTTTGGGTTGCGGGTATTCCAACACCACTTTCACCTTCGCCTGTAATGGTCTAATTTTTCCTTCTCCCACACAATGTCCCAAATACTTGCAATGACTCTCAGCCAACACACATTTGCTTGCTTTGAGTTTTAATCCTGTCTTCTCCAACCTTACGAAAACCATCTCCAAATGTTTGATATGCTCCTTGAAAGTGCAACTGTAAATGACGATGTCATCAATGTATGCTGAGGCAAAGTCAGCCATGTCTGCAGTGATGTTGTTCATGAGTCTCTGAAATGTTGACGGAGCATTCTTTAGCCCGAATGGCATACGTAGGTATTCCCATTTACCTCATGGTGTGATAAATGCTGTTTTCTCGATAGATTCCTTGTGCACAGGTACCTGATGGTAACCCTTCTCAAGATCCAGAGTTGAGATAAATGTGGCCTTCCCAACTTGTCCAGCAGATCATTGATTAGTGGCAAGGGAAACAGATCCGACACTGTGATACTGTTGAGACGTCTGTAATCAACGCATAAGCATTTACTTCCATCCTTTTTTGCAACAAGGATAGCAGGTGAAGCCCATGGGCTTTGCGATGAATGCACAATTCCTAATTCCAGGAGTTCCTTCACTGCGTCATCCATTAACCTTGCTTTCATTTTGACTTAATCCATCCACTTCCACTTCAACTATGGCAATCGGAAATGCTCCTCTCGTGCCATTGAATGCTTCAGCATATCTTGTCTTGCCAGTGTATTGGTCTGCTTTCACCAGATCCTGGTTGACCACTGTCTGTGCAGCCCCCGTATCCAACAAGATGTTGTGACATTGAGTTCCACCGACTGTCCCACTCACAGTTGCCTTTCTATCGATCTCTGTCTCAAGAAGGTCTAGTTCCTGGCATTGAGTGAGAGAGTTGACCATGCTTACATCTTCCAACTTGATCTTGTTCACATTTGCCTTAGAGTGGCACTCTGCAGCAAAGTGCCCTGGTTGGTTACACTTAAAGCACCTCGGTTTATGCTTGTCATACTTGAACGGTGTCTTCCCTGGCAATGACATCTGTTCCTTCTCCTTGTTAGGCTTAGAAACAACTTCTCTGGTTTCTTCTCGATCTCTTCGATAATAACTTCTTTCAATGGGTGGGCGGCTTCTATCCTCCTGCCTGTTCTGTTTTCCTAGCGGTCTCTCCGCTTCTGAACTTGTGTCGTAGTTCCTCCCTCGGATGCTCATAAAGTCATCTGCTGCTTCCATTCCTTCCCTGACTGTCTTGGGCTTTCGGTCTCTGACATATGTGGCAAGTTGCCTGGGCATTCCCTTCAATAACAAATCCAGAGCAATCAATCCTGCCATCTCCTCCATGCTCGTGCAGTCTGCAATCCACTTTCTTGCAATCGACTTTCCTCGGTCTCCTGCCATCACCCACGTCTCTCCTAACTGTCTCTTAAGTTGGTCCAACTTTGTTATGTAGGTCATATGAGTCACCTGGAAGTGGTTTAAGAGTGCTTTCTTCACAATGTCATAGTCAAGTCGCTCACTCTCCTCCAAGGATCGAAGCCATTCTATCACCAAGCACTTTTACACGAAGAAGCCTTGATTCGATTCGACAGTTCACACAATCAACCTTGCAATCGATGCAACAAGTAAATCGATACAACAAGTAGCTTAGCTAAGCTGTTGGCTAGTAGTTCTGGTCTGTAGCTAGTAGAAATACTTGCTATCCCACCACTGCCACCAGTTGTCCAAGGGCACTCCTCTCAAATGCCCTCAGAACTGTATCTCACAAGCGGTACTCAATATGCTGCCACCAAGTAGTGCACTCACTACCAATATGCTCATCAATACAAGCTCACAATATTTATTATTACAGTCACACTTCACAACTCCAGCACAACGACTCACAGATGGATCGACCCAGTGTCAGGGAAAAACAGTCATTCTTATTCCCTGACATGAACCCACCAAAACTCCCTAGCCAGTCAACAGAGAAGCCACACGACAGAAGCCACAAACACACAACCCTGGAAAGGAGGGACTCACAACAACCGCAACCACAGACATGAATGGAGAAGGAGAACAAGTTATTAATACATGGTGGAGACAATCTATTAATAGAGGAGTAGTATACCAGATAGAACATTCTATGATGTTCTGTCGTGATTTGATTGGTCCTTATATGATGTATGTAATGGATTAGCTAGTGAGGATATATATGAACTAGGGCGAATGCCCCAGGAGAGAGAACTAGAGAACTAGAGAACTAGAGAACTAGAGAACTGAGAAGTGAACTCGAGTAGTAAGATACTTGTATTTCTCTATGTATGATTGTGCTGTAGTATATAAGATTATTGACTGTCAATAATACTTATACTGGGAACTACAGGGTCTGGACCAGTTCTTCAAAGGAGGAAGAGACTGGAGAGACGACGGTCACAAGTAGACTAGCTGACGAACCAATAGTCAGGAGTTAGTGCTTGGGCGACAACGGAGAGTTTACCCTGGAGTAGAGCAGGAGCCGCCTACTTCTGATTACATTAATAGACTGAGGTAGTAAGACCTAGTTAGGAGAGTGTAAATTTCCCCGACACCCAGCCTGTAATAACTGCTGCCCTTAAGTAGGCTCGCAGCCCATTCTGGATCTTACCATATATGGTCACAACACATATGTAACACCATTAACCACAATCAATCGCAACTGTCCAACAGTACCCTAACTAACACACATACAAATGATCTGTGGGTTTAGTCTTTAACCTCTACATTAATTTACACATTCCATTGGGTCTCTTATCGCCTGACCACAAGGTCGCCCTGCGACAGAGAAGAGCTGTGCCATAATCCACCAAGGTTGTTTTTTTCATGTCCAAATTCAAACACATTACAACCCACAGTGGGCTAATGTCTAGTGGCTATTGAACTTTGGTCCCTTAATAATGTTTTATAGTGTTTTGCTGACTTTATAAATTTGAAAGGTCATTTAACTCCCTAAATCCAGCAAGCCATATCTGTTTACACAAAATACTGGATTTCATGAAAGTGGTGAACCAACAGAATATTGTGGTTATCTTAATGAAGATGTAATATGGAGGATATCCAACTGCTGATCATAAAGTGTGGCATCTATCCTGATAATCTGTTGGATAAATCTCTAGTTTGCATTGATGTGATCATTTTATGAGATTTGCACAACTTTTTTTTGAATTTAGAACCTTTCAACCAGGGCTACTGTACATTCATTGAGAGTCAGTGTGGACAAATTTCATTATGTCATCTCAATCCT